>JAPZDV010000012.1:8441610-8479570 GCA_029814665.1 Acanthurus lineatus | reverse complement strand
TCTTCTACCTTGAAAACATATCAGAGAGTGAATCATTCCTGTGCCAAACTCTGAATATGGTTTGATTTCTGATGCTCTCATCACAGCTTTGGATTTTTTTTTACTGCATTTTTTTTCAATTAATCATCATCATCAGTCTCCCACACAGCTGAGAGACTACATTGGACGAATTCTTGAATGACCTTTAAAAACTGTGAGCAATTTTGTCACAACAAAATTATTCTGAGCCTTTGCCAAATTCATTGCTCTCGTTCGTTTTTCTTCATTTGGAAAACAGTCAGGCATTTAAGAAATGAATGTTCCACTTCTTATTCGGTAATAATATTAGATCCAGAAATGATTCCTGCACTATGGACAGAAACGTTTCATTTCTGAAAGTGGCCTTTCATGATTTGTGTATATATGTTTTTAGGTGTTAGAGGTGTATAATCCTCCAGCATGATGAGTAAAGCTCATCAGTTTGATTTACCCACTCAGTGTGTTCACATGCAAAACCATTTCTCTTTTCTAATCTAAATATATTTCACAAAAACAACATCTGTTACAGATACTTAATGAGATACAGATAAATAGGTTGCAGCAAAGATGAGAGCAGGAACTAGATTAATGGCTGCAGTGAAGAACAGAAGTACCAGATGGATTTATTATTTATTAAACTTTAATTTAGGGCCACACTGAGTTGCAGTTATTCCTTTTACAGATGAGTGTTCAGTGAATTTTACAGAAAGGCAAAACAGATGCTTAGAATGACAACACCAACATGCTGATGTCAAGTAGGTGCAGTTTTTGTCATGTTCACCACCTTAGTTTAGCATTTTTGACATGCTAACATTTGCTAATTATCACGTGATACAATCAATGGCTATCTGACCTTAAACCAAAGCACCGGACAAATTTATATTCTGACCTAATGTTGATGCTGAAAGTCACTTAAACTGTAACAATTCATCCGACGGGGAAACACTGACACCTTTACACAGTGACAATTCTCACTACAAGCTACATTTTCAGTGTTATCTTAAGGATGAATGAGAACTCAGTGATCACCAAAGACAACAGGAATCAGCCTTTAGAGAACAGCAGTGTACTAAATGATCAATGACTAACTGACCATGCACAGAGCAATGCCAAAAAAAAGTTCACAATATGTTAATAAACTCCTGAAATTTTTAGAACAAGCAACTAAAAAGCTAGCTTAACACCAACACAGAGGACCAGTTGAAAGCAGAGCATGATGAATCGAGGATGCAAAGTTCACAACATTAGACTCTAAATGACAAAGAGATCACACGAACTCGGTGCACAGGGAGTTCACATTGTGTCTGTCACCTCTGCTCAGCATGATGCTTGAGTTACACGATCGCCATGGAGGATCTGTCAGAGCACATCATCACAGAGAGCCAAAGAGGACGCTGGAGCTGTTTATCACTCCCATGCTGGACGCCCGACAAACTCATTTCGCTGATAAAACACTCCATCCTCATCTGTCTTTTTCACATCTTCACATCTCTCCTTACAGACACTTTTCTTACTTATCGCCCCCCTTTCTCTCTCTCTCTCTCTCTCTCTCTCCCCTTTTCGCTCACCCTCTGTGCCTCTCTAAGATTTGCAAATTGCTTTTGACAGAATGTTATTATGAACACTTAATGTTCTTCAAGGTCAGGAGGAGGTTTATTGAGGTTGATTTTCAGACAGATCGCTGTAGACTGCTGCTGCTGCTGTGCCGGACACACACTGACACAAAAGACACTGCAGTATATGTGCAGCCATCAGATGCTTTGCAACACAAAGCATTGCAATCTTATTACACACTTAATACACAAGCATTTGGAAAAATTCAATGGTTGGTAGAGAAGTGGAAATTTATACTGAAGTAAAAGTACAATTACTCTGTAAAAAATGATTGAATTTGAAGATACCATTTGGAGAACCAAGCAAAAGTGATATTAAAAAAGTTTCTGGTTCATAAATAGCTCAAGCTACAAGTTGCTTTCAGCTAAATCTATAAAAATTGGTTATTATAAATTCTAAATTTAAAAGCCCAACAGACCATTAAAGCTAGTTCATGTCATTATCATGACATCAAATATTAAAGCTCCACATGAAAAATTAACATTGCTAACATTAGCTCACTACATTTTGACCTGCAGAATGTGCAACTTTCTTTAACATGCATGCGAAGAAGTTTTTAAAAGTAAAGACCTGAGTGTTTTTAGAAGATACAGTTAGCACTTCATTATATAACTGTATTCCTTTTATAGATTTGGTGAAAAAATGTATGGCCAGATGTGGACAGAGGTTACTGCTGGAGGCTGCCACTTGTTCTCAGTTTTGTCTTGCCATCATCACCTCGTGGTTAAAAGACAGATGAGATTCTTGGTCTTCCAGGCAGCTGAGAACTGCAGTAGATTTTTGGCTCTCCTCCCCTGCACTCCCACATTCAGAGCAGAATAATTAATATGGAGGTTCTTTGAGAAATGTTGTGAAGTAAAAAGTTGATTAGTGGCCCCAAAATAAACTCCAGTGTATAGTATGGTAATTAATTTACACTTTGGGCTGATAAATAGGAAAATTAGGAAGTATTGCAAAATCCAACTTAGTGTCAGGAGTCAGGAGGACGGGTGAGTCAGTCTCAGACTCCCTATGTTACCTCCTACATGATAAAAGTTTTTAAGGTGAAGAAAATAGAGACGCTGAGACATAAAAAAGACAGCAGCTGTTGCTTTGTCACCTTTGGTCTCCAGTTTTTGGATACCTGCTGAGATAAGTAGGACTTGAGCATGTCAGACCCACAACAAGTCTAAAGCCCTGGTTTATTTTTGTGCATTTATAAATGAAAAAATAATGGAAAACCTAGCTTTGTGTAGCAATTATTCAAAGTTTCCTGCCATCCCTTAAATCTGCAGCTTTTATTCTGCCAAAACAAAGATGCAGAGAGGTGACACATGCATTGACTTTGGATGTCTTCTGCACAATAAAGTGACCAAAGGTGTAGAGTGTGTACACCTTGAGTGTGCAGCAGTAGAGAGGAAAGAAGCAGGACAACAGATGTTGCATGGCCACCTTAGCCCTGGCCTATTGCTCTCTGAAGTAATGAGATGTGTTTGCACACCTCAGAGCCAAGGGCACCTGCCTCAGAGAGAATATAAAAAGGCCTTTATTTTTTATTCTCTCTCATAGTAGGGAGGTGCAGAAAGAGAGAGAGAGAGAGAGAGAGGCAGCAGAGTTATTCAGAGAACAGTGTGACTTAATACATGTACAAGGTTTGAATGTTGACTTTGTCTATTCATCATCCCAGTTTCTTTCAGCACAAAGAAATGTTTCATAATCAGCACATGAATGATATGAAAATATTACTGAATTAACGAGATGAGAAATGAACTGAGCACAGAAATGTGTCCATGCTCATGTGTTTTCAGTACCTTGATGATATGCATAACTCTGAGAAGACGACATTTCCTGACATGCCTAGGTTGTGTTTTTTGATAGAGTAATGCATTGCACAGTGCTTTATATGTATATGTGTTTCTCTTTCAGTAGCAGCTACCTGCTGCATGCAGCTGTATGTGACTGTAGTGACTCAGTGCTGCATGCAGCAGTTCCTACTATGGCTGCAAAATTGAAACAGAGACTGTGTGAGTTAAATCTTGCTGTGTCTTCAAGATATATAATAAACCAGGTAGAACACCATATCCACAATATTTGGCCTGGAGAACATTAGCAGTGACAGGAGGAAGTTACTGAAAGCAGGATGCATATAGATGCAGAGTTAGAGTTTAAAAATTGGATGTTATGTTGTTTGTAATCTTAAAATCTTTATGATTTCCATGAAATCAAAAAAAGCTTTTGATTTTACATTGGCTAACAATTAACAAACAGTATATCTACATTCATTAGTTCACTTGAATAACCTATCTATACAGCATTTTTTATTGTTAGCAGACTCAGCCGTTTCCTGTGCTGGATTCAAATTACCTAACCACCTACAGATCTGCAGTCTTAGATTTAACAAGCATGACCTTGGCATTAATGTCGTCAAACTCCCTGTTTTAATGTAAGAGGCTGCACCCAAAAGCAGACAAAGAGGCAGCAGGTATGTGTTTTTAAACTGGTGGGTTGAAAGCAGACTGAGGAACTTGGTAAACTGGCCAGGTGGTTACTCCTGGAGACGAGAACAGGTGTATGATTCATACAGATGGAGAGATTAAAAAAAAAGAAAAAAAAACAAACTAAAGGCAGGCAAGCAAAGTCTGAGTGGTGGATGTGCCACACGGACAAACAACAGAAAGTTGGCTGTCAGAGGAGGCTTCTTATAGGCAGGCAGGTGAGCTGATGGCAGGCAGGTGAGCTGATGGCAGGCAGGTGTGCTGATGGCAGGCAGGTGTGCTGATTGCAGATGAGAAACAGGTGTGTGGAGAAAGACTCAGAGGGCTGAAGCAAAAGACTTTATTTTTTTTATACCTAATTTTGCATAAACTTAGACCATCCTCATCAGTTTTCATAAAAGTAATTGCAACATTTGTCCTTGAGCATTTAAAGGAACAAATGAGGAGTGGGTGGTCTTCAAATTATTATGCTTATTCACGCAATCAAGTATTACAGCCTTAACAATCAGCCTCCGCACATGTGCAAGCATGTGTGCACATTTGTAAATGTGGAATGTGATATATGATGTGTTTTTCCAATAACATAATATTGGCTGCACTTTTCATTTCTATACAATTACTGTGAAATATTCACTCCTTACTATTCTCATTGAAAAAGGAAATTGGAAACGTGCACATGGACTCCTGCTGAGCTCTCTGTTTAGCTTTAATTCAGTTTACAATACACTGAATGCAGCAGCCTCCCAAGCCCCTATTTACATGCAGCAGCACACTGCTGTTACAACATCTGTGTTGCAACCCTGAAGCTGCACCATTAGAGAGAAAACAGTCTGTATTTGTATGATGAAGTGGTGGAAAAACAGAATTTTTTATTTCTTAGTTTGTGTCCTCAGGTCCTTTAAAAGTCACGGCTCACAGCTCATAGATATGCAACATGTGATGAGGCCACAAGCACACAAGGCTGAGAGGCATCGTTGCAGTGAAGCCTGTAACAAGGTTTTAAAAGTTCTCCTTTTATCCTTCACGTCCCTGACCAAGTCGGACAAGCTGCTCAAGCAGGTGTGCTGTTTGCATCACAGAAACCTTTTTTATAAAAGTCAAGTTCTGTTCTTATTTCAAAGGACTGTGGGAAAAATAAAAATTGCAACTCAAAGGACACTGATGAATAGAATTATTGACAAGTTTCTTTGGTCCCACATTGTCAGACAGACTTTAGGCTTTTGTCCAGTGCTGATTGCTTATTGGCTTATCTGGACTTATAAATCTCAGTCCAATTAAGTTAAGACTTCTCTGTTATAAGCAATCAGACCAGATACAATGCTGAATCCCTTCAAAGCAGCATCGATCAATACTTATTTGCATTAGTGCTGAATCAAATGACCACATGCATTGTGAAAGCAGCTTGTGATGCACCCGCAGAGAATCACAACCCAACTCGGACAATTGAGTCTGAGCTGCTGGAGATCTGAAAACATTGTAAATTACCACCAAACAACTAGTGGATGAAGAAAAATCAAACAATGCAAGGACCCAGAAATGTAGAGTTTGTGTCAGAACTGAAGATTCAGAGGCTTTTACACAGTCAAAACCAACAACTATTAGCTTTAATGATTTTATTAAAGTTGCTTTTCAGTTTGTTTACAGCTGGTGGGGTACATTACTGAACCAAAACACAAAAGGAATATGAAGATATCTGAACTCCGTATGTACAGATAGAATAAACTTTACCATGATCAAAATAATTACATAATACGTTAATATATATATATTTTTCTTTTTGTAACTTAGTGATACAATGCAATATCCCCCCCGGAGTCCCTTAGTTACTCACATCTTTTGAGATACTTTTACATTTGAGGCAGAAAGTGTGTCTCAGACAGAAGACTGAGGAGATGGAACTAATATATTCTAGCAATAGACAGATTTCAGGGCAAGTTTAAGCCTTTTTGATTACATTTTTTTTCTTTTTTTGGCATTCTGTGCACATGACAGTAGGACAGCTAAGTGAAAGGAAAACCGTGGTACAGTATCATACAGCATATACAGGCAGGATTTAGAGGAACTATTCCTGAAAGCTCTTGGCCACGGTCGTCAGCATGCATGTTCAGGCTGCAGCAAGTCTTCATCTCCTCGTCCTCTCTGCTTTTTCCTCCTATTCTACAGTGAACAACTCATCAAAGCACAAAACACTATGAGCTTGGGACTTTCGACTCCAATTTGGATTTGCTCTAGTAGCCTATACTAGCATCTTTTTGGCTGTTCTCCACTGGCAATATATCAGACAAACACTGCAAGAGAGAGGAGGCCATAGCAGAAGGGAGAGACTGAGTTATATATAGATATATATAAAAAAAACTTCAATAAAATGGCTTTTGCATTGCAGAAATTCAGTCACTTTGAAGTCTATAGATAGGCTATAGGGTGCAACTATCCCTTTTTGATATAAGCGGCACAATAATGAGCAGTCGAAGACAGAGGAACATTAAAAAAGATGCTGCTGGAGAACGGCTGGATGACGCCATTGCCTCGGTCTCCTGTTGCTTTCAAACACATGGATGCCTTTTGAATTCCTCTGTGTGCGTGTGTCTGTATTATGTACTTGCATGTGTGTGTGTGTGTGTGTGTGTGTGTGTGTGGGCGTGTGGGTTGACGTGCCTGTGCGCCTTTGTCCGTGTGACAGTGTAGGCAGTAGATGTGACATTCTGGTTTCAGTTATTAGTTATTAGTCATGATCCACCAGGAAGCTGAGGAAACACACATAAAGGGAGAGAGTTAGGTCACCAGACACACACACACACACCACCACACACACCCACACATACACACACTGATCTCCTGTATAACTCAGGGCAATTTATGACTCCTAAGGGAACCGTCAGGGTATATTTAAAAAGTCATTAATCTAATTTACATTTTATTAAGCTCCAAGTTATCAGCTAAACATTTCCATCAGCAAAATAACAAATGTGCAAATGATTTTTGCCATTTGGGGGATGGCAAAAATCAAAACAATTTAACCGCAGGAAAAATCACTTTTGCAGATAGAAGACACAAGGTCGGAAGGTTGTGTTTACATTGTTCGGCTGTTTTCAAACTGTCCACATATTTTTTTAGGCGACCTCTATGCAAGGACTTTCATTAATGGTGACAGGGCACAATTTTTTCCCTCTGGTAACTTCCAAGATTTAATAAGTAACCCTAACCTTGACCCACTTTTTCCCAGCTGAAATAAGAAGACAAACCTTCATGCATGGTTTAAAACTGCTGAGCAAAAGCAAGTCAGAAAAACTGTTTTAGCGTCACATTTTCAAACAAAATTCACTTTGATTTTATTCTATTTTCCGTTTAATCAAATATTGACATATACTTGCACATCTATACTTGTGAGGTCCTTCATTGCCAAATCCAATCTGTAGCCCCTTAATCATAATAAACCTTTAACATAACCTTCACATAAACCATATTTAAACCTGACACTTAAAAATGACTCTTAACCCTCAAACAGCCATTAGAGGTAAAATGTTCTCCATCTGTTGTATAAAAATCTAGTTCTGACTATGTGGCACGTACACACTTATATACATACACATATACACACACACATACAAACACACAAACAAGCTCTGCATTCATCCTTGAGAGGCATTAAAGCACAACACCCACATTTTTTGGGACTGCCTGTTAACACTTGCTTTTAAAAAATGACCCACATCTGATTCCTTTGTTTACACCAGAGCTGTTATGTCTGAAACAGTTGGCACGCATAAACGCCAGCCGCACATAAGCAAGTAAACAACCACGTACAGTAACCTAGCAACGAGCGCCACCCGCGCAACCCACACGGCTAAATCGCCATCTACAACAACAACAGACGTAAAGATGCAGAAATAATAATTAGCACTTTGGGAAGCATATTTAGAGGCTTGCAAGGAGTTAATCAAATGTCAAGATGAGAGAGAGAGGAGTCACGAGTGTAGCCTGGGCTGAGTGGCAGTGATTCATGCTGCTCTGCCATGTGTTGACTCTGCTGAGGAGTCCATGACGTGATGACGACAAAGTAAGATGTGCGTCAGATGGGAGTCGCGGTGCCAAGTTTTCCTGCTGGACCTATTTCCCACGGGCAAATGTGTTCAAAGGAAGCCAAGAACATATCTGATATTTAGCATTTCAACCATTTAATACACACACATACACAGACACACACAGTATCTGATGTGTGAGCAAAACATCAGAACCAGCTTCAACTTCACTAGTTTGAACGTAGCCCAAAGTGTTTGGAGATAATATCCCCATTTGGATATTTATTTATTCATAAAAATCTCATTATTTGCACACCAAAATGTCTGATTTGAAAAAATAGTCTCTATCTTTGGGGCTCAATAACAAATTCTCAAAGTGAGTTACTGTCAGGAAGCCCAGAAATTCTGGATGCACCCCGATTTTCAGAGATGAGGGGCTTTAGTGCATCTTAACATATCAAAACATATACAAGCACAAAGCACTAATGCAATTATTAACAAGAATACTTGATAAAACAAACAAACAACAAAACACAACTTCGATTTTGAGAGTTAATTGCTGATCTACACTCTTGTCCTGCAATGCAATGCAGGAATTACACGAAGTTTAAAAAACAATTTCTTTAATTGTTGATGGAGATTGGACAGCATCAGAAGTATTTTGGCAAACAAAAAACCCAATAAAGTATTTATTGTGTAATATTTAACATTTTTACCTTAAATGTTGTTGAGTTGCGTACTTACATTATCCCATATGTTTCAAATAATGTTTAAACTTAAAGTAACCGCTAATTTTATTCAATTTAATGGTGCGTTCAGAGGTTTATTTATTTTGCCTGTGGCTAACTTCCAGGCTAACACCAGTCAGTGAGTAGAGAAAGAAGTTGGGACACACAGCTAAATGTAACATAAATCGGATATTACATCTTCTGTGAAGTTATTTGCTTGGGTCAGACGGATAGATTTTCATTTGCATTGGTGGCTTTTTTCAATGTGATATTTGCAGAAAACTCATTACACCATTTTCAATTTTAACTACATAGCTGGGATGTTTCTATCAAGATATTCTTCAAAAAGCAGTGTTTGCTTCATGGGTTTTCTACCATATTGTCACTTATGAAATTAACACTTATTAATACAATATATGCATGCACTCGCAGACACACACATACACACCTGGGAGCAGCATAGTAGAAACAACTTCAGCGTCCTCTAACATGTCAATGATACAGCGCTGGAAATCTTTACTGTCATTAGACTGCAGGTAGCTGCAAAGACAGACAACAAGGGTGGAAAATAAGAGAAAAGAAGAGAAAAAGTGAGAGGAAATCAGAGTTGATCATATCAAACTGCAGAAAATAAATTGTCCACTGGTGTTCATGCTGAAATAGATGGTTTGTTGCTGGATATAAATTGTTGCTGGATTAGACTGACAAATGTTGAAAGGTACTTATTATGCTTTTATGTTGACACTGCAGTCTGTCAAAGCAGAGAAAAACATTGACAAACAGTGAGTTCTTAAACAAATAGCCTTTCAAAAATATAAATGATCATGGTATTAAAATATCTTTTCACATTTTTTAAATAATATTTTATTAAACACAGTAGGAAGTGCAAACTGTTCAGAATGACAGATTAATGTATTTGTTGATATATTTATGACATAAGTGTCATTTTAGACTGTTGAAACTACAACAATGTGTGCATATTGGGGTATATGTTTTTCTTTCTGTGCATGTGTGTGCGTATGTGTGTGTATGCGTATGTGTGTATGTGTGTGTGTAAGAACTGAGAGGTGGGCCATCTGCTCATCTTCACTGGTGGGGAACATTTCCATCAAAAGTAAAGTGTGCCAAACAGTCTGCCAATATCTCTCACAGACACACTCACACACAAACACGCACGCACACACACACACACGCACTTAGCACACACGCACACACACACCATACTGACCTCATCCAGGAGATGCGATCTTGCCAGAACTCATACATTATGTAACTTGACTTTCCCTGGAGCTTCTGAACGGACACACTGACAGCAGGGTGGAGATGAAAAGTAGA
Organism: Acanthurus lineatus; assembly: GCA_029814665.1. Classification (NCBI taxonomy): domain Eukaryota; kingdom Metazoa; phylum Chordata; class Actinopteri; order Acanthuriformes; family Acanthuridae; genus Acanthurus; species Acanthurus lineatus. The sequence continues at coordinate 8,469,382 of JAPZDV010000012.1, read as the reverse complement.
GTGGGGCAAGAAGAGGATACAAAGTGAGAAGAGAGTTTCCACTCACTCGAAGATGAATTACACAAAAAAGTTTGAATCCTTTCTGAGACATTAGTTAGAGGGAGGCAGGCAGCAGAGCTTCCTGCGAGGGAGCGGGCGACATTCAGAGAAAATGAGCCCTAATTTCCAGCTGACAGCATCACTTTTTGGATTGTTATTAAAAAGCTGCTTGCTGTTTGGGTTCACATTAAAGCTGCAATAATACTCGAGAATGATAGATCAAACAGCGCTAATGGAGGTTTTTCGTGAACAGTAGTTTCACATCCTTTCCCCATTATTTTATTCATAGACTTTAGTTGACAATTCAAAACCCTGATTAAACTTTGCCTCCAGGTTTAAAATCTCCCTCAGCAGCAGAGCCTGAAACACAGAATTTAAAAGGTATCTTGCTTTGCCTGAAAAAGAGAGGCATGACACTCACTGGAGGTTGTCAGAGTGAGCTGAGGTGGCGTCGATGTAGCTCTTCAGAACTTTACGGACTTTATCCAGATTTTCATCGGTCACCGACATCTGCCTCTGAACCAGCAGGATGTTCTGTTAGCGACAAGATGAAAAGCAGAGAGGGGAACAAGATAAGACGAACACCAAACAACTGGCTGCATGTGTGTGTGTGTGCGGCATGTATGTGTGTGTGTGGAGGCGTCAGGCTCATATCATCCCCTAAGGTCCAGGCATGTGTGTAGATATTGTCAAAATGGATACTTCTGAAGGATTTGATGAGGAACTCATGCAACCTTCCTGAATCTCCATATCTCTCTATCACAAACAGCAGCTGAAATATAAATAAATAAATTGTGTGTAGTTGTGTAGTTTCATTTCTTTTGTCTAATTTTTTTCAGTACTTTCAGTTTTGTTTGTCATGTGGCTGAAAGCCTGAGTGGAAGCAGCTGCACAAAGTAAGATGGAGGCACTGAGTGTTAAGTAATTAAGTAAAATGATCCTTTTTTTCCCCTTTTTAGGTCATGATTACATTACAGAATACTGACACTATGCACTATAATAAACGTGTTGCCATGATACCCAATCAGTGTCTTTCAGAGTGGTTTGTCACTTTCTTCATATAATACACTGATAACAGCAGCTGGTTGGCTTTTTTCCTCAAATAATTACAAACTCGCACAGTCACTGCTGTGAGTTATCTTTCATATCTGCACCTTTACTTCACTCTTTCCACCATTTATTGACTAAATGTACTCTGAAAACTTTTCATAAAACCTTTGTCTCTAAAATAGCCTGCCCTTAGTATCAGTTCACAGCAAAGAAAAAGACACTTCGAAATAAAACTTTTTTTTTCTCTTAGCAGTCAATACAGCCAGATAACAAGCAGAAAACCCTGCAACCTGCAGTGATTCAGTGTCCTCCATAGGGAAACTGGGCTTGAACTGAGGTCGCACTGCACCACATCAACCTGCTGCCCTCTTTACTTTCTCAACAGTTCAATGCAAGAGTGAGTCACTGCTGCAACTTTAAAGAGATACTTGTTTAATGCTTCCTTTATAAGCTCTGTTTTCACAGAGCTGAATCTTCCTATGGAGTCAGTTCTAATACATTATAAAAAGAGATATTTCTAATGCCGATGATCAGGTTTAGTTTTAAGATTAAAGTCTCCGAAACTTTTTTTTGCAGTCAGTCAGTGCAGTGAGGAGGCAGAAACCTCATTAATGATGCTCAAATTTAAAAACTAATTAACTCACAGACCTTCCTATGAAGGGCTGTCATGAAACTTTCTATAAAAAAACATGGCACTTATGTAAACTACATTTTTTTTAACTTTTTTTGTTAAATTGAAAGTAGCAGATCTTTTCCAAGCAAATACTTCAAAATTCCAGCACAAAAAATCAAAAAAAAAACTCCACTAAAGATGAGGGGCAAACATATGTACATTTGGAATAAGACTAAAAGTAACACTTATTTTATTATTATTTTATTTATATTTTATTGTTTTTTTAAATTTATATTGTGCATGGATCTACTGAGAGGGGACAGGAACTTATCACCTGAAATGGTGTGTATTTTGTATTTGATCACCAAGCTTCTTTGCCACACAAATAGTTTGAGATTTCTTTAAATAATGTTTGCTTTTTCCTGGGTTTTATTTTGAAAGTCTTATCCCAAAATATTAGCTTGAGAAGCAGTCTTATGGTTTATTGGTTTTGTCAAGCTGGTCTTATACACCCTCACCATATTAAAATGTTACATATATGCATATTAACCTTAAAAGTTTTTCAAAATTCTCCTTATTGTTGTCTATTTCTAGCTTTAGCCTTTTGTTCTGTGCTGCTTTAATCTCGCTCTGTGAAGCACTTGGGCTGCATGTTTTTCTGGCTTATATAAATAGAGCTAAGTTGAGTTGAGATGAGATGAGATGTCAAGTATACTCACACACCAAACTAAGACCAAACTCTCTTGTTACAAAATAGGCTTTTTGAACATAAACCTGCCTTGTCTGCTTCACATTTTGCAGTTTTTAAGACTGTCATGTTTTTACTTTAATAGCTGGAATTAACTGGAATGAGCACACATGCCGCATAACAGGCTTTTAAATGGCTGTGATTTGGTTTGAGTAGGTAACAGTTTTGCTGCTTGACATTTAGAATAAGGACAGTGAACAAACTGGATGAGTAAAAAGCATTTTCTGGAGAGAATTATTGCTGAGACTAGCTTTTAATAACAGCTTGTCAGCTTTTTGGAACATACTACTGGAGGTGTTCGCAGTCTGAAAGAGTGAGAAGGGGACACTGGAGGTGTTGCTGAAGGAGGATCACAAGTTAAATATGCTGTTAGAGATGAATATACTTGTAATAATGAAAAATTTTTATACATAAAATAATCTTGTTCAGATGGACTGACATGTCTATTTCTTGTACTTAATGTATGAGATATGAAATTAATTATTGGGCAAACAGAACTAAATTTTGCATCTTTTCAAACAACAAAGAGTTAAAATACTATTTTAATAAGTGATTGTTCACAAAAGCAGTCATTTCCTTTTTACTCTACTCAGTTTTTACTCAACCACAGTAGACAAGCTATCGTATTGTACATCATAGTTTGGCGAGGAAAGAGTTACTCTGTATGATACTATTGCTGTGCCATAGCTTCAGGCAGAAAATGTAATATTTCAACCTTGCAATGCAAAGGTCTCAACACACAGTTTGACCTCGGGTGTGTGTAAAATGCTGTATATAATATGTTAGTTTGGACAGAAAATCGAACATGAGCTTTTGGACACTTGTACCTGTTTCTTGTGTGTGTTTTTTTGCCAAATAACATTGATAATTTTGTCACACATCAACCTAAAATTTAAATTTGTAATGACCAAGTTTTTAATTTTTTGGTAGAATGATTCCCTGTGTGTGGCAGTCAGTATCATCCAGGCACCATTTAAGTGATCACTAACTGTTTTAAAGCTGCTTTCCAGAAAACAATCATTCTCATATCAGTACTGACTTACAGACTTGTATGTGCTGGCCAGTGTGTCCTCTTTCAGTGGCTCCAACTTGGGACTCTGAAACAGTGAAGTAACACATATGAGAAGAATCTCTGGGCTCAGTTAAACATCAGGATAAGAAAGATCAGTGGTGTCAGAGCTAAAAGTCAAAGACTGCATGTTAAGTAACAGACTGAGCCACAGTGACATCAGTGGATTACTGTTTTGAAGCCTTGAGATTGGCATTACGACCTTCAATGTATTGATTTCTTAGAGCCAGAAGTTACTATATTTGGAAAAGAGGGTGGAGCCAAAACTTCATCCTCCACAAAGGTCTCATAAATAAGGAAATTGGCTGAGAAGGTTGAGGCTGTTTACATCAATATGAGGCTTCATGGGAACTAACTAATTATTGGAGCCAGCCTCAAGTGGCCATTTAAGGAACTGCAGGTTTTAGCACATTTGCGATTACTTAACTTTTTAACATGGCAGCGGTTGCTACCTGGTATAGAAAAAGACAGGGCAAAATGCCAGTGTACAACTTCTTTTTGGATAAAATATACTATAAATATATAGCTTATTGTATATTTTAATATACATTACTCTACTTGGTAGAGTTTTTTGTACAACCCTTATTTAAAAAAAATAAGACAGTGTTTAAGACAATTTTTTTTACGAATTGAATGATTTGTAATTTCATTTTTTTCAATGATTTGTAAAAAAACAGTAAGTCCATTTTAAAGATATATATAGCATTTATTATGATATAATTTATAATTTAATCATTATATTCTTTGGGAAACATTACAAATTTTTATATACATATTTTATCACATTTTAGTGAAACCAGCATTTTAACTCTATTTCACTAAACTTTAATTGCATGATGATGCGCAGAATTAATAAACATACGTACATAACAATACAGAGCACTGCATGGCTTAAGCTCATTTGCACACAGTCATTTGTACCCTTAGTCAAACTGTTTGAATGCTACAGGCAAGTTGGGACACATAAAACTAGTCACGGGGGAAAAGTTAATGGACGTTTAGAAATCACAGCTGTGACTATAATGTAGTTTTCTTTTCATTTTGCTCTGCTCATATTAAATATCTGATGTTTTTATATTTGTGATTGAACATTTTATGACACAACTGTCCAGAACAAGTTTCTACAAGTCTATAAAGGTTATATCCATTCATTCAATAACACCATTGTGTCACTTGAGGCAAAAAAAATGTAATAGTAGGGTAACAGAATGATGAGGCAAAGTGATAGAAACACCACACAGTATATTAAAAATGTGCTTCAAAGAAGAACTAATGGAAAACATGTATTTCACCACATTACTTTTTGCAACCCTATCCGCAGGATATACACAGAATGTAGTCCTTAAAGATATGATGCTATGAATAATGAAATACAGAAAATGTAATAACAGAGAATGAGGTTTCCTTAAAGGTTAGGGTGTGTGTATGTGTGTGTGTGCACAAGGAAAATAACCTTTGAGGCAGAAAACTCATTCTGTTGCATTCGAGAGAGCAGAGAATGGGAGCAGAGTATGGGCAGGGTGTGTGTGTGTGTGAAGGTGGTGGTGTTGAGGTGTGGGGATGGATATTGCTCACAGAACATCCTGCAAGTTATGAATTGCTTTGATATTGCTCTCTGAGTCCCCCTGCCTTGTCAAAAACGAGGGCTAGAGAGGGGGAAAGAGCTTCGAGAGAAACTGAAAGTAGGAGAAGAATGGACATCAAAAGATTGGAATAACAGGAGTTAATAAAGAGAAAGGGATAGATGGAGTTGGAGGGGGGGTGAGATGGAGCAGATGAAGGAGCAGGAGAGCGTGAAAGAGGCTTTGAGACGCGATGGTGAGAATGGGTCAGAGGATACAGAACAAGAGACGAGAGGCAGAGAGGTGACCGTGCTTTGTGTCTGACAGATACACAGATCTGCAGAACTCCTATCAGAAAAGCCTTGTTTTAACATGCTGTGAGGGAACCTTTTGTTCTCTGTGATCATCACAAACAGACAGCAACATGTTCTGCGTCATTCTCTGCAGAGTTGAATGGGAATTGTGAAACAAACACAATAGGTCTGTGCAGGCAGGAAACACTGGAGTCGAAGCTATTCACTGTTGACACAATAACAAAAACACAACTCCAAAACAACTGTATTAGACTGTGATTCTGCACTTGCATAAATGTTGCCTTGTAGGCAAGTTCTTCTTCAAGGACAGGCACAGTATGCAGTGTTGTTTGTTTGGCCTTTTTTGTTTATGTGTAATTTGATATAACATTTCAATGTTCTGTCTCGCAAATTAACAGACTGAAAATTTAACTCATTAGCCGTTTCTATTTTGCATATTCTCTCCATTTACATGCCCAAGTTATTAATGGTGAAAATGATAAGAAAATGAAGTGGTGCGCTGGTGAAAGTAAAACAAATAACCAACTCAGCCAGAACTGTTTTCTTATATATTTACCTTCAACAAAGTTCAAACATTAATGTGGAAAACTGCCACATACTGTGTTTGTATTCATGGGAACATTGTGCATAGATTTGATCTGTGGTTGATTACTCAGACCAGACAGTCTGAACACTTCTGTTTTGTACTCATATTTGTTTAACTTCCCAGATTCAGTTTGTTTTCATAAAAGCATTGCATTAACCTTAAAAGTGAACGGAAGAAAGTGTCACTTACCTGACACTCCAGTTTATCCAGCAGCTGCTGCAGCCTGTTGATCTGAGAACACCAGTTCTCTCCATCTTCCACATTCACATCTGCACAAAGTATATTATCTTTTCATCAGAATGACCAAAAAAAAGTAAACTTGTGTCACACCTGACAAGAAGAAGGACTTTTTTATTGATATGCTGAATTGTTGATTTATAGTTTGGTGTGACTTGGCAAAGTAGCAAGACTTTAACACAACACTGCATACATTTACAAGTCAAGGACGCATTTTGATGCAGGCTGCTGGCAAAAATGAGGAATTGTTCAATGTATAATAAAGAATGTTTTGCATTATGATTAAAATGTGCGCTCTTTTGGTTTTGAGTCAATCCCATATAAATCATACTGCTGCCATAAATTACAACTAGAAAACAGTCCGCAGAAAATGCACTATTTGCCTTTGTTTACGAAATTATTCACCATTTTCAGTGATGTAAGAGTGCCATTGGGGTTTGGGCTTAGTTCTGTGAGCCACAAACACATTAGGGAGCTGCGAGTTTTGAGAGATTAATTAAAAACTTTTGGCTTTTTGATGGTATTTATTTGAAGAATATCCCCAACCTCATCTTTTAAGCACTCTTTGTAAGATAAACAAGCTTCAAACGTTGAGTATACTTTCAAGGGATTTGTTGAATATGATGAAAATCACTTAAAAACCACTAGCTTTCACCTTCAGCAGTTTTAACATCATATGATATTTTTTTTCTTACTTGTGGTCAGGATGCCAGAGCAGAGATCTGGTGGGGACATGCACAAGTTGTTATGGACCCTGCGACCACACCGCCTGCCATTCCTCTGTACTGCTGTCAGCTCGGGCGCCTTTACCTCCCTCCTGCAATGACAGCGGTGGAGACCCAGAGAAACAAGCATCAGAGAGAAAGACAGCAACTGTCAGAGGGGTGTGGGACAAAATATAAAACAGGAATATGTGGCAGGATGAAGTACAGCGAGTGGATAGAGGAAAAGAAATGAAACTGAGGAGGACAGAGAAGATGGAGAGGAGGGAGAAGGCGGGAGAGAGGTAAGGAAGGATGCATTAATAATTGATTAAAATCAGAAACTCACACAAGGTTAATGTCTGAGAGAGAGTGGGAGAGAAAGGGAAAAAGAAAGAGAGAGAGAGTGAGAGAGAGAAAGAGAGAGAGAGAGAGAGAGGATGCAGTCACAAGAAGCAGAGATAAACAACAAGTGTCCAGAATTATGGAGAAACACTGAAAAGAAGAGCTGTTACAGAGACCGATGCTTATTAGCTCGCAGGCTAGTTGTTAAAGACGATGAACTCTTTCACTTACACACTCAAATATTCACACTCACACACACTCACACACGGACACACAGTTCTGCAAAAGGGGGTTTGCTATCTGTAAATGCAAAGTGTCAAGGCCAGGATGTCAAGTTTGTGTGTGCATGTACTTTGATTTTGGTTTGTGTGTGTCCCTCTTTGTCTCGGTGTCTAAACCGCACACATTTGTTTGTTCTTGTTAGTGTGCTTCTACTGCCTCACTCCATTTGTTGTGTCTTTATTGTGTGTAGTTGTGTGTGTGTGTGTGTGTGTGTGTGTGCAGGCTCATGCTGACAGCACAGAGGGAGCGCATTGCCAGGAGGTTCTCATGCTGCGTACAGCCTGGAGCCCCAAAGGCCACTGCAACAGCCACAAATCCACTGCAGGGACGCAGAGGGAGAGAAATAGACTGTTTGTCGCCAGTTCTGCCCCTCCCAGGTCTTACGCACTCCCTCTCTTTCTCTTTCTAAAATCCATACCTATTTAACAATCTGAAAAGAGTTATTTGTGGGCAAAAAGCCTCTCATCATGTCCTTCTGTACACCCCCACTCTCATTTTTTCTCTATTTATCTCAGACTTTCTGTACCGTTCTGTTATTCATTTGCTTTTTGTATTCATTTTTTTTTCTTTGCTTTCTCTTTCTCCATGACTCACTCGCTCTGTATTTCAATGCCACCCTTATCTTCCATTCTCCTTCTGCTCTCTTCTCTGCCTCCCCTAGTCCCCTCTCAATAATTCACCTTGGCTATAACGGCTCTATTATTTCCAATAATACCAGTGAGGCACCCAGAGGGGAGAGAGGAGAGCTCTGCTGAGACCTGACACATGCAGTGCAACAACCCCAGCTGTAAGTTGTGCAACCAAATCTTGTGGCCATGAAACATTTATATTCTTGTTCTTTGAGACTTTAACAGTCAGTCAAATGTGTCATTACATTGACTTGCTGTGAGATAATTTTCTACTTATTAAATGTCCTTGATGGATCGCTTCCCTGCATTGAATTTCTTTAATAAGTGTGGGATCCTCTTTCAAGATCTTATTGAATTACAGTACATACAGAAGAACACAGTGCAGGTTTTTACATACAAAATTTATGAATTACTTGATACTATTTTACATATGAATTTATTCACAGTGAGTCATCAAATTAGAAACAGCAATTTAATAATTTTCTTATTTTTATTAGCCCTATTTATATTGCATAAGGTGCTCTTTATCATAATAATACAGTAATATAAATATTTTATTTTAAGAGGTCTGACTGTTAGTGAGATGACTGTTTGAACCTGGCAGAGGAAATGTGTGGTGTCATTCCTCACCTCTGTTGTGTTTGTAAAACTGGACACTGTGTTGTACCTCTCAGCTAACAAACAGCACTTCTCTGCATTGCAGTATTTACAGCATTCATAGAGGCATTTCCTCTGCCGAGTCTGTTGCTTTCATACTACAGCGTGAGTGATCACATCTGAGCAACAGAAAAGGGAAGTTTTATTGTGTAGCTTTAATGAAAAAAAACCAACAGGCTGAATAAACTCTGTTGCTCAAGAGGCTGTGATTAGTTTTTAGTGAGAAAGCAAGTAGTATAAAACGATGAGAAAATTAAAACACATGCTGTGTAAACCTTAATGCCATTAGATGAAAGATTGGCTCTTTTTAAATATGGTAAGATATAAGGGGAGCTGCAGTTTTTGGTACAACCCATATGAACAATAATGTTATGGAATTATTAAAAAAAAATGTTGAGGTGTGAATAACCTGCAGCATCTAACATGTGTGCTCATGTTGCCTTACAGTTTTCAGGGTTAAGGTTATGAAACATTGGCTCAGTTTTACATCGTTTTTAAAGGTACCTTTGGTTTTTGCTGCTCTGCAAGAACAGCACGCTTCCTGCTTAGGCACTAAAAGTAAACAGAGGTCCTAAAGTAAGCATCCCATCATCAGGATGAGCGGGAGATGTCTGAGGCTGCAGTATATGATGGGTAATGTCTTGAAATGTGCACAGAAACACACTCGTAACAGGCGGTTCAGCTGTATTATTGCTGTACTAACGGGGCAGGGCTGCTCTGCTCCTCCACATCCTCCATGGCACACTGCAGTGACCTCTGTAGGGACTGAAGCTGACTGGACGTCTCTCTTAGCATGAACCTGGTGACAAATTGGCCCAACACACTTGAACCCTGGTATTCCTGAGAGAGAAGAGAGAGAAAATAACAATGACACACAGAGTGAGAGATTTCAAATACAGGAGCACAGAGATGGAAAGAGAGATGATTTGATAATCTCTCCCAAAAAAAAAACAACTACAGGCGAATGTGCGACAGCTGCAATTAAACAGGCTAATTAATTCTGCGAACACATACATTATTCAGTACTTTATATCCAAATTCTAAGGTGCGAGAACTTTAACAGAGGAGGCAATTGCTTCCCAAGTCCCTGAACACAAACGTGATTACGCATTCTCAGAGGAGTCTTATTCACGCAACGTGCTAATGAAGGGCAGTGGCTCTTTGTTAAAATTTAAAATGACAAGTAGCCTCTCCTGAAAATGTATCTTGGGATTAACAGTCCAGAGTACAACGTGTCAGACCACAGCTGCTAACTAGCGATTGCACAATTCTCCATGGATTTCCCCCCCCCTCAGACAGCCTTAAAGAAGAGCCAGAACAGTGGAGCAAGGTGATCTAATTAAGACGGGATGCATAATTATTCAGCACACATCTCCTCGCTTCTTCTCTTATAACAAGTGTTGCTGTTTGTTGTTCTGTTATGGTTCAAATCCCTGATTCTTGGTTGATGCTTGTAAAAGTGTAGAGGTGTTTTTAAAAATATTTTGTCACCTTCAAATAGGTAGAACTGGCGGTGCAAAGGGATGCACATAAATCCTTGGGGTTTTTGTCAAACTGACAAAAAATATGGAATATCAAGTGTATAGCTTTTGGCAGAAATCACAGGATCCAAAATAACAAATTAGCCTGGGAGCTACAACATCTGTTGAATATCTTAAAATTTGGACCAACTCTGAAACACATCATTTATTGTACAAAATAAAGAAGAACCAACAACTGTGAAAGGTATAATTACATGCTTTGGGAGCAATCTTTCCTCATTTTCTTGGCTGGTGTTAGATGAGAAGATTGAAACCATTCTCTCAACTCTACAGTAGATATGAGGCTACTAGCAACAGCCTGTTAGCTTAGCTTAGCAAAAAGACAAACAGGTGGGCAACAGCTAGCCTGGCTCTGCTCAAACACAGTTTGCCTAAAAATGTAACCAATCAAATAAAATGTTTTTAAGCAAATAAGATAACCATAACTTTGCTTTTGTTACATAGTTTCGCAAAGGGGGGGTTGGCATTGGTCCCTAGCTTAGCTACACTCATTGATCCAGCTGTATTCTCAATCAATGAACCGGTCAGAGGCCGAGTATGCATGTCTTACAAAAAAGCAGTGGGATCCTTGATAATTCAGTGAAGCCAACTGTGTCCCTCCACACACTCATTCAGCATTTTTTTTGTTTGTTTCCGTATAATAAAGACTTGAGTTACAGCTTATTAACACAAAAATAGATGTACCTCTTTAGTTTTGTCCATTGCCTTTAAAATTGCAATGTTCAGGCTCTCCAGAGCTGAAAGGACATTTAGATACTCCCCCAGGTGCTGAGAAAAATAATCTAATAGGAAAAAGGAAACAAGCTGTTAGTGCAAATGCAATGTTAATGCAATTAAAAGTTTATTTTGATGCCTGGGAGTTGGAGACAAACTCTTATAGCTTGTCATGGAAGATTTCAACTAATGAACCATGACAAGGACAGTAAAACGTCCTTGAAAAATCCAAAATATCAAAGTTATTTAATTAAAGAAAATCTATGTTTATTCTTGCAGACATATCAAGTACAAGTCTTTCATGTAATGCATCAAGAACAGTTAACATGTCATGAAACTGATACTGTGTTGTTTTAATTATCATAGTGTAGAAACAGTGGCTCATTCACGCCTATGAACAGTTGGTGACAAGAGCTGAAAAGACTAATTTGACAGAAACAAGCCAGATGATAAAGAAACTCCCACACAAAATCATATTTATGTGGCAAACGATGGACTTCACAAGGCTGAGTGAATAAATTAACTAAATGCATTACAGCAAAACCATGTGAGTGTGGAAAGTGCTTCAAGCCATTTGGAATACCACAAAGCAGCAATAACTTCAGGCAGACACAGACTTCTTAATTAGTTCTTAGTTATTAATTAAAAACCTAATTTTAGTCTGACCAAAGAGTGCACTCGTCACGACACACAGATCTAAGGTTAATGGAGAAGCAGCACCTTTTCCGCTCCTCTTACTTAGATTCAGTTCAGTCACCCACCTGGATTTCATGCTGCTCAGAAACGTTTGGTCAAAGCAGAGACAACACAGAGCAGGTGAACTGATCTGAGACCAGCCGAACATTCTGTTGTGGAAAACATTCAACTTCTGTTTGACGTCAAATGGAAAAGATGCTATTCCCATTCAATAAATTATGCACAAGTTTTATTCTGGTGCTGCTGTTATTTACAGGTCTCTCTGCCCTATTTCTTTACTTTATTCAGGCCATCTGACACACACACACATGCATATTTGAGATGATAGAAAAATAGGTCAATAGATCTGTGTCAGGCTTTTCTTTTAGATTTACAGATTAAAATCAGAGTTGCAGATGGTTGGTGGTTGGTGGTTGCAGAGTTAATAATAATATTTTATCTAACAACTAAAAAGTAATGATGATTTAAAGGAAAACTTAGACATTTTTGGGAAAATTTTGTTTGCTTTTTGTGGAGAGTTGAGAAGATTTACCCCTCTCATCTCATGTCTGTATAGTTAATATGAAGCTCAGCCGGACTGTTAGCTTAGCTTAGCACTAAATCTTGCACTAAATGGGGAAACAGCTGCCTGGATCTGTCCAAAGGTAACGAAATCCTCCTAGCATTAGAGGTGCCAGTACACTCCATCAGAACTGCTCCACCAGTGGCCCGATAACTTTTTGAATCCACCTCTCCTGAACTCTCCTGAAAAGTGGGATTAACTGGGGAGGTGTGCAATAACTACTGTATATTTCATAATCCCACAATCCCACATTCACACCCATTTCACACGGTGATCGGCCAGCTGTGCGAAAGTGATAAAGACGCTGAGGTTTTAACTTTTTTTTCACTCCTTACAGAACTATTTCTCTCACTTTTATACAACCAAATGCAATTATCTTAATTCTGGTTAGAAAGAAAGTAAGTGTACTTCCCAAAATTATCAAACTCTCTGTGTCACTAATTAAAAAATGAGAACAAATTAGAGAACAATAACTCATGTTGGCAAATTTTTAGGACAGCAGATTCACAGAAATTAACACACAGTGACACATTAAACCGGCGGATCACTTTCCCACTAACCTGATAGCTTGTCAGTGTCCAGATTGCTGCAGGGCAAAACAGAGGAGCAGATAAATGGGAAACGTATTGAGAAAGTTAATAAGGGAAATTCAAAGTCAAGCTGCTCTTCATTTCTGCTGAATAAATTGTGTCTCTGAAAAGTGGAGTTCATAGAGTTAGCCCGAGGAAGACACACATACAGTACAGAAATGCAAACACACACACAAGACACAGGTGTAAAATCACTGGCTTTTTCCTTGTCGTCCACTGAAACACAAGCTAATATATTTTATTTAGAAAAAAGCTGTTTTGCAGTGTCATGCATGAAGAAAACTGTGTAGAATTTAGCTTTTCTGACTTCAAATATATGTTAATGCGAGTATTAGTGGCTTTTTTATTATAACATCTTACACTGTAAAAACAATCAAATCAATACTTTTTTGTGTACCAGTCGAGGCAGAAATTATTACACTAGAGAGTTAATGGTTATCACAGTTTGATAAAAGCACTTCCATTACCACACACACAAACACACACACACACAAAATATCTCTCTCGTTGCTTTAAAGGCGTTTTACAGGTCATTTTCACTGCTGGATGCAAACCAAGCAAAGCTGGTTAATGGATTGTGCAATTAGCAAGCTCCCGCAGCGTCGATGGTCATTACTTTTTTTTCAGGTGTCGTTACAAATTTCCATTTTGATTGTGACAACGAGTTCCCACACATTTTTCTGTTCACTGGCTGCGTTGACAATTAGCAAAGACATTATGATTTTTTTTTCAATGCTTTCAGCTTTTTTTTTGTTTGTTTTCATCATTAAAGCCTGCACAGGTTTTGGAAATGCATTTGCTTTCAAAAATGATATTATATAGGTAGAAGCTATTTGCACCACGAGCGTTTGTTTTTCAAACTAAATTAAATAGTTGTTTTACCTAAATCTTATTTAAACTCTAGGTAAAAAAAAAACTTAAGGTAAAGGAATTAATTTGAGTGTGAAAATAAGAGAATTTTGGCTCTTGGCATAATCCATTGAGACACCATAACATCTGCCAAACGCGGACGGCCATGTGACCATTTTACTGGGGTGCAAATTACACAACTAAGGGTATTGCTTTTCAAAATGAGAGTGTCTTTTAATTAGACATCAGATCTCAGTTCATGCTAACTGCCACAAAGCTTGGAGCGTGTTTAGAGACATCTGACAGTCTGGTGTTTCGCATCAGTGACGGTCGCTGTGTTTCGCGTCCAAAAGCAATTTATCAAACTGTGATGGAACAGAACAAAAAGTAAATGCGGCGTTTCCAACGTAGTAACACTTTACTCCCACTAATTGGTACATTGCTGAAAAGAAAAGTGTCTGACGAAGTCAATTTAGAAACTTCAATCCATCTTGTGTGTGTGTATGTGTGGGTTCCTTTGTGCTTGTTAATTGCATCTTGTGAGACTAACGCAGAGATGTGACGGTCACAGCGAGTTCATTATTTTACCTGAGCTCGCTCAAACAGTACAGTTTGACAGCCAAGTCAAAAGTCCTGCTTAGGGCCTCCACTGTTAGAGCAATGTAAAGAAACAAGTCTTACAATTACTTCTAATCAGCCAAAGACACCAAAGGAACAAAGCTTTGTAATAAGGATGAAACTTAAGCCCACTGAATGACCTGCAGCAGAGGAGACACAACCTTCTGTAAGAACCTGGAGTGGCTGCACGGAGTTAAACACTCTCTGCAGACCAGTGATTTCAGCAGCTACCCTCAGGCTCATTTCTTTGATTGCATTTTCAGGGGAGTCGGTTTTGAAGTACTTTATGTCCAAAGAAAAGGGGTAAACATCAATCCTGCCTGCTTGGGTTTGGTAGCAAGTCTCATGAAGACCTCCCTCCAGCTGTGAGGCATTTAGCCTGTAACTGATGTCTTGAAAGGAACACATTAACGCTGCTTTCGAGTGCCAAAACGTTTCACTGCTCGGTCTCTTTTTTTTTTCCGCTTCACTTTAACTGGAAAAAGGGAGCACTATTTGAAGCAATTTTATACCGCACTCGTAGAAATTAAAAAGAAAGCATTAGTCATTTTGCATGCATTAAATTCAGAGCCTACTTCAAGTGAAAAAAAAAAAAACTCACTTATTTTGTCGGCCGTCTATGGAGTAGAAAAGCTCCTGCAGCTCCTCAGTGGTCAGGATCCCATCAGCAAAGTAAGCATTGAACTCTTCAAATGACAGTTTGCCATCATCTGAAACAGAGAGAGGGAACAGGCTTTTATCATTACAAAAAGAACTGCCTGAATGATGAAAAATACCCCACTACATTTAATCTGCTCCAGCGATTAATACATTAGAGACTTCGTTCCCTGTAACCTGAACCTGCCATTAGTTCTCTTGTGTCTCAGTCCTTCTGTCGAGGTCTGTTATGATGCATACTAATCTGAAAACCCCATGAGCACCACCTCAGCTCAAAAGAGTCCTCTGTATTCATCTGTACCCTTTCTACTTTGTTCTACCTGCCAATCTTCTAATGGTGTGCAGTCAAAATACTGCTAAAACTTACTTTCATTTAAAAAAAAAGTCTGTTGATTATTTTAAAAAGAAAGTTTTAGATGTAGATTTTTTTTTCATAATTACCATTTTCCTGAAAACCAGAACCCTAAAATATTCCATTTACAACCATATAAAAGATAGGAAAGCATTAAATATATTTTTTAATTTTAACCACATTAGACAAGCTGGAACCAATTAATGTTTGACATTGTGTTTGCTTGTTTGAACAATACATGTGCTATCATTTTTTAAAAAAAATTTCTGACAAATTGACTAATTAGTGCGGTACAAAGAGTTCAAATTCATTCAAATTATGTCATTTACTCAAGCATGAAGGGCATTTTTTCATCTCAGTCTAATTTATGTAGTAAATTAAATAAATGGAAAACTCTGAATGTAATGAACAAAAATGTGATTCAAGAGCAGAATTTGGCAGTAAACAGGTTTAGTTTTGCTGTAATCAGGGGTGAAGATGGGGGTGTGATTGTCAGGAATGAGGTTCAGAGGCAAAAAGAGGGATGAATAATAATGGAGAATGTCACACAAGATAGAACAGCTAGTCTCTGGAAAAAAGTCAGTAAATCTAAGAATATAGCTTTGGCCTCGACACATGAAGAAGTGAAAGAACATTATGGAGAGGAGCAGTTTGAGAGCTGGGTACATTTGCTCAAGGCTGATGGGTTGATGTAAGGCAGGTGTGCAGTCTGGGAGGAGTGATTGGCTGATTGCAAACAGGTATCAACAATAACCAAAGCTGACAGACATCAGGGCCAGAGAGAAGGACCACACACACAGCAATGTAACACTAAAAGCCCTGAAAACATTTTTTATTACTACAAAAACTGTGTAGAGACATTCAACAAACTCAAACTTGTAAAGAAGAAGTTTCATACTGTCAGCAGATTGTAATTTTCCACTTCTACTCAGACTAGTTAACTGTGAGCACAGCTTGCTGTGACAGACAATGCACAGAAAAATCAATAACAGCAGATAAATAGCCTGGTTGTCATCTGTGAAGAAGTGCTCTCATCATGAGAACGCTATCAATCTGTCTGCTGGCACAGATTACACAGATCAGTCAGCGTTTAGCCTGCCAGAGAGAAACTGCGAGATGTTTTAATCCCCATAAAAGAGTCCAGACCAACAGATAGACTTCTGTTGTCTGAGAACATTTCTGAGCCATGACAGACACTCAGGCAATCAGAAAGCCCATCGGATCGAGTTGGACACTCAGTCAGTCAATATGAAGGGAAGACAGATCGGATTTGAAATGATAAAAAATGAAGCCAAGATGGTAAACGGACGAATAAGAGCGACAGTGAAGTATTCGTCAAATCAGGCAAGACAGACTGATTGGGTCAGACAGCCCCTGAGTCAAACACCAGACAGCCAATGATACCTCTGCTGCACCCATAAATGAACTATCACCGCTCATTTTCAACATGGCATCAGTTCCAAACCTTCTGAGAACAAGATGACTTTTGGCTCCATAACCTCTCGTTGAGTAATGAGCCCAAATAATGACCCTGTCCACACAAAGACAAGGTAAAATGAGAGCAGTTTAATATGCCGCGCGGTTCCAGTTGGCCGACTCAGCAGAGCTGAGGACTCAAGGGCGAGCAGGAAGACCATCTGTTCAGCTGGAGCCTCTTTGACGGCGCTTATCATTACCTCTGACCAGAATGCATAATGTGCCGGTGGAGACAAAGCCTCGTCCTCCCCACTTTGGTTCTACTTACTTTCTCTTTTTTTCTGTCTTTACTTTACCTTCCTCCCATTCTCTATACATTTTTACCCCCTCAGAGCGAAAGCAAACTTCTAAAAGAATTTCAATTATCTTTTTATGAAATAAAGAAAACATGTTTTCCCATTTTGACTCTGACTTTTTCTCTGTCAGACATATAAAATAAAATATTGAAAGCATTTACCAACATAGAAATCAATGTAAGAATTATTAACTATGTATAACAATAATGTTTTTTGAAATCTGAAGTTTGTATAATTCTTTTTGGAATAACATTCATGCACTGCTCTTGCGTTAGAAGAAGCAAATTATTTTGTATTTTAGAGCCATAAAGAGTCACTTTTTGGTTTCTAAATTTCAGAAAACAATTGTGCATGTTGAAGCATGGACTGAACTGTCCCCTGGCACAAGGAAAACCTTAATTCCTGTTCATGTGGCTTCTTTCTTTCCTTCTTTCCTCATGCGGCTCCTTCAGCTGTAGAGTTTAAGCATTCAGTTAACAGCCGCCAAAATAAAACTCTACAGTCCCTGTTTCCTGCTTTAACTGTTGACTGAACAAAACAATTCTTTCTGTTCAAAGACTGTTTTTGCTCTCCAGGCTTATGGCTTCAACTAAACTGAACAAACACGAGCAACCTGTCGTACATTTTATACAATTAGAAGAAAAGAGCCAACTGCAGTCATTCCTGCTCTTGATTTTGTTTACTGCAATGAAATCTAAGAAGAGCAGCTTATCTTTGGCAAAATATAACCTTTTTACAAATCTCGCACCATCTTAAAAAATGGCAATAACATGTACTATAGATTTTCAACATGTATTTTCTTGGTAATCTATATTCATGCAGGAATTACAAACATTTTTATGTCTTTTGTACCTCATTTGCACTAAACTAAGTAAACTATCTGTGGTTGGTTTGTGGATCTGTTTGTCCTCTTCTTACGTTGCTGTCTTGTGAAGTCTCAATGTGTTTTTGATGCCAGACAGGCAGCAGAGATGCTGAGAAGTGACACTCCTGACAGTCTGTTTGATGGACTAAAGACGATGGTCTCGTCTATTTACTTTGACAGTTCTGGGTTAAATGTCTTCATTTGACCGCACGCTATGACCGCAACAAATATTCATGTCAAAGTCTCTATGTGTTTTTCCTCTACTACAGAGTTTCAAGATAAAAAGAGAAGATTTCATGTCACTTGTTCAGTGGCTGATACTCCATTTATTTTGTTTTTTTGTTTAATTCATTTAGTAGATTTAGAAAATTTAATTTAATTCTAATTTAATTTTCTTTAAATTTCTTTTCTTCCACCTTTGAATCTCCAACTTACATCAACTTTCAAATAATTCATTACATCCAGAAAAACACCTTTTTGAATTTAGTGAATAAATGCAGTGCAGTAAGACAAAATTTAAAATAAAAGTTACAGTTGAGGGGTTACCTCTGACCCAATGCAGGGCACTTCTATCTCCTTTTCTTGCTGCGTGTCAGAAGACACTGAGATCAAAGTGCCGAAAGCACAGATCTGTGACATTTTCATTCCTGTCAGATTTGCTTCAGGTCGAGTGAGCGTTATGTTAGTCGGAAAAAAAGGCAAAATCAGTAAATGTATATTTGTAAAATGCCAAACAGCAATCCATCTATTAATCTCACCTAGGTCCTGAAGGGATGATGGTGACAGATGGCTTCAAAAATGACATTAAAAGGAGAAGAAGAAGATCAGCAGATAAGAGGAGGGATTATTGTTATCTTGAGATTCCTACTTGTCGTCTCCTCTCGGTTGAAGAATCCTTCATCTTTATCACAAAAGCTCTTTGGATGACTTGAAGGACGGATGTGAGAGTGAGATGAAGATGGAGGAATTGCCAAACAGGATGTCAAGATCCATTCAGAACTGATATTTATCATTTATGATGTGTTACACAGCTGCACTGTGTGCTTGTATTGCTTGTGCTGTTCTGCTCTGGTTTTATGTCTGAGGGCAAAATTTATCACCTGTGAGGTCACGACCCCAATGTGAGGTCACTCGATCAGCAGAAAAGCTTGAGAGGAAATTCAATAATTTCTTTGCATTTTTGCTTGGGGGGGTCATCAAAGTCATGGCACTTGTTGACTCTGCTCTTGGCTTTATTCTTTACCAGCTCATAACATTACAGCTCGCAGATGTTTAAAATATATACGGTTATATTTGAATCTGCCACATACTTTTTTTTACTTCTTCATTTCTTACCATGGGATTCAAGCTGTTGAATGTGCACCTTATTTTACATTAACCACCATCAATTTTTCACACATACTGAATATGTGCAAATGTTTAAATGTTTAAAATGCAATAAGTAACCAGCTGAGATGTGCTTTTTCCTTATTAAAAACTGTGTGCATTCAAATAACAAATGTTTTCTCATTCAGTTCAATCAGAGAAGCTGCAGCATCCGGTTACCAGATTTCCAACATAAATGCCAGTTAATTGTCTTTAATTGTGTTAATCATTCATGCATGTGGCTCAGTAACATGTAAAGGAAGACACACAGGTTCTCTAAGATAACAGGTTCAAAAACTCTCATTACATACAAATTATGCATAGTATGAACACAACTAATGAAGCATTGCTCCTTTAATGTTTTCAAATGATGTGAAGCTATTCCTGGAATCTTTACAGAGAAAAAAAGAATTAAGTTTCCTTGGAAATAATTGAATCATAGCCTGCAGGAGTCAGACGAAATTACTAAATGTTGTCGGTTTTTAAGAGGCCAAATATAATACCTTTGCACATCTTTTTCACCTAAAACCAAAGCTTTTATATTGTATTTTTTATTAAATTTTATTGCTAACTTTCATGTAATCTGATTGCATTTTATTTCTGTCCTTAAAGCTAAAAAGCTTGAGACAAAAATGCTGCAAGGCTACAAAAAGAAAGTATCATTTAATATCTGAATGCCTTGTAATTTCTGCGGACAAGAGAAAAAGAAAAGCATACAGTGTATCATGGTCAAACATCACTGCTTGGCAGCAGAGCTGAATCATAAACTGCACAGGGATCATGAGGCTAAACTATATAATTTATAACACGAGTAATGTGTGTGTGCAGCTGTTTCATTTGAAAACAATAAACCGCCAGCATACTGAATGCAGATGTGGCAGAGAATATTCTCAGCATATGTAACTGTATTATATCCTCCTTTCAACTGGACCAGAGTCTGAACAGTTATAGCCTCCCCATGGCAGATTGCCCCACAGGTTATTCCAATATTATTGAAAGAAAGCACTGTAGCTATAAATCATTAATGTGGCTTCAGTCTAAAGCAGCATACACGAATGGATCTTAAATATTGGGCCAGAAAAATCACTTAGGAATTCCAAGGTGAGGAGGAAACTGTGAGGTTGTTTAAAGTATGCAGAACCTTCTACACAGCAGGATGTCGACATATGTCCCCTGTTCTCCTTTATCATTGAAAAAATGCAGAACAGTCCAAACAAATCACTCAGAGGATTAGATTATAAACAAGAAGCAAATGAGCAGAGGAGAAAGTCCTGCAAAGTAGGACATAAAGTAGGCCGCACTCTTATCTCTCCAAAGGTTGGTCCCTCTGCAGCATCTCCTGAGTGGTTTATATAAATTCCCATGAATGCATCACAGCTAGGAAAACAAATAGCATTACTAAGCGAGCACGGTCCTGTTTCTTTATAGTAAACTCCTATGTACTACTATACACCCAAACCATTTCAGAGTCTTAGTATTCTTAGCATCAACGCTCTACTTAGGACCTGTTCCACGAGGCCATCTGTGAGGGAATCTGTGATGTAAGCTGCCTTTTAGCTTCCATATCCTGATTTAAGCACGTATGCTGCTTTTAGATCGTACGTCCTCCTGCTTCTCCATTCTCCATTTCACTAATGGTCTGAAGCTCACCGGTCTTCCTCCACTTTGGTGCACGTGTCAGCTAAGTAGAAAGGTTCATTAAAAGCTGCAACACTGAAAAGTATCTGGATAAAGAAGATAAACACTTTGTAGCTAAATTTTAAGTTTTGATTCTCATAGGAAGGAGACCATATTTTAACTTAAACTTAATGCTGGTATACAGAAAGAATTCAGACGAGATTACTGATCTGTAACCATTTGGCCAATTAGGTAGTGACACAGCTCGGGTTATGTAAGAATGCTCATTATCTCCGGGATTTCATGCACATGGGTGAGAGTCAGCCTTTGACCATTAAATGCTTGGAGAGCAAGAAACTTTAGGGAACATGAACTGAAACTGAGTTTCAAAACATTCTTTGGAGTTCTTAAAAGTCAAATCTTTGACAAAACTTTGTCAAAATTAACATTACTTACTAGTTTCTTCCACATTAACTAAGTTATGTCAACTGAATTAATACCACTGAAAATCTCAAATCACATTTTTTTAAAAAAAAGAGGTTTATAATTTGAAGAGCACACACCAGCTCCTGTTTTCAGACCCTCAGTAGCTCAAAAACTGTTTGGTGCAGTTGGAGGGTTTGAAACCTTTGTGGATTGTTTTGTTTTGAACTTTTTACTTATTCATCTGTTTGAATTTTTGCTGTTCTCTGTTGGAATGGAAGCAAAAGAGCCAAAAGACACTTCAATGCTCAGTAGAGCTGAGAGGAAATGCAAAGTGTCTTTAAAAGTCACGCCATGACCCACATTTAATCTAGACACAGTCATTTGAATTTATGTTAACTTACATAAATATTTTTTTCATTTTTACTTCTGCAGATACAAGCCTCATGAAAACCATTCAGACTCTTTATCATGGCTCTGCAGCCATTCAGTTTCTAAAACTCTGTTTAGTTTGATAAGGATTTTAACTTTTCTATTGCAGTGACAAGTAAACAAACTGCATGTGCATATAAAGAACATGCACTGCAGCTAAAAAGCTTAAAGAAAATGTGGTACATGAACTTTGAGATGGAATAATTTTTTGTCACACTCCTCATAACTCGAACTTGTTGCATACAATATGAGTCATATGAATGGATGAGACGTTTTTTACATTATGCAGTATGATCATACATATTTTTTTTTATAAAATAAGGGTTTATGAACCAATTTACTCTTCTTGTGACATCTTCATCTTTATTTTGTTGTCAGTGTTTTACATACAGTCTATTCCCAGCGGTGATCATTACAGGAAGATAAAGTGCAGTGAATGTAACACAGTATATTTCCCTGTGTTTTCCTTCTATATTAACGCTGCTTCCCTCTAACCACCATCCTTTCTCCATGACTTGCTCAGTGATGACAGTCATCTCAGCTGGGCTCATTATAATAAAAATATAACAGTGAATACATTTTGGCTGGAAGCCACAACACAATTGACCACGCACAAGACTCGACAAAGCGAAGGTTAAGAGCTGTTGAAAAGTAATTGCTGCGGAGGCATGATTACAATCCCCCGAAAACACGGCAATGTCCCATTATTTTTCCACTCTTTGTTGATTTGCTTTGGCACCTTATCTCATCTGCTGTTAGATAAAAATACCTTTTTGAGCACAGAATGAGCAGACGCAAAGTTATTATTACAGACAGGGTTTGTTTTGTGAAAATAACCTACAGCTGAATAGAACAAGTTCAGTCACATATTTTCGAGATGACAAATTAAAGCAAATCACTCAAGAAAAATTAGACAAGACAGCTTGAGGAAAAATGGCTACAGCGAAAAAATCACAACACAACTCTTAAATAATTAATTTAACAACAACAGATGTTAAATGATGATATGTAGCAGTGTTTGAGTATCTGGGGAATAATGAGAATAGCCTTTTTGATCCACTGGTATGCTTCCATGGGTTAATCGCCACAACTTACAAACCCGCAGTCCCCTTAAAGCCCCTGTACACTGTATGCTAAGAGCCATCTTACGGGGCCAATGTCTGTCATAGTGCAAGAGATAAAACTAATAAAATCTTGGTTGCAATGTTTAGTGAACAGTTTCATTGTAACAGCATCATATAATATCATATTTGCATATAATATAATATCATTTAACATGACACAAATAGTTACATGATATAAACATTTAAGCATTTAAGATTTTTGCAATGAGTGTCATTTTTTCAAAAGTGACACTTACCACGGATATTTAGGATAATTACATGCAGTTATGGTACAGTACAATACAACCTGAATGCATCCTGGTGTTTGCTACTGAATTCTGCCTCATGTCATCCCATATTATAATTATTTCTTTATTATAGTTTTTAATAGCACAGCTCTCTTTGTTAGAATGTAGACTTTAATTTCTGTCCCTGTCACAATTGTGTGGCCCAGATTGTCTTTGTGCTCACTTAAGCTTTCAAATTAACCATAAGCTTAATGTGGCTTTTGGCCTTTGACCAAGTTGTCTAGTGCAATTATAAACTTTTGTCCAGCACAGCGGAAACTTGCAGTCCATAGATGCCAGTCTTCATATTCATCTGCTTTAAGGAGCTAAACATTAGCGGTGAACACTTGGACTTCTGTCAAATGTGTGAAATTACTGAAATATATGCTCGCGTAACATATACATTTCTGGGTATGAGGAGCTTTCTTAGAAACTTGGGCATCTCATGCTAAGAGGCAAATAAAGCCATTATATCAGTGATGCTAGAAAAAGAAACTTGGCCCGTCCTGTGTTAACATGACTCACATTCATATGAAGACAGCATCAAGTCATCTGTGCCGCCACTGACAGAGAGGTGCGTTATTTTGCACGACACATTTCCTCCATTTGGGCTTTAATCCAGAATCTTAGCATCATTTTAATTGGGCGGTGAAACTTGTTGAGGCATGAAGAGAAAAAGAGCTTCACTTGACGACTCATTCATGCAAATCCTTTATTTCTCTGCACAGGCCGTCTGAGGCGTAATAGCAAGTGAAAGAATGTGGGAAAACAACAAGCATGAATTGTGACAAATTATTCATGAGCGAAGACGTTTTGTATTGTTTACTCACCGTTTTTGTCTGCTCGGCGGAAAATCTGAAAAATAAAAACAAAAGAGGAGAGAGGAGATGGTAACCATCAAAGGATTCTTCCAATAGAAACGAACATTTATTATGAAAAATCTGAAAAAAAAATACAAAAGGATGTTTGATGTCAACTATAGAAGGTCAATTTTTTTAGAAACACAGCATGAACAAGGACATGCACAAAGGACTGTTACTCTCGGTGTGTGTGTGTGAGTCACAGTAGGTTGAATGCCATTTAGTAGCATGTGTCAGCTCTAAAATAGGTTTAACTAATACCACCTCTGACGTAAACAGAAACTTTGGGAGAAGGGCAACTGAGTAGCAAAGAAGTTACGCAGTCATTATCTTGCAGGTGCATCAGTCATGAAGACTGCACACAGAAATGTGTTTAAAATATCTGAGGATCAACTTAGGATAAAAGTGTCTGCAAAAAATGACGATATTCTTTGCAGCATGGATACGAGCATTAGTTGAGAAGTATATATTTTATGTTTTTTGCTTTTTTAATCGTTTTAATAGTCATAATTTTGGTTTGATTTAGTTTTGTTGAGTTGGGCATGAGTAAGTGTAAAAAAAAAGCAGGTCAACAATTAAGTGCCAAATTTGCAGTTCCTTAAATGGCCACTTGAGGCTGTTTGCAAAATAAGAATTCCCAAATGGTGTACCAACTTTGTCCAACTTTACCACAAAAGTAAACAACTTTGTGTCCTGCTTTCAAAACACTCACTAATGCTAGTTCATTAAAACTGAACAGGAAAAAGAACTCAATCATTTAAATTGTATCAAAGCTTAAAGTTATGCAAAATTAACAATGTGGCCACTTTGTTTGACAGCACCTGCAGCTGTCATTTTAAGCAGTGGTCCCCCCCCCCCCCCAACACACACACACAAACCACAGGTCAACAAAATCATCATACATAAAATTCCGTTTAACTATATAAAAAATAAAATAATGTGATGTTTTCACGTGCAGCTCAAGTGTATATACTTGTTGGTATGCTCTAGCATGGATGTATAGTTGTTGCCAGGTAACAACAAATGGGGACCCTGATAAACAGAAGAGCAATAACCACAAGCTGAGGCTCGTCAGTGGCTCCCGTAGCGTAGATTCAGGCAGGAACATGAAGCCAGCTGATGTCCCTGAGCACTGAAATTCCCTGAAGAGAGTCATCCTTTTCACAAATCAACTCCAAGCATCACTCACTGCCTCTGCTGCAGCTGTCGGCTCCTGCAGCAGCCGACTGCAACCGCAAGATGAATGTGACTCCCACCATCCCTGGCCTCACCCATATTTGAGTCACTAGACAATTTTTTTTTACTGCAGACAAATTAAAATGTCATAAAAAGGGAAGGCACAGGTGCAATTAATAACATTAACAAAGGCAAGCTCCAGGGTCATGCAACCATGCATGCTGTCTCATTTACTGGTTCACTTAAATTATAAATGACACCTGTGGTTTTCCTGCTAAGACAACATCAAAATATCTGCTGTGGAAAAAAAAAGACCCACTTGGGCTGCTGCCAGCTGATCAGTGGCCACCTCTTCTTTATTGCAACCTGTGCACTTACCCCATCGCTTGTTTGACTGATTGGTTGTAATTATATCAATTTGTTGTTGTTCTCTTGTGGTCTAATTTGCTGATCTATGTGTGCAGACAACACTTGACGGCGGCATTAGCTCTGGCTCCTTTCAGTCTATTCCCACTGGGGGTTTCTCGTGCACTGTGAGATGGCTCATGATTAACAAGGGAGGCTGCAGCACTGAAGTCACTTGTATCTGTTACATGAGGATGTTTCTAAATGAATAAAGGATAAATGGATAACAGAAACAAAAGTACCGCCTTAAAAATTAGCACAAAGTTCTCTTCATTCTTCTGATTGTGTGACTGATCTAGAGTCAGCAGAGATTATTATCTTAATAGTCATGGAGACTGATTTTGTGTTGGTTGATAAGAGGTTTAAAATTTCACATCCACCAGTGATACTAACTGTGTATTACAGCTTGGTTTCAATAATGTGGACTTGACAGACAAAGAGCAGCTGAACCTAACAACAGAGCTCCTGGGTGGGTGACCAGCACTGAGAAAGCATTTTGTTACCAGACATTAAAAAAAAAAAAAAAAGATACAGGACCACACAATATGGCTGAGAATGTGAAGAGTGTCAGCTGGCTGCAGACAGCCTTAAAAACAGGGACTGCCTCTGAAAGCTAAAATCCAGTTTCCACTTCTAGTCAGAACATCAACACACAACATGATTTTAAAAGACACTGATGCAGCTATTAAACAAAGAAAAAGTGATGCCATGTTTTGTTTGTCACTCCCAAATGTTGTTTCACTCTCCAGCTTGAGAGATCAAACATTGAAGCAGGATCTGAGGACTAAACCACACTGGGCAACCACACAAATGAAGAGACAGGTTTTAAATAAGTCCCCATTGTAACTGTAATCACTAAATCACTTATATGGACTGAAAAACAAAGGATACTGTCGCTGAGATGCCTGTTAAATTCATCCATTGAATTGTTGGGTTGCATGCGAACACCGCTAAAGGACAGCTGATCAAAGCTGGAGTAGTTTCAAGCGGCTCTTGAAAATCAAACAGATGTTTACAATTTACAGTTAGCGTGACAGTTTCAATGATCATGTTTATATTCGTGTGCCACAAGTGGTTCAGATAACTGGAATAAACTGGAGAAATCCCGCTCTGTTATAAATCACCGTTAGCTTGAGCTCCATGTAGCGCCAATAAAACTGGTGACTCACGTGTTATCGACGGCTGAAATATGAAAATATGAGCATGAAAAAACTCTTATCCCCAAGTCTAATGTGCATAAAAATGTGCGTTTGTAAATTTAAATCTGCATTTATTTTTAACCTATGCGTAACACTTCAAACTTTTTTGTTCTTTTGATTAGTTTAATACACATCACTTTGTGACAAATGCAAATTTGCTCAATTGTAATAAAACGTGTTTACAGCTCTGTTTCTGCAAATAGCTGTTATCAGCCAGAGGCATAAAATAGAGCTACTACTTGAATAGATAATATTAGGTTTCGCAAAGAAGCTGCTAAAGTGATAAAATGTAAAATGTGTGAGCGGTGCTATTCTATTGATTCTACTCTGCTCCCTTAATTTGTTGTTTCCGTTGTTAGGTCTGACATACTTGTCACTTTTGACCTACAGGTTATAAATAACAGCAGAACCTGCCCTTCACTTTCATTTCCCATAGGTCAACAAGCTCAAGGTCGGCACTTCTGCTCTCTGTCTGTCTCTCTGCAGCTTCAGTCCTGTCTAAAAACATGGGAAAAGCCACTTCACACAAACACTCAATGCTCTATTTTTGAGTCTTCTGTTTAGACTCAACCTGTAAAGCTGCAAATGTCTTTCCCCCAAAACATTATTTTTGACACGAATCTGCTATTTACATCCTACTTGTGGGTATGACACATTGTTTCCTTTAGCTGATACCTTACAGTACATTCCTCTCTCAGTCAGCAGTCTTCTCTTTTCCCCTTCGGCACTGTAACTCGTCTAAGCAGCCCGGCGGGGGGGGCGGGGGGGGGGGGGGGGGGCGGGGGGGGGGCGGGGGGGGGGGGGGGGGGGGGGGGGGGGGGGGGGGGGGGCGGGGGGGGGGGGGGGGGGGGGGGGGG
>JAPZDV010000012.1:8402165-8428812 GCA_029814665.1 Acanthurus lineatus | reverse complement strand
TATTTCTTTTTTTTTTTTTTTTTTGGAAATAAATATTTCATTGTGTTTTGTTTCGATTTAAATTCTAAATAACTAAACTTTTTGACAACGCTGAATTTTTTTTATCCGCTGATTAAATGGCTTTTGTTATAATTAATTTATCATTAATCTGAAAAGATTTTCTTTAAGTTCGCTGTGATGAAGGATGTTGCTCACATTGAATGAATGTGTTCATAATGTAAAAGAAGCTGCTCTGTAATGTATCCAAATGAAATGGGGCCAAATGAAAAAAAATAATCATGCTGTATTTTTCTCAGGTATTGAGGATTTTTACCTGTCCTTTCCTGGAAGTGTTTATTCCTCAAGAGTACAGTGATGTACTATTATACAGTATGCTGTGTTTACAATGCAGCGTTTATGCCTTATATCTGTGAAGTCTGTTGGGTTTCACTGGCATGTTTGGTTTTTTTTTTAATGTGACATGCCTTAACTTCAGTAAAATGGAACCAAATGAGAAGCATGTCAGAATTATTGTAGCAATTAAATATGCAAACATTATGTTCGGAGAGCAACTGGCTGGACAAAGGACAGCTGAAGTTAATGAAGAAGCTGATGAAGTGAAGCTGACTCTTACATCATTACACTGAGTCATCTTTCTGCACAATCCATCATGATCAAGTCTGCTCATCACAGGACTTTTTGACCAACAGTGATGAACCTCAATATACTGGCTACTTCTAAGATGTCCTAAAATGTCTGAAGTATCATCAGAAAGAAAATGTTTTTCAGGAAATGTAAAATTGTGTCATTTCTTCTTATATTAATAAAACCAGATTAACCAGTGTGATTTTAAAGTTTCAGGTGGATGTTGAGAGTCATCAGAAAATTGTCCTTGAAGCTTTAGTTGTCTGCTCTTTAGTGCATATCTTTATACCTATACTCATTGCTGTCATGCATAAAAATGAACACATGAATTACCTTTCTTTAAAGATGTGTAACAATCCAAACAAAATACATTGAACATTTTCTCTCTAGTTTATTAGCATTCTCTTGTACAACTTTACATTAGTATGACCGATTCATTATAACAAAATAAACATAAAAGGCAGATAAATCAATTAGTGCAAAGAAAATGAATGAAAACCGGAGTGCAGATACGTGGCGTGTTACAATACTGCTGAACAACTAGACTCTCAGGCACCTAAGGGCATCCTTGGACGTGTCCCAGGTCGCCTTCATTTTGTAGATCCCTTCACAGATGGATTGGTGGCTCACTAAGAAGGCAATAAAACCAATCAGCTTTAACACTGGAATGGGATGTACAGGTATTCAGATCCTCATTTAACAAAAACAGCTTCTCAAAATGTGTCTCTGAGCTGAAGTGGGATGTTAACTCAGGCTGGTTGCTGTGCTGTACAGTGTCGGTGACTTGGAACTCAATAGCTATGAAGATATCTGTTTAAACAAAATACATTTTAAAGATTACAGACACCCCAAACTCACTACCTTTAAATGAAGTGCTCTGACAAGCTAGCTGCTATGTTTTCCTACAATAAGACGCGTCCATTCTGGTGAGTGCCATACAACTGAAACCTAAGCAATCATCTATTACTTTAAACATGTGACTGACTGAAAATGACTGGAACATGTGGAATGAGTTGGACTACCCATGAAATGTGAATGCTACACTCAAAGAAATCCAGCTAATTAAATGGCATGTGTTCCAATAATGCTAAAGTAATGTTTTAATGAAAAAAAAATACTGGAGAGTATTAATTTGAAGGCTCAGGTGCTTTTTTTTGCCAGGAGCACCTTTACTGTCATAGTGAGCAAAGCACCGAGCTGACTGATTTTAACTGTGCAAACACAATATGACAGTTTCCACTTAATTTTACTTGTTTCTCATCCCATCTTTGATGTTTACTGTTTCCAGGCATTTAGTGGCTGAATGTGTTGCTGAATAATAAAATTTCTCCTTATCACCTACTTCAGAAAAAGTGACACAGAAAACAGACCCTATTTACTAAAGGCCATGAGACACAGACACATTCTTAAGGTTGTGCAACCAAATGAATCAGAAATAGGAAAGTTTGGGGAAAAACAACTTTGATATGGTAGTTTTCTAGACTTTGTCGATTGTGACACCTTTACTCCACTCTGGGGCTTAAACATTAGATTCAAGTTTCAAGATAAAAAATAAATTTCAAGCAGGCTACAACATGTTAACTTTGATTACACCAATAATATTTTATCCTGTATAGATAGGCTCATCTGACCCAAACCATAAGTCAGAATGAAAAGTGAAGTCAAAGTTGGAGACTGTTAACATGTTTTAAAGAAACCTTAAACCAAGACTGAATGTCATTACTGAAATAGCTTATTCAAACAACTTAAAGGGCCAAAAAAGACCTTAAAACATATGGTGACCTTAAAAAGTGCCTGTGTGTCATGACCATATCTTTATACAGTTACTTGCATACTTATAAATTAAAAAAAAACATTAAATTATACAAAGAGAGGGCTCTAACAGTCCTCTTTTTGGTCTCAGTCCAGGTATCAAATAGATAACAAATGGGTTGTGACCTCACACTTACACCCACACACACATACAAACACACAAACAAATGCAGACACTCTCACATATTCACTCCAGCTCTCTTAATTGGCAGCAGTTTCAAGTGTAGTGAATCAACAAGCTTTCGGCTTAAATCTCTGTGAGCGCAACTCAATATAAGATTATTCTAATACCAAATATAAATTAACTTTAATGACGACACCATCAGTAATAGTTCCTGGAAGTACAGTCTCTCTATTGTAGCAGGATGGATTCTTCATTTCAGAACACCAGTAGTTGCTGTTCCACTGGTGCACAATCTTCAGGAGTCATTAAAGACCCTACATAGGATGTTCAGACACATCCTCAATGACAAGAGAGGAGCGTAAACTGGTTCAGTTTAGAGAGTACTGCACACTCCAGACAGTGTTATCGACGATTTAGTTACGTAATTAAAGGGTTCATGGAAACAAACCCACCAGCTAGATTCAGTTAAGAACAGGTAGGTTGAAGCGCAGAGGGTAAAACAGAAGTTCAGGGAAACAAGTCCAGTTTTGGGGCCCACTCAAGGGCAGTGTTGACCACAGCAAGAGCTGCTGCTCCCAAAGCCACCGTCAGACCCATGACGGCCAGTCGAACGAACCGCCGTGCTGCTGAAGGCTGGGCCACTGCTGTGTTTGAAGCTGAGCTCTCAAGTGCTGCCTGTTGCTGCCTGCGTCGGCGACGGAGAACAGAGTCCGGTCGCTGTTGAGTAGATGCAAGGTCAAAGTCCTTAAAAGTAGAGGTTGCCATGCTTCAAAGAAAGGAAAAAAGAGAGATAGAGACAGAAAATTAAAATGTTAATAAAAAGATGTTAAGTAAACTGAGCTTTAGAGAAGCGGAAGAAAGTGATATTACTGATAGTACTGTCTTAAAAAGTCCTCCAAGCTACCTCCAAGACCTTTTACCTCTAAACTGTAGACAGTTTAAGTACTTTAGTTCATTTTTTTTTAGTAAACTTGCTTAGTTGTTATATTAAGGACGCATAATTTTTCATTTTCTCAGTCCTCTTGTGTGTTTAGCTGTTAGCTTTACTGGCTTCAGGATAAAAATAGGGTGTGCCTACTGTCAATAACTACTTTAATAACTACTACTACTAACTACTCTTAATTTACATAGCATCAGGTCTTGCACTGAGAAGCAAACATGGACAGTAACTTCAGTAACAACAAGAGAGGAAGCGCTCAGACAGGATGCCAAAAGTCTAAAGCCCCGGTATAAAACAACAGTCAGAGTGAGAATATATCTTTATAAGTTAAAGTTTAAGTACCAGTCATGTGATGAAGCCTCTCTCGCCAGTTCAGAGGGAGGAAACTGGACAAAGAGGTCTCCTGCTCGGCTGATGAGGGTTTCATACGGCAGATCTTGGGGAATCTGAGATAGCAGATGATGAACCATGGCCATATCGCATTCACAGTCCAGAACCTCATCCTGTCTGTAGAGTACGATCTGCAACACAAGTGCCAAAAAGACATTTAGGATATTACAGGATACCAAATATTACCCATCAGTAAGACTATGAGTAACTGACTGAGGTAATCAAGTTAGCTAAAATTGATTTGTTGTTAACAGTAGCTTGATTGTATGGGAATGGACCAATCAGTCAGCTATGGATAGTAATAAGTTAATAAAATATGAATAAATATTCAGCTGCTCAATTAGCAACCCCTTATGTCTACCTTTACCTTTTAAAAAAAAGGAGGGATTAACTCTCTCAAAGAGGCCTAATAATAGTAGGCAGTTGAAATCAATAAATAAGTTCAGCTGAGCTGAAAACTGGGTGAGTAAATAATAGGAAACTCACCACAGCGGCAAAGTAGATGGGCATCAACGGATGGCAGGCCAGGAAGAAGTCATACAACCGCACCACATGGCGAAAGTCTGACAGGACGTGGCCAAACCAGGTGATCAGCCAACTGAGAGCGAACACTGTTCCCACCTCAGCCCTAAAACAACCGTCACATGACAGAGATCAACTTGTATCAGCACACAAAGCTACATGTTTTGTTCACACTTCACGCGACCTCAGGGATAATAAAATGCACTGGAGACAAGAAATGATTAACTTTACTATAGAATGTGAGAATAAAAGATACAGTCATATTAGACCTCCAAGGATGCTAAGTTTCAACACTAACCTTAGTTACTTTGAAACACTTGGAAATAAAAATCTGATACCATGCTGTTAACAACTATAGAATTTCTCTTTGATTAATACCAAAAATAATGCACTCATTCCTGAGGGGTCTGTGATAAGGCTGCAAAAGTGTCAGTCTGCCAAAATGAGGATGGATATCTTATTTATATTTTTAGTTTTAAGTCTTAAAGGTAACTTCTACTTAAATGTAAAAATAGCATTATTTTCATTACATTGTTAAATTTTTTTGGTTTTTGTTTGTTTGTTTTTTTTTAAAGTTCAGTACAAGGGGACTACACATGGAATTTTGTTGTGCCACCTTGACTTGGCCTGTTATTACTAAAATAGCAGAATCTTACTGTTGCATGAAGTCATGAACCTCAGGGTTGACCCTATCAATGATGGGCATCAAATAGTTCAGGATGTGTTTTGTGTTGTCCATGGTCGGATCCATGAAGTCCCTGAATAAGAGGATAAAGCAGTGAGAATTTTTAGAGTGCACGATAGATTGTTGTCTAAGGTGGTAAAGGATGGAGACAGGGAGGGACAGGATGTTGGTATCATGACATGTGTGGACACAGAACAGAGAAAGTAAACAGAGACAAAATAAGCTACCTGAGATGATGTGTGGAGAGCTTTTCCACAAGAGCAGTTGCAAGGCGCTCTTCCAGGACCAATAAGAAGGTGACAACAATGTCATGGTATCCTTGGTAGTAGTGCAGCTGGGGATTACGTTTCAGAACCCGGAGGATTATGTCAATTAGCTCTTCCTGGAGACCCTCCCTCTGCTCATCAGGCATACCTGTAAAAGTCCACCAAAACAAAAATATATTTGTTAGTTTGTTAAGGGTTTGGGTGTGCCACCACCTCATAAATATTGCATGTCAAATGGCAGCCACAAAAACTTTCCATAACCTGTTCAGAACTTGTTCATGCTGTTACAAAGTTATGACTGATGTGAAGCCACTGCTTACTGTATCATAATTCTCTGTCGAAGAGAGGGTGCCTCTAGTAACTATGAGGTATGAATGGATACAGTTATTTCTTGTTTATATGAAGCTTATTGAAAAAAAGTAGTATATAATGACTGATGTTTTTTCTGTTAAGAGATTTTCAATAATCCATTGGCCTGGTTTATTTTAGAAGTCGAAAAACGTTCTTTGTAGCAGCAACTGACATACATCACAGTTTAGAACAAATCAAATTGCACTGAGATCTGACAGTTTCCCTCCCACCAGAAAAGCATTTCAGGCCCAGCTTTTAAGTATAGTGTTAGATCGATAGATCTTAACTTGACAATTTGAGAAATAATACTAGTAAGAAGGACCTTTGGGAACTCTAGTAGTGCTGTGTAGACAATATGGCTGTGCTGTTTAAAAGCCCTGCTGGAATTTTGTCTGTGTGCCAAGTTGACTACCAATCAAAGTAAAAGTAACAGCGAGTAGTGGCAAGGTTTGTACTTTGCATTGTTCCCTTGGATTATAAATGTGGATTTTCTAAAGGGGAGGGCACACATTTGCAGAAGCAAATGGATGGTTTCTGAAAGAGCTGAAATGAGATGTTTACTCAAATGTTACATTTGAATTGAACCAAATGTAACATTGTAAATGTACACTAACCCTTCTGCTTCTGTGCACATATGTCGTGCACTTTCTAGTTTGAAGACAGTGACATTAAACAGTTCTCTAAGCACCTATGAGATTTACTCACCAGGTGGGAACCTCCGCAGGGAGCGTTGGACATCCAGCAACACCTGGTTGTAATCCTTGTTATTCTCCCGCTCTACCTTTTCTGGACAAGACATAACACCATCAGCATTACTAAACACTGATCAAATATAGTACATGGGACACCTCGCACCTGCTAAAACTGTGTGTTAATATACATAATGCCATGTGCGGTATGAAACATGGCTATGCTACCTACTGGACTGCCCTGTTTTAGCATTTGCAGCTAACATGATACCTGGCTCTTGTTCCAAGACGTGAGGGGGGACGTTGAGAAGCCGAGGCCAGACTTGACGGCGTATCTCATCAGTCAGCAGTCCTCCCTCACTGATAGCCATCCTCCTTAAAGCTGCAACATCCACCGGACTCACGTTGAGGGCCTGCGTGATGTCCGCGACTTTCCTCTTCCGCCTGGTGTCCCAATCTGACACACAGACAACACCACGTATAACGAGCTAGTTAACGTTAGCCTGTGTTTACTTTTATCATACACCGGTTAACGTTGGCGTTAATTTAACATGCATCCAACGGTCAACGCATTTGCTAAGGCTATTCAAAGCATAGCAAATTCAATAATAAAAACACAAGCAATCATTTGTATGGCATTTAAAACAATATGGTGATAGTTACTGTTGGAGAAATTTCCAAAACATACGACTGCCCAGAATAAAGACGACAGATTTACCGTTACCTTGTTTCCCATTCACAGGTGACGGGGTATCAACACGTCTCGAGCTCTTCATTTTTTTCCACTTCTTGATGTGTCCTTGTCAAAAAACATTTCTTGCCATCCTTCTTTGTTTGGCTAACCTTATTCAGCCGAAATTTCGTGACTTCAAACTGGAAGCTAACTGTCTAATTAGCAGGACTAGCCTCATACAAACACGGCCCGATAGTTAGCTATTCGGTGTTAGCTAGCTAGTTATCAAGCTAACACCGCACTGCCCTGTTTCCAAAACTGACCTTTTCTGCAACACGGCCATTGTAACGCGTACTACTGACAAACTGACTGACAATTATGGAAATCAGCTGGATAGCTGCGATGCTGTCATACCTGTGCCACGGCTACATGTTTACATTAACGGAAGCAACCAATAGGATACATCAGTTTTAGCTAGCCTCCCTGCTCAGACACAGTGATGACGTAGGGCTAAGATGATGGAAGTATTGTGAAGGAAGGAGGGGCGGGGGGGCTTTCTTTACGGCTGTGTATTACAAATAACAACAACAACAACCATGATAATAACAATAACAATAATAATAATGATAATAACAACAACAATAATAAAGTCAATATTTACATTTTTGAGTATTTGCATTTTTCTTCCACTTAATTTGACTAATACCACTATAGACCTAATACATTCTAGGAAAAAATGTAAAACAACCTCCACATACACACACACTTGCTGAAGCACTTTCAAGTTTGCTTATATCCTATACTTTTACTTTAAATTACTAAAAAATCCGAATAAATATAAAACCACTCTGAAAACTGCGCTCAGCAGCCTATGATATCTAATGTGCACTACAGCTATAAAGGGTCTATTGAGCTTGATTTTTTGTGCATAGAAGTGAGTCATGTGCCCTTTTAGTCATCAACAAATTCAAGATTCAGACGGCTAGTTTACAGGTGTGTCCTGTTATTTCTGATGAAACGAAAACGAAAATTACGTTGTGTTTATATAGCAGCTTCCTGAAGCGAGCAGTCAGAGCGAGAGCAGCCGGGAAGCTGAGACAACTGAGACTGCCGACTCAGAGGGACTGGTGCTGTAATAACAGCAGCTCGATCTAAATGAAAACATTAATGTCAACTGTCAGTCTCGGTAAGTTCTTCTTCATTTTGCGTTTTAGGAGAGGGTTGAAATATAGGTAGATAGGTATGAGATTAGGAAATATTTTTTTAAATAAATGAAAATCCTGATTAAAAAAATGCCTTGTCAGTATAAGAAATTAATATAAATATAGCCGAAAATAAGAACAAATAAAAGGTATTATACATTTACTGTTTATTTAACGATCTGCAATGCCATGGGCTCATTAATCTGTAGGGAAAATGGCATTTTTTGCGGTGAGGTTTTGTCGCTCATATGCTCTCTCTATTGATTTCGGTTGAAAAGGAAACTTACACTCACATGCATCCTTCCTGCATCCAGTAGAGGGCACAATGTGCAGTTTAGTTAAGTCTATGCAATTGAAAGCAGAGTACACGCTTATGACAATTAAGCTATAGAAGACATATTTTGTTTTAGGCTATTTTACAACTTTCCACCAGCTGGCAATCAGGCAGACGAAATTTGATCGCTTGTCCCACATGTTGCCTGCTTGAAAGAGGCATGTTTTGTTTTGTTTTTTTCTTTTTCAAGAAGATGCACTATGTTTGTAATCAGAAAACCATAGCACTGTAGATTAAAAAATGCCTTTGATATTGCAAACTATTTCATAATTTTCAGCATTTTGCACAAATCTAAACACATCAGAAACCTCTGATGCTTTTTTTGAGAGTCAAAAAGGGTCATGCGTTACAAGTCTTAGAATAGTTTAAATGTAGTGTGCTCCCAATTACATGTCCATTCAAATTGCATGTCACAAAAATTAACACAGTCCTCTGGGGAATAAGAGGCAGGCATGCAGTTTTGCTTTTCATTTCCTCAGAAGCAAGGAAGAGTGAGTTCATCACATCTTATCTAACTTGAACGCTGCCATAAACTTGGCAATCATCCTGACAACAGTTTCGAACATGAATAGACCACAGTGCTTGCTGATTAAAGCTTAGTCTAGTTACTTATTAGCAGTGAAATTTAATCCATGTCTCTTTTTTACAGTTGTTAAGGGCAATACATAAATAAAAAAAATCCTTGTTTTTATGTGTAATCATTCTTAAATTGTCTCAAGTTGTATTCACTCTGATTTCTTCCCAACCAGAAATTATCAGTGTCAACAACTTGGATTTCAACTACAACCACATATAAGACCATGGATAGACTGGCTTTAATGGAGAGAGGAGGACAGAACATTGGTAATTATGCAGGAGAAGTGGGAAATTTGTACAGACATGAGTATAAATCTAGCAATGTGGGTGTTAACTTTTAAAATTCTCTGTATAATAATTTTGTTTTTTGTCCAGGTTTTGATACTGGCCAAAATCAAAATGCTGGTGAAGACAGAAGAAGAAGGAGAAGGAGAGGAGGTGCCCAGGGAGACAAGGAGAGAGGAACAGAGGACAGAAGACGAGCTCTTAGTCTTCACACTGTAAGGGAGGCAGAAAGAGGAGGTGGTAGTGGTGAGCGGAAGCGTGAGGGTGGCAGAGGAAGAGGACGAGACCCAAGCAGGGGGGGCGAAAGAGATGCCCGAAGAGAGGGAGGAGGAGGAGCCAAACCGAGAGGAGGAGGAGTTGGAGGAGGTGCCAAACAGAGAGGAGGAGGAGGAGGCGGAGGAGGGAGAGGTAGAGGCGGACACTGGGGACAAGGGGCAGAGCAAGAGAGAGGTGGGGCAAAAAAACATGGAGAGCAAGGTGCAGCTGATAGAGAAGGAGGGAGAAGGGGGATGGCAGACATGGGTGCAAGGAGAGGAGGACATAGTGCGAAAAGAAGAGAAGGTAGAAGGGGCGAGAGAAGAGATGATGCAGAGGACAAACAAAAAAGGAACGGAGCAGGATCACATGCTACAGGCAGAGAAAGGGTAGCACAGGGCCATGAACTGGGCTTCAAAGCACTGGAGAGGCTCTCTGAAAAAGAGCCATCTATTGTGGCCATCACCCTGTCCTGTCACCCTGCCCTGCCGGATGCCCTGAGAGGGACGACAATGAGGAAGGACCTTGTCGAGCTCCTCTGCCTGGTGCTGAGTAAAGCCTTCAAGTCACGAGCAGACAGAGGAACACTGCAGCACATGGCTAGCATCATAAAAGATTCAGGGTTCTTCCGCACCATCCTTCCCTTCTATGTGGTGGGTATGGAGTCAGAATATGACCCCCTCAAGAGGGCAAAATACCCACAGCACCTGGAAAACATCCTGTCTATTCTGTCAGAGGTAAATATAAGAAGGAATGAACAAAAACACCAGTCAGTTATTAACTCCAGGTAAAGGTTAAATGCAGGAATATGTGAAAAATACATAGTGAATGCAAGTTTGCACTAAAATAATGGAGTACACCTAAAAACAGAAGTCCCCATGGAGTCTTTCTAGCAAGTGAAACAGGGTTCTTTCAATCAAGTTTGTTATGTAATTGTTGTAAATTAAATTAGCTCTATGTGGGTTTTATTGGATCAGATTTTATTTATAAGATATCACCTTTGTCTGGCTAAGCCTCGCCCACTTCAAATGTAAATCCATAATATGAAATAACCAACAGTGTCCAGAACTTTGATGAAAACATTGTGTTACTGCAGAACTCCTATGCATCTTAAAACAAAAAGCTAGGTGAGAATATAGGTTTCAGAGCCTTCACCAGACCTTGTTTAAGTGTTTCTAAAACAGAAAAAGTTTTAATTTTAGCCTTATTGCTCTTCTTTTTGTCAACAATTTTTAAACAAGTAGCTGAATATGTACTTTAACCAGCTATCCTCATTACCTGCTTTCAGGTCCTCAGCATGTACCCTGCTAGCTCGATCCAGGCAGTAAGTTTGCTGCTGACACAGATACAAGTCTCCATCAACAGCCTGAAAACATCAGGCGTAGTAATCCCGACTCAAGTGGAAGAAAACCTGGAAAGTGTTCAGGGCTTGATCAAGCACCTCAAGGAGAGATCCAGGGAGGGTACCCTGCGCTCTGACAGAGACACGTATGCCCTCCTACCCACTGGAGGTGGTAACCCAGGTAATGATCTCTGTTTGTATCAGATAGTTTTACTAAAAAGCTCTTAAAAAATGATATCCTGCAATTTCATGGGATTCTTTGAAAATAGCCAAAAAGTTTGATTAATATGCTAGTAACTGATTGTCTCATCATTTCTAACCCAGATGGGGAAGACCAGCAAAATTTCAGGACCATACCCATCTACCCGACCCCTGAAGAGTTCCATCAGGGTCTTAGGCCTTTCCTTAGACCCAACCTCACCTCTCAGCGCTACACGAACACC
Source organism: Acanthurus lineatus (assembly GCA_029814665.1). Classification (NCBI taxonomy): domain Eukaryota; kingdom Metazoa; phylum Chordata; class Actinopteri; order Acanthuriformes; family Acanthuridae; genus Acanthurus; species Acanthurus lineatus. The sequence goes on along the minus strand of JAPZDV010000012.1, from coordinate 8,417,299 downwards.
CACATCTACCTTGACACGCACTTCCGACTGCTGAGGGAGGACTTTGTGCGACCACTGCGTGAAGGGATCCAGCAGTTGCTTGAGAACCAAATGAATGCGGGGAGGAGCACGAAAATGCTGAAGACGAAGCGCTTTGATGATATCAGAGTGTATTTTGACACACAGCTGGTGGTGCCCAAATGCACGCAGACTGGCATTGCCTACATAGTCAAATTTGACATTCGGCCCCTTCAGGTTAGCCTACTGAATGGATTTAGATGTTTGATACACTCAGTGTTAGAAAAATGTATATTGACTTGTTGTTCCTTCATGTTTCTTTCAGTTTGTACGCTGGCAGAACTCCAAGAGGCTGATCTATGGTTCCCTGGTCTGCCTGTCTTGTGACAATTTTGAGAGCTTCTTGTTTGCCACAGTTTCAGACCGGGATCCCACAGAGCTGCAGAAGGGACTGGTCCAGATTACCTTCACTGAAGAAAGCAGAAACAAACTGGCCAGAATAGAGGTGGGGCAGTTAATTCTGTGCAAAAGTTGTCATTAAGGGCAGAATTCATGCAGTTCCCTGAAATTTGATAATACAGTCCGAACTCTGTTTATATAAAGTATTACTGAAATTAACATCAAATTGCCAATTTATCAGAAAAAATTGCTTGTGGTTCTCAGTCTGAGCACTTTAATATAAACACGATTAACAGTATATTAAAACCACCCTTCAGTAGCCTCATAATGACCATAAATACGAATCAAAACCTTGCTCAGACTGTTAAGATGGGTGACTTTATTATTTTTTACTCAAACTGAACTTGTTTCTTCTCACAGAAAGAACAGTCGTTCCTAATGGTTGAAACCACTGCCTACTTTGAGGCCTATCGGTATGTTCTCGAGGGCCTCCAGGAGCAGATGGAGGACAACCTGCCCTTTCAGAGGTTAGTTTGTGTGTGTGTCAGTGTGTGTTTATACATGTGTGTCTGTGTGTGATGTGCTGTGGAAGAGTTTTAAAGTTTACCGCCAATGTCATAGTTTTCATATAATCCCCCAGCATTTTCAAAACAAGTTCAGATGTACAAGTGTGTGTAGTGGGAAGAAATGGTACAAAGTACTGTAAGTCCAGCATAAGTTAATTAATTTATCATGAAACTCCCAAAAAGATCTCATGCATGGATGAATTCAAAGGTTCCCTTCTTATCTGCACTCCTGGTGACCTTCAGAGATAATCCAGTGTAATTTATTTTATGAGACACTTTGTTGGCCATCTGTCTCCCAGACTCTCCTGTGGCTACCTGAAACAGCTTTAAACTGTTTTCTATCAGTGCTGCACTATGGGAGTTATCAGTCACAGAGACATTCTTTATTTACTAGAGAGAGCTCTCCTTTCGATCCGTTATTGTTTTTCTCAATGTGAAATGCTCATTTTTGTTTGTGTTGCACTGCAAAAAGGGGCATCCTAGATGACTTTCTCACCTTACAACCATCTCCAGCTTTTCCTCAAACAACCTCAAACAGCCCCTAGGTGAGCTGTGGGCATTCAGAGCTCAATTCAGAGCTCAATTCCTCAGGTCTCCAACTGTTTTCCTATATTTATGAAAACTAAATGAGCTTGTTTGTTCTGCCTCTTCCAAATGAAAAAAAAAATTCTCATAAGGCAAAAAGCAATTAATTTAACTCAGTGGGATTGCAGCTGAAGCCTTGCTTGGTCTGGTATAACTGGTAGTTTATAAAGGCTAATGTTAGCTAAAATTAGCCAACATTTGATGTATGTCGCTGTCTTATTTACATCATTGAGTCAGTCTTATAACTTAATGACATTTCTCTACTTGAGCTAGTGCTCCACTAACATTTATCTCTTTGCTGAACAGTGCCACATGTGGCCACTATCAGCACTGTTCAGTAGAAAGTAGATGCCCTGTGGACTCAACTTTAATTATAAAATCAAATTAAGCTATTAAATGCCTACTGCAGTGGGTGAGGAGTTTTAAACTGAGTGCCCAATAAGAAAAACTTTCTTTGGAGAAATAACTGGGATTCATTCATGATAAATCTCTATATCCTCCTTTTTTGCATAGATGATAGATGCTTAAAGATGTAACTCTCTCCATAATTCTTCCAGTTACATCGTGGAATGCAACCAAGATGTGTTACCCCCTGCTTACCTGCTGAGAGGAGATACATATGACCTGTCACCTGTTGCTAAGCCTGAGTATAAAAGCAGTATAAAGCCCTTTCACAGCCTGGATGAAAAGGCCTGGCCCAGAATGGAGGAGCTGGGCCTGGATGAGTCTCAGATGAGAGCCTTCCAGCTGGCTCTCACTAGGGAACTGGCCATTATACAGGGACCCCCTGGCACTGGTGAGTCATTGAAAAGCAATTGTTGGGAGGATGACTTCATTCATTTGTGAATGAAAAGTTCAAAATGAATTTCCCATATTTGTAAAATGATGAAATCCAAAGAAATTGCAAAGTGGCACTTTTACTTCTGAAGTACATTAAAGTCAGGCAACTCTGCTTCTTTCATTTTCTCAGGGAAAACCTATGTTGGTCTAAAAATTGCTCAGGCTCTTCTGACCAACCAGCGTCTTTGGAGAGGAAGATTTGGCACGGCCCCGATGTTGGTGGTGTGTTACACTAACCATGCCCTGGATCAGTTCCTCGAGGGTAAGCAGTAACGCCAGTTCATATTAATACTTGATCTTTGTCATTTAGGTTTGTTTTGGTGGTTTGAGATTCAAAAACAAAAGCTCAAATGGGTTTAACCATTTTAAATTTAAACAATAACTATCTGGAGTTATAATCTATTAATATAACATCTAATTCACCATTTGTTTGATTATATATGTCTTCACTTGGTGACCTTGGATGGGCATTTTAAAGAGGCTGAGGTTTATGTTTGATTTGCCTTCTGCTTCTAAGGTATTCATAGATTTCTGCAAAAAGGCATAGTGAGAGTTGGAGGCCGCAGCAACAGTGAGATCCTGAAGCGTTTCAATCTAAGGGAGCTGATCCACTCTCCTGACTTCAAAAGTTCTCTGCCAAATCATTTGCGTCGTGCATATAATGAGGTGAGCTCATGCTGCCTGACCTTGGATGTGACTCTTAGAACTGAACTTGATGTTTCAAGTTGCTCCACACTTTGTTTCTCTCATGCATAGCAAAGTGTTCAGAATATATATGAAAGAATGAAATAGAGTTCAATAAATCCTAATAATTTAACCTCTTATATTTCATCATAATGCATTTTTGTGTCTCATCCTTTCATCACCCATATATACACTCTTCACTTAACTCAGCTCTGCAAATTGCTCTATATCACACACATTCTTGTGTGATTTCTCGACCTTATCATTTTATTCATTAACTGTTTGACAGATTTACAAGCAGATGTGTCAGGAGGAGAGCTGGATCAAGACGCAAAGTAAAAGGCTGGAGTGCTCCCTTAAAGGCGTCCTGCGAGAACATTTCTTAAAGAAGTTCATTTCAGACACACACTGGGACTATTTGCACCAACCACCTGTGAGTCACATTATATAAAAAAAAAATCATTTCATGTACATGTGTAAACTGGGTTGGAAAGAACAGAAGCACTGATATCTCATCTCTTTGTGCTTACGAAATGATGTGCAGACACAGGATGGTTTTGAGATTCGCAGTGAGGAGAAGCCCAGTCTGATCATGGAGTGGTTGGGTTTGGGTACCACCGTCTTCCAGCAGAGGGAGACAGAGACTGCATATGTAGATGATGGTAAGGCTTTCAGTGCAAGTGTGCTCCTCAAAACACTGTACAAAATATGATAACTGGCTTTTTTTAACTGATGGTATGTAAACTGCACCTCCATTTTTTAGCCTGAATTTTATAAAAAAAACAAACAAAAAAAAACAGGATTTCTTTTAAACAAGCGTTGCATTTTGTCTGTAAACAAGGGAAAAATAGTGTAGCACAATTGTAATTTGTCTTAGATGATTTATAAAACCACTTAGGCTGTTATGAACATGTGCAATTACCCTGCTTCATTTGCACACTTTAATTTTCTGAGTTATTTTATGTATTTTATTGCATCAGTTATAATTGCAATGCAAATTCATTCAGCAAAACCTGTCCTGTTGACAAATGGATTTAAAGTTGAATGCTATTTTTTAAAAGAAATTGAATTCTGCCCCTATATATTTTCACTTCTGTTTGTACAAACACCAGGTACCCCTGTGCCTCCAAGACCAGCTATTTAGATCAATTTAGAGGCCCAAAATTGGCAAAGTCTGAGCTCCAAGTGGCTCTAAGAGAACTTTGTAGTTCAATGATAATAAATGATCTAGCAGCCAGTGTTAAAAGACCAGATTAGTAATGGAAGTGTATCTAAAGCAAGAAACGTGACTGATGAAATCTGTCCAACTTACTTACTTCCTATACTATTTTTCTGTACTTCAGGACCTTTTCTTTTAGCCCCATACAACTTCATAAGTTGTCAGTTCAGGACATTTATATTTATGCTGAAGGGAATTATTCTTACACCAATTCTTGATGTAATGTGTCAGATGTGGCAGGAGCTGAAGCGATGGAGGTGGACGAAGAGGATCTCATCGATATCGCAATGGAAGCAGATCTGATTCAAGAAGAGCGAATTATCGAAGACAACTTTGTTCCGCAAGGTGGAAGAGATGGGAAAAAGAAGGGAGTCAATGAGGAGTATCTTGGAGAAATAGAAGAACTGTTACTGGCTGTGAACCTGGATAAAACTGAGATCAAGGCTGAGCAGAGTGAGGAAGGATGGGAGGTAAGAAAAAGAGATTTTTTAGACGGTTAGTTTCACAGCTTTGCACATTCATTTGATGAAGTTTGCAATATTATAGGCAACAGCAGACTAGTTTGAGTCTCTAGTTTCTTTCTGCCATGCAAAAAAATTAGTTACATTTTGGAAGAAGTTTACATTGTTTACATCCAGGTTTGCATGGTAGTAGTCTCATCTTATGTAGTTTTGTTAGCACATTGCTTTCTTGGCCCGTATTGCTGCCGTCTGTCGATCATTAGAATATCCTGGGGCTTTAGGGTTGAACTGTGGCTTTAGGGTTAGGGTTGTTTAAGTATCAAATACTGCACATCCGAAAGGTCAAAAGATGACTCTGAAGAGTTTGTATATTGTTTATTTGCAGGGCTGCAGCTGTGGTCAGCTTGAAGTTAAAGATTACCAGATTTAAGGGTTATTGAACTGAGTTCTAAAGTTTAAATTTGACCCTGTACTGATGTGTGCAGATTCAACGGGATCAGAAGAGAAAAATGAAGAACAAAATCAGGAGAGAGCTGAGCAACAGCTCAGCGATGACTAAAGAAGAGGAAGAGGCTGTTGATGATATTTGGTCTCTAAACCTGCAAGACAGGTGGAGACTCTATCGGTAGGTCTGCATCTCTGCTCCGCTTTCCTTAATTCAGTTTGTGACTCTTTAACCTTTTTTACATTTTATTGCTGTACCTTTTCCCTTTCTTACATTTCTGTTCCTTCCTTTGTGCTGCTTCTGATCCCCAAGCATCCTCAGTCTGATAAAAATAGTCTGTTCCCATAGTTTATATTTTAGTCAACTAATCACCAGACAAATGTGTACCCAAGGAGTTTCTCACCTCAGAGAACAAAGACAAAACTTTTATTATTGTGAAAACAAGACTGGAATGATTTGTGTTTACATTGTCTTAATTATCATTTAAACTAACAGATATGGCAATTTCCTTACAAGACAGATATAATCTACCTCATTGCACATGGTCTTACTATGGATAACATAATATCAAGTACCACAGCATCATTTTTCCGAGTATTTTACCGGATTATGAGCAAAATTTAGAGTCAAATAGGTCTTAAATGATTCCACATAATTCAGTTAATTGTCACATTGTTGTATTTTTATGAACTCTGATGCTGCAGGTTGTGGGTGGCACGCTACAGGGTTGACCTCTGCAACAAAATCCTGGAGTCTGAGCAGACCTTTCAGATGACAGTGGACAGACTGGCTGATGTCAAACGTCATGAGAACCTCTGTCTCCTCGAAAAAGCCACGGTACAGTATAAATGCAGAAATAAATACAGTACAGCATTTCTTTCTACTTTTTGAGTCACAACTTTAACAAAAACAAGCAGATGTCATAGAATGGGAAGAGAAACACCTTTATTTTTTAAAATTTAGTTTTATGTAGCCTATATTGCACATGCATCATGATGGTATACCTTGCACTCTTGTGGCCCACTACCAAACACCCAACATATTCAGAAGTCTGAAAGTAACATATCACTTAAACTTCCTGGCACCAGTATGTTACCTGGAAATCCCTGTACCTGGTAAGGAAGTTTTTATGGCACATTAACCCCCCAAAAATGCAACCTTTCATTTTTTAACATAAGTTTTACACTTTATGGTGCTGGAAGACAGATTTAGTTACCTTTGGACAGTGCTAGTCCGGCTGCTTCCTCTTGTCAGCAGACTTTATGCTGAGCTAAGCTAATCAGTCCCAGACTATGGCTTCATTTTTATTGGACTGACACAATAGTGGGGTCAGTTTTTTCATCTAACTCTAAGCAAGAAAGCAAATAAGAATATTTTTCTAGAAGTTATAGAATTTAAGACAGTTGTGCATGTGAAACTATATATTTTGTTCTTGAGACCCCTAACAATCAGAAAGTGTTAAAACTAGCAAAACTAATGATGAGGTGGACAAAGAATCAATAAAACAAAATCATAAAAATACACTGTGACATACTGTCCATCAGGTTATTGGCATGACAACCACAGGAGCGGCCAAGTACCGTAAAATTCTGCAGGAAGTGCGTCCATGTCTGGTGATTGTAGAAGAAGCTGCTGAAGTTCTTGAGGCCCACACCATCACCACGCTGAGCGAAGCATGCCAGCACCTCATCCTCATCGGAGACCACCAGCAGGTTAGAAACCATACGTACAAAAAAAAGGACAAAGACTCCTAAAACTCTTTATGGCATCTCATTAAATGCTGCATGATGATTTGTGTATTGGTGTATTTAAATAAGCCATCATTCTCTGACTTTTACTACCCCTTTTACATCCCTAGGGGAATATTAAAAAGGACAGCCAGTCTGGAAAGATTTTGTTTTTTATGTGGTTAGCAGTCTGTTTGTATGCATTGTCTTGAGAGAAATGGGTGTAAAAAAAAAAAAAAAACAAAACTTCCCATGCCAGCATTTTTACAAGAGAAAGAGACGAGAAGAGTGAGGAGTGATATGCTGGACATCAGTAGACTATTACAACAACTTGTCATGGGCCTGCCAAGGACATATGGCCAGGCAGCCTGTCAAGCAATCTGCAGAGTGCGAACACAACTACACACAATTCTATCACACATCTCAATATTCTGTCGTGGTCTCCTCTTGCTGTGTAACTTCTGTCTGCACTTTCCCTAATATTTGCTCGTTGCACTGTGTTTATGCATGCATTTATGCATCTGAGCAGACAAACAAACCTGACTTCCTTACAGTTGTACTGAAAGTTTTGCAAGTATAAAAAATTTTAAATAGAGTTTGACTTTAAAATTACTTTTCATTGTAACCTGGGTTTGAAATAATTTTCTTACATCAGGTACATCAGATTAATGTAAAAGTTATCATCAGGGTGCAAGTGGGTGCAAGTTAATGTGCCAGACATAGGTATATTGAGTACAAGCTCAAAAAATAAATCAATACTAGGGTTTTTAATTTATCTAATACATTTAACTATTGCACTACTTCAATTACATTAGTACTGGATGTGGTTTTATGTCACAAATAATGATTCATCTGTTTATTTTATGAGTGTAAAGGTTTTTGATTGTATTTATTTTGACTCCATGAACAAGTGTTCAGAGCTTTGTTTTCATGCAACCCAAACTTGAATCTGTGCATGCAAAGGAGGTGGAGGGATCACACTTCCCGTGTAAAATAAGCTTTGGCATTGTTGTGCTGTTCATTAATCACAGGTTTGGTGTTGAATAGAGCAGAACACAATGCTTCACATTTATACAAGAATTTGTCTTGCCTCCCCCGCACCCCTCCCACATACATGCACAATCACACTCTGTCCTCTAGCTAAAGGAGGTTTGCACACACAGGCAGACACACACACACATATACATAGACATACAGCCAAAACAGTGAAACACTCTAGAGGACAGCAAAAGACAGAGTTGTAAGATTTGCATACGAAATATATTCCCATCTAGTAACCCTATGACTTAAACATATAGCAGAATATTCTTTATCCCCTTAAAGTTTCCCCCCGATAGATGGTTGTTTCTGCCTGACTTTAGGAACTGTGTTGTGTTCACTAGTATTTACATATTGCAAATGGCCTGATCAGCTTAGGCATGTGACCATTAAATTTATTCCTCTATGCCTCTGTCACTTTCATAGTTTTGATCTTGGGCTCCTTAAATACTCAAATATGCCAACATGAAACTGCCAAATTAACTTTATCACCAGTAGAAGGAAAAAGCAAATGTTGTTAAAAAGTAAGTTGTAAGTTTCAGGTACATATTTGCATATCTTAAAGAAAGATGGCAAACCTGCTTTAAAATGCTGAATTCATCATTAAGACATGTGTCTACCCCTATGAAACTCTCTATCAGGCAACAAAATGACCACAAGTTCTCAGCTTGTAAAAAAAATGATCCTCACCTTTTTTCACTTTTCAGTTTAACATTAATAAAAAGTCAAGGGTTTAAAGCATATGATTGACATGTGATTTTTTTCCTCTAGCTGCGCCCCAGTGCCACAGTGTACGAACTTGCTAAAAACTTCCACCTGGAGATGTCCATGTTTGAGAGACTGGTGAACATGGGACTTCCTTTTGTCCGACTCAACTACCAGGTTTGTGTCTCTGCATCTATTCATTTGTCCACTTTATTGCAGGATCCACCAGTAAAATGTGAACATGTATAGGAGTTAAAAAATAAGCTTAATAACTTAAATTGACATACCAATGCCTATGTGTAAAGGTGAATGCAGGCCTCAGCATCAATCTGTAATTGCTTGTGTATGTGTTTCGATTCGTTCTTCAGCATCGGATGAGACCAGATATTGCCCGTCTTCTGACCCCACACATCTACTCAGAGCTGGAAAACCATCCCTCTGTGTTTGAGTACGAAAACGTCAAGGTGCTTATTGACTTTGCTCTCCTGCTGAGTCTTTATTCTGCATGTTTTTCTTCGCTGTGAATATTTGTTTACCTATCTGCATGGATAAAAAAGTATCTGCATTGTGTCTTAAACTTTATATATTTTGAGTCAAACTCTGCCAATGTGTAGAGGATTAGCAATACTGGATACAAAAGAATCCAATAAATAATAAAGAATAACTTTTTTTTATTAAATGCTATCTTACAGGGTCTTAAGGCCAATTTATTCTTTGTGGAGCACAACCACCCAGAGGAGGAGATTAAGGATGGAAAAAGCCATCAGAACCAGCATGAGGCGATGTTTGTAGTCGCTCTTTGCAGCTATCTTCTCCTTCAAGAGTATAAACCCGAACAAATAACCATCCTTACAACCTATACAGGCCAGCTGCACTGTCTGCGTAAACATATGCCTGCCAGCCAGTTCACAGGGGTCAAAGTGCACGTAGTGGACAAGTACCAGGGAGAGGAGAATGACATCGTCTTGTTGTCTCTGGTCCGCAGCAACCCGCAGGGCAGAGTTGGCTTTTTAAACATTCCCAATCGCGTATGTGTGGCTTTGTCACGTGCCAAGAAAGGTCTTTATTGTATTGGCAATAGTGCAATGCTGGGTCAAGTCAAACTGTGGAGCAACATCTTCCTCACTCTGAGGGAGAAGGACCAGGTTGGAAAAGCTTTGACCCTCTGCTGTCAGAATCATCCAGATCGACATGTGAGAGCTTCTTGTGCTGAGGATTTTAAACAAGCCCCTGAAGGAGGCTGCACTCAGCCTTGCGTCTTCCGTTTGGAATGCGGCCACGTTTGCACAAGGGTCTGCCACCCTTATGACCCTGAACACAAGGAGTTCAAGTGCATGAAACCATGCCAGAAGATTTTATGTGATCTGGGACACAGGTGCACACGGCCGTGCTATAAAGAATGCCCAGAAAAGTGTCCAACAAAGATTGAGAAGATCATACCCCAGTGTAAGCACTCTCAGATGGTTCCTTGCCACCAGGACCCAGCGACATTTAAGTGCCAAGAGCCTTGCCAGAAGCTGCTTCGTTGTGGACATCATTGTGACTCACCGTGTGGTGAACCATGCACCAGTTATTGCAAGGTGAAGGTCACCTTAACACTGAGGTGCGGCCACAGCCAGCAAGATGCTTGCTTTTACAAAACACAAGAAGAGGGTCCTGAATGCAAAACCCCTTGCGAGCATCAGCTTAAATGTGGCCATGCATGTCGTGGTACCTGTGGCAAGTGTTATCAGGGACGGTTCCACTATCCATGCTCCCATCAGTGTGAGCGTCTCCTGATTTGCTCTCACAAGTGCAGGGAGCCTTGCACTCGTGATTGCCCGCCCTGTCGGAGACCGTGTGAGAATTGTTGCATCCACAGCAAATGCAATAAGCCATGTGGACAGCCCTGTGCTCCATGCATTGAGCCCTGTGCTTGGCAGTGTCCTCACCAGAAGTGCAGCAAACTCTGCCATGAGCCATGTGATCGTTCACCGTGCAACGAACCCTGTCAAGAGATCCTGAAATGTGGCCATCATTGTATTGGTCTGTGTGGAGACAAATGTCCAAGCAAATGCCGCATCTGTGACCATGATGAGGTCACAACGATTTTCTTTGGCACAGAGGACGACCCCGAGGCTCACTTCATTCAACTAGAGGACTGCAGACACATCATTGAACACACAGCCATGGACACATATATGGCGATGGATGACAACCAGCAGGAAAATGCAGGAGAACAGGTGGCTATAAAACTGAAGGAATGTCCGAAATGCCGAACTCCGATCCGCAAAAATCTGCGCTATGGATCTCACATCAACAGCAGACTGGCTGAGATTGAGATGGTGAAGGTGAAGATAAATGGACACCAGCCCGATATTGATGAGTACAAGAAGACCCTTCAAAATCAGTGGGAGGACAACCTTAAAAACCATGAGATGAATGTACAAGAGGGATACATGCGAATCAATGACCGACTGAAAAAATCTTATCTGACAGCAAATGATCTGTGGATCCTGGAAAACAAGATGGATTTCCTAGTAAGAGTTGCAAAGCTACAGAAGATCCAAAAGGAAAACAACTTTCTCAGCCAAAGCTTCACTTTGGAAAAGTATGTCAATCAGTTTGTGGGCTGGCTCAACCACTTCCACCAAAAATTCACAGACCAGCAGGTGTTTGATTTGCAGAGAGAGCTTCAGAGACTCACCCTCCTGACTGATCTCAATGCTCGTTGTGATATGGCAGAAAAGAGAGGACAAACTGCCAAAATCCAGCATGAAGCACAAACAATAAGACAGGTTTTGGAAAAGTCTGGCCAGTTCACTGACCAAGATGAAGTCAGAGTGAAAGAAGCCATGAAAGATCTACAGACCAAACTTCCACTCACAGGCTTGGGGATCACTGACGAGGAAAGAAAGATGATCGTCTCAGCCATAAAAATGCCACCTGGACACTGGTACAAATGTCCTAATGGCCATGTCTATATTATAACCGAGTGCGGAGGGGCTATGGAAGCTCGAACCTGCCCTGATTGTAATGCTACTATCGGTGGGGGTAATCATGCACTAGCAAGTGGCAACCAAGTTGCCTCTGAGATGGACGGAGCTCAGCACCCTGCTTGGTCTGAAGCCTACAACATTCTTAACTTTGATCGACTTCAACTCTGAAAGTCATCTGAAAGAAGTCTGCTGTTTATCTCTCAGTCCCAAATGCTCTCTTCAAAACCTATGAGTGGCAAATGATGATGATTTTACCATAATGACTATTTAAATTCATTTGAGACAATAGAAGTCTGTACTGAAGTTATTTTGCTTAGATGTTTTTTTCTCCTTAATTACTGTCTATTGTATTTTGCAGCTAGAACCACATACACAGGACCTATAACATGTCAAACTATAAGACAATGTTAAGCATGTTAAATAATTATATTCAGTATTAATTGTAACCCTTTTTAAGTTGACTGTGTAACTGCTAAGTACCTGTTGTCCTGTATCTTAACAGTAGGTGGCAGTAAAACATTGTAAAAGAAAATACAGAGAAATGACTTAATAGTTACCGTGCTTGCAACTTGCTCGAATTGAAGTAAATTGTTTTTTAATACTATCAGAGCTTTCTTGAAATGATTTCACAAACACACACCCCGTAATGTAAGAAATGTTACCAGGAAAAGCAGTGCCTTCTGTATGTCTGTAATTTTACATGGACACTCATCAGGCTGAGAGCATTAAGCTTTGCAGAAATGATTATCATGTAACTCAAAATGCTGCTACAAGAAGTATATATGTAGAAAAGTTTATGTAGACACATGCACATTATAAAGTGCCAATACTTGCTATCAATAAATCACTTTTGTAGAATTAGTAAACACCTAATGCAAGAAAAGAAGTCCTACTCACCATTTCAACAACTATGAATTCTCTCTTCAAAACACTCTCTCTCACAAAAATACACACAACCTGAACTTGTACCATCAAGACTCAACCATTTGTGTTTGTTACAGAACATCATAAGAGTTGAAGCCAAAGAAAACAACCCCGAAATAGCTACAATTCCTCTTCAATGCTGTGCGGGACTCACAGGAGCTGAGTTTCATTTTGAGATGTTGTAAAATGTTGCATCATGCTATTACATGATGAATGTGCCCCTGTCACGAAAGCAGCTCCAATGCAAACTGTGCTGTCTGTACGAGGGTCTAAATAAATAAATAAATGAAAGAACAACAAAAACATGCTGTCAGGACAAGTGTTAAAATTGAGCCAAGTGTAAAAGGTGCCACTCTTTCGTGTAGGATTCAAGCACCAGGCTGAGAGAGAGAGAGAGAGAGAGAGAGAGAGAGAGAGAGCTGGACGAGAGCAGGCACTGCAGAAAAATGGTAATATCCTACAGAGTGGACTGTCTCATCTATCATGTCAGGTGGCCTTAAAATAAAATATGTTATTGTCAGAGTTTCAGCTAGTCTGGAACTGCAATAAAAATCTACCAGTTTGCCCCCTCCCCCCCAACCACCACCATCACCACCACCACCACACACTGTACAAGATGTGGTTTGATTACTGTCTCTAGCAGAACTGATAAGACTGTGTGGGTGGTTGAAACAAGAAGGAGCTGACACTCCGAGCAGTGATCTGTGAAGAGAAATAACTGCAGGGAATGTGAAAGGTAAGATGTCATAAAAGGAAAATTTCATTTAAAAAGGTGCCTTCCATAGTTTTTTCCAAATGTTAGAACTACACAAACACAAAACTAAATTCTCTGACAATCTTGTTGAAGCTGTTACGTTTTGTATAAGACAACTGTGCTATAAAAATGTCATAAACTGACAAAGTAGAGTAAAATAACTTAAATATATGACTTAAGTTGTTGACAGCGGTTTTTGTCAACCCCTCAGGTGCAGTAAGACAAAACAAGTCAATCAATCAAGAAAGAAGAGAATATCAGCAGTGTACCAATCTGAGAATTAAAAAAATAACAATTCGAACCATGAAATTTTGCTACACACATCTTTCCGTCATCTGAACTCACTGGAGTGGGTGAATTTTGGGGTTTGGATTGAGGCAACTTAATAACGTATACTGTGAAATTTATGCTGAATTTGAACTCGATTTTACATCAAATAGCAACTTTTGTTATTTGAAAGTGAGCAAGAAATCAGAAATTAGGCTATGTTTCACTTTATTCTTGCAAGATGCCGTTAATTGTTTTGCCGTTTTTCTATTCTATGTTTTGTTTGTGTTACATAGCCTAGAAGTGCACTTTTGAATCAAAAGCATCTGAATCACATATTTAAATTTACTGTATTTTTATTTTTTTTAGCTGGTTTTGATGGTGTAATCTTGACCTCTTTGGCAGTTCATTGTCGAAAAGGCTCAGTATTATTCTACCCCTGAGAAACTGCAACAAGGTCTATATTCGCTGAATGAACTGCTGGTATTATGTTGGCCGCAGGGGTAATGGGTTTGTATTATCAGAAAATTGCTCATTAATGTTCCCTTGGAGGCTTTTCATCAGTAAAGCTGGTTAAGGTCCAAGGTTCCTACAGAACACAAGAAAGGCAGAAACTGTGTGTGATGCAGTGTCATAGATAGAATACACAACAACCTTGCTCTTTTAGTAAAAGATCTAAAGCAAAGTCACTGAAGGATTAGCTTTCGATATTTACCTTCAAGCCTCCTCGAGTATTGTGAGCTGTGTCTCTGGGCTCAATAATAAATGAAGGCTATATACATAGATGCTAACACTTAACAAAACATACACAAAATTGTGAGTATTTATTAAAGAATGATCTTATTTTCATGAATAATCAACAAGCAGTTCCTGAATAACTCAGATTCAAGTATTACACACTAGATCCTGATGAATCACTGGAGAACAGACGTTGGAGATACTATAAAAATAAATTTGAATTAGTTGTTAATTATGTGTAAATTAACATGTTGATAACTTTCTCCAGTTGTCCCCTTATGAATTATGAATCAGCTGCTGACTTGCACAAAGCTAGGTATGACCTATTAATTACTTTGACTTATTCATTAGTTATTTTTTTGGCTCGCTCAAGTAAAGTGATACAATTATTCCCCAGGACTTCATCAATTATGACAAGTAGCTACTGATTTTCATTTGGGAAATTCACTATTAGTTTCCTAATAACAGACAGAGACAATCGATTCTTTAAGAAATGTTTGTTATATGCAGACCACACATATTAATATTTATATGTCATTAAGAAGCTTAACTGATGCTGATGTCTTGACACAGTCTACAGAGAGTAAGCGCCAGAATGAGTAAATATTTTACTATGAGGCTATTTTAAAAGGCAATGGCTCCAAACACAGCCCAGGCATAAAAAGGGGTCAGGGATGAAAAAGGTGAGAAGGATAAGACCCCTCTATTGGGTCCGGATACATGCCCCCCTGGAAGAAAATTTTTAATATTTCATATTTAAAGGCATCAATCTGATGCATTTTTAAAAAAAATTTTTTTTTTGGGCTT
>JAPZDV010000012.1:8365038-8395194 GCA_029814665.1 Acanthurus lineatus | reverse complement strand
TGTTGTCATAAGTATGCTAACAGTGACATGCACAGGCTTGCTGAAATTCAAAGCAGTAACCTGAAAACTGACAGCTGGTGAGAATTCTCTGAGCTGCATTCAAGAGATTATTGTGAACAGCATATTTCTTCGTCATGCTTTTGCTGTTACACACAGAGTTCATTTAGATAACACTGAATTGGAAAATCAATTAAACTGCCTTAAATCAACACGAGCCACAGAAACGAGTAATCTGGAGGCTAAAATTAAACTCAATGAAAATCTCAATTTTTCCACCCACTCTTTTTGATCACAGGTACCCTTGGAAAGGACATAATACTGGACTGCAGCGGTGATTAGTCTGTTTGCTTTTGTACATTTCTTTTTTTTGCAATTACATTTGCTCGCCTACAGCTATATACACACATTAATCTAGCTGTTGGTCGAACCAATCACAGAGTGGGTTTTCATAAAGAATCAGGGGCAGTGGCATCATCAAAGTTGTTGAAATGACTGAATGACTTTGTTCTGTCCTGGTTGTACTTGAGGTTAATTGTGAAGTGCTTAGGAATGGGGGTCAGGTTTGTTTTAGTCCAGAAGGAGCTGAATATGAGAGTGAAGTACAGCGTGTACCGTGTAGAAAACATTGCAATTTTCCTTAAACTTAATATCTTACTCGAGGGGGAAGTGCCCCTTTGTATCCTTTGGCACAGCACACACTCGAAAAATTTCACAACAACCGTAAAATGTAACAGTCCTGACTGAATGCTGTTGAGCAATTATCTAAACAAATTGTGCTTACAGCTTGCGCCTGTGAAAGACTACTGTTGTTAAAAGAAAACTACAGTACTGAAATAATAACTGGGAGTATTATTCATGACATCAAAGTGAATGGGCGACTGGTTTTTGCTATGCAGTCTTGTCATTCTGACAAGCACAGGCAACACTAACATGTATTGTAGGTTATGAACAGCGACGTCGCTCTAATTGGCTCACCGCTGTCTGTCCTGATTTACAAGTGTATCGAAGCTGCTTTCTCATGCCATGCACATTATAAACAATTGGACATGGCTGCTGCCCTCCAGCTTGCTCACAATTACTTTAGTTCAATCTCCTGCCTGTGTGTGTGTGTGTGTGTCTGCATGTGTTTGTGTGTTCATATTAAAGTGCTTGTTTCAGGGTTAAGAAAAACTCCACAAAATGTCTAATCAATTTGATTCAGTATGTAGTTGGGATGTTGTGTAGAACATAACAATGTGATAATTTGCTAATCCTTTTTGACATATATTCAATTTAAAACAGTACAGTGATGATATATTTAAGGTTGAGGCCCATCAACTCCAGTGATTTTTGTAAAAAAATTTATGTGAATTTGAAGTCAGAGCACATTTTGAAGAAGTTTGGATAGGGACCAGGATCGAAAAGCTTCCGAATGCTCTAAAAGCTTCTGTTAGGAAAATTCCACAGGTAAACGGGTTCATCAGCAATAGATGATAGTGTGATGTTTTGGTATGATATCTGAAAAAGCTCAGCTGATCACAAGCAGGATCAAGTCAAAGACTCTTTATTGTAAATAACAGAAACAGGGCACTGACAAAGAAACCTGACACAGGCTGAACTGAAAACTGGACTTAAATACAAACTAAACTCATGAGGGACTGAGACACAGGTGGAGAGGCTCAGGTGAGAGGAATTGGATGATCAAACAGGAAAGGAGATGATTGGCTAAGAAAAATACTGGCAACAGACAGGGCTAACAAGACTGATCCAGGGCAGGTGTGGAAGAGGGCATTAAATCAAAGGCAGGCTGAGGAGAAGCACAAGAGGGAAATAAACAAATACAACAAGAAATCCAAAACACAGTGAGACAAGACAGGAGCATTTCAATAAAGGGTTACACTTGTTTGGAGACATTGTGTGAAAACTTTATTGTGTTATGTATAGCCATAGTTTAAAATGATCCAGTAACAAATAAAGGTAGTTTCTTCATAATTTCACATACTCTCAGTATTAAAAAGTACTCTTTGTGTTGCTTCATGTGAAAATAACATACTATACTGATTAATTAAGGAATAAGCAGGGTTTTAGTAATGCAGCTCATTGAGGTGAACCTATTTACCTACCTAACTAACAATGCACCAACACACTTACCTACATTACTACCTTCCTACCTCCTATCCTTACATACTTCATCCTGGGCATTTTTGCTATTTGAAGAAACAAGGCCTACTGAGTCACATCTGCCATGACGTGAAGTAATAACACACAGGCCATTTTACTGACTCAGCACACCCACGGAGGCACTGAAAGATGAGCAGTGCAACAGATTAAGAAAAAAAAAAATCCTTTGCCCAGTCCAAGAGCGGAAGTTTTCCATTTTATTTTTCATTTTCATTATCTGTCTGGTGAAAGTATAAATGCCAGGAGGATTAGAGAAATTACATGGGCTCTCGCCTCTCCTGGCCTGGTGCTTATCCTCCCCTCCGCTCATCTTTCTCTCCCTTTCTCTCCCTCTCTCTTTCCCTCTCACTCTGTCTTTTTTCATCCATTGCTCCTTTACCTCCTTCGCTTTGCTCTCTCTGTTTACTCATTATCTTTCCCGTTATCCAATGTCTCTTTCTCTCTTCTTTACCTCTATCAATCTCTCGATGTCATAGCTGCTCCATTGCCTTCTACACCTCCCTCCCCTGTGACGTACCCCTATTTCTATTTCTCCCAGCCCTATCTTCGTTTTTAGCCATGCGACTGCCTCCTCTCTCTCTCTCTTTTTTTTTGTGAATGTGTCGCTCTCACCATCCTGCTGGCACTCCCCATGCGACTCATGCTGGATCAGCATGAATGGGCCTGGCCCCCATGGGTCCTGTTGGCCGGCCAGTTCACAGCAAAAAGAAGTGTCTTAAGAAGGGCCCCCCCCCTCCTAATCCTCAAGATCTATTACAGATAGCAGGGCTGACACAGGCGACAGAGATTAGAGGGGGCAGATACTGACTGTATTGATTGGCCCTCTCGTCCCGAGGCCAGCCCAGCAGCTTGCTTGTGTAATAGCAAGTCGTAATGAAATTCACTCAGTATGCAGCCCCAAATGCATGAAGACTGGACTGAAGACTGGATGGACGAAAAATGGTAGAACTGTTTACTGTAGAGCCACACAGCGAGTGCAGGGAATGCCTGCTGGTTTACCACTTTAAGTGGAGGTTAGCATCTCTACTTCACCTCCCTAAATACGTGTTGTCCCACTGTGGCCCAAATTTGCTGAGAGGGAAAACCACTTTGTGTTTGGACCCAAGGGTGATTTTTTTTTTTCAAATTTAATGTCATGAACCTGTGTTTTAGTAAGTCGTTTGTTAAGGATTTTTTGTTTGGCAGTCACATTTTGACATAATTTGGGAGCCAAAAAACAAAAACCAGCTGGACCACTCACTTAGTAGTCCATTACTGGAGGTTACAAGGCCAAATTCATTTTGTGCTTAGCTCAAAAATATATGTGCCAACTTTATTTTCATTTTTGTGTTATGATGAATTTTGGAAGTGCCCACTGCTCATCTAAGATGGTACTTAAAAATTAGGATCAGTATGAAACACTAATTAAATTGATGCCTCGTTTTAAAATTACAGTTGAAGGCAGAACAGACATCCACACAACTATATTGTTGCTATGAAGTTTACAGCAAATCTCTTCCTATATAGTGCAATTATTTTCAGGTACAAAATGCGATATGGGATGAGTTCAGTGCTCACAATGCTGCTCTTACTGAAATGATGGTACTGACATTAGGAACATTCATTATATACAGAACCAGCATTGTGGCTTCGTGATAAAGAGCTCAACGGATGCTTGTAAATAGCCCCACATTATATATAGCAGAAAAAAATGGCAATGTCCTCACCATAGTAACTGAATTAAAGTAAGCATGTACTGTTATGTTGCGGTCCAGAAATCATGCTGGGAGTGCTTGTTGGTGTCAGATGAGCTTCATCCTTACTTAGGGACGATTTAGCTGGATGGAAGCTTCCTCTTCCTCCTCTTTATTCGTTATGTCATCTTGTCTCTGTTTTTGAAGCATTGAGCAGTAGATGTTAAGCAAAATTATAACAGACAGAAAATCCATGAACAAAGTCAAATTCCAACAACTGTTGCACAGTGCAATAGTAAATAACTTTATGAGGTTGTTGCTTTTAACCCAAATGACACGAGATAAGTTTATCATCAGTCAAAGAGGCATCTTCAGGTGGCTAGCTTAGTTATATAAGGCGCAAATCCCTTCTGTGTTGGCCTAATGCAGTGAGTAAAGCTAGCATACGTGTATGGTAAAGGATTTTAAGTTCCAGTTTATGCTAACAAAGAGGAAGTTTGTTCATGTCTTTCAACCAGGTCAATCATATCAGAAGAAGTGGCTAAAATTTCACACTATCATTATTATCTTCTGCCCTCGTGCTTAATTGAAGATGGGGAGAGTGAAGAGGCCCAACAGGACATTTACAGGGAGGATCTGAAGCTGTTTAATGTCTGGGAGTAGCTAATTAGCCATTTAGCCTGCAAACTGACTTTAGTGGTTGATGTTTTGTTCCACAAGCCAACTTGCAAAAAAGAGATTTGTCCTTTTTATGTAATTTTGAAGGAGATATTAGCTGGAATATTAATGAATGTGTTTTTTTTTTCATCTCTGACTCCAGTGCTGGGTAGCAGCCTGCTGTCTGTCTGTTAATCTGACCAAATACCTGTTTTATCAAAGAACTTGCGACTTGATTGATTGATTGATTGATTGATTGATTGATTGATAGTTTATTGTCATTACAACAGTAATGCTTTAGGCAAGAAGAGCTGAAATTGAAATAACTAATTTGGTTATATATCTCTGCACATAACAGGTAAGCTAACAACACCTTTACTCTATGCAGATAGGAGCCATAACCAAAAAACTTAAACAGAGTAGATATGAATGCAGTACTTGAAACAAAAAAACAAAACATAACATTTAATTTCAGCTTAACTTGCAGCAGCAGAGAATTATATCAAGATATTAAGTGACATTTACACAAGCATACAGGCTCAGCAAGAAAAAAGGACATGGATGACCCTGTACAATTGAACCCTTCAAGTAGAACATAGCCACTGGTTTTTATTGTGTGTACTCTGATGAGTAGCTTTTATTCAAGTGCATGGCCTCATGCATTTTGTCCTTTCATAAAAACAGTAAAATGACCTAAATGCATTGCTTTGAGTGTACTGACTGTGTTTTAAAAGACTTAATAGTGAAACACAAGCTGCAATTCTTAATAGAGTACAAAGAACATCTCTAGCAACAATAAAGGTATGAATGGATGGAGGACAGAAACAATTTACAGAATCCTAAAGCAATCCTGAAGACTTGAAACATTTCGCTTTTTCAGTTGGAGTTATTTTTTTGTGACATTCCTGACATGATATTCACTAATAGACCATTCTGTTAGTGAACTATACACAGCATGGTTGTATGACAGTTGAGTTGTTGTGTATAAGTGATGCTTGAATAATAGTGAAGCCCTTGACATACAATGCTGTATAGGAGAGGTGAATTGTAGAGTGGTTCACTTTATTTGGACGCTTTTTGCATTTTGCATTTGCTTATCAGACAGTAACGTAGAACAAAACTGACAGATTCCTAAGTGAACAAAATGTTCAAGATTTAAGCTTGTAATTTTTAGTTTCTGCCTTTTGTCTGTCTTCATCTTTTGTCTATCTTTCTTGTTTTTTCCTCCAGTTGGTAATGTTGTTTGTTTTTTTTTACCTGTGATAGAGGAAAATGAAGTAGCTTTAATACTGATTTATAACCATACCAAACAATACACTGTTTTCAAGTGTTTACCATTATTCATAGAGATGAGCAGAGATTATATGTAGAAAACATTATCTTGGTTAACACCAATCTTCAGTGCTATCTATTATAAAGACTTTGCGGATCGAGCCGTGGTAAGACTCGTTTCAGCCTCTTTGTCATGCACTGCCCCTCCTCTTTAGGCCTCCCTGCTTGAAAAGAGCAACAGCCCCTCTGTCCCCTGGGTTTAGCTTGATGCAATGGATTGCCAACAAGACACTATAGCTACAAGGCCTCTGCTAATCACACTATTGATCCTGTAATTCCACCCATTTGAAAGTCTTTACCTCGGTGGGCGGTATCAATGAATAAAGTCAAAGTCTCCGTTTCTTCCCTTGTTCGTTGAGGCACCTGGAGTCTCTCGGGAGGAGATTGAGACCTGTGTGCCTTCTCCACATCACAGCCTTGCTCTCTTTTTAGTATTCAGCTGCCACAGACTCCACAGGAAAGTCTGCCGCGTTGATAACAAACGCAAATGCAGTATGGCTGATCGACCTCCTTCCCTTTGACTGCTTCTTTGTGGAACTCTAGTTTTGTGCTGTGTAGAGTTGTGTTGGGCTACACTGTGTTGTTTTTTTTTTTTGTTATGCGAGTAAAGATTGTCACATCAGTGCAAACAGCTGGGATGCAAGAGAGAGAGAGAGAGAAGCCTCAGAATGTGAACTCTTATGGAATATCAATAGGCTAAATAATGGCCTGGTTTTCAGGATGGCAGCGAAGGCTTTGGTCCATTGCATGTCATTTCAAAAGCTGAGCCCATGGAACAAAAAACACAAACAGTCATCTCACTGTCTCATCAGCTATCTTGCGGTTACACAACGTCCCGAACTAGTTAGTTAGTCTGTCTATGAATTAGATTAACTGTGACACACCTCCTTGACAATTATTCTACTTCGTTATGAGAGGAGCATACTCAGCAATGCATGCCCTCCTAAGAAAAACCAGGCTGAAATTTATGACAGTTTTCTGCATGCACACCCTGCAATAAAGCAGATGGCGCAAAGCAGCTAATGGTGGTTTTAATTTTTCTCAGCACTTTGCATCATATAATTGACCCCTTTACTGTAGATCTGCGATGAGATGAGCTTGAAGTCCCAGAGTCATAATGTAATGTTTTGTATGCCTTTTAATTAGACGAGCAGCTCTAAAGGAAGAGGAGGAGGAGAAGTGGGAACACATTGCAGGGAGAGAGATGCCAAATCACTTATACTTGTTTACATGTTGTCCTTGAGTAGATGTAGGTCTGAGGGCAGGCAAAAGGTAAGGAAAGAAATTGGCAAGGGAAGAGACCCAGAAAGAGAAACAGAGATAGAGGGCTGAGGATTACAGAAATGGGAAAAAAAAACAGGGAAGAAAAAAAAAAAGGAAGAGCAGGATTTTTACATAGTGTGTAGTTCTGGAATGGATTTGCAGGCAATCTGATGGATTTGGGAGAGTGTATCTGTGGTTCTAGGAATATGTAGGTGAGCTCTGTGTAATGTTGACGCCAGGATAAAAGTATTACATGAAAAGAGCTAAAGCAGTGTAGGCAGAGAAGAGCAGATGAAGTAATGTCATTTGAAATGGGACAGAGAGAATCTGTGGTACTACAGGCATGTTTTTCTCTCTCAAAGGTAAGAGCTAAAATGAGCTTTGGACACAAAAGCTAAAAATGGATCTTAAAATCCAGTATCTTGGACAAAAAAAAAAAGATTAATAAGAGTATATGACATGATCAGTGTCTCATCTTTCTGTAGAGGATGATTTAGATTAAAGCTAGGGTCTGTTGTTTGTAATTTTGGCCATCTGTTCTACGGGTTATGATATCAGTGTACTCACCAAAGTAACTGGCTGGATCCCAGGAACATGGTATCGCTGAAACAAGTCGCATTTGTAAACAAGGCGACAGTTTGCACAGATTACTTATATAAAGTCTAATTAGATAAGTACATTTTGAAACATCTAACAGTTGGAGGTTGGAGCAGAAACTGTGCAACACATGGACGTTGTCTTTGTGAAGTTACCTCAGGTTTCTTAAAAAAAACATTGTGAAGATTAATGCTGTGGTCCCTGCCATCGCTTATCTTTGCAGTGCCTGACTCCCTGACGCCTAAATTCCGGCTAATCAAAAAATAGGCAATCAGGTAGATTGGCGGGGATCACTAACCTTTTTTGATGGTCTGCCAGTACAATTTACCGCACAGTAATGGCATTAAAAATTGTTCAGAGGAAACCAACAGCACAGACATGGCTGAGCGGTCACCAAGTTGATTCAACTGAGACAAAGCCTGGCAGACAGCTACCAGCTAGCTGTCATTCAAAGTGGCCACATCTTTAGTTACGTAGCACTTTAAGCCACAGTATAATTTGAATGTACTTTATTTTGAAAAATTAAGACAATTGTCATGAACAGGAAAGTTAACTTGAAAGACCAAAACTGTGTTTTGTACCAGTGTGTAGAACGTTTTTATTTCTGCTGTAAATTTGAGAAAGTTAATATGATGGTCTGCGGGGATTAAATTGATTTGGAGTCAGCCTCAAGTGGCCATTTAGGGGATTGCAGCTTTTGGCGCGTGAGATTCAATTTTCAGCCTCAGAGGTTGCATCTTAGGTTGGAGGAAAAGATTTTTCAGCAGAGACTTCTAGAGGTTGTTGTTCCCAACCAAGAAATAGTCTGGTAGATGACCCCCTGTAAAAAAGCATACTGCCATGTTTTTTTAAATTTCTAAATAGATTAAAGAAAAAAGATATCACGTGTATGTTAGTTATAACTTGTAACTAACTGTAGCTCTAGGTGTACTCCATAGAAATGAGAGTGGAATTAATGCTCTTATCCATCTCTCAACAGAAAAGTATATAACTTTGTCTCTCAAAATGACACTTTCCCTATAAACCAGTAAATCATCAATCACTGTTACACAAGAGTAAGTATTATTTGTCAAAGTTGGACCAGAAAGTAATTTTTAAACTGTCATGATAAACTTGGGATGTAGTTTTTTATTTTGTCTTTTTTTTGCTCTTAAAAAACCTACCTGTTTGTCTGACTACTCATATTTTGCCCAATCTAACTTCTTTTTCACATTTTTTTCTGCATTCCCAGGTGGTATAACTGCAGACAGATGGCCAAAAGTACAAAGAACCTCAAATGATCAAAATAACAAAATCACCACATAAGAAATCTAAAATGTTAAACAGCATAAAGCACTGGATCAACAACAAAAACATGAAAGAGGAAGTGATTTTCACTGTGTGTTACCTTGGAAGATGTTGCCCAACAGATTTAGGCATTTAGCGTGTGACGGCAAGGCTGTTGTAGTGACACCTGTTTTCCAAGGTCACGGAAGTTTACACCTTTTACTTTCTGGATCGATGCCAAACCAACTGTAACAGCTCCTTCTGCCTTCACAACGGTGTGTTATTGACAGATTAGAATTGCATTACAACAATTTTCTCCGTAGGCTTCTTTATACCAAAGCCTTCAGCAGACTTTTCATCCACCCAGCTATTATTAGCGTCTGAAAACTCACATGGACCTCTGGACAATGAGGGATTTCCATTGTTCGGCCTCTCACTCTGTGGTTCATGTGCAGCTTCCTTTTCATTATGGTCCAAAGAGATAATACCACTCAACAAACCCTAGCCACCCATCCCTTCATTTGCTGTCATCATTATCGAAAAGTAGCGATTGTACTGCTCGGGCCCCCTCCCTTTTTCGCCCTCGACTCACCCTCATTCTCTGTTATAAGAGGCGCTCTTTGCACTCAGCCACAGGCCATTAAAGTTGTCCCACAGCACTAAGCCTTTGTCTGTGTGACCAAACAGTTGATGCTTGATAAGCGTAATCCTGGCCTGTGTTTTAGTCCCCTGAATGGCGCTGTGTGGGCTGCGAGGCCCTTCACAAAGCAGCTAGCACTAAATTGCTCACTCTTGCTTGCCTTTTGTCTCTGGATTTGTGAAACACTTTGAGCCGCTTTGCAGTTCTGAGGGCAGTGGCCTCTGTGGGATGGAGTTTACAGAGGACCGTGTTTTGTAGCTTTGCTGCGCTCACATGATGAGGATATGGGCCAATTTTCAGTTCATCTTTTCATTGCAAAAGTTAAATTATGATTTTGATATGTTGTATTTTTTTAAAATGAAGTCTGGATACAATCCATTAATGTTTTATAATGGGTTCATTGCATCACAATAATGTGTAACACTGCAAAAAAGTTCTTGTCTAATTTTGTGCATTTATCTAGAGTAAGCTGAAGGCTAATTTATTTTTTAACAAACTCCTTAATCATGCAACAACTTTGCGGCTACACAGCACAATTATCTGAATTAAAATAAAATCTTTTGGCTTAAACTGCAAAGCGATTGGTTGATGGATAAGGACAGAAATATGGACTGAAATATAAACTCTTTGATGTAATGCTGGATTGTACAAAAGGTCCATCAAAATAGCTGTTTTTTTCTGTCTTTCTGTTTCAAGCCGGTCTTCAAAGTGATTTTAAGCTTCCGGGTTCTGCCAGTTTCGATGTAAGTGTACATATATGTTTTTCTGACATCGCTTTTATCCCCCAAGCAGAAGTCCGGTCACTCACAGCAACCTAGCTTAGCCACAATCCCATTAATTGAATTAGCACTTAGAGAGGAAGCAGCCTCCTTGGATTAATTGGCCTTCACTATGCAAAGCGGGAACAGTGTAACAGGAATTCAATACAGAGGAGGACTGATGAGTGATCACAAAAACATTTCACTGTCTGCCCAAAGTTTGCCAAAAAATTATCACATGGTGTTCTCATCTTTGTTCTGTAGACACCCTCGCTTCGGTTTGTATTGACTCCCTGCAGTATGCAATGGCTAAAATGCAAATGCCTTGTTTTCTCTCTTTCTAAGATGTCTGAGGATGTCAACATTCTTCACAATCACTCACTTCCCATTAGTGCAGACTCAAGCCCAGCTAATGCATCCTGTATGTCCCCTCTGGGCTCCCATACATCAGCTCTTGACCCAAGGAGGAGGTTCAGGGTGGGGGAATAATTTATTATTGAAATGTCTAAAGCGGTGGGATAAGGTGGGGACTCACATTAGGCTTTTTTTTTTCTGAATGCAGTAAATCTGCAGTAAAAGCCTCAGACACACAAAAAAATCCTCCTGTGAACAATAAAAACAAGCGTAGATTAAGTTTCTGAGAAAATATGATCTAATGTAAATGTTTTTAAAATTTAAATAAGAAAACATACAGTTTGACTAATTTTACTTGTGGTTGGTTAAAAATCTCTGTATTTGTTACTTGAAATTTAAGTTCAGAAATGCAAATGAATGAGGACTGTGGCTGGAAAGGCTGGCTGGCTGCATTTTCCAGCACCAATATCTATGTTGGCTGCTTTTTTAAGGGTGGAATAAGGTTTATTTCATTACTATTATAATGAATCCAATACTGTGAAAATGAAGAATCATTTTCCTTTTCAGATGGGATGATATTTTTTAAATATTTCTTGTTTTAAATTCTAGTTATTCCTTTCAAATCACCATTCTGCAAGGGGGGGTTACACTAAATCTTCCTTTTTTAAACAAATACAAACTTACAGTTAAATATATAGATGATGTAAGCATTCATTGTATATGCGGAGCATCCCCACACTGTCACTGGTGGACAAACAGCCTGTTGTATGATCAACGAGCTTGTGTTAAAAATCATAACACAGCTACGGCCCATGCAACACAAAAGCAACTCATATATCTGGGAAATGCCTTCAATAACTGAATTCTATGAATAATGTAAGATGTACAGTATGCAGTAAATAAGGAATGAGTTTCTTTTGACTAGTCTTGTGTGTTTTGCAACTATCCTTGGTTATTTCAAAAGGTTGCACATTTATCAAAGGTTCTGGCACAAGAAAGGTCAGGGTTGATATTTCTTCTTTCCTTTTTTGGAACCCATCAGACGAAAGATAGATAAGTGAATGCTTACTGTATGAAATCATCTGTCTTAAGCGGAATTGATAAAAGCTTCTTGGCATATGAAAAATGATAGCAGATGCGTCACCATGCCCTTCAAAACAGTATTAGGTTGTAGACAAAAACATGAAAACAGGAAATCAGCAGCACAAAATATGAAATAAACCAAAAATAATATACATACCACAGATGAGACAAAAAAAAAAGTTCTTTGTGCTGGACTGAAAATTGAACCTATCCATGACTACACAAGCTGTGAACTTGGTATTAAACAGCTTGAGCATGAGTATTTGCAGTTAATGAGATTTTTTAATATTTCCCTTTTTTTCTAATCATTTCCCATTCAAGTCCAATTTAGATAATGTAAAAAAAGTACCATATTTTACAAGTAGTCAATGCAGAATGAGAACCTCAAATTGAGGTTCAAACATGTAAAAGATTCCTGATCTATTGTGCACTAATTTGGCAACTAATAAAGTGTTAACTTAAGTCAGCATCATCTGTTTGTTTATGTTAGCTTGTTTGCTTGTATACTGACCCAACAATGTGTTCATGTTATGCAAATTAATGTTTAACTGTTCTTTGCCAACTACTGGCTTTTAAATTTAGATTTAAAACTGAATTTAAATATTAATACCTTAAAAATTATGTCTTGTTATTGTCATTTGAGCATTATCAGTTGTCATCATTTTAAAAATCTGTCTAGGTTAGGCAAACATACAAATCTGCTTGATAAATTAAATCAGATTGCAGCTTTCTCATGACTTTTCAAACAAATTTGCACTGGTAGATACAAACTTGTATAATTTTTAAGAACCGCACAGCATAATTTCAGTATGAAAAATAAACATCAGCTCACTTGAGCCAAATGTCAGTGAACACACCAGTCACATACAACAGATGCGTAATGAACCAAATCCTAATGAGTGTTTGATGCCAGATTTTCACACACCAGGGAAATACTCTGCAGCAATTTCTCACTGAAGTTTCGTTTACCCATCATAGCCTGTGAAAGCTTTTAGCTGATTCTCGCTGTAAACAAATGTGGCTTTCTTTAAAATTAAATTGCTGGCAATGCAACTTAATCGCCGGTGAAAAATCTTTTATTCATAACAAAAGGCAGTGCAGTCTCACAGGTCTTAGGTGCCTGGTGGAGCAGCGCTGTAATTTAGTGAAAATATAACTCACTGGATGTAACAGCGATGTCATGTTTTCTGCCTGCTTATTGCGTTGTCAGACACCCCCGGTGTATCTCAGACTTTCAGGCCCTCTTTATGCATACAAAGACTGTAACCTTGGAGAGCTCAAGAATGTGATTTGCATCATTTTCCCCTCTAGTGTCTGCTTCCTTTAAGGTGTTTCTGAATTAAAACTCCTCAAAATGTCATGGCTGCAGTGTCTTGAGATGATGGGTCTCAGATGGTTGCACTCTGGAGCATTACTGAGTAAATCTGAGCCGAGTCACTCAGGAAACACTGCTACACACAGACACACACACACACACACATACATATGCAAACTCATATACTGTACCTTTTGTAAAGAGCTTATTCCACAGAAAGAATAATTAAAGCCGTCTGTGCTATTGGTGGTTTAAACATTTTACCCAATGTAAAGAAGGCGTTATTCTCTTGCTTGTTTGTGTGCCGGCCTTTTGTCTTTGTCCTCTCTTTGTTCCCTGTTCTAATTCACTGTAAAAGTAGCTGAAGGGTTCAAGTTCATATAAATGAAAAGTTTATTCCTTTCAAAAGGTGTCTGCATAATTAATTTACATGTACAGCATGTTGTGTGCATAAAGATTGTTTTTTAAACTTCTGTTTATGTTACAAAACAAAAGACTGTCTCTCTTTTTTACATCAGATTAGTGGGATCAATTTGAACATATTTTCATATTTAGTTGTTTGACAGTCTAGAGTGACAACAGCCGTATATTGACCAAGACTTTATTTATAGTTTGACAGGCGATAAACAATCTGTTGTCTTTTTATCCCTTCCAGCAGATCTGACACCTTGGACACTGACGATGCTGAATTTAGAAAGATTCATGGCCTCCATAATGAGTTTCACCCCAATTTCCACAGTAAATCATTGACCAGTTGTCTACACGGGGCATTAATCCTTTAGTGTTCAACAATATAGCTTCCGCTGAAATAAACAGCTTAAGTTTTCTGTCAAACCAACCGAGCATGAAGATGTGAATGAGATGTAACACAACATCTGCCATATAATGGATGCTGTAATTCAGAATGCCCAGCAACATGCATCTTTTTAATACAAATGGCTCCCATTAGGACTCAGACTGCTGCTAACCTTGGCAGTGATACTGACATGCTTTATGCACTGAGATAAGTTGGACATAAGCTGCTGGACTGCCAACAACTGTTGGGAACTTGAAAATCCAAATATATCCATGTCCCCTGATTTGCTATGATCCCTTAGCT
This sequence comes from Acanthurus lineatus, assembly GCA_029814665.1. NCBI lineage: Eukaryota > Metazoa > Chordata > Actinopteri > Acanthuriformes > Acanthuridae > Acanthurus > Acanthurus lineatus. The sequence goes on along the minus strand of JAPZDV010000012.1, from coordinate 8,380,997 downwards.
TTTTTTACTTTAGTGCCCCTAGTGGATCAAAGTTGAAAAATCCCACCATCTGCAAGAGGGATTAGCACCAAATTTTGGACAGAAATGTATGGTTCTCAGATGATGAATCCTGCTAACTTTGGATGAATCCTTTAGTGCCAACATAATGAGGTTTTGAGTGCTGCAATTGTTGTTATATTTGGTGTTGACATTTAAGTTCCCATTAAGATGAATTGTAACTTTTCATCACCCCCGCAAAAGCTAGAAGTGCTCAGTCCTTTGTTTATGAACAGTTACCTGCAAAATCAATGAAAATCCTCTGCTGTACTTTATGTTTACAGCTAATTATCAATCGTTTGAATGATAAAATGGTAGAAACGCTACTTTCATGGTTGAAGACTCTTGTTTTATTTTTTTTGGTTGCTGTTGTTTACTGATGACAGTGCTTCTTTTCATGTCTGAATGAAGGTCAGTCTCATTTATTTTAATTGAGGAAAAATCCCAATTTACCTCAATCAATTTGAAATGTTCACACACAACAATACTTGAGGTGCCTTTCAATTAAACAAAAATACACTTGACTTTTCCTGCTACTTATTCAATATTAAACCCCACGACACTGTGTGAGAAAGAAATGCTCTTAGGAAAAATAAGATATTCAGGGTAGACAAGTACTCTATGATGTCTTCCTGTATAATTCTGTGAACCTTGACAATGTTTTTTTTTTTTTTTTTAAATCTGAGGTCGCAGTTAACTGTGGAAAAGTTCAGCAGATGCCCCGTGAGCTCCTGGGCTTTGAAGAAGTCTACTTTTAAATCTCCAAGGGCTTACTGAGGAAGAAGTGTAACAATTTCTATTCTGATAGGAAGCGAGTGTGTGGACCGAAGGGCAGATCAGCTAAAATGGTTTGATCTCCTCACCAGCTGATTTACATTTGCGGTGCACGGCCCTAATCTGCCCATTTATACCAGCCAAATAAAAGAACAGAGTGAGAGCGAGAGAGAGAGAAAGAGGGAGGCTGACCTGAAGCCAGTGAAGTCCGGTGTGGTGTATATCCATGTCTGTCACTTACTTATCTTTTCCACTGTCTGACTTTATTCCTGTCTTTACTTCCTTGTCTCTCTCTCTCTCTTTCTCTTTCAACATCTGTCCCATCACTCTCTGTTGAACTGACTCTCGTCTCTCCACCCCCTCCTCCCCCCCCTCCTGTCTTTCACTCTCTGTTCTCATCTCCCCGAAGGGTCTCCATCTTATCTCCGAGATAAGCTGAACTGCCAGGGAAAGGCATTGGTCTTCATCCCTGTCTGCATTCCTCCCTTTGGGGGTTTATGGAGGCACATTTGGGAGGATAGATGCAGTTTAATGAAGCATTCACTGTGTGTGTGTGTGTGTGTGTGTGCATGTGCATGCGTGTGAGTTCGTGGCAATATATCACTTTTTACTTCCACGGACACTCAAGAAATAAAGTGAGGTGCACCTCCTTGACAACATTATAAACCTGCATGGTCTCTGAACCATGAAGCCCCTTTGGACTTGTTGTCAAATAGTTTCCTGTTTAAGGAATTTATTCAAAACTTTTTAATCTAGAAGATATCCCGTGTGTGTTTACCTCTCGAGATACACTTTGCTCAAAAAAAAAAAAAATCATACTACACATCCAGAAGTGTAAAAAATTCATTTAAATTTCCTATTACTTTGTTGCTGTCCTCTGCATAAATAAGAAGGAAAATGTAATTTCCTATTCTGTTGGCTGTATTCCTGGGTACTGTAAGATCTCCTCATTCATCACCTTGTTCACCATCTTACATAATGAACGCACACTCTCAAACACACGCACTCTCTCCCACTGCTTTCCATCACCTCACTGACACAGGTGGTCTGCTCCTAACCCCATGAGGAGCATGAATGGCCCCACTGCCTGTGTGATCTCCCATGAGCCTCTGTGTTACCGTTCTGAGCGAGACGAGGAGGAAGTACGGTTCAAAACCTGATCTGTTCTGTTCAGCTGCCGCTCGCTGCCATCTGGTTACCCGGCACTGCGTGGCATTACGATGATACGTGCAGATGTAGGGGAAATCTGTTTGCTTCCAATGCAGGTTGTTCGGTTTATAATGATGGCAGACTGGCAGATGTTAATGGTATGCATGTATGCACATACAGAGCAGTATATGTAATATTCTTGCATCTCCAGTAGTATATTTTTCATCAGGTGAAGGCCTCAGCCAACACTGTGATGTATATGTGTGTGTGAGGGTATGTGTGTTTGTGTATGTGTGTGAGTGTTATGATTTATTGGTGAACGGCTGTGTGTTGTTGCTGAATCTGCAACTGTGCTACAGTGCCAGCAACTGATCTTTATAAAAACATGTTGTTCTCAACGGGGACAGAGGAGAGGAATGAGAGGAATGGGAAATCAGGAAAATGAGCGTTTCTTTACCTTAAAAAATGATGCAGTGATTATTAATGGGTTTTTGTGTCTGTGTGCGTTTATCTGCGAGTCAGAGCAACGGGAAGACAGAGAGAGAGAGAGAGAGAGAGAGAGAGAGAGAGAGAAAGTCAGAGACAAAAAGAGAAGAGAGAGAAAGAGACAATGCAAACATTGCTGTCCGACCCTGACCTTGGTTGAATATATTGCTCCTGGTCCTTAAAAACATTTTTTATTTCTTATCTGCTGTAATTTCATCTTTGCATCTTACGTATTTGTGAGAGCTTTTTACTAAATACAGCCGAAGGTTTGGAGTACTGTTTTCAGTCATACAAAACATTTTGCAGGCTAAGAATATTCTTTCTTTTGTCCTCTCTTATACATTAATAACTACTTGTTCCCATATGACCTTTATTTACTACATGTTGTTACTGACAGTGCTGATTTTATTGGTATAAAAATAGATAAGCAGATGTTTTTTCCAGCTATTAATTACAACAATCCCTTTAAGTTGGGGGACTTGTGAAAGACAGATCAAGAGAGCAATGGTTAAAAGTGGCACAGTAGAATACAACACTTACTGATTTTTTGGACAATAGTGTAATCTTTCATCAGGCCCACCTTGTCTGCTAAACACCAAGGTGCTTTAAACTTCACATGTGTTGTCAAGAACATTGCAGACTCAAACCCAGGTAGATAACAACTGATGACAGGGTTAGTTTTCCTTAGACTTCACACAAGATCCTTTAAGTCACCACAGACAGCTTGTTTCCACCGCACCTTTTAGCACCCATCAGCATATTTCTAACACAAGACATCTAATCTTGCACATAGACAGCAAATTAATTCATGGACAAAGCCGCTAACAATTGGTTGTGGACTACTGGGTGAAATTTAGACGGACACACAATGCAAATATTGAGTCTTAATACGTAGCTGATAGCTAGTAGTTGCTTCCAGTCAGCGTGCCCTTAATTATGCAGAACTTTAAGCTCTAATATAACTGAAACAAGTAAGTTAAATAAAAAATTAATCCACCCCATTCAGTTGTAAGCGACATGTAAATTAGCTATAGAGAGAGAGAGAGGGAAAAAAAACTTGTACCAGGCTGAAAATGTGTTTATTTCTGCTGTAAAGTTAAGCATCTTGTTATGGGACTCTATGGAGATTGACTCACTTTCGAAACTAGGATCAAGTGGCCATTCAAGAAACTGCAGTTTTTGGCACTTCCATCGGAAACCTGCAGGGTGTTTTCATCCCTGAACGTCACTGCTTGGTCTTGTGTTACCAGCCAGCCAGCCAGTCTCCACAGCTCTGTGCCTGCACTGACTGTCATTCTGCCATAGGGGACAAACATTCTGGTTTGTTTCAATTTCCATAAAACTATCAATTGTCCTGCGTGGCACTAAGCCCAGGATGCTGGGACGTTGATTCTTAAAACTACAACAAGTAGAAAGTGGAAAAGGAGGAAAATGCTGACTAAAGAAATCACCCAATGGCAATATTAGATAAAAAGAGACCTGCAGTACCCACAATGTTTTTGTGTACACAATAAAAAAGGTGATCCTTTTTCACAAATTACATTATGAGTCATTTAAAGACTTTTTGCAGGAACAATTGAGCATTTTGTGATATGTTACACTTTTACTATCACACACTATCTGTATTGGCCTATGGTAAATACTTTATTAAGCTGTCATTTGTTTGTCTTCTTATTGGCAGCGATCATAAACCTGTGTGGCAAAATTTAAGTCGTATGACAGAAAAGAAATGTTAATGGTTTGAGGATTTGCTTTTATAAAAAGTGAGCTAGGGTTTTCTTGAGCTCTGGGACAAATATAAATTGGGCAGTAATGCTCTTACTCTGCATCATGGCCAAGGGCACAAATAGAATTCACATGATGTTGAGTCTGCCGTAATCAATAACCTGTAAACCAAGGATGGATGGTGAGCTGTTATGGCCATAAAACACAGAGCCACTTGTATTGACATGGCCATTCATACTGCTCTAACTCTCTGTCGACCGAAGAGGGGCTTTTTTTCTGCTTTTTCTACCTATATTTTGGTGGTGTTCTATGAGAATAGTAATGTTCTCAAGCAGCAGAGTGAAGACGGCTGACACAAAGTGCTGAAAACAGCAGCTCTTCAAATGGCCAATTGAGGTTTGTTCTAAAAGCAAATTAATCCCAATAGAGCCCCACATTAAAATGCCTAACTTCACTGCAGAAATAAACATGTTTACAGCTGGGAACAAAGCGTGGTTCTGTAACTCCTTTTTCAAACAACTGTACAGAGGGGTGCTTTTTTTTAAAATAACTTTCTTATTTAAATTATTTTTCGGGCCTTTTTAAGCCATGCATAGTTAACGGTATCGCCAATTGACTGAAAGCAGCTGGTAGCTGTTGGCTAGAAGTCTCACAGGACTGAGTAGGAATGTGTATCCTTTCCAGCTTCACCTTTTGGTCCAAATGTGGTCATTACTGACACCAAAAAACAACATAGTGATGGTCATTATCACAAAATTATGGCTTCATCAAATGGCAAAGTCATGATGGCCCATCCACTATTTATTACAGTTTATGAATGCTCTTAGAGATGCTTTTTCAGAATCAGAGGATTCCTTTAAACTGCTGTTTCTTTACCAAACCTCCTCCTCTTGAGGGACTTTCACATACAGAATTCTTGCATTGCATTGCAAATCAGAGATGTTTGCAGTATATTTTACAGTAGCTCGGAAAAGAAAACAAGTATGCTTGTGTAAAAACAAGTTCAGTGACACATAGTTCAAAGGAGGAGCTGCGTGGATGCATGAATGTTGCATGAACAAGCTTTATGATCAGGAACTAAATTCTAGGCATATTAGAGGAGCTGAAAAATAAAGTAAAGACAAAACATTTTGATGAAATATCAAAGGATAATGATACAATACTTCCTTAGCCTGTATGATTAAACTTCTGATATTAAATGTAAATGATCTCACCTCAGAAAATAAGATGTTTCTGTTAAAAAAAGTTAAGGAAGTTTAAACAGAAAGCAAGATTTTTTGAAAAAAAAACACTTAATGTACAGATTCTTTAATCTAGAAAGTCGACTAATACTGCAAAGCCCTCTGAGAATCATCACCTGTCTCTGAAGCTCATTAGAGCTTTTTAGTTCCTTTCAGATCAACACTTTCTTCTTTTGTATACATTCAGTTTACAACAGCAGATGCAGCTCATAGAAAAAGATATGTCTTAATCATGTTTGTTGCTCACAATATGAGGACATGTTGTTAACAAACTACCAACGAAAATGACAATGACAGTATTTTTTTTTTCCTCACATAAATAATTTCAGGAGAACATGCTGTCATACATTCTTATCATTTCAGCAATATGGATATGATATTCATGTATTTTAACGTCTTTGATGAATACCAAGAGATGACAGAACAACTTGTTTGCTGTAAAAATCTGCAGATAGATGCTGCTGCACAGTGTGTTGAGTTTTTTTTTTTTTTTTTGCTCTGCATATCTGCTTCTCTCAAGCCACAGTTACCAAGAAACCTTCTCAATACATCACAGCACAGAGACTTTCCCATTCATTGTCAAGTACGTTTCAGCCTTGGATGAATAAGTGAATGAGTAAGTCAGAGACTAAATTGTTTTTTAGTGATCCACATAGTTGGCAGTTAAACAAAGCAAATGCTCAAATATTTGGTTGAAATACCAGAGATTCTACAGAATGTTGTAAAATTCTTGGTTTAACCTGATTAAAAAAGATTTTTTTTTTCCCTTCTAGACTTCACGTTCAGTTCTTTAACCACCAGATTCATGTAAACACTTTCTCCTGATGCTCCAAAAAGTCATGAAGATGGGACATTTGATGGAAGTGTATTGATTTTTAATAAGAGACTTCTGCAGCTTTTAAGATATTGCTTTTTCAATTACTGCGTAAATGTTGAGCCATTAAGCTAAGTGTTGCTTTACACTCACTATATTATTGTCATTTGGCATTTTGATGATATTGGAGTAAACTATCTAAGGCACTATTTGAAAGTCTTTACTAAGTGGTCAGCTGAGGAGAGGTCTTTGTGACCTTGCTAATTTGTAAAGGAGAGATTTCTATTAAAGCGTGAACCCAGTGTGAAGGAGCAGGACACGTTCATTTCCTGAAAAGAAATGCTCTGCGTGTCCTCCAAGCCCTCTTTTCTAACCATGGTTCAAATCAGTCTTGACATTCAGCAGAAGGCTGAACTCTTCAACAGGGTCCGGACCTTTGAATCCGCCCACTCCACCAACTTCAGCTGACAGATTCTTCAGAGGATGAAAAACATGGAAACGGATGATGGAAACAGAGTGTAACGAGTTGACAACTATGTCTGATATCAGGCAACTTAACTCTGAACATGTGTCCTTATAACTTACAGTTTCCTGTCAGTCTCGCTCAATGCAAAAATGGTAATACCTGCAAACTTACTTCATGTCACAAACGTTTCATAATAACAACGTTTCAATCAAACTTCATCCGGTCAGACTGTATGAAAAAACCTTTAACCACAACCATATTTTATACACAATGCAAACCAACAGGTCAACACGCTCTGAGATAACAGGTGTGACAGGTGTGGTAAACCATCCAAACCACCCAGTGTGATAACAATTCAATAAAGTACATAGAATAGAGAAAAACAGTAATTTAAAAAAGCCATACTTCAAATATATGTGTAAAAAATCTTGTATGCAAATATTTCATCAGATTTATCATCTCATATATTACAATCCATATTAAACACATTCAAAAAACAGATTGTATTCAGCATGAAAAATGGAGAAGAAATCTTAAATTTATATACAACAAACTGGATGTTAACAGTGTTTCCTGTGCGAGTTAGGAGAGTTAAAATATTAAACTTGCTTCAGTGTAGTAAGAATGTATTAAAATCACCTCCTCTTCTCTGAGATCTAACTTGCGAGGTGCCAGTGTAGTAAGAGAGAGGCCACTGTTTTATAGATTCACTCTCTACACTCCCACACATAGATGTCTCAATCAAAAGTAGGAGATCAACAATTGTAAAAAATGTTGTAAATATAGCGCACAAGTAAACCAATATAAGATTTTTTTGGTCTGCTTTCTTGTAGGCAGAGTAGATATGCTCTGCTGCTGATCCTGTGCACAGCAGTCTGTCGTTCTGTATCTGTGCCAGTACTAATCACCTCACCGGAGGACGTGTTGGCTGCCATCTACTGTGGAGTCCTTTTCTCATACGAACTCCGGACAATGAACAGAGAATCAGGTGTGAAAATTGTCAAGAGTTACCCCTTTACACATGTGCTGCACAACAGGAGATCATCTGTCCTTGACATAGTGACATGTTCTTACCTGTTGGAAATACTGTTTTTTGGAGATGGGTGGCATCACTAAACACTACATATATTTTAACACATCCTCAACATCACTGAAAGAAGTAAAAATATACAGACATCTGGTAAAGGCTATTAAGTAGCTGATGTACGTGCAAAGGCAACAACATAATGAACACATCGAGCGAACTCACTGTAAATTCTCAGGATTATGACGTGCTCTTTTCACCTGTGGGCTCATTTGGACACAACAAAGACTGTCCAAACTGATTTGAGCGTTTGCTTTGAGACACACAGTTTCTCTGGGTTGAGTCTGAACAGTTTTAGGGTAGAAGAGCATGAAAAAGGCTCATGTGATACCTTGACTATTGCTCATACACTTCAAAGGACCTGAACTACTCTCTTCATTATGTGTATTAGCTTTACATCTGCTTTTCATGCTTTAAGAGGTTGAGGATAAAAAAAAATCTCTTATCTTCAGTTTCTATGACCCAGAAAGTTTCTGTCAGTTCTTAACTCAGATGGTAACAACTATCATTTCACACAGAGATTTAGACAAGAGTAGTGAAAGTGAAGAAGTGTGAGGAAAGGTAAATAATTCTATTTGGATTTATTTTCACATTTTCAAACACAAAGAATTTCTTGAACATTACATGTTTATGTTGGCTGTTTATTCTATTTTTATTTCTCTCTAAGGACTGACACTAGACAAAGACATAACACCCTAGACATTTGCAAAAATCTCTGACTGTACCAGTGGAAACTGTGAGCAGCACCTGTAAACACTCATTAAAGCTAAAATATCGCTTTTCTAGTTTTATGATTTTTCTCAGAGGACCACTGCCTGGCACATTTTAGATACAGTATTGAGGGAAACACTGAAGTTTTACTGAACAGTCTTTATTGCAAAATGAAAACTTAGACTTTGCAAGACTTTGCAGAAACACAAAGTGGGTAAACAGATAGCTTTTCAAACACACCTTCTGACATCAAAATGTATTTTAACTGTTAATTTTTTCAATATACAAATAAAAATCTAATATTTGTGGGATAAACACTTCTGTTACAGATATGTTGTACATATGAATCATTTCAAGGACACTGTGTTTTTGTTTATGGATCAATTCTGTATTATTCAAATTCTGTTTTATATATTACCAAAATTTTTTTAAAAACAAATTTTGTTAAAAATCACTTAACAATGCTGATTTATGGATTTTTGTTCAGAGGCAACATCTTCTCTCTATTTGTGAACAAAGTGGTACATTCTAGATAATTGTGAATAAAAAGTGCAGTCTCAGGTGTGGTTATATTGAGCAAAAAAATGCACTTTGTGTGTGACAATCGAACAAAACCAAAGTGTTCCGGATGCTTAATTATAACCATGAAAAGCTTTATAATGCTGTAGCTTCTGTGTGTAGATGTCATATCTGAGAAAGATATTTTGGCTGAAAACAAATTAAATATGTCGTCAGTGGATATTAAGCCACTTAAGGATCTGTTCCTCAGTGGTTGGATGTGTTTATTGAGCTGGTAAACATGGAACCATATTACATCAGCATTAAGTCTTGTGCATTCAGACCATTTCAAACTGGCATGAACCCATTTACACTTTCAATTACTGTACTCCCCCATTATTATATTCTAGTTTCTCCAAGAAGAAGATACTCAGTGTCTTGGGCCCATTTCCCAAAAGTATCTAAAGGCTAAGATTATGCAAATCCATATTCTTTCAATAAGGCTGTGATCATCTCAGCATTAGGACGCTTTTGGGAAACGAAGGGTAAGTACCTCTCAGAGAAATCTCTTGTTAAGCCAAAAAGGATGATAAAATTTAACTGCCATTAAAGGCTTTTGTTCACTGATTATTTCTATTTTTGAGCATCTGTCTTTGTGAGACTAAATGACAAGCTTGTAAGGGAGGAAAACTGAGTTTACCTAAAGGAAGCACAGCTTAATGAGAATGGCATAGCATTGCCACGAGCTAGACCTAACCATAAAATGTCAATTAGCTTCAACAGTATTGCTTTTTTTTTTTTTACCTGCCACACTGTGGGAAAACATTTCTTTTTAACTGCTGTTGCCTATAGCTTTCAGGAAGAAAACAGTCTCTCCTTAAGCTGTCTATGACTGATTCCAAAAACCACGACAAACAACACGAAGCAACACAGAGATTTATTATGATATATAATTTACTGAAACTAACACAAATAACCAGGAATATCAAAAAAAATGCTAAGAGTAGGAAAACTCACTTAGTCAGACAGGCCTGAGGGCCTGTTTGCTTGACTGAAGGAAAGGTGAGCTGAGTGTTATGATGAAAAGATAAAACAAAGACGAGGCTTGGGAGTGTGGAGGTTAGGGAGCAGAGGTTTTCCTTTTTCCTCTCCATCAAGAAACAAGTCAGGTGTGCTCTTATTCTCTAAACAACCACACAGGTGTTCCCAATAAACAACAAGAAGACCACACTCACTGGACATCTGCAACAAAAACCACAGAGACAAACTGCCACCCAAGCAGCTAAAAGAGGCAGCGCAGCACACCACCAGGCCCAAACTATGCAGAGTTTGCCTCTTTTTTATATTTCTTTGTTTTGGAAACACATTGACTGGTCTGATAATCAACCCGTACAAACATTTTTTTAGTAGGAGTCACGGATGAGAGATATTTTATTAGTTTAACACAAACTAATAAGCTATAATTGTTAGTTGACACATAAGCTATTTTAATTCTGTCCACAAAGCTCTGATTGATCTGCCTTTTTACATCAATAAGCTTAAATCGTTTTTATGTCATACCGGATGGAGGGCAGAAATGGGAGAGATTCCCATGTAAATGAATCGTGAACATTCATATTATCAGTTTAGTTGTAACAGTGATGGTTTATTGTGGATGACAATATTTTTCAATCATGCGGTTTATTACACTGAACAACAGATTCTGGCCATATGAAGAATAAATATTTGTTTGGTTTTCTGGCAAGAGAGTGCCAGGTTGAATATATTTGAGCTTTTAGAAAAAAAAATGATTTTGCAAGTTGTGAAAACAGCTTAGATGTTGAACATGTACAAGTTGTACATTTTTTATTATGATAACTCTAACATAACACGAGCTTAACACATTTCATATGGACAATTTCTATTTTACCCCAAAATTTTAATATGCCATTTTAACATATGTAAAAATGGTATTGGAAGAATTATGAAATGGTTAAAACATCCATTTAGTTGATGTCACCACAAGGTCGCAATACTGTTGTAACCATTTCTTCCCTTAAAGCCAGAGTAACTGTAGATTATTAGATTTTCATTTTTTAAATAATTTACATCTTTAGTTTTTCTGAGTATCCAAGTCTACATTTTTTTCCACTAGCATGATTTTTCTCCATACATATTTTATGAAGTGTATCTCTAAGAGCTCAGTTGGTCAAAGCCTGAGATCTAAGAATTTTATTGCAAATGACTTCCTCATTGTAAGAAGTAGTAAGTAGCAAGTAGTAGTAGAAGTAGAAGTGCATAATAATAACAAAACTGAGAGCTGCTCCTAGTATAACGTATAGTTCCCTGACCTGCACGTAGAGTTAGGTTGAAAGTGCTCTCAAACCGCCAGTCTTGTTTAAAGGAGGAAGGATGAGGCGTGAAGCAGTTTATCCTTTAAAAAAAGGACAGAGTGGTTTTCCTCCAAAGAGACATGGAGAATCACATTACATAGTTTGTATATTCATCTCAGCAGTAATGTTTTTAAAAGGCTCATTCCCGGGTGTCATTTTCCGACCGACTACTTGTAAGAAGGACTTCTCTCTTTTCAAACCTCCTGAGAGGTATGCAAGAGTACACGATCATGAAAGAGAAAAGCATTTTTTTGAAAGACGCCGGTTAATCAGAAGAAGCACGCTGCTCAGAGGAGGGGAGTGGAGGGACGTCTGACTAACAGCAGAGGCGCGTGCTGCGAGGCTTGTCTGCACTTCCTTCCTCCTGGATGATCTGAGCTGTAATGACTTTGGACTCTGCGCTGAGTTGTAACGCTGAATAATGAGGTGAGAAATGGAGTCGAGGTGGAGGGCTAAGTGTTGACACTGTTGGCATGTCATGTCAGTGAGCTCAGAAACACCAAATAAATCACTTAGAGCCTCCCAACTCTTGATGTGACAGAGATTCGGTGCTTTGAGAAAAGTGTGAAAGTGTGTCCTGGGTTTGGTTTGTGTGTTTTATATCTTGTCAGTGTGAGCTGTGCGAATAACAATGGTCATCTCACTAGTGGATTTTTAAAATAAAAAAGGATTTTGGAGCTTAACTGCCAAAACTGCATTGAAGAAACTGTAGTTTTATGAAGTGCAAATCGTCATATATAAGAAATTAAGGCTATTAAAATGTTTTCTGTTTTTGGATAAATGTTTAACCAAATAATCAGACCTGTTGTTAATCAAATAATTGATAATGAGTTTTTTTTTCAGCACTATTTAAATTCAATGGTACTGTAGTATTAAAGACAATAGTAAACACACTGTCGTAACAGTGAATCATTCATGCTAATCTCTGCAATGCTAATTGACCGTCAGTGTGGCGAAACTATGGTTGGTAAAAACATGGAAAATGAACTGCTTAATAAAGTATAATAGAATATCAGAAATGCCATGCATAAACACCATTTCTGACCCCAAATTCCCCCGCCTGAAAAATAGTCTGCTCTCCTCCAGATAAATTTGTTATCACTGCATCCCTTAGTAAAATGTTGTTTATTCCGTTAATTACTATTCGTTTTTTATGTGCTTTGCCGTAGCTGTGGGGGCTATCTGGCACATGCAGCCGGGCAAAGTCTGTAAAAACCCTTCTGGAAGATTCATAAAAGTAAAAAACCACAGGCAACCCCCCCTGAGAGGCTCTTAACGGGTCTGTGTCTTTCACCAAGTGTTAAAAATGTAAATTATGGAGAATTTTACACTTCTCAACGACAGCCTGGGGAACAGTGAGAGGTAAAACCAGGGTGGATCCCTATCTTGGCAACAGTTTGCAATAATCTATTTCTGCAATTTGCCAATGACCAGGATATACCTACAGCATTGTATCATAAAAGCCACAGGACTCCAATAAAAGAGGAGCACCTTTTCAAGTATATGTCTTTGTGGGAAGATAGAAAATAACACAAATTTAGTCTCTGGGGAGTTTCCAAAGCCTCCAATGGAAGAAGATGCTCATTTTTTACATCTTTACAATGGCAGCTCCATAATCTCACAAGTACATTTATAGACTTTAACAAAGCCATAACACTCAGTTAGATTGCTCTGCTTGTCAATGAGAAGAACTGACTTAGTTCAGAAAGTGCTTCTCGCTGAACACTTGTGACGTCGGTGAGTGAAAATTAAAGTCCCCCCAGAGATGCAGCACCAGTTATCAGTGAGAAAAAGGCAATCAGCCAGCTGCTCTCATACTGACTGAGGGAAATCGTTGAAGTAAAATGTCTCATACATCTATTGGAAGGACAAAGACCAGGTGTTCCCTACTTTGTCGCTAGATGCTCCACTTGAATCAATTTGAAATAAGTACAACAACAAAACACTTAAATTCCTCCATCCCACACACCACTACATCTTTTTTGTTTTTAGGGACGACTTTTTACCCACTGTGCCAACTTTTCTGTATAAATGTTCTACTGTTCAGTGCATGTTGTAACAGTAAATGTATTTTATAGAATGATATGAAGAATTTCTCTTCATGGGATACAGACCGTGCATGTAATTGAACGGACATATTTTGAGGATTTTGAACTTATATTGGAGGAGATATAACCCACTATAGTATGCCTTTTTGCGCATGTAGATGGCTTTATTTCCAGAATGAGTGTTGGAATTGTACATTTCTGCATAACTACTTATATGGTCGAACTGTATGTTTATTTGCAATGAAACTTAAAGGGATAGTTCGGATATTTTGATGTGGGCTTAAATAATTTCAGTGTCTTGCCTGGATAACTCAACTGAGCAACATCCATGTTCCTACACATGACCAGGTGTACGGACAAAATAGGGATGTTGTGCATGGCTGCATGCAGGAATACGGACGTTGTGTAGTCCCAAAAGAAAACGGCTGTTTGACAGGAACACAGAGTGCCAAAAATTTTAGAAATGTAGCGGGCAAGATAAGGGACATGTATGCTTTAGGTGTTGGCGCAATTTACAGTAATACTATGTTCTCTGATTGTTATCTACAGCAGCTAAGATACTGACTGGACACAAGTGTCTCATGCAATCCCACATCAAAATATCTGAACTTTCTCTTTAAGTTTCATCACTTCTTAGTTTTAAATTTTGTGCTGGGACAAAGTCATTTGGTTAGACTTTGTAAGCGTTAGGAAAACATTATGTTTTGGGGACTTGGTCATTACAAACAAGGCTGGAAAATGTCCTAATGTCCTTTGCGTTTCGCAGCCAAAAATCACAAAAGTAAATCGTTCCAACGTTGATTGAAGCAGAAAGAGAACAGTGGCAGATGTTACATCTCACTATCATTTTCTCCCCCTAATGAGAAAGTCAGTTTATATACATGTAATCAAAAACTTTGTCACTTAGACAGGTTTTATAGAAACATTGATACAATACGCATTAAACAAACAAATTTAGTGTGCCCATGCTTTGCAGAAACAACAAAAAGACAACATTTTATTCTGGCATCTGGGTTGCAGTAGAAACACCACTTTGAGATCTGTGAGGCGTAAAATGTGGCATAGTGATAAGTCTTTTTCTACATCTGGCCACATTTGTGTCTGATAATATCAATGTCATGTAATAGAAGTGTTTAAACCTTCCGTTGTGAATGAGAATTGTAGTGAGGATTCACCACCTTCCTTTTCAGTTCATTTTTTAACAAAGAAAAAAAAAATAATGGTCTTACAAATCATTTAGATTGTACAAAATATGTTAAATTAGCTGTAAAGAACCTGTAAAAAACACCATTTGACACACTACTTAAAAGGTACTCCAGATTTGTTGCTCATTATCCAGAAAACATACTTCTTAGAAACTAATAATGTATAACAATGTCATTGTTTTGCAAAAGTACAGTTTAAATTTCTTGTTAGTCCCAACTGTAAAATTTCCATCCAGCTCCTGTGAGCAAAGATTGTTCCTGAGAAACATGTCCCCGCTTTAATGAGTCTTTGATTTTTGTGTCATCTTCCGAGCGAACAACAAGAAAGTCCTTCATTAAGCAGAGTAAGTCAGAGGTGGGGAGGGGTGATGAAGGGGTGGTTAGAAGATTATAAGGCTGTAGATTAAAACACATGCTTTTAACACGGAACGGCCAGCAGGAGAGAAAGAGGGGAAACCTCAAGGAGATGCGGAGATCTTTGAAGTGACACTCAGGACCTCTTTGAAGCTGTCCTCTTATCCAGAAGCAAAGACGGGTCTGTACTGTATGTTTGGATTTGGTCTCACAAGTTTGGTCGCACAAGACTTAATGCTGCTCGGTCGCAGCTGGAGGAGTTACCAAAATTAGGAATTCTCTTTCCAACCTTTATTTGACCAGGGAAGGGTGTTAGTGCTTTTTTCACCTCCACTTAAGATACTGTAGATAGATCATAGATTGTAGATTAAATAATATATGATATCTGGGATAGCAAAGGCTGTAATTGCAGCCAGCAGTAGTTCCATCTAACTGTTTTTTTTAACATTTTTTTCAACTTAATCTGTTATTTTTTTTTGGCTTATTGCTTCAACACATATTACCTGTGAGAGAAACTTGCCAGTCAAAATTGGAATTAGAAGCGCCAGCTTTGGAAGTGCCGCAGATTTTTGAGACTTTCACTGCCGACGGCGCTTTCTGACCACCAGATCGACCAGACAAGATGGACCCTTTTAAGTTGTGGCTGAATGGACGAATAATGTTTTGGGCCAACTGAAAGAGGATTCATGTAGGAAGACAAGGGGCGAACTCTTTAATTTACATCAGTGATCCCTAAAGGAGTTTAAGTTGATAGAATGTGTTTCTCAGATGTTGAAGCTTTAATTTAAATATTGCAAATATATCTTTTTGTTGATAGCTATTTTTCCATTCCAGACAGATACAAATGTAAGAAATGTAAAGAATTATTTTCTGTATCTTTGTGACTTTATGTATATGCATATATGTATATATAACTTTGTATATAACTTCATATATTTCTCATATATTTTTGTCCAATGGACTACACACTATCATTTTGTTGTGCAACTCTGTGTT
>JAPZDV010000012.1:8347453-8363927 GCA_029814665.1 Acanthurus lineatus | reverse complement strand
CTCACTGCCAACGGCACTTTCTGACCACCAAACTGGATCGACCAGACAAGATGGACCCTTTTGAGTTGTGGCTGAATGGACGAATAATGTTTTGGGCCAACTGTATGAGGATTTATGTATGAAGAGAAGGGGTGAACTCTTTGATTTACATCAGTGATCCCTAAAGGAGTTTAAGCTGATAGAAGGTGTTTCTCAGATTTGAAGCTTGCAAATATATCTTTATGTTGATAGCTATGTTTCCATTCCAGACTGATGCAAATGTAAAAAATGTAAAGAATTATTTTCTGGATCTTTGTGACTTTATGTATATGTATATATGTATGTATAACTTTATATTTAACTTCATTAATTCCTCATATATTTTTGTCCAATGGACTACACACTGTCATTTTGTTGTGCAACTCTGTGTTACAAAAGGATGAATTAATTACCCTGTACCTTGTGTGTTGCATAATGATAGAAAGACATACAACATTCAGTGTATTAAATGGTCCAAATCTGCATTGCTGTGACTCCTTTCAGAGAAATGCTGAAATATTAAAATAAAAGAACAAGTTTCATTTAAAAGTTATCATTAAAAAGCACAGCTCTGCTGTGAAGGAACATGTTGTCCTCGAGAGCATGCCAGACACCATTTGCTGCTGCTCTTTTTCCAAACAGATTAGAATGTTGGTGCCATAAGTGGAGAAACGTTGGCCTCTGGCAATGCTGCAGACTGGGACAGTGAAATCTGGCTTGTAATATAAACCGTTTACTTAATGACACTAATATTATCTGAACACAGCTTGACCACTAGGAAAACACTCTCCCCTCACACCTCACTTCTATATCCAGATAGAAACTTTGCAACACTGAAGCTTTAAAAATATACTTTAATTGTTCTGTTGCTAAATCCTGCCCCCGCCCTCAGGTACCATTAATGCTGGTTGAGTTTAAAATCCTTGTGCAGCACATACAGTATGGAGTTTCCACTGTTAGCAGGGGCAGATATGAGTATTGAAATTTTTAGTAATTAAGAAATAAATATTGACTATCAATTTCACTGGCCAACCCGTGCAAACCTAATCAGCTGTAGCTATTTACTAAATGAAATATGAAATAAAAATCCTAGTAGCATGTATGGCTATTTAATGCATTCACTCATTGATTACATAACACAGTCCAATGGCATTCAGTTAAATAATAGGATTTAATCTACAGGTACATGTTCAAAGACTAGTTTTACAGATGTTTAAATGTTTTTGTGCACCACTTTGCAATATATTTATGACCATGATGGAGTTCAGGTGGATGTGGACCAACAATGTGCAGATCTCTCAAACAGGCATCCAGGATTTTTCTCTCATCTCTTGATACATTTAGGCAGCCAAGCACTTCGGTTAATGTTCGGAAAACATCTTTTCACTTTTTGAAAGAGTCACATTTGTACATTACCCACATGTCTAATCTTTAATGTTTAGGGTTCACTCTTTTAAGGTCAGGCAAACATTGTTATTTCAGTTAAAATGTAATAAACAATCAATTTCCAATGAGCAGTGCCCTCCAACATGCCCACTAAGACGCCCTTCCAGTGGAGAAAGTGTGATGTAGTGCCATAAAAGCAGCCTCGCATGCGAGAAAAGAATTTGAAACTGTTTCACCACGAATGCATCGTGACTTTCTTTGCACTCGTTCTCCATTTGCATGTAGCTGGTGCTCTTTTTTTTTTTTTTTTTAAGACAGCCTGAATCCATCATTGTGCTGAAGTATTGCAGTATTGCTTCTAGCCATCAGGTGCAGGGAAAAGCCCCGTAAAGCAAAGTCAAGAAATTATGTGCTCTGAGATGGAGTTGACATGGGTTGTATTGACTTTAATGGAAAATCACCCACATTTCATCAGCACATACTGAACTGAAAGGGTTAAACAACAAATAAACATTAGCTGTGTTTATTTTTTTTAAAGGATAAACCCCTTGAGGCTAAGTACCTTGTTCTTACGGGGGTCGTTAAAACAAAATAGACATTAATAAACAATTATGGAGTAATATTCATGAAAAACGTGACGATATTTAAAATAATACGAACTTTTAGTGACTGAATTAATTACCCACATAACAACAATGGGCATAACAGTAAAAGTAAACAGTGAATTAATGAGGTTGGCATTCCATTTAAGCATTCACATCCTTGGGGAGAATAACCTTCCCATAATAAGGTCTATAAAAGCAGAAAAAAGACAGACAAACAAGGTTTCCAGTTGGGGAGCCATTAGACATAGACATCCTTGTACTCCCTCACATTTTGGTCCTTGGAGGGAGTAAATAAGATCTACTGTCAATGTTTACCCACAGGCCATTCAGATCTAATCAAGAGGTGAAAAACGCAGAAGTAAATGAAAATGCCACAAATCTTGCACAGCACCACTGTTTAGCCATAGCTGTTTTAAATAGATCAATTGCCTCAGCTTCTATTGTCAGGCCCTTAATATACTCCCTCCAGGCTTGTGGTTTAGCTTTTTAGTCCTATAAAAATAGACTTGATGGATGGCTTTGCAGCACAGAGGCAAGGGAATCCCCCCCGAAATGCTTCCCCCTCTCCTCACTCAACCCGACTCTCTCCACTGCACCCACTGCTACCAGTCCATCCTTCCAGCCTGTTTGAGCCAGTTGGCAAACTGCTGCTCAGCAATTTTGTCAGCCTCAATTTGTTTGGGTTTTTTTGGTTTGAATCAAAAGTTCAGCATATTCTTACACGACTCAGTTGGATCGAGGGACGGATATCATGCTAGTCGTCTAAGCTGTGGGGCGCGCAGGGAGAGCAGTGTGTGGGGGGGTTGAAGTTTAAAAGAGGAAAATCAGAATATTAACGCGCATGTGTGCACTCATGTGCGCCATATTTCTCTCAATTGCTACTTCATCTTGACATAATAGATTCCTCCTTCACTCACCATCAATGGATCGGGCGATATTGATCGACCATCTGGTCTTCTCAAGCCCGAAGGCTAATATCCTCTGTTTACTACATATAAATCCTCAGTTGATACCATAAATAATGCAGTGCCAAACAGGGAAGGATAGAGTTAGAGAGGGAGAGAGAGAGTGGAGGCACACGAGGCTCCATAAGG
Source organism: Acanthurus lineatus (assembly GCA_029814665.1). Classification (NCBI taxonomy): domain Eukaryota; kingdom Metazoa; phylum Chordata; class Actinopteri; order Acanthuriformes; family Acanthuridae; genus Acanthurus; species Acanthurus lineatus. The sequence goes on along the minus strand of JAPZDV010000012.1, from coordinate 8,360,824 downwards.
CTCATACAAACAGAAAACGCTCCAGATCTGCCAGTGATCATACTAAACGGAGACATTTGTCTCTGTTGGTTCTGTCCTGCTGTGCCCGCTTTTGGACGATTAAACTCCAGCCGACATCATGCTGTCCAGGAGCAGATGAAACCTTTTATGCCACAATATGAAAAATGACTGGGTGCAGAAAGGTTTGCTCATAGTTCTGGTTCGACATTACTCAATGTAGGACACATTATTCCATCCCCACCAGTCATTGTGAAGTATTGAAACAATTGCCCTTGGGAGAGAGAAAAAAAAAAAGTCCTCAGGCTCTAGCTTTTAAAGGAAATTGCAAAAACACAATAATGACATAGCAGAGGCTTTGTCTTTGTTTATAACAAAGAAAAGATATGTGAAAGTGCCAAGAACAACTTGAGAAATCCATAAACATGACATTTTTACTCTTAATGAAGCTCTTAAGTATTCAGAGTATTCTCAGTGAAAAAGAAAAGAAACTGACAAAAATCCCAGACGTTATTTCGCAAAAACTCGCTCAAATTACAAAAGTTGTTTGAGATTAAGCCTTTGTGTCTTTTGGTGCAGATAAAAGCAGATTCGAATGTGACAACAATTCAATTCCTTATCATCTCACATTCACAGATCGAGTTGGCTCCGTCCCTTCTCTCCCCCCAACTGATGTTATTTAAATTCCACAGCCTGATAGTTTTGAACCAAAGCCCTATAGTGCAAAAAGTCTGGAGGGCCCTTTCCTAAGCAGTTGTATCATTTCTCTCCCACGGTACATAAATCAGCTGCCAACACTGTGTGTGATGTGTGAGGGGTCAAGGGGAGGAAAATATCCTGCTGAGGCTTGATGATTACTTCACAAGATATGTAAGCAGCAGCCTTAGGCAAAGGCCCACCTGGTTATAACTTCAACGTGCATTGTGAATCCCAATGACTGTGAAAATAACATAAATCTCATAAGTGCCGTCGGCCTGTAACCACACTCCACTTGCTGATTACGATTCAATTATTCTTTTATTAGCACATCAGAATTTTGGGTTCAGCTTCTTGGTGCACATCAGGTAAATCTTATGCTAATCTGCTGTCAGTCTTCAGCCTGATTTGCCGACCATTTCACCCGAGAAGTCAAGTCATCCTCGTCTCCGTTCCCTCATGTGTGAACCCTCGGAATCGAACCCTATGTGTCTTTTCCTCATCCACGTGCATTAAATGCATCCGATTGTTGGATGGATTGATTGTTTAAAAGCACTACTGGATGAAATAGATGTGCCGGCAGTGAGTAGGAGCAGAGGGCGAGCTGCAAAAAAACAACCAATTATATCATTCTTCACCCTCATCTGCTCCTCTGGACTGTAGACTGAAATTATGGCTGTTTAAAACAGTGCACAGAAAAGCAACAAGAGCCTGGCTCCAATATTGAATGTGTATTCCGGTGCATTTTTTTGTTTGAAAGTAACCCTTTTAGTCGCTGTCCACATTTTTTTCTGCTGCTTCTAAGAATGAATAGAAGGTGAATGAGCAGCAGGGATGCAAGGTTTCTTTTTTTTCCTTATTCCCTACGGCATTTTTTATGAGCGGGAGACCTTTTCCATTTTCACTGTTAAGGCTCCTACCACACAACTGTCACTGAGAAAATTCAGTTGCTGAAAAGCCTATTTGATGGTGATGCCACAACCTGGATGAAAAAAAAAAAATAAAGCATGAAAACTTTGAAACACAACAAACAAGCATGCAAAAAGATAAAACTCCTGTCTCAGTCTAATGGCGTGACAGCCCAAAACAGCCTCCCAGCAAAAAAAAAAGTGAAAAGGAAATACAAAATAAATAGAGGCTACCTGTCCAAACCGTTGCCAGTTATTTGCTGCCAGTAGTCATTTTTTTCACCCTTGAGCTCCTGGCTATGTGATCTCTCAGGAGTTCCTGCCAGTGGGCACCGGTGCAGCAGCCGCTATGTTGTGCTTCCTGAGCTGGAGTGAACATCAGGAAGGTTGTGGATGTGAAGCTGCTGGACTATCAGGCGGCACACAGCACCGCCTTTGACGGCCTGGTGTGTGACAACTGGCATCACTACACAGACAGAGTACCATCAGCAGACTTACAGGCACACACACTATATGGCACGGCACACGGTCACAGTGTAAAATCACTTTGTAGTCAGCGTGCCTCACACCCTAGAGGCATGAGTGTGTGTGTGTGTATATATGTGTATGTGTGTGGGAAGGGGATGTGGTGGGGGGGTGCACTCTATGCCCCTGGGCTCATGGGTGCTGAATGGCTGAAGGGGAAGGTTAAGCTGTAGCCAGATGTTGCAAGACACTGCTCCAATAGAGTCCCCAGTGTGGCGAAGGAGGATTATGAAAAAGGCTTTCATGACTGTCACGCTGTTTGTATTTACTCTCGTCCAAGGTTGTAAACTTTTATTTAAGCAACAAAAAAAAAAACAAACAGGGGAAACAAAAAACTAACAGCATTCATCCGGCCGTGAAGCAGAGTACATTCATAATGCAGCAATTGTTTTTTTAAGCTTATGCAAATCAAAGCCATAGCATATCCATTCACAGCCACTGTTTGCTGCTTTGTTTACACAGTGTTTAAAAGTAATTGGTACAAATGATCTTGCTGTGATAATAAGTAACATACTTAACTAGTACACAGCCTCCTCAAGCTCTCACACACTGTAATCATATCATTACATGTACACACACACACACACAGTAATTATTATCCAACATTAGCACAAAATCTAAAAATAAAACAAATAAAATAACACAGAAAGGAAGAAAGAGAGCTTTAAAGGGCATGTTTACAGGATTTCAGCAGGGTTTCTCTTCCAGATAGGGCAACTTAAGTGGGAAACATATTGTGCCAGCGCTTACATAAGGACTCTAACAGACCAATTCCCCATTGTACCAGCCTGGACTGCTTTACATCTTGGTGCTCTTCAGTGAAGTTTTTCCCCCCTCTGAGCAGAATGTGATTAGAGGAGCTTGCCCAGTGGGATCCTCTGACCTTTGCACCTTTCCAGCAGATCCGAGGGTGAGTGCCCTCAGCTTCTCCGGCCCCCATGGGCTCTGATAAGGGCCCACTTTGCATCGGGGAGGAAAGTTGCCGGAAGATTGGCTGCTATTATGGCACCTTGTTGCAAAGTTAAGAAGACCCCCTTGTGATTATAAAGTGTCGGATCAAAGGATTTTATGAACCTGTGTTGGATTACAGCCTCTCTTCCTTATAGCACTCTTGGGAGAGTGCTCCGGAATGTCGCCTGGGAAGAAGAGGATTATGCATACTGGGAAATCAGAGGTTTTGGCATAATGCTCTGCCAAAAATGGCTGGGCAGCTGGAAGAGAGGATGGGAGGAGGTAGGAAGGAAGAAAATAACTGCAGGTAGTCAAAAGGAGAGAAAGAGATGGGGAGAGAGAGAGAGTTTTAAAGTTTCCTTTTTCTTTTTTTTTATTACTGTAAGTTGACTTTGTGCTTTTGATATGTCAAATTTCAACCTGCAACCTGTGGGTCCAAGGCTTAATCATGGCAGAATAATGGGCCCCATGTAATTTTTGCCGTTAAAGGTCTGTCTTTCAAAATAAGCTAGACAAAAGACAAAAGACACCCTGTAGGTGTGATGCCATTTCAAACCACAAGTGACTTTAATTTACTTAAATTCACATTTTTTCAAAATGAAATTACAGATTTCTCTGGGTTTGAATATTGCTGGAAACATTTAGAATAATGTTAGTACACAGCTTTGCAAAATATATAACATGCAGCCAAATATATGACAATTTAATGTTGCACATTGTAAGTTTTAGGGGTGTACTTGTGTGGAATTTGACTTTTTTTCTCTATTTGAAGCAATTGCTCCATTTGTCAGTTATTAAACACTAAGTTACATTCAAGGGAATAGTGGCTGATTTTCAGAGGACTGCCGCATATTTAAATATTTGCTTCACTTTCTCTTAACAGCTTCACTTTTTTAACCATGAAACACTAAATACTGAATTATAAAAACCAAACACAGCAGAGTGCTGATATTTAGAGACATTCAAACAATTGGATTTGTGACATTTAATAAATTTCTTTAAACACACGGCACGACAAAGCAAAGATTTCAAATTAGATATCCACTACACAAAACACACCACTGAGACCATGACAAATTAATTTTTGGACCTGCAAATAGAGAATATTACAAAGCAATGATTCATTTTAGGAGCTTTGATTTGAGAGTAATTAAAGTTTTTGAGAATGCAATTATGTCTACATTTAAAATATTAAATGATGATGTTCAGGTATCATCTTTTTTTTTTCTCAATTCGATATTGCACTTTGAAATGAAAGTTGACATGTATTTGATTAAAGCCAGAGCTCTTATTTTATATTCTGCTTGTTGTCGGGGCTGTCTGAACTCCACAGTCAGTCTGTTTTTCTATCAAAAATTCACATCCAACTTAATCAAGACTCATCTTTTATCTGCAATAATGCCGAAAGTATGCACAGCGGTAATGTGCAGCTAGCATGCACAACTTTGTGGACTCAAACAGGGTTGAGAATTTTTTTTTTTCTTGGATAATAGATGGAGACAGGGCTAAAGATAGAAATGTGGTTCATGTTGCCCGTGTCGTGTCTTAGCTGCTGCTCACACAGTGTGACTGTGAATGCCAAGTGCAGCCGAGAGCAGGACCTTTGATCTGGCAAACCTAGCTTTTAAAGGGGATGTCAGACCCACTGGAGTGTACATGGCAGCCCTGACGTAGTAGATGTTTTTTTTTTTTTTGTATTTGCTTTATGACAAATATTTGTCAAAAGAGCCAACAAATCAAAATGTATACTGTATGGATAAAGTTAAAAAGAACATATTTTAAAAAAATAAATGAAAAAAAAAAATTAAACAAAACCAAAAAAGTCTGCCTCATAAAACTCACCCCGGGGTGGAATCGACATCGCTTTGTTACAATCTCAATAAATACTCAAAAACAAACAAAATATGGAAACAAAAGCATTAGAACTTTCACAGTGGAAGAATTCGTAGCTTGTCTGTTGCGTTAGATTGCATTAGCTTGAACAGCTGTGTGAAGGTGAACCCCCCCTCCCCACCGGGAAGCATGCATGATCATGACCTTTTTTTAGTTTTTGCATACATCTTCTGATGCACACACTTGGACACATCATCAGTGTTGTCTCCTGGAGGCAGAGGGTGTTTCAGGTCTTACAACATAGTCTTGTTCAACATGTGTCAAGGGTGATCAGCCTCAGCCGGAGTCCAGGTGACTCTCCACTTAACCCTTTGGTCGCTGCTTTTTTTAGCCAGAGCAATTTACGTGCTTTCACCGCTACTTTGTTATTGGCTCTTCTCTTTATGTTCCTCCAACAGCTTCTGGTGTTTTGCCCTCTTCCTCTCCTGAGTCTTCTCCATCATCTCCTCCTAAGGGCATAGTTAGCTCCAGCAAGATGAGCTAGCTTGTTGCCTCAGATGCCAAGGTGATTACTAGTCTGAACGAGGAATAAATGAATCATTGTGGAATTTTCGTTCACTGCTCAAAACCAATTGTCATTACCCAGCTTGGTTCTGTGGAAAACAAACAAAGAGAGCAGTTCCTGGATCTTTACTTTGGCAGCTTTCGCTCCTTGACAAAAACGGTCATCTTGATCCTCCACAGACTTGAGGACCCAGTCGTGTCTCAAGGAATAGCTTCCCCTGGTTGTATGCTTTGGAGCAGCTGTCCATGGTGTGTCCGCTCAAAACCCCTTGAGTGAAACCATGGGGGGTCTGCATGTTTTTCATTTTGGTCCATGTAAACTGGCTGAACTGAAAAGGGAGGACTTGTAATACCCCTCAAATTAGAAGTTGATCCTCCGAGGTTTCCAATATCAGACGTCCTACCAGGGGACGTTTAGCTCGATCACATCTTCACACTTCAATCTGCTCTTCCTCCAATGAAGGGCGCACCGCCCCCTGCACCAGCTTCGGCCTTACCTTCCCGCTGGCAGTGTCATTTCGGGTCAGTCAGGACATTGTGCTCTGTTCTGGACTGTTTTACATTCAGCAGGAATGAATGAGTATTTGTGTTAATTTTACAGAAGATGAGACTTTAAATTGCAGAAATTTTTATAAAGATACAAGCTTACGAAATCTGTCTCCGGCTGTGTATACATGTCGTAACACAGGGACTCAATATTTAAATCTAATGCAAATTTAATAAACTTATTAAAATGAACCCTGAATGAGTGTGTCATAATGTCTACAATATCTATAATCCCTGTGGTAAAATATTGCACACACAGCAAGACTTCTTTTTATCTGAATACTAACATGCTTAGAGAGCAGATAATGGTCGGACCTCAGGGTTGATGCTTGATTCAGAGAAAATCAACATTCTGATCAGACTTTCTTCAATTATTTATTGTTTTGACCCACACTTTGAGTGTTAACAGATTTGAGTGCTTGCCGTTTTATTCCACACAAGTCACACACACACATGCATGCAGACTAAATAGTGCATTAGACACACACTGAAGTAGAGACAATGAATATCAAGCAGAAATGAGGTGATGATCAAAACTGAGATTCTCCTTTTTTTTTTTTTTTACTTTCTATCTGGCCCTCAAACCCTCAGTCTAGTGAGACATGATCCTCTGACAGCAGCAATCACAACCCATTGAAAATGTCCCTCTCATCAGAAAATGGCAGCATGCAGAAATCTATAAAAGGTTTTAATGTTGTGGGCCTGCCATGATTGCCTAGGCTTTTATCTGTTACTCACCAGGTCACACTGTTCTACTCCTTCCTGCTTGTGTCTGCCGGGGGCCAAAGACAGGCAGAGAGCGTTACGTGTAATGGCAGCTCCATTGTTGCAGGTAGATAGCTTGTATCTTATCAATACTAATTGTATCTGCTTGACAGATAGTTTCTCCCTGCTTCATAATTTGACTATTGCCTGCTTTTGTCAGAGAAAACCGGGGAAAAGTTGAGAGGAAAGAAAAACACAAATATACTCTTTTAGGAGATGATATAATAGTTATAATTTTATAAGCCTGTGTAAAACTTATTTGTTGTACATAAAAAAAAAAAATCTACCATTATTCAACCACAAATATCGCATGTTTATGTTTTAGAAAACTAATTCAAAGCTTCCGGATGTTCCGTTAACTCCAAGGGCATTTTACTAATTTTAAGGTTATGCAACAGATTATTATTTTTTTTGTCATTAGTATTTACAATAGTTATTGCAATTGAAGCCAGACGAAGTGGTGGGTATTTTAATAGGCAAAAGTCGGTGTTTTCACAAATTAATTTCGGCTCATTCAGCTCGAGCCATTTCGCCATGTTCACAGTGGCAATGATCAAAGGCACCACTCAGTCTGTTCCACAGACATTAAAGGAAAGAAACGATTTACCTCTGCAAATGAAATACCTCCTGGAGAGCCATGCCCATGCATTTCAATGACCTCCCCGAGAATCCAGCGATCACATGTCGAGAAATATTGAGGGCACGGGGTTGTGTTAATAGTTTGCCAATCAGATTGGTCTGCCATTTTGATGAGTGCATTCAATTAGATTTCCACATCAAATGAAATTCAGCAACACAATAATTGGTTTGGTCATGCTTTGATTTCACACATTGACAAAATAGAAATTTTAAACTGCAGCAAAACATAAAATACTTCACAATGTTCAGTTCATTCTTGCAAACAGGGACAAGAGAAACACTGCAGGCAGATTTCATACATTGATGGAATAAAACTACTGTTCCTGATAGCATGAAAGCAGCAGTCACTGTGACAAGTGTGAAGAGGGTTATCGCATCACATTTGGCATCAGTTAGAGAGCTGCACCCCTCCGGGGCTGACAGGAAGTGCGCTGTGTTGACGGCCACTGACCTCTTGTCTCCAAAATGCAACATTTTTATCAGACCGCCTCTGGCCTGGTGGGTAAAGAGACGATCCCTCCACCAGTTCGACCCCAATAATAACTGCTGTCAATTAACCGCAACCTGTCCTGGCAAAGTTGTCCTTGAGCCGGACACCTAATTCCCATCTGAACATTCAACAGAAATGACTCTGACTGTCAGCTGAAAACTCGAATATTTACAGGAAATGGAAATGAGATGTTCTTCAGAATCGGCCCCTGACCTCTCTCCTCCCCCGATGCTGTACATGTTTATCAGACTCGCCTCTGGCAAACAAAACATCCCTGATTTGGCAAAGAGAAGTAGTCCTGGAGCTTTTGTCCCTACTCATCGCTGTTATCACTCTCCATCATGCCACCTTGACTTTGTCTTAAGAAACACATGCATACAAATGGAATAAAAGCAGTATAAACACATACCACACACACACACACACCCTGACACACAAATAAATTTCTCTTTAAAAAAAAAACCTTCTCTGTAAACCTAAATGTTAATGATCAGATGTGCAACAATCGTCCTTGTACTCTTAGAGTCTAACACAGAATGCGCTTTAATTAAACATTTGATTCAATTATTGCTAGATCCTGATAAAATACTCAGCTTCACCCATTTTTAACTCAGGTTGGAGGTAAATATGCTTCCAACCACACCTTTGCTTCTTCATGATGGTTGACACATATATCTTGCATCTGTTTAGAGAACAGCTTGTGCATGTCCTCAGAAATTTATGCTACACGCGAGGAAGATGCAATACAAACACGAACGGTAGTACGGGAGATGGTAGCAAATGTTAACAAGGGCAAATGACTGCAAGCCGCACTGCTGGGCCAACTGGTCCACTGTGTGTGCAATTTTAATATGGAATCCCATCACTTATAGTTAGAAGCTGATTAAGAAAGTGTTTTACAAGGCTTTACCACTCTCTCAGAGCAGAAAATGCAATTGCTAGCAGCCGGGAAGCTCAGCTTAGTGCAAATACCAACAACAGGTGGAAACAGCCCACATGGGTTTATCCAAAGGTAACAAAGAACTCCTGTCAGCACCTTTGAAGCATCCTGTGGTAATGCATGCTTTACCTGCGGCTCCAGACATTCACATGGGGCATTAATGCTGGACATCATTTTTATGATTGCAGCCAAAACCGTTGTTATCGCAGTGTTTGAAAGTTTTATTGCGTGAAAGTTGCTTCAAGCTGCAGGGCAGGTTTTAAAGATAATCTACAATCTTTAATTTGGAGCTGATGGTATTGCTCTGAGAAAGGATGGCGGAGAGGGTGAGAGGGGAGGAAGGAGAGGAAAATGGGAAGCACGACCTCTGTCAAGCTGGCTGTCCAATAAAAAAAATAAAAATTAAAATAATAATAAAAAGAAGCACCCTGTTTGATTTCTTCCCATGGTCTCTTATGGGAGAGTCATTTCCCTGCTGAGGCTGCTCTTTGAAGTGTGCACAGCTGGATGTTCACATAAACTCAATTCTATGTGGCACATGTACGGAAACATGCAAGGGCTCATGTCTCTCACATGCACACACACCCACACACACACAGTACCCATATACTGTACATGTGAGAGCTTTATTAGCTGCACACACATATTTTTCAAGAGAATTAGAAAATTATCAACGCCATGTGATGGTTTCTGATGTTTTTGTTGTATTGAATAATTCTATTTTGGTTCAAAAACAGTCAAATTATTTCAAGGCAACATCTGATGACGACAACAGTCTCTTGAACTTCAACAACATTTCGTAACTAAGTGTTTTTTCAGCAGCTATTCTTGCCTAAACACAAGCAGGATAACTTAAGCAGATCCCATACAGCAATTACAAAGATGCTGCTGCGGAGATACAAACACCCTGATTCAGTGAATGCATAAACAAGCTAAAAACAGCATGTTAATTAGTTACCCTTGTCATGATAAAACAAGCATATTAGCATGTCACCTTAAACTTTACAAGGTATAATTTTATACACTATAATAGGCTTTTTTAGTGTTTCAAATATATATAGGCAAAAGCAAAAACAAGACAGACTGTAAAAAAAAATCCCTTCTCATTTTCTACGATGTAGTCTGTAGGTTGCACCAGTAATGTCCCCCACCACAGTGACCCCCAGATTGTATCCCCATCTAATCCAAATCACATCTATTGAAGTTTTTACATATAGACAACCGTATTGCATTGCAGAGAAAACTGTACACAGGTCAGCCAACCTTCAAACTGAATATGACCGTTTTAAAACTCGCTTCATTAAATGTGAGATATTTTGCTGAGAAAGCTGTGAAGGTTAGTGACCTAATTAGAGATCATAAGCTGGACGTGTTATTTTAAACTGAAACTTTGGTGGACTCTGGTAGTGCTTTTATACTAACAGAGGCATCACTGCCGAGTTTTAACTTCTTCATTTTTTTTAAGTGTAGATTCCTGTGTAGATGTTTTTATGCACACTGCTCACTTTTGGTAATCGCTATTCCCTCATGTATCTTGTACAGACATTCATATGTGCATTTCTTGCTCCTGGTGTTTGTTTATGTTCTCTAGTCCACAAGGAGCTCATGACCCAGTGAGTCATTATGAGAATTATCAGTCAAGTCTTCAACTCAGACTCATTTAAAAAAATAATGACGAGTAATTGGAGATATCAATTTATTTTGTATCATTAGAGGAGAGTAACTGCATGCTATTTGTTTTTCATTTAGGACATCAAACATCTTTTTAAACTCTAAACACTCACTGATGTATCTGGAAACACCCTCACATGTGTAAATCCATACATGTTACGTAGGCTGGTAAATTATGTGTATAAATATATATGTCACCTACACACATTGCATAGAAAATCTTGCGCTATGTTGCACAGTTCCTGCATTATTAATCATAGTGTATTGACCACCAAAAGCAAAAAAAAGCACTTTGCTTGATGAATTTAATGACCTATTGTCCCAAACTTCCTCAGAATTTGATTCCTTATCGATTTTTGGTGATTTAATATACATGAAGATAACACAGGAGATCATTCTGTGGAGATTAACAACCTTTGGGGGACCTGTAGTTTCTCTCAATTTTTAACTAAGCCCTCTCATAACCTGGGACGTACCTTAGACTTAATTATGTTTAAAGGAGTTTTTGTGTCAGCGTTTTATGTTTCTTCATCAGTCCATTACTGCTTCTTTTTTAAAATCGATCTTAATCCTGTCAAACTCATTCAAAACAGTCCAGAAATGGTTCCTACCTGCTTACTCAAGTGATATTTTTACTACCAAGTTCTTTAACACTTATTAAATTGCTCTGTGATTATGTGGTTTTCACCCTTGTTTTTAACTCACTTGTATCTATTTATGTGCCTTTTTAAATTGTTTTTATTTATTCTCATGCTTTTTCTTAACATTATCCACATTGTTTTTGTGGCTGCAACTGTTGACGGTCTTCACAGTCTATGTAAATTAAGCTTAGAGTGAAATATGCTACATAAATAAAGTTCTGCTTGCTTGCTTGCTATTCACAAGCATTGATCGCAGCTGTATGTCACATGCATGTTTTAATATCTTTGGAGGAAATGAGATGGACCGTCTATCCTCCTACCTTTCTGTCTTTCCTCCTGCATATGAGCCTGCTGTGAGCAACTGTGCTCTGCAGCCATCAAATGCATACTCATCATGCCTGTTTAGCCAATCAATTCCAGGCCGGGCGATAAGGAGGGGACTCAAGTCCACAAAATGAGGTTCATCCTCAAATGAATTCTGTGTTCATTGATAAACCTCCCGGGTAGCTTATAACCTCACTGTGCCTGCCTCCCTTCACTTAGCCCTTCCTGGCAATCTGAAAATTCAAATTGGTTCTGCAGCAGTCACACTCAGTCACTCTTTTGGCTCATCACTCACACCAGTGTAATATATTACAGATAGAGGAGATGGACTAGATTATGTTGGCAGCCTCGGTGATATGCCTGTACTGTATGTGCATACAATGAAACAGCAGGCTCTGTGTGTGGGGGATGATAATATAGGCATGATTCATTTATTAAGCATGTTCATGAGGTGTGTCATCTGAACAGCAAAAAGGTCACCCAAGGTGAAGTTAACAGCTGGCGACAATGTAATATAAATAATCTCGACTGCAGCCAGAGCTTCTACAAGGTGATGTGCGATTCCATGTATTTAAATTGCCAACAGGAAAAGGAAATTGACCATCTGCTGTCAATTTCTTTGTAACTTAATAGTTTTTATAGTCAGTCAGGTGTTTTGTTGGTTCTTTTTAATATGTCGGTGTTTTGATACACAGGTACACAGGCCTCATTGATGGTGACGCAGTAGTATAATCATATGCAAACCCCTGTTGATGACTTGACAGGTCAATGTGATTTTTGCACCTGCTGCCACGCAACTGATTTTAATGCATTCATGCATCTGAGTTTTCTTCTTTAAGTTTACACCTAACAGCTCATTTTCTCTACATTTTGTTTGTCTTGACCTTTAACCTTCATAAATCACACTAATTATTCCATCATTCACTAACCTTGTGTTCTCTTTTCCTTCGGCATATATCACTTTTGATATATTTTTGCCTCAGTCAGTATAATCTTTAATTAATAGACCAATTTTTCGTGTTTTATTTGTTTTGTAGATTGGTTGGTGTTTGACTCAGTGTTATCTCTTTGTCTATGCAGCAGTGATCAGCTTTTAAGTCAGTTTGGTCTTTTTAGTGTTATTGAGTTCATGTTATTTTAGAATGAGTTTAGCTCATTTAGTGGTTCAAAATTCTTTCTGAAAGTCAAACTGTTTCTCCTCCCACCAGCCTCGTCTGTTAGTCACGACTACAATCTGACTAGAAAAAAAAAAAAGTAAATTTGAATCCAAATCTTTTTACAAATGAGCTCAGACCTGCTGGCGTAATTCTTATGGACTGACAGGTAACTTCCTGATTGGACGGTCATGGTGACTGTCATCCTGTGTCATGGGTGCTTAAAGGATCCTTGTCTGGAAATGGGCTTTTATCATGACAGCAAGTAATGATGCACTTTACCGCATGGTTTGTTCTGTTTACTACGTTCACATAGACTTCATGACAAAACAAGTCATTATGAGCATCAACAGTCAAGTCTCAACTCAGCCTCATGTTAAGAATAATGACAAGTAATTAGAAATATATTACCATCTTACATTGTGATATCATTAAAAGATAGTTTCTGTGTGGTAATTTGTTTTTCACTTAGGAGACAAACTCATCCCACCTCTGTTTAAACTCCTTAACACTGTGATGCGTCTGGGAACTCCCCTGTGCTCAGTTATACATATTGCTTATTAAAGCCCTTCCTTGACAGTTTAAAAGATTAGCTCTCGAACCGAAACTAAACTCACACAGTTACTATCACAAAATCCTTCAGCTGCATCTTGTCTGTGAAGGTTCTCAGTCATCCAGGTCATAGTATTCGTAGCAAGGTTAGTCTTATGCAACTGGACTTAGTAGA
>JAPZDV010000012.1:8273048-8308992 GCA_029814665.1 Acanthurus lineatus | reverse complement strand
TATATTCTTTAAGATATAGGACACACAGTGTGTTATTTGATACATTAGCCGAGTAGTATATTATCTTTGGACTTCATGGGTATTCATTTGTATTTCAGCTATGTTCCTTGATGAGACAAAAAACTCACACATCTGGTCATAAGAGCAGATTTTGATTTACTGTCTCAAAGTTTTTGATAGTGAAAAGAGAACAGACCTGAACCTTGAGGGGGTTTGATGTATCTGCAAATATTATTGAGCTATCTGAGCTCAGTGACATGTTTTGTGCTGATGAGTCACTGGAGTCCCTGGAAGAATACAATGAGAGACATGAGTACAGCTTTCTTTGGATTTAGCTCCACTGTCTGCTCTCCTTCTCATGAGAATAAGACCCTCACCATATAGTTGATGATGCTGATGCTGATGCTGATGCTGATGCTGATGATGTGGATGGTGCACCATCTTCAGACGCTGTTGATCTGACAGACACCTAAAAATCACAGAGAAGGAGTTTGACATGATATTAGACATGATTATGGATGTAAAATTACTCCCCATGGAGACATTTCATTCAGAGGTTTTCAAAAGCAGATGGGCTTTAGATCTGCTGCCACCTGTCAGAATGAGGAAATATCTCTAACTATAACCTGGTGTAATTTCCTCCCAACATGGTGACACAGAAACACCAAAAAAGATAAATGCAAAAAGAAGTGCAAGAGGGCTTTAGTGAGTATTTTCTCCTGAGTTATACAATTTAAGAGCGACTGAAAGAATCAGAAGAAACTCTGCAATGAATTTCGACTTTTTTAACAAACTTTAAGCTACCAGATAATTAGGTACACACAGCTAAAGCTCATGCAGTCTAATACAAAAGTCCAGTCATAAACTACTCTGATGTTTATAATGTTTGGTAATTTTGATAGAAACTAAGATGTATTGAACCAACTAAATGTTCAGTTTCTTAGTGCTGCTAAACTGTATTGTGTTGTACTGGCAGGTGTGTCTAATATTTTGTTTCCCTGACCTTCATGATAACCTTCATAAATGCAGGATTTGTGGCAGGTATTTTGTCTTACACTGCATTAGTTTTAGCTGGCTGCACCTAATAAACTGGCAGCAAATTCACAAAACAATGGACTGTAGCCATGAAATATTCAGTCCTTGCAACCCCTATCTACCCTGTATGAAGGTCTTATCCACAAAAGATATTATACCTCTGATGTTACAGCGACACCCCTTATGTATTATGTATTTGCATGAATTTTAATAGATGATAACTTTTAAATCCAGCTGTGTGTGGCCTTTGGCACTGGTGTTTGTGGATAGAAAATGTTTGCAACAAGACTCTTTTGAATAGAAAGAGGTCAGTATTATGCCAAATGTATGCCCACTACCTTATTTAAAAATTAGCAATGGAGCTTCAAGACGCCATATGCTTGGCACCACAGTATAGGATGCATCTCACCCTCTGTGTGTACCTTGAGAATTATAATGTTTCCTTTTGTCGTATTTTTACATTCAGTAACTGCAGAAGTTGCAAATTTCCTTGTAAATTTGCCCCTAAGTGCGTATGTGATGATATAAGGGGAGTATAAAATATTAAGTACCTTGCTGTCCCAGTCTGACTGTTCCTGAAGAGCAGACCAGGCCAACTGAGCTGCCTTTTGTTCAGCTTTCTTGATGGTTTTGCCTTCAGCCTCAGGGTAGCTCTTACCATCAATCTCTAATTTAACGAAAAATCTGTTTTTGTACAGGAGGAAAAAAAAAATCGTTTTGTTAACATTCACTATTATTACAAATATTCATCAAAAGTTAGCTAAGAGTGTCTGCAGTGTCTGTTCATAGTTCAGGTTTATACTCACCGAGCGTTATGAGATGGACCAAGTCTTCTGCTATGGTATGTATGTCGGCGTTGTGTTTTCTGACAGTAGTGGTTGACAAGTCCTTTGTAATTTGTCTCTTTAAAGCTGCTGTCGGAGCTCAAATTGAGGTGGCTTATTTTGTCCCTGGAATAAACAAGAACTATTTCATGCTGATGAAGACATGAAAATAAGTCAATGCATTACCTGTTATTTACTCACCTGATACCAGAAATACTCAGTTCCTCCTTTTGTTGATCGGATGTACGATTAGAGGTCTCATCTGCCCTCTTGAAAAAAAAATAGTGTAGCTTTTGAGAGGGTTCAAACAGTGTGCAGTTGAGTAAGAAAATCCAAAAACTATTTAAACTATAAAACTATTTTTTGAGGCTTAGGCTTTTAGGATGAACTGGAAATAACTTACCTCTGATGTTTTATTGCCATTTATCTCATGATTTACAACCTCAGCCGCTCTCTCCTTAGGAAGTAAAGATTATAAATATACATCAAGGACTTATACGGTCTGACATATGCAGATATTTAACTTTTAAGTGTCTAAAATTAAGCAATATTAAACAAAGAGGAACTAAAATCTTACTGTGTTGGTTGAGTCCTGATGTCCTTTCTCCAACAAGCACTTCAGGGCATTTTTAGCTGCATCTTGCTTGGCGTCTTTCTTAGTCGTTCCCACTCCTTCAGGATACTCTTTACCATTTACAACTGCCCTCTGGAAGAATCTGTGAAGATTTGTCACAACCTTGTTATACCAGAAAGTTATTAAGATAAGCCATTAGTTTAATTGAGTTGCATTAAATTATTTGACACTACCACACTCAGCCTGTAGAAGGAAGTAATAACCTTTGTTGTGACTGCTGTGGCTTACCATGAGGTCAAAAATCAGTTGTGATTATTTTAATAGGCTAAAAATATAACAACACATTTATTCAAACAGAGTATTTAAGTACATTTTCAAGTATTTCCACTCTAAGTATTTATATTTTGTGTAACTTTATGTCTGTTCTTGCTCACTTTTACCTGATACATTTTGCTATTTACGTAACAAAAAATGATTTTCCATGACCCACAGCATAAAAGATGCATTGTCAGTGAACAGGAAACTTCGGCAATGTTATCTATGAAAGAATTTTATCAATGTTCTTCGAAAAAAAAACTGTACAGCTTTGCGCAGTAGCCTATACGCTTTTTGGGAGAATGTATAAGATCACCTTTGTTAAGTCTTCCCTTTTTTTGGACACATTGTTTCTATATGTTGTCGGTTGTCTTTTATCAGCAAGTAGATTCATGGAAGTTCAGGAATTTTCTGATATTTCAGTTCTCCTCCCATAATGTATTTTGTGATTAAAGTTATACCTGTTACCTGCTACCTTGACTCTAAACTTTCAACGTCACCATCCTGATTATGATTTATTGTAACCACATAAACTCTTTCCCTACAGTATTCAAACTTTGGTAGACAGACATGTAAGCGTCATTCACGGACAACAGAAAGCGCTTAACTCACGTTTTGTTATGTGAAGGACCAACCGAGCCGAGATCTTTATACTGCACGCTGGAGCGAGTTTTCTGTGAATGTAGGTTCAATCTAGATACATAATCTATAGTTTCCATTTTCGGTTGATGCTGTACTTTTCTCTTTCTCCTTCTCGTCTAACCTCTTCCTCCAGTCCAATGGTCATCCGTGGTTTGTTTCGATTCAGCTGTAGATAATTTTAAGTTTCGATTTCCACGTTTGACGGTTTCACTGAGAATCACGTGATTTTATTACATCAAGGCTGAACACGAATAAGAGCTTCTCAACACTGTTGAAGACGTGGTGAAACATCATAAATATGAATTTATCTTTACAGTGGCGTGCACACAATGTCACAGGACGGGGGCAGCATTTTAGAAAAGGGTCTCCTTCTGCATGTTACTTTGCTGGATCTAGTGTTTCAAATGTGTGACTTTGCTGCTTTTCTCAGGCACATCTATCTATCTATCTATCTATCTATCTATCTATCTATCTACTAGATGATTTTTTTGATGATTTTTTATTTATACTGGAAGCATCTCCTCATTCACTGTGAACAATAATAGTTTTTGTGAACTGAAAAACTGAAGAAATTTCGAATATATTTCACTTTTTAGATTCATATTTTTCAAAAAAACAAGTATTTTTTCTGTCATTTTATTTTTCTGTTAACCCAAGCAAAACAAGAAAAGAACTCAGCAACAAGAGGACAAAATGGACAATAACAAGATTCAGACAGCTGCTGAGTCCATCTGTCCTTATGATGCAGTAGAAGCTGTTGATATGGATCAGTCTCTTCAGCCATTTCAGGCCAAAGGGGGAGCTACTGAATGGAGAATTCAAACCAAGCCTGCTCTCAAATGTACAGTAAATGAAATCATCAAAGGGCCTTTGGGTAGTTAAGTGGAAGAGGAGGCTTTTAGGCAGACTAATGCAATTGCTTACATATGAATATGATATGTTTTATTGTAACAATAAGCGTTGCACTGAAAAAAAAAGCATCAAAAGCAGCATGACTCTATTTGTTTTTTGTTCCAAAGATGGTGTGTAGTTGCACATGTGAGGGAGGTCTTGTGGTTCAGAAGCCTGCCCACCCCCCTCCCCAACCCCCTTTTGATGCAAATACCAAGATATGCTCGATGACTCAATGTTACAGTAAGCCACTGTCATTACGGTGACTAACGTTTCGTACTTGATGCGCAGCACTGTACACAAGAGAAGGCTGAACAAAGGTATTTCGTTTTTTAAGTTCTTTCTTAGCGCGCTGCTGTTTGTTCCTCCGTCTTTCCTCCTAACAAGCATGAATTCCTGAAGGCAGGATTCCATCTCTGGTGATGGGATCCAGGTAGTCAATCTCCCTCCTGTAGCCGTCTAACAGGTCTAGGTTTGTGCCTCTTGCACTGGAGTGGGAAGAACAACTGCTTTGTAAACAGGCAGTTCCTCACCTGGATGTCACGGTTCACAAAGACTCCTCCTCGGAGTCTGGCATAACCCCACCGGCAGAGCTTATGCGGTGGTGTATTTCTGCATCAGTGTCGGCTTTGGAGGGATGAAGGCTGCCAAGGTAGGGAAAGTCATCCACTTTTTTTTTTTTTTTTTGGAGTTTGAAATAGACACACACACAAACACAGTGATTCACTGCACACACACACACATTTGCACACAGATATGAGGGGATTTTTTTTCCCTTTTTAATGCAACAGATTAAACCGAACAAAGGATTAGTGGTGGTGTTAAGAGGAAGAAGTTATTATCATATTGTTTTGATTGCTCTTCTCAGATTTTGCATGCAACCCAGCGTGTAAAGGAGGCTTCGGGGTCATTTTAATAAGTAAACAGACTAAACTCAATTGCAAAGTGACTGTAATGTCAGTAAAAGTGAGTTTCATTCTGTTTGACAGTGGAGGCTCATGTTTTTTCAGCTCTTGTCTCATCTGTGATTATCTACTGGCTATATAAGGTGACATTTTTGCAGACTGACGATGCCCATTGACAACGAGTGTCCCTGAAATGAGATTTATGATGTGCTGTCAGTTTCAAAGACTTTCAGAGTGACTCAGGTAGCGCCATATTAGAGAAAGGCCTCCGTCTGTGCAGTTCAGTCGGCCTGCAAACTAGACCATGAAATGCTTCATTATTAAAATAAGCCTATTTAATAAGTTAACTTGGTTCAGTAAGTTAAATTGTTTTCTGAGACAAAGCGCCACAGACATGAGTTGAATATTTTATGGACAGAGAGTATGAGTATCTCCTAGTTTTCATCCAAATGTTTCCCATTTGAGCAGTTGTTTCATATTTATCCGGTTTGCACAAAAATGCAGCGTTGTGGCTCAGCAGCTCAAACTGTTGCTCAGAGAAAGAGGAATCTGCACTCTTGGGTTTCCTCCAGCTGTCCCACTTACCTGCCATAGTTCAAATTCATGCTTGTTAGGTTGATTGGAGACCGCAGATTGTCCATAGATGCGAATATGAGTGCGAGCGAGTGTCTATCTATGTCAGTCCATCTGTGTACTGGCAAGTTGTCAAGGGTATTTTCCAGCCGTCTGTACAATCTACGCTGGGACCGGCTCCAGCACCTTGTGACCCTGAGTAGGAATAAGCGGATAAGACAAAGGATGATGAATGAGCAAACATCAATACAGAATTTGCTTATTTGTTGAAATTACACTTTGAAGCTTTTTATTCAGGGTCTAGTAATTTAGCCTAGCAACAGACAGTTGGCTCCTGTGAGTGACTTCTTTGTTTTTGCCATCCTCTCTCTCTCTCTCTCTCTCTCTCTCTCTCTCTGTCTCTCTCTCTCTCTGTCTCTCTCTTGCTCTTTCTCTTTTCTGTTTGACATTTTAATCTCATGGCTGATGCATCGTTGCAGTGTAATAATGTTTGGTGTGTAACATGCAACTGTTGCAAAAACATAGCAATATTTTCTTTGGCTGGTTTGTCAGCAGATACAGTAAGGGAATTAAAGTGAGTAAAAAATTGAAGAAGTAAACATGCAGTTTATTTTTTTTACAGTACTCCCAGTGTTAATGTAAAGGGAAATAGCTTTTGCTTTAACAAGTTGTCTATGTAGCACTATGCAGTCATACTTCATGTACTTATAGCAAACATAACAATTGCCTTTTTAGACAGAAAATTTGACTCTTTTCCACTTTCTAATTTGCATCTTTGATAATGAGAGATGAGGAATAGTATTGGGAAAATTATAATAAATGTTTGCATGATGTAGAACTCGTGTAGTCACAATGTTAAACGAGCTGTTTCACTGCTGTGTTCTATAACTGGAACATTGTATCTGAGCTGACAGAGAACAGCAGGTGTGTGGTGAGTGTCAGCTTTAAGAAATGTGTCTGCAGTCTGAATGGATATCACTTCCTCCAGGCAAAGTAATAACTCTTATTACAGCCCTTTTAGGGACTCCTTGGGAGTGGAACTAAGTTGTTTTCCAATGTGATGCAGTTGGCACCTTGCAGAGACATAATAGAAAAGACATCCTTAAATAATTGTGGTTAAAGTGCTTCTGAGCTGTTGGAGCAAGTCCCTGTCAGGCATGAGAAAATGAGCCCCTCAAAGTGTGATATGATGCAAAAATTACAAGTTTGATTGCACAGTGGAATTTTCCTCTGTGGGAACTGGGTGGATGATTGAATAGTTGAGGTGAGACAGCATGCTATGCAGTCAAAGCAATGTTGAAGCATACCTGTACGTACATCCCATACTTATGGATAGTCTCTATAGAAATTTTGCTTTATACTTAAACTTTATATTTTACCTTTATACTATAGTTTATACTTCTTCTGCACTACTTTTCAGAGGCAAGTATTGTACTTTATATTCTGAATTAGTTACTTTTCTCATCAAAACATCGGTATAGAAAATATGATGCTATGTTAAAGATATAAGTTCCCAAAGGAATATAGAGCATTTGATAGCAATTTCAACATAAACAATCCATGGTGCTGCAGTTAGCAGTTAGCAAGTTGCATGGCTAACTAACAGCTGTAGCTAGCAGCAGTTATGGATTACTTCAGAAAACTGAGTAAATTACAAGATGTTGAGTCAGAGCAGCTCGAGAACATCAGAGGTAAAACCAAAAAAAGGTTCTCAGTTGAATATTATCCACATTTACCAATGTTAGTGGTTCGAGTTGTTGGTTTTTGAGACAAAATGCCATGAAAAAAGGTGCTGAAATCCTATCTACTTACCTTTTTACCTAAGTTGGTACAGAGACAGGGATCAGAATGTGCAGAGTGACTCACACAGAGACACCAGTCACGCTATTACAAGTTAGTGTAGCATCAAAATGATTTTGAATGTTATTTAAAAATGAAATAGTTACAAAATGTTGCTTAAAAGCATTTGCAAATTGTCACACTTCATTTTATTTATGCCTTACACAGCGCGCAACTTTTTTTGAAATCAGGGTTGTTTAATGCTCTTTCGTCTTCCTGCCACCCTGTAGCACACATACACAAACACCAAAAAGGATCAAATTTTTTTAACTTTTTATGCGTTTACTGAATTATGCATTGAGAACACACTCTTGGGGATAGCTGTACGGTCTTGCTAATGGTATTAGCTTTTGCTGGGTAAAGCATGCTTACACACACTCATGAAAAAAAAAGCACACACACACATGCACACAGAGAAGTGCATGAGCGTGCACATACATACAAAAAAAGATCCTTAATACACATTTAGAGTAGAGTGCTTCGTGCTGAAAGGTTCGGAAGTTTCTTCCCATGTGAAAACATTTGGGTAAAAATTTGCAAACTTTAGCATGCAATGGCAAACCAGTTTGAACTCTAAACCAAATCTCCTTCAACACAATCATATTTAATGCCTTAAGTAAGCATATTATGCAAGAAATATCCTCATGGTCATCGATATAACTCCGTATTTGAATAGACTTGGGATCATTTAAAGGCACTTGAGGCTTGTATGTGATGGTTTTAATGTGTACTAAGGTCAGTCTTCTTGAGTAATTACCCTGCTGCACAGATTACAGTTAGAAATCCATAAATTGAGCTGTCCCTGCTGAACAACAAAGCCTTCAGCTCAAAATCTCAGACAAATACCTGATGATCCTGAGTTATAGCTCATTTTTCCTTTCAATAGGAAAAGCATAATCTTCACAATACCTCATAATGGAACAGAATTTAATAATATCCTCCAGACATGTACCCAGGAGGGTATGAAAAAAAAGCTATATTGTTAATAAGTCATGAAACTTTGACATAATCCTAATGGTTCCCTTTGGAAGCAGACAATGAGGAACTTGCATAAAACTCACTTTTTCAATGGTATTGCACTTCTCTAATTGTGCTGTGAGCATTTGGTGTCTCAAGTGACAATGTAAAAATCAATGCCATATGAGCTGGCTGCAGTGGCACAAAAAATGAAACTAGATTACTGGTGTGCGATGTGGAGCATTTTGACAGTTTTTTTGCATATTAAATGGGAATGTTGTTTACAGACTTTGAGTTTCATAATTTTACGAGCAAGGCCACTTGGCCTCAGGGCACAAAGGCCACATGCCGGGATAAAATTAAGAATGTAATTGATTGGGATTAAAAAAAAAAAAAATACAAGCACTATCTTGAAACAGTCTGTTGATACATATGATATTAGTGTATGTGGTGACTTATATTTGCATCACATCAGTGTGTGAGATACACCTATATACAGTTTACATGTGACTTGTCAGGTGACTGTTCTATATCAATAAATAGTAAATTACATTAATTAATAGCATTAATGAAACTCATTCAATAACATTTTGCATTTATAACTTGGACTTTGTACCTTTGTTAAATGTTTATGTAGTATGAATAAAATTTAAGTATAAGTTACAATAGGAAAAAAAAATAGACTCTTATGACTGTTTCATGTGTCACAAAAAAATGAGCCTAAATCAACTTCAAATCAGTGGTTAGGATTCCTGGTTTTCACCCAATATGGGAGCAGTCTGGTGTCCCTCAATCAGCATTTATTACACTGATTAATTCTGTAATTTCCCCACTAATTACAAACTGAATTGCAACTGGTGCTCGAAATGTTTTGCACCATAAAATAAAACCTCCTGGATGACCATACTTGACCTCACAAGAAAAACACAAACACAAATCTGAGCAAAACCATTTTTTAAAAAATATGTTTAAAAAACATACAAAATCTTGCTGTCCAAGGATTCAGAGCACCAGAAATAACCCAACTCAAAATTTCACTGCAGGTTTTTTCTAACCATTTTCAGTTCAAGTTATCAGCAATTATCAGCTCATGAATGCCAAAAAAAGTTCAATTAATAATTATGAATTATTATTTTTATTAATGCAACATCCAAGTAAACAAAAAAATCCTTAAGGGAAAATTTAGTCTTTCACTCGCAGTCAGTTTGTCGGTCTGTCCCTTCCAGTTCAGTCAGTCAGTCTGAAAATCCAGTTTGGAAATTCGCCTTGAGGATGAATGACTGACTTCTGTAAACAGCTGAGCAGAGTGGAGTGCTCCTCCTTTCTGCTCCTCTCCTCCTAATAACAAAACCGAAAAGACAGATAAATGGAGAGACGTTAAATTGTGACGGATGAGGAGATTTGAAAATGGTTGGGTTTTGCACATTTGCATTTTTATTGGTCACACGTTTGATTTCATTACTGTTGACCAATGAAGTACATGTACTACATTCCATTGCTGGATCTGACTTGACAGGAGAGGGGAGTGACGCAGGGTAGGAAAGGAAAAAAAAGAAGAAAAAACACATCGGCCACTGTGGCCTTGGTGCCGCGGTTGCCAATGGGTGTACGATTTTCAAAAGGGCATCAGAACCAGACAGAGTGGCCACGACGACCGTGGACACTGTTGCTACCTTTGAAATTTCTGCCCTGTTTGTGTACCAGTTTTTTCCTTCTCTTCACTCAAGGACTCCAGAATAAAAATGCTCAGTTCCTACATTTTTGAGATAGTGTCCATAGTTACCTACAAGAACACAGCACAGATACAAGATAGTCTTTTTTTGTGTGTGTGTGTGTGTCGTCTACTTTCTGTTTAACTCTGTATTCTCAGCCTCACCGTCTCTTTCTCTTACTTGAACACTCTCTCCTTCTTCCATTATGAGGTGTTGTGATGGTTATAATTTTCCCATTGAAAGGACTTGCCTTGTAATTTTTATTCAATTCTCCTTATATTCCCTCCGTCTGTATCTTCGATTTACAGCCACACGGGGGTCAGAAGTGCAGCCTTACATCAAGACGTGTTTGACTATAGTTCTTTCTGAGTGGAGTATACATGATCTCTCTATGTGTGTGCGCTCAAGGTTTGCTGCTTGTGTCTCCATTTTCCTCCCACTTCAGATGAAAACAGATTATTATGATTATAAGGATATCGTCAAGTTCCATTTTGTTATGCATGTTTTTCCATCTGGTAGCACAAAGCATGCTGGGATATGCTCAAGCCCCACATAAGAACAGTGTAAATAGTTTTGAGTAGATGCAGGTCGCTTTTGCTCCTTTTTTTGTCCGTTTTAATGTTCTTTTTCCAACAACCTGCTACATTTCCAGTGGTCTCAGCCTTGCTTAGCCCAGACCGTCATTTGTCTGCTTAATGACCACTGAGGTGCCACGTTGAGTCATGGTGATGACATATCGAGGTTTGTTCCATTGTCCAATTTAAGCCCCTGGTGTGAGAAGTGTGGCCCATAATTTCTTCTTCTTCTGTTTAACCACTGCAGGTTTCCTTCCCTCTTTTATACATTCACAACTAAAAAATGTTAAGATCTGATCCCCTTTGTGTGTGTGCACTTAAAGCTTCATTCTCTGGAAAAATTAAAGAGCTCTTGACAAAATCTAAGTGTAATCAGGAAAATACAGTGGCAGTCTCAGCATTTTAACCAACAGCATTTTTTATCAGTCTAATACAAAGTAATGACCATTCCACGTTTATGCTTAAAAAGCAGTTAGGCATTGACATGTACAGTATTCAGTTAACCAATGGGATACAAATGACAGCTGGGCATGCAGACGAGGGAGATGCTAAGTGTTGAGTTCATTTCTTTTAGGCAGATTTCCTGCATAAAGCAATAAGGCAGCCAAGGTCACATTCACTCTCCATGTGTTGAGATGCATGAGGGAGATAAAGCCATGTGGCACCCAAAATAAGTATCACTCTGTCAAAACACTCAATACAGAGTGACACTTGGAAAAATAGGAAACAGAGAAATAATTAAAAGAGCAGGACAAAAATGTTAAAACACTACTAGAAAACAACCAACAACTTTATTACAATTAAAATATGTTGCATTTCAAAGTGAACATGCAGGAGCATTAAAATTGCTCTTTATGTTAATGATGTCAAATGTATAAAACTAAAACATGTGTGAAGAATTAAAAAAAAAAACTTTGATCTGTCAGTAGCTTATAGGAGGAGCTGGTACAAAGATGACAGATGGTTTAATACAAATAAAAAGCTAACTTTTAGATGTGAATCTAGACTTTTAAGTGTCACCATTTGATCAAATAGGGTTGTATGTTACAAGTATCTCTGTCATTGAACATGCTGTAAAGTAGCTTATTTCTTTTCATGTTCATAAAATGGCACTCTTGCTTGTGAAAGTACCAGTATTGATGATATTTTTTTGCAATTGATTTTACAAATGTCTACAACAGTTTGTGTAAGTGGATTACATTAGCTTCATAGGAATCTGAAACACTATGAACAACCTGTTACAGTCATTCATCAGTCCCTTGTAAACAGCCTGTTTCCATACTAAATGTAACAGTAATGTGTATAAAGAATGTACTAGCTATTAAATATAAAAGCTGTCTTATCTAATTGACATTGAATTACTTATTCCACTAATTGTAAAGCATAAACATACTTGTTTGAATGAGCTGGATAGTATTTACAAGCACAAAAAAGAAAAAAGGAGGATAGAGTATAAAATGCAATATGAAATAAACTGACAATAAACTAATTTAACCAACTGGATTGTTTCTAAGAAAAAAATAAGGAAGAGATGTGATTGAAAAGAAGGATAAGAGGGTAATTTAAGAAATCACAAGAAAATGAATGTTTGTTTTTAGTGTAGGATTAATATATCCCTTGTCTTTCCATTAGTGGTTGCCTGGGATTTTCTGCAGTATTACAGAAAAGATGCTGATAATCAGCCTTGCAGCTGAAAGAAATACGTCAAGTTTTTAATGCAGATATAATGCTGGAGAAGAACATTAGCCACCCTGGAGAGTTGTACACAGAAGGCATTGCTTTTTTTTTTTTTAACTCTCTTGTACTCTGTTTTACCTCACCTTGTCTAAAAACGGTCTCATTTATACAAATATGTAAATTGGAGTAAAAAATACACATTAAGGGCAGCGAAACACACATGCGTGGGAGAAACCCATTTAAAATAATGATCTTAGCCATTATTAACATGATGACAAATATATTGTTTTTTAATTTTTTCCTTGTTTTTTCTCCGTGTTTGCTTTTGTGTGTGTTAATAATCAAATGGGTGGCAATGTTGTGTAATAAAGGTCGGGAACTTTGCAGGTTGACTACTTCAACTGTGCAGCTTTAAGTCAGCTGAAAAACTCCAAGTCATTGCAATCCTCAAGGTCATAGTCAGTCAGTCAGTACATCAGTACCTCTGCTCTTAAAAGCTATAAAAACAAATCAGAGAGCAAGAAAAAGACTTAGAAAAAACACTATAAGTATCAGATTGGATCATGTACTGCATTACGCTCTCGAGAGTATATGCCCTCTCAGAATTGCAATCCTACAAAAACCTTAAATCTCTCAGAGGTTCATCCAACAAAGTTAGTAAAGTTACAAAACAGATCTGCCAAGACGGTTTGAAAAGTTCCGTCTCCAGTGAGCTGAGGCTCTTTTTTTACAGAGTAGTGTTGACTAGACTCTAAAACATAGATAAGTTGAGCTTTTAGATGAAAATTCTTGGCAGTCTGATTTGAAATATCTTTGAACAGCTCCTGTGGTCGTGTCATTTTGAGCAGGAATGTACTCCCTTGCTGGGAGCAACACAGCCCAGCCTTTTTTTTTTTTTTAGTACCACATATGCATTACGTGGTACCTCAGCTGTATGTGTATTAGATGATTTGAAAACAACAGTTGTCTGGAAAGCTTTAGAGTTAATAAATTAAATGAGTGTGTATACTCTCGAAAGGTCTCTTGTGCTAAATGGGGGTCAGTTGGAAATTAGAGAAGTGACTGACTGGCACGATCTTACCACGCTGGTGCCTGTTACCATACAGCGGCAGTTAAATTTTAATTTGCCGAACAGAAGTGAAATCATCAATTTTCTGCACAGTGCATTTATTTAAATTGCAATAAGAGTGCTCATTTAACAAAACTGCGGGAGAATAGGCTTACATCTGAATGAGCAAGAGCATATGCCTCTGACAGCATCAGTGATTATGACGCTACCAGCTTAATTCACATGACATCCACAAGAAATTACAGGCTTCAGTGGGTTATGTGGCGTAAGTGTTTGGCTGTTTTTATGTATTGTTTACACATTGCTGAATTTGCTGCACGCTCACATTATCCGTCTCAGAGAATTTATGATTTGAAGATGTCACATCTGTTTTTAATGGTGCACAGCTGCATGCACACATATCAGTAATCCGGGGACACGCTGGGATTTGTACTGATAATACATATCTTTGCAAAGATTAAACCACTATGCGTGCAAGTGTAAGTGTGTGTGTGTTGTGTGTGTGTGTGTGTATGTTTGCATGCACACTGGAGTTACTACAGTTCTGGGCCTGTCTCCTCTTTGTTTCTGCGGCATAATGGGCTTTGTAAGATAATACCCAAGAGACATCGCAATACTTCTGAGCTGGGGGATTGTGAAGCCGCCCCAGTTCGCAGCACCGCATTGACTCCAAGCTTCATCTATGATTGGAAAAACCAGGGAAACCTGGATTTACCAGCAAATGATATTAATCGCTGCTATGGTTCTCTTCACTTTATCATCTTTCTTTTCAATCATGTTGCCCTCAGTTTCTAAGCCATTTCTCTGTACCTTCTAATTCACTCCTCCAATGACACTCACTGTCAGAATAGGCCCATTCTTAGCAGTGTTTTTCTTTTTCAAAGAAGAAAAGAGAAGCCACGGCAGGATTTGGTTGTGTACCAGGTGTAGCCAATTTACTCTTTTTAAGCAATTGATTTCTCATTGCTCTTTTCCTTTCTAAAATGAAAATAACACTTAGGTATGTTTTATCTAAAATTTCTCCCTCCTTTTTTATGACAGTGGCTCCATATTAATTATCAGGTGGGCTGACAGTTGGATAGAGTTTGGTGGGTAATTAAAGGCAAAATTCCAGTATTAATAGACAGAGTTGACCATTTTTCTGCCTGAACACAAATCATATCTGTTTCACTGCTACTTTCTCAAACCAAGCCAATCTATCACATAAAACATGTCCTTTAATGGCTAATGTTCTGCAAACTTCAATTTTTGGCAAAAAAAGTGCAGACTACAACTGGTATTAATGTTTCTATGAAATGTATGAAAGAATAACAAGGAGTACCTTCCTAATTTTGTGAGTTATAAGAGTCTGTTAAACCAAACTCTGCTGACTAACTACCATCAGCAGCAAATATCAAGCTAGTTTTTTAACTACATTCAACACAGAAAAAAATCATTTAGTCTAAGACTCAGGGAACAGACAGTTTTTAGCTCACAACATGAAATTTCAAGCCTCACATTTTCACACAACTTCACTCTTGAGCTTTCATGTCAGCAGGCAGAGCCAACTCTTGTGAGCAGTCAGCCAATCTCGACAGCAGTTGGCCGCAGCCATCAACCAGCTGTTTGTGCTGCTGAGTCAAAGATAAATCAAAGAAAGCTACTAGTACCAACAGGAATACGACAGCAGGTCACCGCTGAGTAATTTCTCTCCAACCTTATGCTGTGCTTGTTTGTGAGTAATGCGAATAAACAAGTGTTTTCAATGTTCATATGGTCGTTTAAAATAGCTAACAGTGTTTGGTATTAGCACAGGCACGGGGGATGTTTGTTATTTCAACCACATTTTCTCACTGCCAAGAGCAAGTAAACTTTATCAATCATTTTTTACTTACATTAAATTTAAATTAGTGCTGTTGGAATCATTTTTGTCTGAGTAGTATTTTTTAAGGACAAAAATTTTGACATGCATAAAGTCTGTTAGTTCCCACTACTAGTAAGCTTAAATGTTGGCTAAATGTTGTTAACATCTCTCTTTTGAGGTTGGGCTACAGAAAATGAAAGGAGTCACATATTGTGTACACTGCATTCTTAGAGATATCTCGGACACCATGCGGCAGAGAGTGTGGATGTCTTTTAAGCTCTGGAGAATCAAACACAATGGCACATTTTAAACCTGCACGGAAATTTAGGTTAAGAATTGCATAATTAATTGGCTTTTCATTTATATCTGTTCATTTATACCAAATGCTTTTTTACTATTTACATCACTCTTTATAACCAAAAATCAAATGTGTCTGTGTGTGTGTGTGTGTCTGTGTGTATATATATATCTTTGCCCTACAGATTCAAAGTGACAGTTTGTCATCGGGTGTGCTTTTTTGAAGGCTCTTTATCTTCATTCTGGCCCATGGTGCAACCAGAATAAGTTTTTGGAATCAATTTAATAAAAAGTTTTAACTTTAAAAGTATTTATACCACATGTGTTATATCCAGTCTGAAAAGGTTTGTGCTGAGTAACTGTTGCAGCTCCAAAAGTCAAGGTCTCTCTATAATGTGCAAGTTACAACAAACAGACAAATGTGACAGAATGATGTAAACATTAAATCCAAGTCTTTTGCTATCTCTAAATTCAATAAAAATAATAATATTGTCTGTTTACCCCTACTGTACTCTTAAACAAGGCTCACAAGGAGCCACAATGCTGCTTGTTATTCACCAGTTTTCGTTAAAAAAAAGTCTTTTTGCCACGACTTTTTTCCTCTAAATATTCAGTCATTTTAAAAATTAACCCTTTCAGGTAAAGGTATAGTAAAGGTCATTTATAACACATAATGTAAAATATAACAGTAAAACTCAGCTCAGATGACTAGAGGTATGAATGATGAGTCTGACAGCGCTGTGAATCAGGCTGTCCTGGTAATTGCCTTGATATGGGAAACACTGCAGCTTGAAAGACCCTGGAATAGATAGCATAATTCTTTTTTGTGAGAGATGCACAGTTTATTAGAGATCTATCAAGTGAGATGGGGTATTGCACTGTAACTCTACAGCACCTCTGTATTTATTGCTCTCACTCAACGCCTCTAGAAGGCCTGTAATAGAACTGATAAACAGGACAATTATGCTCCGAGCTCGTTTAGCTTGTATTGATAAGGACATTTGACTCTAAAACATAAACTGTCTGGCCTTCATTTCTCGCGACATGTTATAATTTAGTATGCCACACAATCTCACAGTTGCTCATTTTTATACTGAGTCACTCTCACTTTTTCAGCAAACTGACATTTCTCAGTCAGTGTGCTATTGTAGCTAATTAGAACATTAAAAAGGCAGGAAAAGAAGGTGGGATTACCAACTAGCCACTAAATCTGAAAGCTACCAAGTTTGCTTTTTGTAATTATATAAACTACATTTATTCAACCACCCAATCCCCAGTTTTTGGATCAGATTGTTTTTTAACAATTTAGTCATACAGTTTTGTTTTTAATTGTTTGCGTTTAAATGAATTCAGTGTCTGCCACCAAGTCTACATTCAGTCTTGTCAATAAAACTACTTTAGTATATAAAATGTGTAACAGTATGTTAATAGTAACATACAACAACAGCAACAACATGGCCCCGCAAATTGTTATTATATCTTAACTTGTTCAGTGTTAATGAAAGCACACCTGACATGTCTGCCCTGCTGTTTCTCCTTCTAGACTCCTGATCTTCTTGCTCATGATGATTGGACGAAGCACTTGACTGTCACACTTTGCTGTTTCCAATAAAGGAAATGGTTGATTCCCAGTTCCCTCTGTGCTGTGCTAGCATGTTTGCATCATATGAGTACGGGTTTATGTGTCATTACATGCTATTTGCTCCTCTTTGCTTCCACATTTCTAAAATGTCAGTTAGGGCTGGAAAATATAAGATGTCTTTCAGTGAAATGCTGTCTACAAGGCCTTTTGCCTAACACAGAAACCCATGCTTTTTGTTTCGCAGCTGAATTGAAATTATAAGCCCCACTTGAATCTACCGAATTCAAAATTGTATTGGCCACCTACTCTGACTTACATAGCCTTCAAAGAGTGTGTTTGTCTGAATGGCTCCCAAGTACAAAACTCTCAAGTGAAGCAGCATAATTTTTGCCTATTATGCCCCACACTCTTTCAATGCACCGTTCCTGGCAGAGATCTGATTTGACAGACAGGTTCCAGCTGTATGAGTCTTTGCCCTCCTACCTGCATACTTATGGGGGATTATGTGACATTGCAGGCTTTATTCAGAGTCTCAGGGATGGATTTCCAGCTCTCTATGTACAGTATGTGTGTGTGTGTGCACGTGTAGGTTACCATATGCGTGTTTGTTTTTTTTCCTTTATGTGTACTTCTGAGTGTGTTCGATGCAAAAACAATGAAACCCTCTGTATTTGTGCGTGTTTGTGTGTGTATTTGCGCGTATGTGTGAGTTGCACCCGAGTCTCTGTGATGTCTGAAAGGTTTCGGTGTCCCCAGTGACTGGTTTGTCAGTCTGAATGACAACTGTCCATGCACCTGTCATAGTCCTTTGGATTTGCTCACCATTGCCAGCAAGATAAAACCCCAGAGTAACTTGGGGTCGCTTGTGTTTGTTTGTTGTGGTAATAATGCGCTGATGACAGTTCAGGAAGACACTGTGACCTACTCCCATGTGGGTTTGTGTGTACAGGACTGGCAAACACATTCTGCCAGCCTCTGTGCTGCAAAGAGTTGATGATACTGAAGCCAGGTGCAAACTAAATAGCCAAACACGTCACTGTTATTGAGAAGACCTCCAACTGCTCATCACAACATGTGGTGAAATTCATCTCACTTGTCTGAAAATTAGAAATATGGATTTTGCAGTTTTGCAGCCATGGGGGAAAAAAAGGAAGCTCAGCAGCAGTGTGATTGAGAAAACTGTCCCCTGGTTTCGTTCTAGTCATGTTTCAAGTTATAAGTAGTGTTGGTGGCAGATGGGAGGAAAAAGAGGGCTGATGAATAAAAGAGTAAAGGAGTTCAAGGTGACATGACAAAGCGAAGGGTACGGTAAATGACCCCTGTAGGCTGATTTAGCTGCTGTGGATTAGTTGAAGACTGTTCCCAGCATTCATATTAAACATCCCTGTGCATGACAAGATTGATCATGTCTATTTTACATATAATCTGTCGTAAAGTTTTGGTTCAAACTGGAACTGTTTCTACATTATGATGTCGGCTTTGTGTTGCATTTACACGGCAAAGAATCCTTGAATTTACTTGAGAGCCTTGCACAGATGAATTTGCTCAGTGAAATTATTAATTATTTTATAACATTTCTAAGGAGAAGTAGCTAGTGCACTCAGTAGCACTGTTTCTAGATTATTTTTAACCCAAAAGCTACTCAAATCCTGCATATGTCTAAGTTTCTGCTCTTGTTTGGTATGTATACTTTATCCAAATGAATGTAGCTGAAACACAAGTAGCACTGAATTTTATTTTTGCCTATTTAATCATCAAATGAGATGTGAGGTATGCTCTACATCATGTAAAAACCCGGTAAATGGCAGATGTTCTTTGAGTTGCAGAAGTGCAGTAATAAAGTGCATACTGAAGAGCGAAGCTGAATAAAGCACAAAGTATTTGGAAAGCTCTTATTTACTTTTAAATAGATGTTGTGGTGTTGTATCAAGTAGAAGCTGATTTTTTTTTCCAAGCTTTCACTGCAGGGAAAATGAAAAAAAAAAAGGAAAAATAGAAGTAGTGTAAACAAGCAAGTTGTGAACAAATAGACGGGAAGCAGTTGCTTGCTTTCTTTCCAGCAGAGAAACAAACCCTGCGTTTGTGCAGATGAAACTGCCCTTCAATACAATTTAAAAAAACTCACACAATGCGCTTTAAACGCAGCGCTCTTTCTAACTTGTTCTGGAAGCTGCATAACTTTTAGGGACAGGATCCACAAAAGATTATATAAACAAACTACAGGGACTTTTGAAGCTTAAGGCGGGACTTTGAATATTATGACCTGGATAACAGTGAAGCTGGGAGTCTGGAAACTCTTTATGCAATCCCATGTTTCATTACTTGCAGGGCATCTACTTGCAAGAAGTCTACATCAAAAAGCTTAAAACGCACCTTGAAAATTGGCACGCCAACTGTTGGTAGTCGTGTTAGTTATTCTTTGAAGTCCACTGCCCTGATGTTTTCCATGAGGAGAAAAAAAAAGTTTTTTCTTTAAGGCCATATGTCTAATGGTCTTAATGTGGACATTTTCTGCCATTTTCTCATTTTATTCATCATTTTCTTGATGAACACAAACGTATAAGTAAAATGCATACATTCAGCTTCCTTATCTGTCTCCCATTAACAATCTCTTTTTCACATTTCCTGTTTCTCGTGCGCTGGCGGTGAGATCCTTTTATGAATCATTGGTTGTTAATGGGACATTGACTATTCCAGTCACAGCAGAAGTGAAGGGAGGGGGCAGCTGGGAGTCCCAGGGGAACTCAGACCCGTGGCAGATCCATTATTCATGGTTCACCATGGGCTTGTAGCGAACACTGACACCCGACCTGCCTAAATCAAACAGGGCCAGTGAGTTTAATGCCCCCTGGGAAATGCGGGGCTCAGGTAAAGGTGGGAGTGAAGAGGGTGAAGGGGGGGAGGGGGGGGAGTAGTGGATAGGAGGGAGAAGGGGAGAGGAGGAAAAGAGGGAATGGCCCCTCTTCTTACTCCACTGACTCTTGCTTGAAAGCTGTCAGCAGAGTAGCTGTTACCTACATATATCACTATCCCTCGCTTTATATACTGTTCTTTCTCCATTTCTGTCTCTCTTTGTCAACGCAGCTGCTGCCTCTTTCCCATTCTGATGTCAGTATATGTCAGATCATAAAGGCTCGTGCCGGCTGGCCTATAATGAAATACATTATACATATATGATTCTCTTTGTGGAACAACTTGCAAAACAGCTCCTGCGTCTTGCTGATAAATTTGACGCTAGCATTTATTTTGAAATTCAAATGAGAAATCTAAGTTTATGTAACGGAAAAAAAAAACAAAAAAAATTGTCCACTGAATATTTTGATGTCTATTTGTGCTTTGCTAAACTCTGAAATACTTAATATGCACCCTGCAGACACAGTACAGACATTGTGCCTTGCACATGCACATGTACTTAATTGGATTTAAATCAAGCCTCCGTTGTATCAGCGCATTGGAAGCTTTTCACGACTTCACCGAAAGGATCAGTAAGCCTTCAGAGTGGATGTTAAAATGATGTAAGGGAAATCAGTGAGACCTCACTGGTGTCCTCTCCGTGTCATTGCTATGCAGGAGAGTTAGTAGTAAGGCTCCATTCAGCCCCTGAGCCAGAAGGTGACACTGTGTTGAAGCCAAGCACTAAATACCCAACAAGGGACGGATTGCATACACCAGGATTAGGGTGAGTTAAAATCACAGAGAGCCATTAGAAAACCTTCACTGCTTTTACAATGAGAGCGGAGCAAATCTGGCTCACACAAAAGTATTCTTTGAACCTACATCTCATTAAACGTACTTGTGCACAATGGCAAACATATTTGCTTCATTTTTAGTCATCATGCACCGTAAAAGGGTTCAGTGGCTCCATGAAATAAAAACAAACTGTAAATCATAAGAGAGACCATCTTCTTTGAAATTAATTCCCTGTTCTTGTTGTTACTGAGCTGGAAAAAAAACCCTCAGCAGCAAACGCCCTTTAGATAAATTTTCCCTTGATAACATCTGCCCCAGCGTAACAGGTCATTAACGCCTTGTTTTTTTGCATGTCTGGTTTTCCTTGAGTAATTTTATAAAATCAGTGGAGGACATGGCCACAGCACAACTTAATACTGCTTTATATTTCCACCGTCTCTTTCTAGAATCTAATGAATCCAGAGACTGTTTAACTGTGTTCCTACATGACGCACAACTCGTTTTCCACAGACAAAGAGCCCCTGAAGTCCCTTGTAATTATCCACAGAGATGTTGAGTTCGTGGGTTGCATTTTTATCTCCTCCAACTTGACACATCCCATGGGCAGCCCCTCCCTCTTTCACTGCAATTTCTTTGATCTCGTAACATTGCTAATCTAAGTTCATTTGCCTGAATTTGCTAATTAGATAATCATTAGCTTCCATAAATATGACATTGCAATCAATAGTCAAAGCACAGCGTTCAAACAAAAGCAAAGAACACCAAGTGTGCTGCGTGCAGGGTGTTATATGTTCTAAGATATTCATAATTATTTTATATTTTACAACTTAGCTCCTGTGGATTCTTTATTTGAGTTGTATATTTTAAATAACTCCAGATTGTTCGTAAAAATCTGTTTTTGCTTTGTATCTAAGCAGCTTTAACTAATGGAGACACCAGTCCTTTGTTTGATCACTCTTGCCAAAATCTGTGGGCCTTTTAGCATGCATATTCTGGAGCATTTTTTGGGAAAGTAGCCAGCTAGCAGTCAATGTTTCATCAAATCTGCAGTGTCACTACATTGAACTTGTCACTGCATTAGCTGTGTTGCCTCTAATAAATATGCTTTATTGAACATGCAGCAGTTTTCAGAGTTTCAACAAGATACAGCCAAGAAAAGTGCTTTTAATTTAAACTTTCTTCAAGAGTGTTGAAAAGGCTCTCGTACTATATGCAGATATGCAGCCGCGACTGCTGCATAAAAGGCTGAAGAAAAAAAGAAAAGACAGAAAGGAAGAAAGAAAGAAAGGCAATCAGTGTATCAATGAAAGTTTAAATGAGTGTGGTTCTTATTCAAGCAGATCCAGATAATGTTTGATCTGCTAGGTTCACAATTCCACACAACAAATTGCCATGATGAGGGAGAAATTATCTTACATGGAGCCAGGGAAGGTTATTATCAAGCAATTTTGGCTTTGTTGACTAGAGGTCAGTGTTTAGACAGAGAGAACAAGGCATAAAAGATTGCAGCGGTGGTGGCTAGGTGCACAAATCTCGGCTTTGGCTATAGATTACTGGGGATAAAAACATAAAAGAAAATGAATTTGCATGTTCTTTTTCGGTTGTTTGTTTTATCCCTTTCCCTCCTCCTCCTCCTCTCTTCTCCTCTCCTCTCCTCTCCTCTTCCTGTTTTTTTTACAGCTCCCTTCCTCTGCCTCTTTCCATCCATTGCCAAGCCTCAGATTAATGCATTTGACAAACCACTGAGCAAGAAAGGGCATTAATAGCTACTCAAAGCAGAGAGTTATCATGGGAACCCTTGTTGTGAGAAAATTACGCATCTTAAAACCCGCAAGGCGGTATGCAGGGATAACAGAATGCTTCTACACACTGTTTTCTAACACTGTTTTTGGCCAAGCCTGAAAAGAAAGAGGCGGGAGTGACTTCAACTGGCAAGACAAGGCAAGGCAAGGCGAAAGGGGGGGTCTGTTCCCTGGATGCACGAGCAGAGGCCCATGCTCTGTTTCTGAAAACAGTTAGTCCACAAAGGCCTAATCACCAAATGACATGATGATCCAGCTTACAGTGGCAGACTGACAACGAAACTGCGCTCCATTCCTTTAAACGCACCATGGGACTCAGGCAACGGTTGCGTGTGCACACTCACAAGCATGCGTTTGTGCATGTGTTCCAATTTGCATGCATGCGTGTTCGCACTTGTGTTAATTTCTTTCTGCATCCTGCAGGATTCAAAACATAAACACTGGCCTAAATCTCATGTGGTTAATTTGCATAAACTTGAGAGTGTTTTTTTTTCCCCGTTTGATGTTATTCTTCGCAATTGCTCTTGACAAGTGACCACAAAAAGACTGCAGTGTTTACTGGTGTCCACATACATAGTCTGTTTTGACAACTGAGTGACCTTCAGTACGTTGTCCTCTGGTATTTTCAGGCGGCATAGACACGAAAGACTGGAGGTGAAAAGAACACAGTTTAGTTCCAGCCTTTGAACAAAAATAATGATCAAAAAGATAAAAAAAAAAATTTGCTTCCAAGTGCATGACACATTCAAGGGAATGGTGTGAATAGATTTAGCTAATTGGCTTTCAAATTGAGACTTAGGCAAAACAAAGCACTGTGCCTCTTCCCATCCTCTGTAATTCTGTAACATTTTTATTAATTTAAAATGTATTTTGCTTACTTTTTTAACAACAAATATGCAGTGACCTCTTATTGATTTTCAAATACACTGTCCCTTATTTATATGTACAGTAATTAATGTAGATACAACTTTGTTTTTTTCTCTAAACAAATCCTGAAGTTTCGGTCACAGTTTATAGAATATTTTTTTACTTTGTTTTTTTTAGGTTTAATTTGAACAAACTCAACCGAACTATAATTTGTTCCCACTTATTAGTAGTTAAAGAAACAATGTGTTTACTTTCAAAAACAAGAAGCTCTTTGAGAGATAATGTCAGTAATTAAAATGAAAATAAATATATACATCAAATGAATATCATAATTATACCTGATGCAACTGTTTTGCAGCTCACAATAAGTTTAGCGTGAATGCTACATTTAGAAAAACAACAACACAAAAATAAATATATTTGTCACTACTAACTACGCAGGAATTAAGTAGCCTATTTAGATTCTCCAGCACACAATTTATGACCAATGCCAATGTTCCCTGCCAACACAGGAAGTAGTGTGCCCTTTGTGCAGCCAAGTGAAAAGTGAGGGTGTGAAGGTCGGCGTAGCGAATACGCCTTCAGCGTGTCAGACTGTCACGCTTAAAACAGAAGATCATGTCCTGTCTCTGACTGACACTTAATGATGGCTTTTTTTTTTAATCGTGGACATGCTTTATGTTCTATGAAGAAAAAAATCTGTCATGAGTCACGTATAGAGGCCTTCACAGCAGCCTCCTATAACAGCGCCTGAATACAGTGAAATATAAATTGGTTTAAATAAATAGATAAATAAACAAATAAATAAGTAAGTACATGGATGACGCGCTCATCCATTGTGCTCTTTAAACAGCAGGAAAATCTAGCAACACTGAGTTTTACCCCAGGTTATTGTTAGTCAAGGGCACAATTACTTCCTGCTACCTGGACACAGCAGCACACCAGAAATGCAGCCAGCCACTCCTGAGCTGCATGCAGATTTGCACCAATTGTTGAAAGAGGGCCCATTAAGTCCCATCTGCAAGTACTCAAAGTAAGAAAACTTAAAAAAAACCTAGGGAATTCAAACTGTCATCAGCAGATGCCTCACTTGACATTTCTTACTCAGTTCTCTGCTGTATCTGAGAACAACAGCAACAACAAAAACAACAATAATAATAGCAATAAAATAATAATGATAATAATAATAATGATAACAATAATAATGATAATCAGAAGAAGAAAAAGAAGAAGAAGAAGAAGAAGAAGAAGGGTATTAACAATCATCATCATCATCATCATCGTTGTCATCCTCCAAACAGGCTATATATAGCAAATTTTAATGATCTCCAGTGTTGTCCTGAATATCAAACATCAATTTATGAGTCTAACTGGCTCCCATAAAAAATACATGCATTAATGTGGCCTGAAATATAAGCCCCCCCCACAGTAGATATCAATAACAGTCATGATTAAACTGTGCTAAACCAGCAGAACAGAAAGGTAAAGTTAGATGAATAGAGAGAAAATGGATAAACTGAACCTGTGCTAGACTGTGAAAGATAAAGAACATTCAATTTTCTGCACCTGATTGAATGTTTGAGAGCTAGACTGTGTCAATAAGATTGGGATGGGTGTATGAATGCGCCCACACACATACACACTCACACCCGCATACACATCCACCCGTGCTCAAGCAAATATATGAAGCACATTGCCATGCACACGCTTACAAACGTTTCTGAGATCACTTGCCTTATTTCTTTCTGCAGTAACTTTAGACATAATTGTACTTCCTAACTCTTTACTGCAGTAATAGTGGTGTGTTTGTGTGTGGTGTGAGTGTGTGTGAATGTGTGAGGTATGTTTTGTGTTAGCTTTTATGTGCACACGTGGGATTTTTTCTTTTATTTCATACATGAGAAAAACATTTTTCTCTACCCTAAACCCAAAGCCCAAAGCTATTAAAATGAAGCTTCAATATTTTACATTACTTTCTCTCTCACTGTCTCTCTCACTGTCTCCTCTCTTTATACACACATATATCTTTACAATCTGACAAGTGAGCGTGTGCAAAAACACACACGCACACACACACACACACACGCAAGCACACATCCAGGCAGTGATCTGACAGGTGAGAATGGCTTACAGCCAGGTTAAAGGGGAAGCACAGTACATGAGCAGGTCACCTCTCCTGGGACAGTTTTGTTGTTGTTGCACCAGAGAGAAAAAAAAAAGGGCGACACAATGAATGGGTTTGACCCAGTGATCTTTTGGTTGACAGTTTGTACCCCTCTCACCTCTGTCTTTATCCTCTCTCAAGTGGCTTTTTTCATTAAGTCATATTCTCCATTTCAAAAACTCTCTGGCAGCCATAAGGAAAATGGCACTGAATTATTTAGTGTATTATATAACAATAGTAAGTTGTATGACCTTTTCCATTTTTCCATTTTTGCCCATGCAAATGGTTTCTTTTTGAGCATTTTGAGCTTGTGGAGCTCGGAGCAGTATGAGTAAGACACATCTTGACCTTGACCTTTCTCTTTGGTGTGTATTGTGCGTAAGAGGAAAATGTATAGAGTCTCTACACTTTTGAAACTAGTAGAAAAAAACACCTCTTACCAAGCAACAAGAGATTGTGGAAAAAAAAAATATTTGCAGTAAGATGACTAAAATGTGTATGTTTTGAAAATTCTACTGAAAGAAGTGGAAGTTTGTGGTATAACAGTGGTAATAAGTCCAACAGTGTACCAGGGGTGATGGATACATTTTTGGCAAAAGGTAGACGGAGTTGATTTAGATATGCTGAACACACGAGGGGTGATTTATGAGTTCATGGCCTTGAGTGGAGAGGAGTTATACAGCTCTTGTTTCATGGACGTGCGGTTCAACCTTTTGAGTGATTATGCAGGAAGCTGAAGTTAATAACTTCTGCATTACTTTTGATT
Organism: Acanthurus lineatus; assembly: GCA_029814665.1. Taxonomy (NCBI): domain Eukaryota; kingdom Metazoa; phylum Chordata; class Actinopteri; order Acanthuriformes; family Acanthuridae; genus Acanthurus; species Acanthurus lineatus. Next base: position 8,282,393 of record JAPZDV010000012.1, on the reverse strand, counting down.
CGAACAATTGAAAATTGCAAGTCAGCTCTGTTTGGAAAAAAAAAAGGACAATATAGACTTTTGCGCAGTCATCCACTATCTCCATCTTGAGAAACCAACCAAGTAGGTCCACAAGGACATGCAATCACCGCTGGGTGAGGTTTCCCCTTCTTATAGCAGGATGAAGAAGTGGCAAACATGGCGCAAAGAGATGACTGCAGGAAAGCCAACACTATCCATCTTCTCACATAGTACTGACTTGCAATTTTCAGTTACCTGAAGCAAAAATAACACCAAAGTTATAAACTGCCACTGAGTCTGCATAATCACTCAAAGAGATGAACTTCACATGCATGTAACAGGAGCTGTGTAACTCTTCTCTACCTTAGGCCATGAACTTATCAATCATCCCTCACATGTGCAGCATATTATTTCAGTTTGTACTCTAGATTTGGGTTTGATTTTAAAATCGTATTCTGTAAATGAACATAATGGACCCTACGTGGCTAATTATTTCATTAGCTTAAAATTGAGAGGTGGCTTTGTTGTTGAGGATTTTTTTTACTGTTTTCTGAGAAAGCACTTGAAAAACAAAAGGACCTTGTGAGTCAGACTGCTTACAGTGCGACTCCTGTGTGCAAGTGCATTCTCAACATGCTGCTAAAATTACTTGTGTGTGTGCAAAGGCTGTTAATCGAACAAGTCTTGCATCCTCGTTTTAAGGATTCCTCGGTGAAGACCGTGAGCATTAATGGGTGCCACTCAGTCGGAATATGGTCGAACAGGCAGGGAAGTCTGAAAGACCTCTTACAATACATCTATCATCTTCTTTATAATGTAGCGGCCACAGGGGCTGCAGCCACTCGTGGAGTCTCCAGCCGAACAATGGTTCCATTTGGACAGGTCGATGAATGGTTGTTCAGGCAGGGTCATTCAGAGCCCTGTTTTCTTTTTTTTTTTTTTTTTACAAAAAAAAAGCTGCAGAATTTGAGGTTCAGATTTTTGAAAGAAAAAAAAAAGGCAAGAGAAGACTCCCAGGTCTGTAAAGATAAAAGCCTAAGGTGAGATGCATTTTTGCTTTTCCAGGAGCATCGACACTTTGACACTGAAGCAGCATCTGTGTCTGCTTTCTGCTGATTCGCTGCCAGCGTGGTGAGGTCTGACTGCAGAGACAGGCAAAGTAACTTTCAGATGTTGGCAGGCTGTGATTACTCAGCCTGTGCTAATATTATGCTTATTTTTTTTCATATTTTTTTCATGTGCCAGCTCAGGCAAAACAACACATTCTCACTCCCGACTTGTCACCTGCAGATGCTTTGACCCTGTTGACATCACTTTTTAAAGCACTTGGTACCCTTTTAGCATCTCAGAGCCTTCCTGTCAGGCAGCTGTTTTTATCACATAGTAAACCTTTTGAAACTGTCTCTGTCATGTGTTTAAATTTGTGTAATAATTGTGCGCTATGGTTAGTTTTAGGCAACAGGACTACTACCACTATGACAACTAACTACCTTAGTTCAGTTTCGGCAGCAAAACTACCTGGTTAGGTTTGTAAAAAGATCATTGACTTATGCTTCCTCTGAGCCAACTTACAGTTTTATTTGATTCATTACTTAACCGTTTTCTAAGTGAAGTAGTTTGACCATTTTGCAGCATGAAAACGACACTAACACCTTAAATACTAACTCCATGAATCACTGCAGACACTTAGATTGTTAAAATCATTTTGTCTACTTATTTGCAGCACATGCAATTATAAAATTCAGGATTTTCTTCGCTGCAGACTTTGCATTAAATTGGATCTGAGAAGTCAATGATTGTTATTAAAGTACCAGTGAAGCCTAATATATAACAAAAGCCATGTTGTGTGGTATTATTTTTAACCTCAGTGCAGCCAACATACCTGATAAAAGAGGAAAACAAAGAGTAGAGACTTCATTTTCTTGATTATTTTAATCAAAAATTCATGTGATACATGGCAACAACAGTAATAATTATCTTTCCTCTTTGTGTTTTCTTGTCTTCTTCTGTTGTTTACCTTTTTGTAGACACTCCTCTGGTCTTGAAGTAAAACTTGAAATAAACCCCTTCTCTCTCTGTTGTGTTTTGAAGTCTAGTCGATATCTTTTTTCTCATCAATACTGCCGTTCATTGCTTTTTCCCTTTTATACTCACACATCCCTTTCCTTTTAATCTACCTATTCTTTAATCTTTCCTTTTGTTTCCCACCCAATCACCCTTTTAATGTGTTGTACATCAAGAAGTTGACATTATTGGGTTAAATTTTAGTGCATTTCCAAACATTCTTTATGCTAGTGTTGTGTAACTAGCATATATCTCAGGAATAGCCTGGGTAGCTAACATTGTTGTGAGTTTTGTGTTTTTCTCTCACTTGTTAGTGTAACATTGTATGCATTAGGGGGCAACATGCTCTCTCAGGTGGATTTAGAGAAAGGGGCTGGAGCTAATGGCACTGGCTAACAAGTGACATTCTCTCATTAGTGGGAAGATTTGTCTGAGTGGCCAGTTAGTTGGAGGACATTACACAAGGTCAGAGCCTCCGGCTGCCGTGGGGGAGAATAAGTGAAGTAGAAAAAGAGGCTCAGCAGACAGGCTAAAAAGACAAGATACTTGCTGTGCCGTGTGAAGGCTTCTCTTCCTTCTGACTGGCAGGGCTTGATGTGAGAGGAGTTTGAAGTTTGGACTTTGGTCACTGCTGCTTTTGAACGCGGAGCTATTTCAGTCTTAGATGGGGCACGTTATGTGTGTATTTCTGAATGTGACAGGGTGTGTGTTGGTTCCTGTATCTGTTTTAAAAATGACTTTGCAGACCATCACCAAGGAGAAGCGGGGCAGACCCTCTACCTTCCACAGGGGCAGTGAGGTTTGCTAACAGAATGGGAAATCAATACCATCGATAGGATAAGCATTAGCAGGGCCAAGTGGTTATAACAGCCCCATTGTCATTCCACCATTTTTTTTTGTAAAGCAGTTTGTGGGCAATTCTTTTCCTACAGTCTTCAATTTTCAGAAGGCTGAGGAAGTCAGACAGCTGAAGAGACAAAGAGACAAAGGCAGGAGAGGCAAAAAAGAAGGAGCTCTCAGACAATCAAACTGGAAGCACATTTCTGACACATGTCTCCTGTTCGACAGCCTTTCACAGAGGCTTTCAAGATGTGAGTTTTTTCCAGACCATCAGCCCTGAATTGAACCATAGTTGTTTTCTCATCAGTGCTGAACGCTCTGCACAACTTGCCTTCACCGAGGAGGCTGGCTTCATGAGCAGGTCTTCTAATAATAACACTGTACAGAAAATTAACTGTTATTTTTCCTCTCATCCAGTGGCCTGTCCTTCATGCCCCCCTGAGCTCAGACAAACATATCAAGAAGCTTCATGAAAAAAAAAAAACAAAAAACGTCTTTAGTCTTGCAGAGTTTGGCATATAGTCAGAACTAAAAAAAGAGAAGATAAGAGAGGATAAGGAACATCAGTGACTCTTTTATATAACCATTCTGGCTGTATGTATGTAACTTTTTCAGTTTAAATCATCAGTTTAAAAGACAAAAGTTCTTCAGTTAACAACTCAGATGGTGCTACTTTCTACTTCCCACTCATCTGAAACAGTCTTATATTTAGACAAATCCAATTTCGAATCAGTTCAGATGTTTTTCTTTCTACAACATTGGCTTCAATAGAGCTGTTCTTTAAATTGCTCTAATGCATAGTCTGCACCAGTTGCAACAAATAACTGACTCACTGTGTGTGTTTTGTGTTACCACTGTTAGTCTCGGCCAGAAAATGTGCCTCAATATCTAGGCAATCATCCAGGTCTATCTGGACTGGAGCTATACACTGGTGTGAAATCAGAGATAAGGGGTGTAGGGCAACCTCCTCCTATCTCTGTGATTGTGGGAGACAATAATGAAAGCTCAGATATACAGACCAGGGCCCTGTTCTTTCAATTTGGCTTAACTAATTCAGGCTACGCTGTTATCAGGCTAAATTAATCCTGTTTTTCTTCTTTTTCAGCTAATCTTGTACTTTGAGTGCAGTTACAGGATTGATTTTTTTTGGTTCTGAATGAAGTTCTATTACATGACTGTGTGCTTTTATTTTGACATTTAGGCAAACTACAGCAGAGATAAACCATGATCAGTATGCCTGTGCTCGAGTGCTGATCATGTAATCACAGTAACTTCAAAAAGGTGTGCTGGGAAGCATCCCAGCATGCATTTGTGCAATAGATTCACAGGCATGAGTCTCATTTCTGAGTGTTCCTGCCATATTGTTGAAAGTGTCATTTCGCCTCTACATTGTGCTTCACGGTGTTTTCACACTTCATTAGTTGTTTTTATAATAAGTCAGTGTGATTTGACTGTGAGTGATTTGTTCAGCGTTAAGCAGAATGTAATTACAAACTATTTAAGCAGTCCAAAAATAGCTATTCAAAGTTATTTTACTCGTGCCAACTTACTTGCAATGCTACAAAAAAGATAAATTTTCCAATTTTTGGTTATATGTTTAAGAAGTCATGTTTGGTTGCAAACTGTTGTTTAACAGCAGAAAAAAATAGATCTTAGGTCTCATGTACTTTGTGTTGTTTATTTGATCATAAATTGGCATTCAACTCTTAAGAACTGACATTATTGAGTTGATTTTCAGTTTATTTCAGAGCATTCTTATTCCAATGTTGTGTAACAGGTGTAAGCCACTTGCCTGTGTATCTACCATGATTATCCCTCTAAGAAAAGTTTCTGAAAAAGTTGTTTTCCTGAAACATCAGTAGCGATCCAGCCAAATGTTCATAAAAAATGCACCTATGCAATTCTGATCTTGGGCTGCTGCTTCTCTGATATTAGAGCAAGACTGACTTTAATCCAGCTGTAAAGAAGTAAAACATCCAGACTGTTTTAATATCCTTAACAATGAAATCAACCTAACTAATAATAGCAGCTGACTAAAAATAGCACCATTATCTTTGGCTTGGTTCAAACAATTTTCATAAATTTCTCTGAGTTGAATGAGAGTGCAACACCCTGTCAAAGACGTTTCACCCTCAGTCATCAAAATTATTGAAAAGCTACATAGCAAAAAAAAAAGAATAATTGACTCCAGGAAGCCACAGTGCTGTTACACTGACGGTCATATCTCCAAATGCCAGTGTTCTCGTAAAAGCATCACTTGGAGGTGTCATTAAACCTCCTCTCTGTCTGAAAGCATCATATAGATCATCCTGTTTTCTACTGACATCTCCTCAGACCAAATCCTTCTCATACAGAGAGGTTAATCTAAATGTTAATCGAAATCTTAATGTCATCTCCCGTGATAACACGGCAGCCCCGGTCTGCACATGCCGCCGTGCTTGGTTTGACTTTGCACGATTGTTTAACTTAGGAAATTAAAATCCTGCAATCACAATTTCCTATCGTAAAAGTGTGGAATAATATCACGGGTGAAAGTGTGGTTAATTATTTGTCCTGAAGAAAATGGGTTCTTTGTCACTAATCATTTCCCATAGTGAATGCCGAGTAAGTCTTTTAAAGGTCATCCTTACAACGATGGCTAAACATTTCTCTCCCTTTTGTTCTACCAAGGCTGCATATAATTGTTCAATGAATGTGAGATTCGACTTCGTTTGAAGGAGAACTGCTTTCATCATCTTGCCTTGGCAGCAACTTTTAAGAAGTTCAAATCACAGGCGGATACACAGGTACAGTAATGTCCAAAGCTAGCAAAAAAAAAAGGGAGACTGGCGATGATTGCAGATTACAGATGAAGAGGCAGAGCACAAACAGACAAAAGCGAGGATTAATGGAGAGTGAGGGAGACATTCGCTTACATCTTGTTCTCTCATTATTCCCCAGCGATTTACAAGTCACACTGTCTTAAAAGAAGCAGCGATTGTAGAAATGTACTTTGTACTGCTGGCTTGTTCTATTACTCAAGCACTTGTGCCCCATTCCCAAGAGGAGTATTTGTTTCCGTGCAGCGAGCCTCACATGACAAGAGCTGTGAGCTTACGTTCATAAAAGTTTTCATTTAACTTATTGATCCGGCAATACAATGTGAAACGGAGCATTCTGCCTCAGCATAGGTTTTCAAAATGAATTCATGACAAAGGACAGACATGTGGAGATGTACAAACACGTGCTTTCTGCTGCCAGCTCATTATTTTCATTTTTATTTTCCTTCACAGTTTAACTCGTATAACGTGGTGCTCTGAAATCTGGCAAGAAAAGCAATAATGGCGCAGTAAGATTGTTTGTGTCCATGCTGCGAGTCACATTTATCAAACAATTGCCTGTTGACAACTGAGACTTAGAGAGAGAGAGAGGGGGAAAAAAAAATGTGTACAAAAGACAGAGCGCCAAAGAAAATGATGGAGAGACAAAGAGACGACTAAAATGGATGCATCCTTTTTCATTTGCAAAGCAGGTACAAATATGGAAAGTGACACCCAAATCTGTTTCCTTGAGCATGGGAATCACATCCCGAGTTCAGACGCTGTGTACGTATCTGAAGTGTACACGGGGATGAAAGTAGATTGAAGTTCTTGCTTACACTACAACTACAACCTTCTCCTCTCGCTCCAGCTTCATGCATCCCTGAACACATGCTTTCAATTTACACGCGCATGAAATATATACAAGTAGCTCCGCATTCTCCAATAATTAATGCAATTCTGAAGTTACAGCTCTAATTTATTTGAAAGTAACTATTACAGGGGGAACATTTTTTTTATATTTCAGGAGGTGGTTTCTCTCTCTTTAGCTCAGCTGCCGTTTTTTTGAGGCACCTTCAGCCTGAAACCTCTTAATGAGGTCTTCTTTCAGAGCAACAGAGACTTGGTGTTTCAGAGTAGGACGCCTGTAGGAAGTGAGCTTTGAAGCTCCTCAGTGAAATAAAGAATGCTAGAATGTTAGTGTGGAGGTTATTAAAATAAAAATCTCATTTAACTTTTACAGCACATTCATTTTGGTTAAACTCCTGTACCAAAAAAAAAAAAAATGCCCCTCAAGTTCCTCGCTATTTATTGCTGTTTGTCCAATAAGAAGCTCCGCTCTGCACTATTTGCTAAGTGCAACAATGAACCGTTTGCTGAAACTTAAGCTCTAATGTCCCAGTCAGAATTTCAGCCAGGAGTTCATGTCTTTGTGATGTAACTTGGAAGAGATTTGATTGTCCTTGAAGTCCACACTTTTTTTTCTCTTCAGACAATCTCTTTGTCTCATGCACTGACATTATTGGCATTGAAAAATGTGGAAGTGTTTGTTGTTGTTGTTGTTGGACTGTAGCTGCCTCCTCCTTCCTTCTATTTTCCCCCAGTCTCCTCTCATCCATGAGACTTAAATATCAACACTGAACATTTTCCGTCTTCAGCCTCACCGTATTGGATAGACCAATTTAACAGGACTTCACTTCAGTCTGGCTCCACACGCAGATAAGAATAACCCAGAACAGCTAAGAGAACCTTTTCCCCTCCTCGATCGTGTTATCTTAAAGGCATATTCTCTCACTTCTGCTGGATACTGTCATGTTTCCCAGCCCATGTTTTATTTCTCCGCTCTGCACAGGGGAGCCCGTGTGCCAACTGAGAAAGTCAGGGGGAAATTGCTCCTTCTCTCTGTCTTTTTGACTCACTGTGGAACTCTACTATTCATTTTCTTAGCGGTAAATAATGCTTTTTCATTGCACGCACACTGTGGCTCAACAGTGTGTTGAAAGCATTTTATGAAAATCGGGATTTGTTTGAAGTTGAAGCTCATTTCAAACTTAAATCTCTTGGCCTTCTACTTCGGCCCCTCCCATCCCCTTCCCTCATTCCCTTTGATATGCAGGCAGCGTACACAGAGCTGACCAGATTTGTTTAAAATCTTTGTCAGTCTTTTTCTTCTTTGAGACCTAATTTCATCAAATGCTCCGGTATTAGTGAATTTCTGGCAGTTGATAACCAATCCCAGCAATCATTTAGCATTTGATGTCTTTTAGTTAAAAATTGCTGGATGAGAAAGATGAAGAAAAGGTGGCTGAGTGACTTGGATATTTGTTTTCCTGTCTGACTGCTGCTTGAAGTGGTATCCACATGAGAGGGAGATGCTTATGAACCCTCATGAGTCTCTAAAGCTTCCAGTCCGGATTAATTTAGTGAGATATTCTCTTCAAAAATTCCCCTTTCAAAAACCAAACTTACTTTTTTTTTCCCGCACTCCCCCTTTCCTCCCCTCCTATCCCACCTCAGACATGCATAGCCCCTTCATGTCGGGAGCAGACAGTCAACTCCTCATATAAAAAACACACAAAGAAGTCACAGACACACAACGCTCACACTCACAGTGTTGAATGTGCAACACAAACAAAATATATCAGTGGAGGCTCCGTCAGGCTTGTCAGATTTGACAGCCTGTCTGTCATTAGCACAGTTTCGCTTTACAAATCAATACGTCTCTGGCCTTTTGAAGCACTTGTTGAAGTCGGCTTCTGTTTGAAAGTGTGAGTGAGAAAAGCACAACACGCAGATTGCAACCATTAGTTGTTAGGAAAGCTTTCGAGGCTCATGAGTGTGTGTGTGTGTGTGTTTCTGTATATTTAAATATGGATAAACAGATACAAACAGCGCACACTGGGAGTCAGACTGCCACACATGCAACACACTGACACTCACACGCACACGCATGCACACGCACAGAAAAACACTCACACACACACACACAGACTGACTGAGTCATAACTTGCTGTGTTTTTAGCCATAGGGAAGTCCTTTATCCACATAACTAGATTAACTCACAGTGAGCTCTGATCAGCTTAATTTGGATTCTGCCTTCTCTCCCCTCCCTGGTCTGCCTGTCTGTCTGTCTGCACGCTCATCCGTCATTCTGTCTACTTGAATGGATAGATGTTTGCGTGCATGTCTGAGCGTCGCTTTATTTAACCATCTCTCCCCGTCTCGTCTTCAACAGGGATTACCGACGGCAAGTTATACCTCCGCCCATTTTTAGCTTTTCCCTCCTCTCTCTCTCTCTTACTCATTTCGCCGCACAGTCGTCTGTTGTCTCATGAATAACATAAAAAATCTTTTACCCTTACAATGAACAGATGAATATATTATAGCTTCTGTTTGTTCCACAGTACACTTGCTTAAGGAGGATTTTTTTTCCTTTCCTTTCCTTTCGTTCTTTCTTTCTTTCTTATTTTAAAACTACATGTAATGAACTCATTCCGTCTTGGCAGGGTGTCGATGCAATATATTGACAGCAGAAGTCTCTCAGAGTCTTTGGATTACAGAATCTTTAGGATGCCCCCAGGGACTGACTGACAATGAAATAACAGAGAAGATGTGGAAACTGTGAATTTCCTGAATGCAAAAA
>JAPZDV010000012.1:8256230-8271019 GCA_029814665.1 Acanthurus lineatus | reverse complement strand
CTGCCTCAGAGGACTTTGCACCAAAAAAAAAAAAAGGAATACGCACAGGGAGGTGGAGAGGCTGCATGGGATTTGTGCTGGCTCTCTCACAGAGGAACACATCCTGTCCTCTCAGGGGGGGAAAGGAGCTATATGATTAATTCAACGAAAGTAAAAGACCCAAGGGGGGGGGATAAAGATGTAAGATGTGAGAGATCTGTTTCTTTGTAATAAGCCTCCCTTTTATACGAGTGCAATTTTTACAGGTAAAGTCACAATATATGTGGCCAGAATGTTTGAAAACTGTGTCTGTGAAGTCGACATGCAAGCTGTTTGCAAACTGGATCCAACAAAAGTTGGATTGCTACATCTGGAAAAATGTAGGATAGACACATTGCCTGGACAACACCTTGGTCTTTGCTGTTAAAACTAAACTAAATTTAATCAAAATATGATTCAAAACGAAGCCTCTTTTACATTAATCGAAACATGTTCAATATTCACCCTGAATCTGCAGAGGTGTGTTGAAAGCAGCTAATTATGTTTTAAAAGCAGCTACTGTCTCTTTATTTTTCTTTGTTGTTTTCCTCCTCTCTGTGTCTTTTGTGCTACAGTGGAGCATAAATTGAATTTTGGTCGAAACTTTTATTTACAACCACAAGAAGCAAACAGTCTAAGAAATCAGGTGACATGTTCTCTGTCTCTGCTTATCGATCGCGTTTGTACCGTTTCAGTACTATAGACAGTGCCGCACCTAAACACGCACATCCTAATTGATCTGTACTTATTCCACCATTACACAGCACGAACGCCCACGTGCTAAGCGGTTGGGCTTACAACAATTGTAAAAGACATTTTGCCAATTTCCTCCTTGGCAGACAGACGGTCAATTAGGAGTTGCTAAAATTATCTCAAGTGACGTGCACAAAACTTTGTCGTCACCCAATATCTCGCTCGCTTTCTCTCTCTCTCTCTCTCTCTCTCTCCCTCTTTGTCTCTTTTAAAATCTAAGTCGAACTGCATACAAAATAAACAAACCAGTGATTTTTTGCTTAACTTCAATTGAGAGAGAATAAAAGTGATAAAACAGATAACATAATGAGGTGCCAAATTCAGTCAAACAGGAGTTGGTCCCAGCCTGGGAGGTCCCAGAGCCGGCTCCGGCACACTCTGGCACACTCCGGCACACTCCAGCATGCTTCAGCACAAAGTAAGTGCTGAGGGTAGCTGAGTTTATTTCACTAAACTTACAAAGTGCCTCTGGTTTAGATTAGAATCGCGCTTAAATGAAAGCTAATAGTAAGGATTAAGGCCCAGGCATACGACTGCAGTGGTTATTGTGAGTGTCAACCTCAATTAAAATAAGTGTAAGTCAGCAATGCCCATTAAATTACTGCTTTAACTGCTCTTTTTTGTTTATTCTGTTTAAACTTATACAAAACTGTTGCAAACTGCAACTGCGGCGATCGTCAACTGTACCTTAAAATGCTCTGAAATAACAAAAGACCCTTCAGCATCACAGCTTTAAGCAATGAGCAGTGAGAATAAGAAAGATTGAGGGGAAACGACAAAAACAAATATTTTTATATTTGACCTTTACCCTAATAGGAAAAGCAATAAAACCATTGCCGGCCCAGTGAGGAATCTGCACTTTGCTGGTGTTTGATAAAGATCAGCTCAGAGCCTCAGAACCTCAAGGCTTTGTACAACCGTTCCTCAATAATCTCCGGAAGCTTCCTTCTGTTTTTCCATTGGCACCAGCCTGACTTTATTTAAACTCCATTGTGCCAGGCAAACCCAGTCAAAGTTTTAATCATTTCTGTCCTCCGTCATCTATTTTGCATCACTCGAGTGTTTCAATCATGAATGTGAGCTTAGGAGAGAAGAGAGAACAGAGGAGAAACAAGAGAGGTTTTCTAAGGTCCAAGCAACCGTGGTCTATCTAATCGATTTTTCTCGTTTTTATTCGTATATTGACTCGTCTGCAGATGTAAACAGCGCCATAGTCATACCATTCAACAAACCAAAGTGTTGTTATAATAAATGGAAAAAAAAAACTAACAAAACTGCTCCATTAGAAAAATATGCTCAGTCAGTTTTGTGTGTTTTCACTCACACTCACTTTGTCAACTTAAATGTGGTCTAAAACAGCCTGTTAGACTGTTACTTGTTTCTTATCGACCAGGGCTACTTATCCACTTGATAGAAATCACCTGTATTCTCAGATAACATGACAGGCTATTAGAGAGACGTGGTTAACCAGGCGTGTGATGTCGCCCTACAGTAGTCTTTAATGACGGTGTAAACAGCAGTGGTGCTGGTTCACTGTGCTGTTCTATATGCCCCGAGTCTCTGCAGCCTCACTGTCTTTTCTTAATGTATAAAACGAGATGCTCCTTAAAGTATAGTGTCATTTAATTAAACAACTGTAGGTTTAAAAATTTAAGACTAAGAGTAATACAGAATCTCTGATACGGCCTCATCAAAAATTAAACATTACTCTCACAGTTCACATTTTGTTGGCCCCTTTTTTAATGCTGCATTAGATTTTACGGGTGTACGTTATATTATGTTAATGCTTGGTGATTGCATTAGCATTTCAAGCGATTTAAAGAGATTTAGTTTCTGTTAGATTCATAACAAATGTTTACAAAAATGATGACAAAACATGATATTTTAACTGTGAAAGATACTCAGCTCTCTTAAACCTAAATTAATTCTTTAAAAGCAAACTGGACAAACAATTCTGACACTTGGAAATTATTTTTTTTTGTAATATCTTAAAAATATCAGTTTACCAAACATCATTGCCTGCTCTGCAAAAATTTTCTGAAATCTCCTCACTTTATCTCTCCTAAAGTGTTACATCTGCAAAAAAGACTTGCACAAACCAAAGAATGGGTGCTCATGCCTTTACAGTTCTTAGAATTATGTTCGCGCTCGCATTTCAGTCAGCCAAACATCCACTGAGCACAAAATGACCTCTATTCCGGCGAGTCGAGAGAGATTGTAAATAATGTTCCAGTGAATTAAGAGGCCTAAATCCTGGAGCTTCATCTTGCTGACAGAGTCTGCGGCTTGTAATCTGGACACACGGTTACAGGACGGGCGGGTTTCAGGAGATAGCTTTTTTATTTTTTTTTTTTCATAACGCCGTCATCAGGACAAAGTTTGTGCAATTAGACTCAAGTTCGACTGTAATTAACAGCGTTAAATAGCTGCATGGCAACCTCCAGGGATCCCTGCATGTTATCCTTGAGGTGAGGGAGAGGGAGATGGTTTGGAGATGTAAAGCAGGTAATTAAATGAAGATTGTAGGCTATTGAATTATCTCCTGGGCAAATACCCCCTCTCCCTCCCTCCCTCCCTCCCTCCTCCAACCCCTCGCTCTCTAGCCTTACACCTGAGATGAAGATGACAGTTAATGATGGTGTTTTTTAAAACCACTTAAGCTCCTGCCCTATAGCTCACTCTCGCTCTCTCCAGACAGACAAGGTTATTTTTTTTTCACCCTCTTCTTTCATCCTTTACTGAAATAGGTCCACACCATTTTTTCCCATGTTCCATTAGGAAATTGCCTCCCCTGCTCCTCCTTTTTTTTCCTCTCTTCCTGTCTCCCACCTCCCCACCTGCCCCCTAACCTTCCCCATTAGAAATCTAACTGGGGAATTGATTCATTTAAACTGCGCCAAACAATGAGGCTAACTTCGGGGCGTGTTTTTTATGCATTTATTTATTAAATTTTATTTTATTTTTTTTTCAGAAGTCAGACAGGAGCCACAGAGCACAAGAGAGACTCATGTTGAATGGCACAGTGAAGACAGCCTGAAGGATCTGAGAGCCATCGTTCACACAGAGTGGCAGCAAGGTCACCTGGCTGAAGAATGGTGAGTCTCTTATATTCGTACGCAGTTGGCCCTATATGGTCTGCTTGACTTCTCTGCATTCATTCTTTTTGAGAATATAAGTGCAATAATAATTAAACAGATCAGCCAGCTGTTTGATAAATGTTAAAAGCTGCAATAAATGTTTCATTTTAGCATAAAATATAACATCTGGGTACAGTTACAGGTCAGGATTGAGAAGTTAATCAAATGATTAAAAAAAAACAACAATTCCTCTGTAAAGCACCGAAGAGTATTCGCCCTGTAAGGTAATCAGAGTTGCATATAATCACAAGAGAATCTCTTGCTGAATAAATACATTAACGTGATCCATTATTACTAATCAATTAAATTCACAGCATATTTGTATGCACAACATTTGCGTCACATTTTGCGGTAATCAACCCTTGATTACCATAATAAAATAAGTCAGTTAGTTAAAGCTGAATCAATTAAATAGAGAAAGACATAGAGAGGGAGAGAGTGTGTTTCCACTGCATGTGTGATTCACTCATTATTCTGTCCTCGTTTTGTGTTTCACTACAGTGTGTGTGTTTCCTCAACGCTCTGGATAAACCCACGCACAAAAACTGCTGAGTCAGTCAGCTTTGAGCCCTCACACACCGCTCCTCGTCTTAATATGTCTAGTCCTGTGTCAGGTCTTTGGATATCAGGGTTAATATCTAACTAAAGGATCCAATCTTTGAGATTATGTGTGTTTGATTTCGTTTGCTGCATCTGCCATCAGATGTAATTGAATGTACCGCATGGTATAATCTGATGCATCTGGGGGGGTGATGTTCTGCTAAAGCTGTTGTTGTGTGTGTGGGGTGTGTGTGTGTGTATGTATGGCAATGTTTCATTGCCCTAAGATGCCCTGTAGGAATCCAAAATAGCCTGTAGATATCCACCAGGAATAAGTCCTAGCTTCACTGAGAATGAATGCTAAAATGTTAGCTCATTGAGGTAATATCCTCTCCATTTAATTGAGGTTTTTCAAGGATGCTAAACATCTTAATGAAAGTACTTACTTTGTATCCATTAGTGTTTCTAAAAAAGGTGTTTCTGTTTACATCTTAATGGTTGTTGTTGACATTTTTTTGTATTTAACGTTAATCTGTTAAATGGCCATAAACTTTTAACATCATAGTACTCGTTTACCACAACATGAAACCCTTGATATTTACACTCGACATACACATTAACATTTCTTTCTGATGCTGCCATAGAGGGTGATAAGTGGGTACATGTATAAAGGAGGTTCAGGGTCACTCCTGGACATTTTGACAGGGCTCAAGGCTGCTGCAAAGACAAATCAGCACTCATGGTGTTTAAATCATCCCTATTACCCTATTACAGGTGTCTCTTACAGTCTTTAATACAATGAGACATTAGTACTGACCGTTTTCATCTGGTTTTCATCACTGAATCAGAGCTACAAAACTTTTTTTTTTTTAAATCAAAGGAGTTTTATATAATACAAACAAATAGTTCAGTAGTTAGTTAAACAAATAGTTCTGTATTTGGGAAATACTTACTTCTTTGCCTAAAGACTGTGAGAGAAACTACAACTTTAAAAATATATGAAGCCTCAGTCAGGCAATCATAAGTTCTGCTCTCATTTAGACTAGTAGAAGAAAGAAACAGCCAGTCTAGCACTGTTCAAAGATAAGAAAGTCCACCTATAAGCACCTCAAAACTTTCTGAAGTGTGAAACTAACTTGTAGTTTTACACAAAGTTACATGCAGAACTATTTCATGGCAAGAAAAAGGATATATATATATGATGTTATTGTCACAGTGAGAATACCAGACAGCCAATGCACTGCTTTTGCAGGCCACAAATGAAATAAATAAGATATAAAAAGTTAATTAGTGATTTTAGAGGTGCTAGTTTCTTTTTTTACTGATCAGAAGCAGGCTAGCTTTTATTTTCTACTTTATGCTAAGCTTTGCTAGCATCTCCTTTTAGCATCTTAAGTCAACTTTAATATTTATCTGAATTTTATCATATTATCTACTACCGGGGTTTTTTGCATGCATTTCCCCCCACGTATTCTCTAAAAATAACATTAATACCCTCCAGTGTGCCAATGCAAAGTTCAGCAACAGCTTTTTTTCATCATATGAACAACAACTACAGTCAACTTAAAAGCTGCTTCCAGAGAAATGCAAAAAGAGGATGTTACATGTGATTTGTTTTTGTTTTTTTTTACCCCAAAGAGAATCTGTAGTTCAAAGAGGTAGAGTAGTGAAAAGTATGTCACTGGTACCAGGCCAGGATGAAGTATTACTAGCTTTAAATCCTGCAGCACTGATCAACAGATTTACTGCACACACACACACAGACAGACACACAGACAGACAGACAGAAAGTGGTACATTAAACACGCAGCCCTTCACACAAACACACATACACGCAAACACATACGTGCAAACACATGCTTTAATGACAACAATTTGAACAATAACACCAACAAACAGTGACCGTTGTGAGCCGGTTCACAGACCAGATGACAGTCAGCAGTAGATCATAGCAGTCTGCCAGGGATGCTGCTGTACTGCGGTCATGCACTCTTTTATCACACTCTCTTACTCTTTATGTAGTTTTGCCAATTTATAACAACTGTAGTATAATCAATAATGCATCAACAAACGAGGAAAACATTGTTATTTCCTTCAAACTCTGCTGGTCTTACAGACGTGCATTGTGGCTGCTGTGTTTTTTGTGCAGATGATTAATGCGTTGGATGAATTTAAAGTTGTGCTTTGTTTTACATTTCAAATTTTTCATTATGATCATTCGTGCCGTTGCCATAGAACAATACACTCATTTTCAGATTTATTCTTAGAAACAGTTTTGCTCTGGGGCACCAAAATAATAGGAGACAGAAAATGTTCTTTGGAGCATGTTGCTGCAGCCACAGAGGTTTAGCAACTAAAGACTTGGATTAACCTCTTCAAATGAAAATATGACTGTTAAGTCTGCAAGTCTGAGTTTGAAGGTTTTAGAGGCTTTTACAAATCTCGAGTTCTCGCAGTTTAATAAAATCTGTAATGTGCAAGCTTCATAAACATATTACAGCATGTGTGAATGTGTGTCCGCCTCCATATTGGTTCCTGCCATCAGCGTGTTTAGATGTACGCTGTGCTCTATCTGCAGCTCTGCGTGTGTGTGTGTGAGTGTGTATCAGAGTGTGCGAGACTTTCTGAGTTTATTTGCTTATGCCTGTGTACTCACATGCCTCCATATGTCTCATAATCCAGGAGCCTGGCACGCAGCATCACGTTGGGGGCTTGGGGAATTCATAGTTGTTCTGCCACATTCATCAGTCTAAAGAAACAGACAGACAGACAGAGAGAACTTATGTGGCTGTGTTTAGCATATTACACGAAATAAAGAGAGATTTTGACTGTGCGCAGGGAACGGCTGCCTCACTGAATGAGGAATCCGCTGTGGAGAAGATTCAAAAGGGCAATTTTACACCAGCTTAAGAGCAAGGGAGTGAATAGAGGGATGCGCACTGCCTAGAGACCGCCAGATGTTACACAAGGGAATCCATCTACAGCAAGACTGACCAAGGGTGGAATGATTCTAAATTGGCTCTAAAAAATTGGGTCCTTGCAGACAAACAGATGAGGGGAAATATTAAAGGAACAGAGTGTTTCATGGAAAATAGTTAGCAGTTTAATTCAGCATCTTTTTTATTATCTCTGCAAAGAAGGTTATGCTATGAACTGTATGTCTGCCTTTTGTTACTACATATAATATCTCTAAAATCAGATTACAATCGTCTTTTGTAGGAGGTTCTGTTTTAGGAAAACGCAGCTTTTGTTGTGTATCCCATCTTTTAGCATTTCTGTACACTTTGCTATATCTTTATAAACAAATGAACTCAGTTAAAAACCAGCATGTTTCCTCTTCACATCACTATTTAAATAGATGTTGAAATAAAGTGCATAGTAAATACACTGTAATAATTTATTATTAATTGCTTACACATAAAGAAGATGGTGGAGAATTGGCAGGGGGACAGTGTGTGCCCTCTGTGCTCTCTAGATTTACAATAAACCAAAGTACTGTTGAAGAGACATGCTACCACACTTAGACAGCATCATGCAATATTAAATATGTTAGGGTAGCTATTATGGTATATTTTATTATTATTATTGTTCACAAAGAATATTCACTTGAACCTCGAATGTGTTCAAATTTTTCAAATTATTTTCTTTTTGTCTTAAATTTTCTTGTTTTAATTTTTTTCCCCTAAATTTTGTTTGATTATTTATTACTTGTCAGCAAGGAGACTAATTAGTTGGTGAAATAAATAAATTTTAAACAGATCAGTAGGAATTTTCAGTATTAAAAATGTAATTAATATCACTGAATGTGATGCAACAAAACAGTGCACGGATATCATCTGCAGAACAGCCACCATGAGCAGTTCAAACACACAGTCAGAGTGTCTGATAGAGGCTACTCATGTTTAAATAATGCCCCTCCTTGTTTATGGTGTTTGACCAGAAATGAACATAGTTATTTCATTTTTCCAAAAGAATTACTCACTCTGCGTACACAGCAACAAAGTCATGAATGAACTTGGTTTTGCAGCTGCCAATGTGGTTGCACTTCTGAGAATTTTGTAATGAGCTCTTGCAAGCAGACTGCATTTCTGTCTCTATGAGAGTGTGTGTTCAGCATCTTACAGTTTTATCAATTTGTATTTTCACATTCTGCAATACTGTTTATGTTTCTGCAAGCATCTCAGAAATCAGAGTCCCACTTATGAACCAAAAACGTAACTTAGTGCAATACTTATTCTGGGACATACCTTTATTATTAGTCACTGCCTTCAAACTTGTAGAAGTGTAACGAGTAAATAACATAATACTCTCTAAAGGCTTGAAGAAATTATTAGTTACAGTCAAGAGCTCCACTTAGCAGGACATTTGACATAGATGAGACTATCACATTGTCATCACATACGATATGTCTATACATTACAATTCTTCAGGATGGCAGCGTAGAGTGGTGAAAGTGGAAACATGATTTAAATACTAAGAACAGCACAAGAATATGAGTAAAATAGATACATGGAGGTCACACAGGAAATCAGCAGGCTGGTCCTAACAGTCTTAAAGCATGTGCTGGTAAATGCCTTGAGTCATATGTCCTCTATATAGGCTACCTTACCATTCCATTAGCTGGAACCTAACAGATCCTCTTGGGAAAATGCCGCAATAGCACTAAATTGAAGAAATAACCACAAAACAGGATTGTAGGAGTAACAAGGTTATCACCAAAGGTGATATGGTCAAACTTTTTTCTAGCTACAACAGCACAAAAGAAATTATATGAAATTTGCTATATTTTAAGATACTTCTTCAGATGGGTAATTCTATCAACACAATAAAAACACACACCCCAGTATGAGACTGCTGCTCGTTCAAACCCTGTTATCCATCTCCACAGATGCTGTGATTCCATGGCAGATGAAAAAAAGGTGAGAGGCAACAGCACAGTGCACACTGATCATTACACTGGGCAAACTGTGTGTTTGTGTGTGTCCTCGAGATTGAAGCAACCGCTGATCTAATCATTCAGTGTGTTAGTTATGGCAGGTGGCAGGCAGTCAGGCATGCTCCATGTTAAATCCAACCCCTGTTGCTTTTATTTATCTTCTATCTTTCTAAGAAAGAGCAGACAGGTCTTGTGTTTTTTGGGTCTGTAAACACTGATTGTGGTTGTAGGAGCTGGAGATGATGCAGACATTGATTTTGATTGAATACAGAACAGTGTAGAAAGTAATGTAAAGAATGTAGTGAAGCTTCTTCTCAAACTTCAACCGTGCCCTTTCACTGATACATTTCTTTTTTGCTGTAAATAATGAAAAATGAGATATTTTTCCATCTTTGGGAAGAGGATGCAGAGGAGATACAGTCTGTGACAGCCCTTCAACAATGGCAATCACAATATAAATCAAACTACTATTCTTCTCAGCTTGTTTGCACAGTACATTTTGTTTCCACTCCAACACTGTATTGTAATTACGAGTATCTACAGAATAAACAGCCAAGGTAGGGGGTCTCATTTATCCATACATTTCAAACTAATAAGTTCCCATAAGTCCTTTCTTTCTGTTTCAAAAGCCCTCCTAACAATCTGCCATTTTCGATTCTTCTTTGACTTCTCCCTTCATCTGGCACCAGCAGAAAATGAAAAACTAAAAAAAAAAGGAAAAAAAAAAAGAAAACCCGCAGACATGAAACCGGAATGGAAATTCTGCCAGGCGCTGCCACCTCCTCGGATGCAATAGTGAACTAAGCGAGGGGATCTTTGAGGGAGCAAAGGGACTTTTAATGAACAGGGCCTTTATTGATCTGTGGACAAAACAGTCGTTAATTATGCACGGGTGGGCATTTAATTGAGGGAGTGAAACAAGGCCCCTGCTTGCTAAGCGAATGCATGGTCAAGAATGAGGAGCATTTGATTGAGCTCGGTGCCGTTTGTGTAAAGGATGAGGCACAAGTCATTTAGCCAGTGCCTCTGGATCTTCCTCTCTCCCTCTTGCACTTGTTTCTTTTTTTCTATTTCTGCCTCTCATGTAGCTTCCCCTTCCATTATCTTTTAGTTAGTGATGCTTGCTGCGTTGTTTCTGCTCTCCCTTTGTTTCCAAATTAGAAGGAAATGCCCTCCATATATTCATTTACCTCAGCTCAGTGTGCTCTTTTGTTATTTGTTCAGCCCCAGTCTGCCTCGCACATCTTTGACATTCTGACTTGTATAAATGGCAGCAGCGAGGAAGTGTCCAAGCAATAAGAGAAGCTGGAAGAGGAGCATATTGACTCAATATGCTGTGGGTGCGTGTTTATGTGTGTGTTTATGTATTTTAGCCCCCATATTTCTACTGCTTGTGCAGTCTAGTGTGTAGCTTTGATTTGTATTTGTCAGTCATCATCAGGTGGTCAACTGTCTTATGGCTTATGCTCACTGAGTTTTATTATATGCAACCACAACTCTCCATGTCTGAAGTCTGTCACAGCGCCTGCGTGAACCTCCTGAGACTGATGATCATTTAATAGGTTCCCAGCAGTAGTTTTAGTCAATGAGTTGTAACTTTTAGATACAAGTTCAGTAGTCATTATGTTCTCATACATTTGAGAATTCAAGTCAAGGCAAACTAAATTCAAGATTAATCAAATAATTCCTAATTACATAAAAAGATTGTAGATATGACTGAAATGAACATTTTAAGTTGAATTATATGTTTATAACTAAGGATTGCACACAATAATGATCTGTTTTAATGTAAATAAAAGGTGCAACAAAACAGTAAAGGCATAAATTGCACAACTTTTATCCTCTTGAGTGAAATCACACACTGGTTTATGTATTTATGTTTATAGCGTAATATAAAATGATGACACACGGGGTCATTTGGGGCACCTGTGTGCGTAATGATGTGTAAGTCGTTGGTCTGTTTCACTGTAGTGTAACAACGTAACCTTTGTCACTGGTATCAAACCGCACACTTCTGGAGATGAATGGTGGTGTTTAACTGAAGACTGCACAAGGTGTAATCCCTACAGGGGATGAGTTGTGTTGCTTGAGCATGAGTGTATAAGCTCAGCATGACTTAGATTCTCATTAAAAGAGGCTTATTTATCTCTACACCTCCTAAAGAATCAAGGATGGCGTCTTCAAGTCTTTTGGCTGGCAGCAATTACCATACCTATCAAGTAGCTTTTATAACGCCTGTTCGGTGTCATAAGAGAGATGTGCCAAGCTATTACTCAAGCTGCCAGCACTTTTCACAAGGTGTAAGTGCTGAATGCGTTCTCAAAATGGATTTATGTAAGGGGATCAGTTTCTGTACACTGAACAAAAAAAAAAAACATCCATTTTAGAAGTTAAAAATATAGCTTTGCTATCTATGCCTGTTGGGGAAAAACGGAAACATTAGTTCATAGTTGTGAGCTGTTGAAACCTGTTATGTTGGGGTTTCAACTCCAGCTTTACTTTGCATTTGTAGGCACTAAGTTTAGAAAAATATTATAATAAACATCAAATAAGCATTTGCCTTCAATAAAACTGGCAATCAGTTTCGTAAAAGACAGATATGTTAAAAAAAAGACTTTATTTGCATTTGTTTTTAATTCCTTTCTATTCTTGTTTTATCAATTGATTAACCCTAACTCTTAAGCTTGGATGTGAAAGAAGAAAAATAAATTTACTTTGCAGTAATAATCAAAATGAACATAAAATGAAGAAAACAATATAAACTACAGTGTAAAAAACACATCAATTTAACCAGAGATGACTATTGCAAGGCTAAACTAAACTTGCACTGCCATCATTTATGTAAATTGCATCTCTGATGCCTCGCATCATGTGAAAGCTAACATATTTAATGCTTTCTGACATCTAAATAAAGTACACATTCATATTAGAGTTTCAGTTGTATCATTCTTGATAGTTTGCTTAAAAATACACAAACATACATGTTTTGGTTTGCATCTGATTAGCCAGACTAAATTCTAATTTGATATAATTTTGTTAATCAACTACTGTAAATTAACTCTGCTTGTCATAAAACCTGAGCTTAGTAATTAATATATTCATTCTGTATGAAAAGTTGCATCTTTTCCTTCCCAAATGGCAACAATGTGGTAAAAATGTTAAAAACCCATATTATTATTCATTTTCCTATGAAACCTCATACTCCATGCTGAGATTGGTTGTAGGAGGCCTCATCAATAACTCAATTCATATGGGTGGGAGTATTTTTAGTTTAAAATTTCAGTGCAATTCCTGGGAGTGATTGTTGAATGCCGGCTTAATATGAGTGCTGGTCCTGTATGATGAAACACAAAGCAATTCCTCGAGCTCAGGGCATCCAATGTAAATTCAGAATATGAAAAAATAAACCCATTTATTAGCCATAGTTGAGCTATACATCTTTAATAATGCAGACAGTCTTCCAAATGTTCACCTAGTCTCAGGGTGAAGTTGTCGAGAATTCCTTCGCTGATAGTATTGTGTGACTAACCGTAATATCCCACTGCTGCTTTGAGGGCTATTACTGTCATAGTAACCCAACAGGGTGTCATTATATGGCTAGCAGCTGCAGCTATTTGTTTTTTTTCAGTTAACTCAGCCTAACAGCTGTGCTTGTGTGTGTGTGTATGAGCACGAGGAGGGATACTGTACATGCATGCGTGTGTATTTGCAGGTCTGCATAAACTGCATATGAGTGTGTGATTATGCGTGTGTGTGTTTATCATGCATTTGCTTGTGTAGCATGTATCAAGACTGCCTGCCTGCCTGTGTGAAGATGTGTGTGTAATCATACTCTTTTCTCCCAGGGTCCACAACCTCCCATTGCTCTTTGATAAATGTGTGGCACTGTGGTGCATGTGTGGCTTTAAAATGAATTGGCCGGCTGGCCCCTGCGGGAGCAGTACATACTGTTTTCAGACACATCATTACTGGTATGGATTTATCGATTGTTTGTTGTTTTTTCTCCCCTTCCTTTGAGTTGTTTTGTTTCTTTTCAATTAGCTGCACTTTCACACAATTAAACACACATGATGCATGCAAAATCGCTCACCCAGATGAACTACAGTTTGATGCATTGTCATTTTAGATAAACAACAGCAATCAGAGATCATTTAAAACCCTAATATGACTTGTGTTTAGTTTTTTTTTGATAGGCAACTTTTTTGTCTAGCTGAAAAATGGCTGTCTTTCATTAAAAAAAGTATTCATTGATTTTTTTTTTGTTTAAATGAAATTAATTCGGCCTTAATGGATGAACTAGCATGTCACTCTGATAAAAAAGTCATGGAAACAAGGTTTGGGGGAATAAATAGATGTATAGAGTGATGCAAAACGTGAACAAACACTCAAAAGCATCATTTCATTCACAAAACCTAATAGAAGCTTAGAAAGTCAAAAGATGATACTCAGTACAGCTTTTCCATTGATTGACATGGCATGCACTGACAATCTCACTTTTAAAAATATATAATGTAAACATCTTTCCTTATAATAAACTTAAATAGTTCACAGGACTTATGCAACCTGAATTTATTTCTGCATGACATGTGTGATTTCGCCATATTCTCCTATACTTGTCTGTCACTCTTCACTAGATGGAACCAGGCCTGCATATTTGTGCTCAATGTGAGGTCAGACGCAGCCAGTTACTCTCAGCCTTGGATAAGAATGTCAACCCACACACTGCTAACATTTCGACTGAACGCCTTCAGGGCCTCACTGTCTCCAGCTCAACAATGTTTGGAACCGATCAATCATTTTATTTTCTCAAGACTACAGGTGCCTCTGTCGGTTCTTTAGCAAAGCATTCATAGTCTAAAAGACTTTTTTTTTCTCTTTATATTAAATGATAGCATTGATTTGAGGGGGTTTAATTGTAAGTACTTCATTAAAGGTTAGAGGCTTTACAATGCAAGGCAAAGCTGCATGTGTTGCTTTTTTATGAACTTATACAGTTGTCACTAGAATAAGAGCGCTGGACTAATTTGTCTTTGATGCAAAACCAATTTGACTTCACTTATCAACACAGTTACTCCCTCTCTCCCTCTCCAAAAAAAATGTCCAAAACCTGACAAGAGATTTTCAATTTCCTGCAGCGATCTCTGCTAACAACCCTGGCCTACCAGGATATATAAGGCCATTACCATTCACAGCAACAACACGGAACAAGCAGAGCAGATGTCCCATAAGACTAACAGCAAATGCATGGTCTTGTCTCCTTGTGTTAAATCAACATTATGCTCTGTTAAAAAAAAAAAAAAAAAAAAAAAGAAGGAAGGTTTGCGCCCAAAGGTTGTATGTTTCTTGTAGGCGAAATGGTTTTTTTTTTGTGGGAAGTATGATGTGACGCGCCCTAATGGTTTATT
>JAPZDV010000012.1:8229392-8242646 GCA_029814665.1 Acanthurus lineatus | reverse complement strand
CACAGAGTTGTGGAGGCTGAGACGAAACACAGTCAGGTTTGGTCCTTTCTGACCATAGTCTGGCCTAATGGAAATCTTATGGCTGAGTGCACCACACAGCACACAGAGTCAGGATGAATGGCCACCTAGTGAAAGCATTCCAGCAGGAAAAATGAACTATACTGAGACGAAAAGTAGGGCTATATTATGGTGGGGGGGCTGAAGAGGGGACAGAAATGGGGAAGGGGGGGGTTGTGGCATCCCATTGGTGATAAAGAGGCCAACAATGTGTCGCCTTTATCTTAATGAGATCCAAGAGTTTAGGTCTAAAAATCTCCTTTTAACACTTTTTTTTTTTTTTTTGCGACCAAGCATTAAATAATTCATAGACAGACTCTGGCTCATATGTTTTTGCTCTCAGTACACAGCGGACTCGAATGCTGTGTGCAGTGTTTGTTTTTACTCGGTACATATTTACTCCTTGCATTAGGTTATTAGACTGACTGTTGTCACAACGCATTGCATCTCCGGACTCCCACAGTGATGGAGAGGGAAGTAAAATAAACATGTAACTGCCTCTGAAGTCCTCTTGAAATGTTTATTCCTTCTGAATATATTAAAGGATTAGAGATTGTATGTAACATGATTATGAACAAAGCAGCAGGAGTGTGATCAAAGTGAAGGGAGAGAGTAAACAGATATGCATTTACAGACACACACACACACACACACACAGGAGACGGAAAAGGTGAGGGATAAACAGAAATTATGAAACGGATTAAGAGATTACTTCGGCTTGAGATTTTTCATTAATTAAAACAAAACATTACTGACATACAGTTCATAATTTGGAAAGAAGTTTAGAGTCCAGCGAACCACTAACGTCCTGTTTGGCATGTTCCCGTTAATTATCAGCAAGACTGAGATACTATTCAAAATAAATACATGTAGTTTATCAAATTATGCATTGTTGTATTTTACTTCTTTAAATTCAAGTAAATTTTTGTTTATTTTTAAATTTTAGAGCTTTTAAATTGTTGAAGGTTATTTTTTGAGTGAGTATAGGGTGATATTATAGACATAGTCAGTTCTCTTGTGGGCCAAACCCATGAATTCATATTCTGCTAAGTATTTGCTCACTTCATTTGCTGTCAGACCAGCAGGGAGCAGGGTACGTGTGGAGCAGGCTGAAGTTCTTGGAAAAAGACATTTTTTCTGCTGTGTGAGCATCAAAATAAGGTTCTTTTCATTAGAATCCTGATCTGGTTACCACAGGCAGGGTAGATTTAATCCCCCTTAAAACTGAGGATTGGACTGGGCTTGTCTACTGAGGTGGAGGTGGCCCTTCTTGTACCGAGGTCATGATTTATCTCTCAAAAGAGTGCTTTCAGTTCATGTAGTAAATTTGCGATGTCACTTTCTCAAGTGCAACTTGGTGTTTCTAGAAAATATAACAACATACTCAAAGCCCTCGCTCTCCCTTCAGTTTTCCCCAACGGCTCTTCAATACACAGTGATTGCTCCAAACATGCTGGCGAATACAACATGTGCAGGTGACAAATGTGGCGAATTCTGATTTTGCTAAAGGGACGAGGGACAAGAAATCAAGAAAAAAACAAGAGCAAACTTGATGACATGGTATGAAACGTTGAATTTGCCCTCTATATCCACTGTCTGTTTTTATATTGTTATACAAGGAACATATATGGTTATACTAGCTGAGAAAATTGCATATGCATGTTGTTGCAGAATGTATTCAGCTTAACAGATTTACACACCAGAACAGGTTGCACAGGCCACTGGTGCCCATGGCACAGTAAACCCATTTATAGGCAGATGTTATCAGAACTCCTTGCCAAGTGAACTTAAGTCAGTGTACACTGGTGTACGATCCCATAGCTCTGAAATACTCAATATATGATGGAAATCCCTCTCTCCTGATCCACCAGCCACGATCCATCTAGCTTCCTTTCATAGAAAGAGCAAAGAAACCTGTCATACTTTCTCTGCAAGATATTCAAGTTGTTGACATTACGGCAGCCCATCCAACTCAGTTTTGCATTTGTATCAGCTGGAAGCGGCTCTGAGAGGCACCAGTGGTCTCTAAATGTCCAAGATGGTCCTTAGCATGGTCGGTCTGAAGTTGAGGGCGGATTCAGAGCAGGTTGTTGACAGACACCAGTGCTCTTCTACCATCCTGAAGCCCACGTGCACTGACAGCTGTCAGCTACCTTGGCCATCACCTGTCTGACACCCCTGACACACACACACATGAATGTACATATCTGCGTGATTGCACATACTGGCACACATACAATGTTTCCTTTGCACACATGCATGCACACAAGCATACATTTTTAAGTAGAAACACACACAGAGCCACAGAGGAGAAAGCTCTTGGTCCAGTCGACGCCTCCAGATTTCATTCTGAACTGCCCTTCTCTTTTTTTTAGTTTCATTTATATGTTTTCTCTCTCTCTCTCTCT
The DNA here is from genome assembly GCA_029814665.1 of Acanthurus lineatus. Taxonomy (NCBI): domain Eukaryota; kingdom Metazoa; phylum Chordata; class Actinopteri; order Acanthuriformes; family Acanthuridae; genus Acanthurus; species Acanthurus lineatus. Next base: position 8,240,181 of record JAPZDV010000012.1, on the reverse strand, counting down.
CTCTCTCTCTCTCCCTCTCGCTCTCTCCTGGCCAAAGCTGGGGATACAGAGCGCCAGCCACCCGTGAGATGAGCGATTTAGTAATTGTGCAGCTGGCACCCAGACATGGGGGCCTCTGCAGCAGTGGTGGACACTGTGGCATGTAAGGCCAGACAGGCCAGTCCAACGGGGGAGAGAAGATAGATATGTAGAGACGGACGAAAAAATTATAAAAGGCAGGCAATTTGTGAAAAAGAAATTTCCGAAAAATTAATGGATGTAAAGAGAAAGTAAGAGAAAGGAGAGTGGGTGCAGGCTCATCTTGGTATGTGGGTGGAAGCTTTTGAGTTTTGAAGAGTAGCAACAGTATTGGCATGGGAGCGAAGTAACAAGGGAGGAGGAGGAGAGGGGTGGATTGGAAGAGAAAGGGAGGGAAGGAGGGACTGGGCTGGAAAAGCAGCAATTAGTGTAATTAGGAGACCAGCTTTAGCAAGGCACTGACAATATGTCACCTCTCATTATAACCCATAAGCAAACACAGCAGCCTAATGCAAGGCAGCACCCTTTCTCTAGACAGTTCCCTGTGTCAATGCAGATTTTGTTCTCCCTAGTCACGCCAGGCTGCATATCATTGACTTGCCAATGCAACATAAGGATTTTGGATTCAGTATATAACGTCCAGTTAAGTAGAGAGACCCAAACAGCAGTTGGGGCCAAGCGTGCTGCTGTTGTACAGGATGTCTGGCATCTAAACAGGAAGGGAGTCCGGATCCTTGTCAGACAACAGTGGGATTGATTAATTCAGATGGATGAAATGTGCTGTTTTGTGCTGCTGAGGTGGTTTTGAATGTAGTTGGAATTGATGTCCGGACAATGCTGGCACGAGAGCCGCATTGTGCTTTGAAGCCATGCATGATTTGTGTCAACATTTTTTTTTTTTTTGTGAATTTTTATGCACTTTGTTTATGCATGATTTCACTTAAACATAATATTGCTGTGTATCTGTCTCTTTTCAAAACAAATACTGACATTATGCGCATTATACCACATAACATAACTTTGAAGTTGCATTTAATGACATAGATCAGCATGCCAGTGCATCCTTAGCTTAGCTCAGGCAACCGTGTATGGAGTGAGAATAGCTTTATCCTTGTGGAATGTTTCCCAAAGTAGCAGGGGCATCATTTTCTGCCTTTTTCTGAATATTTACACAGTTTCCATGAGCCAGTACACTTGTTTTCATGGCAACCCTACAGTACTCCAAAGTGAAATGTTGATTTTTGTTTCCTTTTATTTGTTGTCTGTTTTTTTTCCTTCCAGATTCAAGCAAACAGTCCATTAAAACTTTACCACTGCCACATAAACACACAGAAACAGTTATGTTTTCTGTTGTGCCTCTGGTTCCTTTTTTTTTCATCCCTCTGTAACATGGCACGGGGCCGCTGAGCCAAGTGACTGTGACAAATTGGGATTGGAAATGACAAAATAGGCTATTTAATAAGCATGGTGGAGGGGATTGGACTCTGGTGTCGGGTTCACTCGAATAAGCAGACTGTCTGAACTCCTCCTGGGCCTGGCTTTGATGGGGGCTTTCATCCATCTGATGGGGCGATTCTGGCAATGGAAGATGGGGCCGTGTCTGCCTCGCTATCTACAGTGTGTGGGTGTGTGTGTGTGTATTAAGCTGAGCATGCATGTGAGTATGCACAGGGCTGGTTTTGAGTAAATACAAAATCAGCATACACATCAGTCCAAGGCAGAGATTTACTGCTGTGAACGCGTGGGCCAGGGGTGAGTAATTGTGACTGTGACAGTAATCACTTGTGCCAGTGTTTCTTTGGTCACTGTGGCCCCTAAATTGAAGAGTTTTAATTAGAAAAAGATGCGCACGATCTGCCCTAATGATATGAGGCTCAACTGAGTAGGGTAAGTGATGGTGAAGAGAAAAAGGCAAATGTGAAAGAAATATGTAGAAAAACACCAAAGAAGTTTAATAAAAATGTGCATGATTGAATGCTGAAGCAATCATTAAATAACACTTACAACAAGATACAACACTGACACATGATCTTTACTTAATAAAACAAGATTTAACTGAAAAGTTAAAGGACTGAAAGGAGAGAAAAACTGAGAAAAACAGAAGAAAACAGATGACCCCACAAAGGGAGTGACGCAGAGACTTTGAAACAGACTATGGGCAAAGAAAAAGGCAATAAAGCAACAAATAAAAGTGACAGTGGAGTGTAAAGAAGGAATGAGTGAGAAAGATGATGTGAATGGGCAGACAGCATAAAGGATGATAGAAAAGGTGTAACACAGGGTGATGGAGGAAAAGTCTGAGGAGAAGTAAAACACAATAAAACAAAGTGATGAGAAAAAAGGAAAGAGCAGAGGGCTGGAAAGTAACAGTGATGAGAACTTGTTGACAGCGAGTTACACACAGAGACAGAGAAAGACAAAAAAGGGGAGAAGGCAAAAAAACTGCATAGAATACAGAATTAGATGGTGAAGGAAGGTGGGAAATGAGGAGTAAGGAGGCTAGGTGACGGAGGGACAGAGAGAGAGAGATAGTGTACCATTATATACGTGGTGTGCATGCATGTATCATTAACATAAACAGTCCATTTGCATGCGTGTGTGTGTGTGTGTGTGTATGTGTTTTCATGCATTCGGTAATTTGATTTAACCAGCCTCCCAGGAGGGAAAAAAAAGTTTCTATCCAGTCGGAGACAGTGCATTTTTTGACCAGCTCCAACACACCCTAATGTCTGTGAAAACATGAATTATGAATTAAAGCATGACATTTTCTGCTAATGCGCGGATTCAGTCCTGCAAGGAATTTTATATATCCCTGCCTCGAAAACATTGCACGGTCGAAAAACTTGGTTCCAGGCTGTAACTCACAGCTACTCTGCACTCTTGAACCAGTCCAGCCAAGCTGTTAGTGACTGTCATGTTCTGAAAGCAGAGCTGACCACAGACTCAATCCTTATGTTGCAATACTAAGAATCAGGGAGTTCTTTAAGTTCAAACTGGATTGCTTGCCAGTGTGTTACGTGTCTTTGCATCAACATCGCTATGCACACCCTTACAGCCTGAGACCCCTACACAATTTTCACAGTACATTTGTGTTGTTTTTCTTAAATTTGAGTAGATATAATAAAGTGTGTCATGGAACTCATTCACTTTCATTCTAACTTGTGCAAACCTTATTGATAGGACATGTGATGACTTTTGAACTGTATATCAGCGCTTTCTTTTATACAATTGTAATGTCAATTTTTGAAAATCAATGCGTATGGAGATCACTCATAAATTAAAATTAGGGTAAGATGCACAGTTTTCCCTATTTGAATTATCACTATGATATAGTTTGCTGCTTCAGGATGATAACAAAGAGTCTGCATTAAAGCCACTTTAAGATAAATACTAATGTAAGTGTGATTATACACGTTTAACACACAGATGTTTAGCAGCTATATTGGTTACCATTGTAATGCCTTAATTTTGTGCAGTAAAAGTGCAAACAATTGTTAATTAGCACTGAAAATATAAAGTACAGCTAAAAATGATGGGTTTTCATAATTTTTTCATGTGTTTGGTAAAAACCCTAAAACTTGGACAAATTATATTTTGACATAGTGACAGGGCTAAATGAGCCATATGAGACTGCTAAATCTGAGGAAAAAAAAACATAAAACAAATGTCATGGTAATCCATCCAATAGTAGATTTATTTATTTTTTTCACAGAACAACACACGTTAATCCTCTTGGGCCCTTGGATATCTTGGGAATCATGATGCCAGTAGTGCTCTGGACTCATCTCCTTTGCCTTCTGCTGGTGTTGTCATCTACTTGCACTACCAGCTTTTGTTGTAGCCATGTTTCTGATATCTGTCTGTACCTTTGAAATTAGCCAGCTTGTTCCGCTTACTCTGACACCATTGAGAAATGATACAAATCATTGCGGAGCCAGATTCATCCTTTCCCACACACATTAAAGGTGTTTCTGTGAAAAGAGAAGCCGCCTTTTATTTTTTCACTCAGTACTCAGATGCACTCCACACAACACTCTGAAGTGGCATCTAATCTGATTGGTCAGAAGGGCACAATAGAGAAGAGAGCGGCCTAATGGCAGAGCAGAGAGGCAGAAATAACAAGCTTATCAAAGTGAAAGAAAATAAAACAGCAAAAACTTGTTTTGGCAACCAACATAAAAAAGTGACAGACCAATCAGATGGCATGCCTCACTCAGGCAAATTCCAGGTTCTTTCTTTTCTCTCTAAGTATTTCAAATATTTCACCAAAAGTTAGTTCTCCAGAACATTTTTCCACAAATAAAGAAAGGCATTTTCATATTTTCCTCTATTCCACCCCACCTTGTACAAGTGATCTTCAACAAACTTGTCAAATGCATGTTTCAGTTAGAAAAAACTATATCTGAAATAAAATGTATAAAAATGGCAGCTGCTGTAGATACATAAGTCATAAACAACTGTTCCTGCTATGGCATCAAAACTAGTGTTGCATCTTGCTGTAGCTTGTTCACTTAGCTCTGCCTTTACGCTGCCGCAACCTTCTCTTCTGTGAGGGCACGTCACAATCGACAATATGCTTCACTTCAAGCTTCATTTGTGAAGCCACATTAACCTTATCTAACAACACTCAACAATTAGTCTTTTACAGTAAACACAATCAACAGTTATACCATTACAGAGTCGAGTAACTACAAGTGCCAAGCATTGTAGTGTAATGAGACCAGTAAACAACAGTATGTAAACAATGACAATCTCCTTACAGCTACATATATGTTAAAAGATTGCTGTTACAACACTTAATGATTATACAGAGATACGGCCGCTATTTGATAAGATAAGGACCAACTTACTTTACATCTTATTACACTTTGACAATAAAATATATCCATGTTTGCTGAACAGAAGCTTGACAGATTTTTATTACAAGAATAGTATCAAAATACTATTTTTACTAGAAATAATGTTGTTTTGCATTTTCCTTTATTTAATCACTTATTATGACAGTTTTAAGTACAACACTGGAAAATATCCTTTGTTTTTATCTACTTGCCAAGTTTTTATTCATTTATTTATATTTAGTAATTGATAGTTATTTGCATTTTTTGTCAGCCTAATTAAGGCGCTCATACACACACTCATACAGACACACTGCTACTTGTGTGCTTGCGTGCCTGTGAATGTTTATGCATATGTGGAAGTGTGTATCAGAGAGACAGAAAGGGTTGTCTGCTGGCCATTGGCTCCATGCCTATCAGTTTGCAGTGATCAGTCTTGCCTGGCTGTCGTCTGCCCACTGCCAGCTGTCAAAGGGCCTGCTCTGGGCATGCCCACTGATGAGGGGCTGCAGCCATGCTCTAGAATCAATCCAGCACTCTAATAGGTCACGTATGGCTGCACAGTGCTTGCCAATAGCTTTGGATTGGAGAGAAGGCAGCAGGAGGAAGCAGGAAGATGTGGAGGGTAAGAGAGTGATACACAGGAGAAGACAAATATTTTAGCCATATTTTTATCGACAAGTCTTGCTGGACACTGCTAGAAAAGGAAGGGCATAAAATTGACTTCCCACTAATTTGCCCCAGTTAGTAAAGGCCTCTGATCCCACTGTACTGATGACCAAGTTTGAGTGAAACCAGACTGTGCTTACAATTATCCCTCTTTTCTTTATCTTCCCTTCTAACTCATTAGAGTTGCCTACTTTTAGAACTAATTATGAGCAAATGTGTACACACTTAATAAAATTCCCCTAAGTGGAAGGTAGAACAGAAGGAAATTCATTGGAGGAGTGTGGATTTTGTTTTTTAGATACCAAACAGTTGGCGCACAGCAAATGTTTCAGTTTGCAAAGCAACTTCTGGGCCGTTGGTGCACACAGAAGAAAAAAAAAATTTGATACAAATGCTCTCTAATTAAACATATTCAAACTGCCTGCCGCACTGTTAAATCATCTACTGTAAGGGAACAGGGAAAGTGTAGATAGGCAAAACCGAATTAATTCTTTCCTCCCAATGCTCTTTGCCTTTGAGGCACAGAGGAATAAACTGTATGTTTTTAATTTCTTTGAAGTTATCACTCCACAGCTCAAACACATCTAAGTGGAAACTTGAAAAAGAAATGTTTTCGATCAATTTAAGTCAAGCGAGGGATTTGAAATGAGTTTTCTTTCCTCTATTTCATGTTCAACTTCACTTTCCAAGTGCAACAAGATATTTACTTCTTTTTATCTCACTAAAGGTATATGTGGTACTTTTTTTCATTGCCAGATATAAACCTTTAATTGAAGTAGTTTACTGCTTTACAAGGTAATCAAGCAATTTGCTTAAATTTAAATCCTTCAGAATTGTCTGCTTTGTCTGTTGTGTAAAAAAAAAAAATAGAGCATTATTGCAAAACATTCTGTCTTGCAAGACTTGATGGATCACTTAAACACAGTGTAAGAGAATGATAACAATGAGTGATCTTCAAGCATCAAGCAGATCATCAGGCACCTCTGTGTTTTTTTCTTGAAGTGCAGACTTGAAATGGTATTGTGTTAAAAGTCCATTAGGGGCCATATTGGTGTGGGTGTGTTGCTACAGGTAGCGGTGGGAAAATGAAACAAGATCAAACAAGTCCAGTCTGATGGCCTTTCAGACTCCCAGACATAGTTTTTTATCCTTATGAGGCAATATTTCAAAAAGTTACCATGGCAGCTGTAGTCCTTAATCCATCTTGATGATTGCAAGAGAAATGGTAGAATTAGCACAGTGCTTCACCTTTCACAAAAAAAAACACTTGGAATCCGAATGTATTTTTATTAACCAGTGCAATATGTTTCCTGACAATTGCTGAATAAGTCTTATAACTACCCGAGCTTGGATAGGAGTTCAAGAACATGCAGGAATGCCCAAGTGCTACCATCAGGAGCTGTTTCATCAAAGAGGAGACGGTCCTTGTCTGTTGAGGGGGGGGATCACCGAAGAAGACACTCTGATCTAGTCGCTCGCACTTGAGGAGTTGTCAGAGGAGCAGGACACTGTTCATATCTGCAAAAGATTACTAACCTCGGGTTTGGTAATGCAGCAGACAGATAAGCAATGATATGGTATGATGGTAGGATCGTCTTTTTCGTGTCTTTTACAGACAGTCACACAGACACACCCTCACAGCCAGTCTGGAACTAGAGACACAGAAATGTTGGGACTTGCTCTTTAACATCACAATAGGAGAGGCCTGGCTGCAGTGAAACACAGCTCTGCCTCAGCAGAGAATGATAACAGTGTGTCATCTCCACTGTCAGACAGCATGGATTGGCCATCATCCTCTGCAGGGGTAAGTGGTGGATCTTAGAGAGGAGCACAAGGCTGAGTCAAAGGAGTCCAGTCACATTCTGTCTCACTGCTGTCAGCGCAAAACTCCATCTGAGAAGAATACTAGAAAATGGGCCTATCACTGCCAACTAGCGAACTCCTACTGTTAGTGGACGCAGGCAGCGGCATGTTTAGTGCCAAGGCAAACAGTGCACCACTGGTGTCGGTCTGCCATGCCAATCAGTCCAGGGCACAAAGGTCAGAGTCTATCTGTGTCTAGAGATAAAGTTATCTTTGACTGCTACGTTGTCTTTCTTGAGCTCTATGTTGTTACTGTATTTCTTCAAATAGTGATGGGGTCTTTATTCGCCCTGAACTGCAGAAGGTGCCAAGCCTTTTTATGAAACAGGCTTTTATTTTGAACTCTGTGGTTTGGTTTTCTAGTACAGAAGTCTCTTTTTTACCAAATGTTTGTTCCTTTTTGCCCCGTTAAAGTTCAGTCAAATCATTGTCACTACCCGTTATTTGAGCATTATTTGATTCGGTATGTCTCGTCCTTAAGGAAAGAGAAGAGGAAATGAGGTCAGAGCAGCTATTTTCTGCCTCCAAAGACTGTTGGCAGGCTTGTCGTCGATTGGCTGACTATAAATGTACAAATCTCAGTTAAAGGTTTCCGTGGCCAGATGGGGTCACGAGGTGGCTGTAGGATCCTGCTAATGTTGTACTTCTTGTGACATTCAATCAATCAGAACAATGCCTCAAAGCTTTCGCATCCGATACAGTAAAAAGGCCAAAAGTTGTCTTCCCACTTAGCTTTTTCTGAGTGGAGCTCTATGACAGAAAAGTTGTCTATTTTGTCTCAAAGATTAAAAGGTGATGCTAGTTATGTCATTAGTGTTATCCTTTGTTGTGCTGAAGATGGTGTCTGAAAGACATGGTGTTCCCAATAAAAGGGGGGATTTTTTTTGTTTGTTTGTTTTATAATTATAAACATGAGACCTTAAGGATTCAGTGTTAAGAGTGTTTGATCCATACTGGGGTCTAAAAGTTAAGATAGCTGAGCCTTATCTTTGATTTCGTATTTTATCCACACCTGTGATCTGTCTATCCATCAAATCGGCCTGGATTGAAATATCTATATTTCATATAAAGCTATTGAATGAGTTTCCAGCATATGCATTAAAACCATTTGTGGTCCCTGAGTCTACTGACTTAAATGCACCTCTAACCTTTCCTCCATTAACCGGCCGGCTGCTGGATCTGACTAAATGAGTAGTTTTCAGCTGAAAGCTCTCTGCTGAGCTCCGGGTTCTGACAAATCTGAGCAATGTTTTCCTAGCTCACAACCATTTCCTGAACTATGACAGTCTTAAACTCTCTCACTGAATGCACTGAGTCCACTGTTCAGTCAGCCTAGTTCCACTATCATAGAGCATTTCTTTAAGGTAGGTCATTAAGTCCAACCCCTCTCTCAGTTTTTTGTATCAGTTCTTATGAATGAGTCTAACCTGCTCCTCAAGACTTTCAGCTTCTCCTGCACCTGTAGAGATTTTCCCTGCTGTGGTTTTCTCTGAGCAGCTGATTTTCTTGCTGCAGGGTATCATATTTTTTTGCCCCATGGCCTCCATCTCAATCATCACTGAGTTGTAGTCTTCACTCAGCTCCTGATTTTCTTGCTGCAGGGTTTCATATATTTGCCTCAAGTCCTTCATCTCAATCATCACCGAGCTGTAGTTTTCAACACAGCAGTTTTGAGTTTACCCCAAACTCTTGAACTGTAGCTTCATGGAGCATCGAAGTGCCAATGGTTTCTTCATACCCATCCATCAATATTGGAGACAACTCCTTCTTATCTTTAATTTCCTGACACAGAGCGGTATTTCCTCACTTCATGGTCGCATTTTGTCCAAAGACTAGACTTAATATTTCAGAATTTCAGCTACATGGCAGTGCTGTTTCTTTGAGCTCCTAAGATTTTTAGCTTCTGAGCAACATAATTTGTTAAGGGAGACTCTCCATCAATGTTTCAGCTCCTCCTGCTGGTTAAGTGTCTCCTCCATTTCAGAGATGCCAACCTGCCTCTGGACACACACGTTCATATTGGTACTTATTTTGAGCACCTTAATCTGATATTTAAGAACTTACATTTGTTGTTGTTGTTGTTTTACTGGTACTTTGTATGTTGGAGCAAGGTCTGATCCAGACCAACCCTTGATCAATACCTCTTTAATCGCCGAAGTGACTTCTTTTTAACTATCTAAGCAACACATACAAACATTTACACTTACATCTTACAAATTTTGACTGTTAAAACTGCTACAAAAAAGCAATATTTAAGATCGGTTTGACCTCAGTGATGGAGTGGGTTTGTTATGAGGACAGATCCACAATTAATGAGCTTTACAAAATCCCTACACGCCATTGTAAATCCTCTATATGGCTTGACCAGTTCACACTACATTAAGTGCCTTACTGAAGCACTCTGTGAGATCTGTAATACTCCCCATATTTCTGTCGAATTAACCCTTGCATCACGAGTAAATGCACTTTGATAGACCGAACACACTGTACAATCCCAATATATTATAAGCGCACATCCGCATGTTATTCCTCCATTTACACTAACACTAACTGTAAGTGAACAAAGAGATCAAAGCTGCTGAAGTTGCTCTTGAACTGTTTGCTCTGGAGATTGGACACCCCCCGAGCAGTCGGTTTCCAATACTACGGACATTGCCTCGACCAACAGTCTGAGAAGGAATTATTTCCGGAAGCTCCGAGCACGCTAGCGGGCAGGAGGAGAGTGAGATTAGAAGTCCTCTCCCAGCCGGCAGAAATACAATAGGTTAAACCACCTGCTGGCCAGAGAAGCTTTTCTTCGACTGGTGTTGCAATCTTCTCTTTCCGAAGGGTCTGTGGGGTGTAAAGGCCAGAGATATACTAAATGTTATTGTTTCTCCCTTTTTTTTTTTTTGTCATCCACCTTTTGTTCTAAATCTTTCAAAGAGGCCATTAATCACACCCACGGCTACACACGACACAACACAGCCTGTGTCGTTCCCTCTCTTTGCTCTTTCTCTCATTATTTCATTTTTGTCTTGTTCTTTCCCATTTACCTCTTTTCAGTTAACCTCTCTGCCCTGTCAGCTCTGTCTGTCTTTCTGTCTAACCTTTTATGCATGTTTCACAGCAGCCAAGGAGCGTAACCCCCTCCCCCCACACCCCCTGTTACTTTCCAATGTTTGTCTGAAGTATTAGGGGGTTGTTGCCTCATTGGACAGAATTAATTGATTAATACTTTTATCCAATTAGTGCTCCATCATGCAATTAATCAGCTGCCTGATGTTAGGGCTGCTCCACCAGTTGGACGAAAGGCAGGCAGATGCTTCGGGTCTGGTGTGTGATGAACAATGACCTCTCCCTCTCTTGGGGGGGGGGGGGGGCGGGGGGCCCGGGGCCGGCCCCCCACGCGGCCGCGGCGGGCG
>JAPZDV010000012.1:8165043-8227820 GCA_029814665.1 Acanthurus lineatus | reverse complement strand
AATTAAAAATTTTTCTTTATTGATTTTTTTTGTTTTTTTAATTTTTTCCCCGGTTTGTTTTGTTTCATTTTTTTTTTTCCTTTTCCCTTTTTTTTTAAAAAAAATCAAAATGGCTCCCTCTTGGACAGCACATGCTTGGACACTGCTGGCATCATTGGGTCTTCTTGGCTGCTGCGGTTTCGGTTGGTGTGAAGCCTCAAGGACTAGTAGTTCGAGTTTGAGCAGAAAGGAACAAGGACCCTCGTCACTGGAACGAGTGAAGAGAGGATGGGTGTGGAACCAGTTTTTTGTGGTGGAGGAGTACACAGGCACAGAGCCGCTTTACGTAGGAAAGGTAAGTTATCCAATTTTATGATGTAAATGTTCAAAAAAAAATCAAATAAGTGTTGATTCTATGAACATTCCAAGCATTTGGAATGAAAAAATGAAAGTAAAAGAAACCATTACAAGCGAGCATTTCTGTGGATAAAGAGATTAAGTCTGGACAAACAAAAGACTTACACCATCCTTGCTTTTTTATATACATCTGCGTGTGTATATAATTTTTAGCTTATAAAAAATGGCTTTCTGTGTGATTCTGTCATCAGAATAAATACATAATTAGTGAGAGTCTTGCCAAGTCGCATTAGCTCATCACAACAGCCAACATTTTTCTAACCAGCACAAAATGAAGTCCAGATCAGCTCCTCCAAATTGTTCTTGTCCTTGAGGAGCAGAGTCCTGAGAGGTGAATTTGCAGCACCCAAATATAGATATACAATAAGCCAGATCAGTTCCTCTAAAGCAAACACTGCTGTTGTCCTTGAGAAGCAGAGTCCTGAGAGATGAATTTACAGTCTCCAAATAAAGACATGCAATAAACCAAACAGACTTTCCAGGGTTGGAATCTGTTTATAAGTTGATTTACTCTTTGAGGAGACACACAAATTCTTGTCAGCATACTTTTTTTATGTAATGTCTATTTTAGTGGACAGAAAAATCTCTGCAGTTACAGTGCAATTAACATTACGTTTTATGACACAGGTTTCCATTGTTGTTGTCCCACTTATAATTTTGTCTCCTTTAGTGATTCATAAAGTTTGACTGAGTTAGTCATGTTTGATTGTGTATGAGAGAGAATGCCACTTTTGAATGTACTGTAAAGTAGACTCTGTTCAATTTTTGCATTACATAAACTGACAGCTCCTCATAAAAAGCCTTTTAAAAATCCAGTTAGCTGAGGTTTTTATTGCAAATAGCAAAAACAATGTGATTCGAGGTTTGTTTGTTCTGCAAATCTACAACCGGCTGTATTATTATTGCTAGTAATATTTCATTCATCTGACCCAGTGCTCAAGATAAATGCTTATAACAATTTTTTATTTGAATTGGAAAAGTTAATGAAAGTGAAAAAAGGCTGAACATACATAAAGTTTTAACTTTAAAAGTGTAATCATGCGAGAAAGCCCATAATAGCCCCAGAGGTTGCTCAGTGCATCTGCATTAAATGCAGGTGAAAACTTAACACATGACCACAAACAGTACAAACATGACCTCAGGTGATCTATCCACCCACCTGAGCTACGAAGTTCATTTGAAGCCAGTTAATTACTAAATGGACCTTAGCATAGAGAAAAACAAACAAACAAAAATAAAGCCCTTAAACTTGTATTCAACAATAGTTGGACTTTATTTACACATATACATGTACAAACACTGTTATTCTCTTATTTTCACAGTTGTGTCCAAATTGAAGAGTATTTTTTTAATTGAAAGAAGTGCAGACAGTGGCACTTTTTTTTTCTTCCAATGTTTATATGCTTCTCCCAACAGGCTTTTGTAACATCATATAACTCTCGATCTGATCAGTTGAAATCAACCTGTGCTAGGCAGTGATAGATAGTTTAACTAATCACTGATCACCTATAAATTTATTAATATTAATATATTTTTTTAAATTGTCAGCCCTTTTCCAGCCAGTTGCAATAAGGCCACCTACCAGACTGTCTTATGCAACAAATTTCCTGGCAATAAAATAAAGTAAAGCAAAAGAACCATAAAAACAACAGCAAACAATGTAAGTAACTTCCATAGAGGTTCATTATTTCCACAATAGGCTTGATTTCTCTTGTCTTTTGAGACCTCAGCTTGACAATAGCTTGATTGCAGATACATTACAAAGTCTAAATTATAAGGTTTCTGTCAAATACATGATTACTTTGCCCTAATCCTGCTAAGCTTACTGGTGCAGCTTTTAACCACACAGAGTAAAGAAAAAGACGTGATAAAGATGGAGTCCTAGCTTTCTGCCAATAGCTACTTCTGAAAGGTACTCTATCACTAGTAAACAAGCAGTAAAACTCTTTGCCACTGCAAAAACATTGGTCATTAAAAATTTAAAGGTCTGAAGATACTGTTGTGTCACCATTTTATTGTCCAAATATATACACAGTGTTTCTCCTCTACTTTTCTAACACCATATGCTTCTGTTGCAATCCCTGGTGTGCCATAGCTGCGACCTCATGCAACAGACAGAGTGTGTACCTTCAGCTGTCTAAAGTTTTCTAGGAGCTGTGGTTTGAGTTTGGTTTTTCCTGTCGCATTCTCGTTCTTCTTATTATATAACAATGGGACGCACAGCTCTGTGAATTACTCTGCTTTGTGTTGCTGTAGAATCTCTGAAGTATTTAAGTCTATTGGCTAATTTTAATGCTAAATGAAAAATTCTTGATAATACTTCTTTCAAAGGTGAACCAAAGGGACACTTTGTTGTAAAGCAGTCACACTACCTGTGACCTTAAGATGACACTGCATTATTTTTCCAGTACCTATTTCATTGTTTATGCTGCAAAGGTTCCAGCATTCTTTTGGTATCATTTTTCTTTTTCAAATATTTACTTACCAATGTGAATGGAGAGAAAGAAGGAGGAGCTTTTTGTGTTCACCTTACACTTTGTCACTTTTTCGGTGGTCTGAAATAAGCTCTTTTTAACTGTAATAATGGTTTGCATCAATCAGCTTTTCAGCTTTTCAGCAATGTCACAGGTACACATTTAAAATAGCGGTCCATGCATATTAACAAAAACAGTAAAAATTCTAATTTTGCTATGCTAACTACACACAGGTGCCCCATGAAACCCAGTGCATTCCACTTCATTCTCTCAAATAAACACAAATAACTTTTATTAGAGCCCAGGAACCACTTAAGAAGCTCGAGAGCTTTACCTTCCTACCAAAGGCAGCAAGCTCTAAGTATAGTATATTTGCTTTAGCTCCTGGATCACAAAAAGTCTCCACTGTGAATGAAAAACATCCAGATTGTTCAGGAACCATCAGAATTGATTTTTTTTGGGGTCATTGCAAAACAGGAGAGTGAACAAGAAAACAAAGCATAATATGAAAACTGTTTCATTGCAGTTACCTGCTAAAAACAGAAGTAATGCACCATAAATAATTAGCAGATCATTTCTAAAGGGAGGAACTTTGGGGTTTTAAAGCTCCTGTTTTTCCCTCTGTATGTCTTCTTTGGTTATGAAGTTAGATCGGGTTTGAAAACAGAAAATAAAACATTTCATCCGTTGTTCTACTTGCTTATCAAATGGTCCCTGTTCTTCAGATGCTATGAAAATGCAAAAAGGGACTCTTAGTTCCTCAGTTTATTCCTGGAGCTGTTTGGTTCAGCAGGGGTATTGCTCAGTGATGACAACCTCAGCGATGCCCTTCTGTTTGGTGTTGAGGACGACGTCTTATCACCAGATATGTGATGATTGAATGTTATTTTCCTATAATGTAATTATAGTGTACGTCAAACAAGATCTTGTTTGCTATCATCTCCTTGACTCGTGTACGTTTGGGAATATTTCTGCCTTCGTTTTCCCCATCTTCTCATTCACATCCCATTAATCAGCTGTTTCTCAGATGAATCTCAGTGAGCTGATGGGAGTGGACACCATGTACAATTCGATTGCCTTACTTAGGAGGTGACATGAGAGGATTGAATATTAATGCAGACAGCATGTGACTCCGCTATGAGTCACGTACATCAATCATACGATTCCCCTTGTTTCTAATCATTTAGACACGGCAAGTGACCAACTAATATTGCATCTGCATTTATTGATCACTCTGTTCCTACAAATGGATGAAGATGTTCTCCGCGGCAGAGTTGGGTCTAACAGAATAATCATCTTTGGCCGTCATTTGTCTGTTATTGTACTGGAACACTGGCAAGATGAACAAGGCTGAAAGTTATTCCTGTCTGTCTGCTGGTGCACAGAGAGATAGACAGGAGGGGAATGGTGTGATATATGAGGAAAAGGAATGAAGGAATTGAGAGAAGGCTAGAAAAGGAAACTAGAAAAGAAGAGACTTCATAGACTAACTTGTTATTCATTACTGAACGGGGTGCCAGAGAAAGCAGCGAACTGATATGAAAAGGGCTGCAGGGAGCTTGAGGGAATGACACAGCAGGAGGGAAGAGAAAGATGGTTTTACTAATAAAATTATCTTAAGTTATTGCACCTCATGTGACTAGGGCACCGTCCAGTGCTATAAGCGCATTTAATGGTGTGTGTTTGTGTGTGTGAGCGTGGATGTGACTCTCTGTCATTCTGTGTGTAACTCTGTCTCACACATTCACGCACAAACGACTGCATTTTTGGTGTCAACACTAAAATTTGAGCAGTAGCTGATTAAAACCAAGCAGTTGCCTCTAAACTGTAATTACAACATTTTTTTTTCTTCATATTACTTTATCCCAACTCAGCAAACTTGCCAAGCTTGTTGTGTCTCACACTGTGGCTGCCACTACTCTGCTAATGAGATCAGAGTTACCAATAAAATTCCCACTCATAGGACTTTAAACTGGCTGCTCCGGTCAGAACACTTAGATGATAAATCTTTACATAATAAATCCTCGTGCATTAAATGATACAACTGTATATTTGTTTCTTGTCAAGTAGTTTTCAAAAAGTCTGTTGTAATTAAATGAAGGGAAGAGGGAACACATTGAAATTGTTTTTTTTTTTTTTTTACAAGAGAGAGATGTTCTTGAGTCCAGATGATGCCAAACAGCTGCTGTTGAAGGAAGTAAAGAAGGCAAAATGACTCATTCTTCTTCTCCACGGTCATGTTTCTTTCTTCTTTATTTTGACAAAAGCTGTCAGAAATAAGGCCATTGTGAGGACGTGCGTGAATTGTTGGACTACGTCACATGTGCACACGCATTTGTGTTTCTGCCACAGAAAAGGGTTTTGTGTACAGTTTCACAGTGTTTTTGTGTCCTTCCAGCTCTCTTATGATCTTTATGAATGTATCTGGCATGGATTTTCTCATTCTGTCCCAGCGTGAGCAGTGAACAAATTGCTTGTACGATCCAATATCCAATGTGCTTCTTTGTCCCTTTTTTTTTTTAAGTCTTAGCATTCTTGAACTTGAAGCCAAATGAAGCAGATGGCCTCAACGTTTTGGTTCATCTAAAACATCTAGATCCTTTTGGAGAATATCATCTTGGTGTATCATATTGTGTAGCTCTGGTTTGGGCTGGAGCACGTTTGATGCAGTTTTGGATATGAAGTATGCACTAATCCTCAAACATGCACAAGCGTACAGTCTTTACGTTTTTACTTTCTGTTCTCTTTCCTTAACTATGACTTATTGGAGTAAATTGAATGTCTTTCATATTTTTCTGGTTGAGTACAGTTTCATTTGTGCCTTGTGATACCTGAGAAGTCTTGGAATGTATAAACTCAATGCCAAGTGTGAGTTTATGAATGAGAGGAGAAAGTGCTTGGCTATTGACACACATTCAGAGAACAGAAAAATACACTTAGTATGCCTGTATTTCTCTTTGTAATGATCCGAGCTATAAATTTAGACAAGCTTAGGTCCAACCGTAACAGCATCACAAGGCTGTCATCAAAGGGAAACAAAACAGCTCAGGATGGGGACTTAAGTATAAAAGAGACATTCGTGTTTGATATGGTGTTTTAGGGAACCACTTTTCCAATTTTGAATGATGAGAAAGTCTTTTGTTTACTCTGCACTGCCAACTTTTGAAGTCATTAAATAATTTCAATAATTCTGGCCCAGTGTCATCTCGCTGTTTTCTCTCCCGTCTCTGTATTTCCATCCTTTATCTCCTGCAGGTTCGCCTCACATCCCACCCCATCTCTGCACTATCACCTCCTTCATTTTGATCTCCTTCTCTCCGTCTGACTGTCTTCTCTTTCTTTATCCCTTCATGTTGCCGTTTACTCTGCCCTCTCTTCCCTGGCTCTTTCTCCCGTGGTCTGTACCCTTCCCTCCTCATAGCTGTCTCCACCTAGGCTGTCTCTGATACAGTCACCTTGTTAATACTTTGAAGCTGTTAAGATCAGAGAGCTTGACAAGCTGCAGTGAAATGTGGCAGGCCTACTCCTGATTACACAGACTTAAATATAAGACAGCCAATTTGCTCCCGCTTTGAAACCCTCAATAAACCAAGGATTCAGTGCAGCCCACGTTCTGCTATCTCTACTGGAAATGTAAAATCCTGCTACACAAGTGCCTCGCTATCCTATTCTGTTCTCTCTCTTTTTTTTTTTTTACCCCTCTATCATGTAATGCCAGTTATCTTGTAGTGCATTTAATTATGCTTAGAAGCCTTAAAAAAAAAGATAAATTTAATTTCACAGGTTCTGCAGATGTTCTAAGTTTCTTAAAGTAACGTCTCTCCGAACCGAATTATCGCTAACTGCTCCGTTGGACATTCATTCAGCCTGAACTTGTGCTTCAGCTTACTTTTAGTGTACAAAGAGCTGACTAGCACACAAGGAAGGCAAACTTTTTGCGTCACCGCATGTGAGTCATATGTCATCCCCTTGAGCAGGTTAGCCGACAGTGACAACTAGTCACTTTGTTATGACCCAAAGGTGAACCTGACAGAGCATACACAACCTCACTCTCCCCTGAGTCACCCCACAGCCCCTCACTGTAAACCCTTAGATATTCTAACTACTACTTGCATCTAAAAAAAAAAACAACAACTTAAGGCTAGACAATGAATCACAATAAATAATAAGCTTTAGTAACAAACATTTAAGAAAGTTTAAAAAAAAGCTGTTATTTTAATGAATCGTATTCTTTAATATGCTACTTCTACATGTTTGATGAGGTACTGATAATTATTATAATAATTTTTTTCCAATACTGGTGATGAAGTAATGTTTTCATAGCTTATGTAATAGTTAAGCTATGACATTTTGGCAATGAGCAGCCACATAAAGGTGGATACTGACAGGAATAACTGCATCCACAAACTTCTTAATATACACGCAGACATGCAAGTATTGTGTTTAATTATTCTATTATATCAAACTTAAAAAAGAGAACTTCACTCCTTCACAAAGATAATTGACGTTGGTGTTTAAATGTCTAGCAATCATTAATAATGCAGTTTACTTCACAAAACAATGAGCAAATTGTCATGTCAGGGGTTTCAAGACAACTGCACAATGACTACTGACTGTTGGATGAAGATGGAGCAATGAACTGTCCTTCAGGGTATTCAGCACCATGTAAAACTACCTCAGATACACCACAGCTCTGTAATGGGGTGATAAAGTGTCTGTAGTATTCTTGAAGGCCACTGTTGGTGGTGGAGGTCAGTTTGAACTCAGTCTGAGCCACAGAATTCAATGCTGATCCATATTTACAGTGAGAAAAAAAATCTGTAAATGAGGAAAGTACACTTTCTCTAGGCTGCCGGGGAAGACAAAAACAAAGGGAGATTTTCTGCAGAGTATTGATTTAACATTTATGATGTTTTTGTGGGTCAACCTGTGTGTGAGTTTTTTTTTTTTTTCTTTCTCAGTTTTACTAACCTGGCCAGCTCTTACACAATAAGCCCAAACAACATCCTTTGTCAACCAAAAAGAGGTAATAGTCTGTTTTTACCAAAGTCACATTACTGTATTCATTTAAAGGCGCAGATGCATTTTCTGTAACACAAAGAGCCCAGAAAAATGCATCAAAGATTTTACACACAATTCCACAATGATTCTCTCTCAGTTGTGGGGAATTCGTTTCTCTTCCATCTTTTTTTATGTAAATTTGTTGATGGCAAGTTTGAACTCCTGGATACTTTTTTTTTTTTTGAGAAGCAAGTCACATACCGGCTCTGACCTTTAGTTTGCAGAGAACAACTTAGCTAAGCATAGTGTGTGTGTTTTTCAAGCTGCCAACTTGAATCACGCCAGTAAGGATAGACTGAGTGACTGATGGGTATATTCAGCCTGAGGGGGGAGAAATGGCATCACCCCAGCAGAATTATGAACCCTCTATATATGTATGTGTGTGCGTGCGTGTGTGTATGTGTGCAAGCTCACACAATAAGTAGGTGTGTGTGGCTGGGAATGCACATGTACAGTAGGTAATAACTCGCATGCATGGTGCCAGCATTTGTGCAATTGAATTAACACATGATGACAACATTTCACACACATTTTTGTCTGCAGAATCTAATTTAGAAATACAGAGAAAGCTTCTGGGGGGAAAAAAATATGCAGAAGCGCATGACTATGCATATTTTTATTGGATAACTCTCACAGTTTGGACCAATGAAACTTCTTTTATTGTAACTGAAATATTGATACCATGGAAGTATCCGGCAGTATATTTTCTCTGAGTGTTCATGTCTTCAGGATGATTCAGAACGGTGAGAAAAGGCAAAAACAGATAGATAAAAAGGGAGGGGGAAATGGATGAGGGAAGCAATATCAAGTCACAGGCTTGCATTATTCCACAGTTTTACGACAAATACTTAATGAAAACCCCCGCGAGGATGATAGAAGCCTGTATTTAATTAAGCCTTTATAAAATATTAACCAGGAAGGCCAGGGCGATTTCCCCTCTCCCCTGGTCTGCTCAGTAGATTGAACCACAGTTACACTGCATAGACAGCTATGAATTATAATTTCAGATGGAAGGTAAGTGAGGTAGAGAAAGAGAGAGAGAGAGAGAGAGAGAGAGAGAGAGAGAAAGCAGGTCTAGTGCTCAGTAAAGAGCCAAAGGGGAGGTTGGGATGGGGGACCGATGCTGCAGCTATTGCTGCCTCTGGAATGTCTTCTAATCACATTAGGGGGGGAACTATAGCTCTGATTTATAAGGGCTCTTTTAAGTTCACTTTTCAGCCCTGGCACTGCCATGTCTCTGCCTTTAACAATCTTTGAAATGACTTTGATCTCCTAGTTTGGGCGTCATTTCCTGTGAAGGGCACAATGTACAGGAAAGGTGTAAATCATCACTAGAACAGTGGTGTCTTTTTTTCCCTCGACGGCGATGATGGCAGGGCCACAGGGAGCTGTAAGAGGGTCTCAGGCTGAATTTGGTATTGGAGAATGAGATAAGGGACTGGGTGGAAGAAATGTGCTAATTTCTTTTGGTCACGGCTGATGACCAAATGTCATTTTCTGACAACTATCAATTACACAAAGCCTCGGCATTCACAGCGGTTGAAACCAAATAGAAAATTTTCCTGCAAAAAATGCGTGGCACATAATCTCAACGTTCCTGAAGTCTCGACTCCATCAAACAGTATTTTTTGGTTAATGGATCTCAGGCGACATCATGAGATATTTGTAACAAGTTAGCTATCTATTTTAGGAATAGACTGTTAGTCCTGATGTTTACTTGCTCCTGGTCAAAGATTTTGACCATCTCTGAGTCTTGACTTGTTTGTTGTCTGCTTACAAATTTGCTCATAAAATGGTATAACTGTTGAAAACATCATATTTTAGTCACAACATCTCAGTCTGCCTCGAATGTACTCCAAAAAATATAAGTGTATAATACATAAAGTATGGAATCCATCACATGTGAATGTGAATTAACTATTTTCACCTTTAATTTACAGATCCATACTGACTCAGACGAAGGTGAAGGCAACATAAAGTACACCATCTCTGGAGAAGGCGCGGGCTCCATCTTCATCATTGATGAGCTCACGGGAGACATCCATGCCACAGAGAGACTGGACCGAGAAGAGAAGGCCTTTTACACGCTCAGGGCTCAGGCCCGAGACCGTCTCTCCAACGATCCGCTGGAACCAGAGTCAGAGTTTGTCATCAAAGTCCAGGACATCAATGACAGCGAGCCCAAGTTCTTGGAGGGACCGTACATTGGCAGCGTGGCAGAGCTGTCACCCATAGGTAAGATCAGAAACATTTTGCAGTCACACAGTGACCATCTGGATAGCTATCTCAAGCTTTAAGCTCATGATGGCCCAAAGGAACATGGAATTACCAGTTATATTACGGCTATTTTCCTGATGCATAAGTAGAGTCTATAACATAATGCTTTGTCCTGGGCTCAGGGGATGCTTGAAAGTGCCAAGAAGAGCAATATGCTAAAATCTTTCTCCATTGTGGGGATGGAAATAGGAAAAAGCAGACGGGAAGATTAGATGAAAATAGATGTGGAGTCAGTGAATTCATTGCCGATGAGAAGGAAGTAAAACGGTGACACGGACATTTGACGAGGATCCCTACATAGACTGTGTCGGAGCTATGACCTGCAGTTAGAAATAAAATGAAAAATGAAGGAGAAGGCGCAGGCAGATAAAGAAAGGAGAGATGAATTGCATTACCCTCAGATGAGCTTTGTGGATCTGCTCTGACACACCGTTATGAGACAAATGACGAAAGGGGGAATAAGGGAGAAAGAAGAGAGTTTCGAGGAGCAGATAATGGTGGTGGGGGGAGTGCACCACATACTCAGAGCGGCTTTTGACACTGAAACCACAATGCTCTTAAGCTTGACAAACATGCTTTTTTTTGTGAGCAACAGTGTTAACGACACCCCGTGGCTGCTTAAAATTCTCGGCGAAATGGAAAAGACAGGTGAATGAGGGTGTCAGGGGCTTCATTAGCATGGTATTAATGTCAACGACACAGCCGATGTGTAATAAACAAAATTCTGTTTGGCTGCCAAGCCACATCACAATGGCATGAGTACTTAGCGTGTTGTGTGTGTGATGCTGGATGTGTGTGTGTGTGTGTGTGTGTGTTTGTTCATGCATATGCAGTAGAGTTGGGGTTTCTACCTGTTTCAGTGGCTCCATGAGTGATGCAAAATGGAATGGCTCATCCCTGTTCAAGTCTGATTAGAATTAATTCCCGCTTCCTCAGCACGATTCAAACCATGGACATTTCTGTCTACAGTGCTGTGTGTGTGTAGGACAGTGAGTGAGTGATAGAGAAAGAGACTGTGGGGCAGCAGAGAGAAACAGCAATTGAAAGGTGGCAAAAAACATCAGTGATACAAATAGAAATACTATGTTTTCAGAGAAAGATTCAAAAACCTTGCAAGCAACTTTCTACTCCAGAAAAAAAAAACCCAGAATTGGATTCATTTAAAGAAATGCTGCTTAGTTAATATTTCTTAATTTTATCTTAATGATCATGACCCTTCCGTTCTGGCTGCTCCCAATTGTTGGACCCTGTCGCACCTCAGTCAAATTATGCACTAAATGAGTGTGCAGTTCATGTTTTAAACATCGTTGTGGAGCACTAGCTCTAATGAGGTAACAGCTCCTGCTTAGTCAAGCATTTCTTCAGCCCTGTCCCTGTTTCTTTTCTTCCCGCTGCTCTCCTGTTGTACATCAGCTCAGGCCAGCAGTATTTTTTTGGCATGTCAGTGATAAGGTCACAAGCACAATGACAATAACTTAAGGCAGTGAACAATAATAAAAAAAAGAAAAAAAAAGAAGTGCTGGACAGATGTCGCTCACCAGCTTGTGGGCTTTTGCTGTGTGATGCCTTTGTGTTTCAAGTACAGTATCTCAAAAGGCAGAGAATATTTTTAGTCATAAATTAAAGTATAAGGCTTGCCAGATTGCATTATCTTATTGCCAATTAATCCTAAACCTACAAAACTGATCCTACTAACAAGCACTTCCTGTCTAACAAAGTTCTGATCTAGCTTATTCCTCTTTTCCATCAAACTCCTTTATTGCCCACAAACTATAAGAAACACATGAGCAAGCCACACTATTACTCAGGGTGACATGTTCCTTAATTATGATGAACATGGACGCAGGTTTTTTTTGGGTCACTTCAACACAGACACTGTCTCCTGCTGTCCTGCGGCCGTGAATACCCCCCAACAGCACCAAATGTGTATTAAATCCACAGCCAAAAATAATCCCTAACAGAAGTACTATTTGGTCCTCTTTGCGAAATGTTTGCTTAAGACTGCAGTGCCCAGCTGCTCCTAAGTCGTCTCTGAGCATCAAACTTTATCTTCGTAACCTGTTTTGAAAGATTTACATCATTACAAATGTGCTTTGGGCAGAGTGCTGTACATAGAGAGGGTAAGTCAGAAAGCATTAAGAGACATTGTTGGTTTTATTCATTTTATTGGATTTATTAAAAGAAAATATGAAGAACTCTATCCTTCAAAAGAGAAAATGTTTTTCCAAAGATTTAATATATTGTTGCTTTTTTTGTGTGTTTGCCTTTGCTGTACGTCTCACTGCCATCCGTAATGTCTTTGAATTTAATCCAGCTGTAAGTAGCATCTCTATTTCTTTAGTTCTTTGCATTTTCAAATAATAGTGTCCCTTAACACCACTAAAAATAAAAGAATTTTATAAGCATGCTGACATCTTTAATGGTGCACACTTGATTTTGCCACATTATCTGTGTGAATGGACTATAGACTTAAAACCTGGTGGGAATCAGCATTTTCTTTGTAATGTGAAACAGGGTCGTGTTTTATGTGGCGATCGAAGCAGGTTGCAAGCATTAGCCAAACCAGTGATATGCTCACTGTGCTGTTTTACAGCTAACCACACAGCAAACTGCCTCTGAAAACGTGAGGCCATAATACTAAGAAAGTAATCAGTAGTCAGCTGCCTGAGGCTTTTTCATTTTTACTTATCACTCCTGTCATGACTCCCAATGCATGTCTTTGTCATAGCATTACAGCCTCCAACTCTGCCCCCTCCCTCTCTTTGCAGAGGCTTCCTTTCTGTCTGTCTCTCTCTCTCTGTCTGTCTCTCACTCTGTTTAGCATCTGCTACCAAAAATAATACTCGTGTACATAGCCTGTTTGTTTTTCAGGGTTGGTTAACTCCAAAAAAGGAGAAGAGAGGGCAAATAAAACAGGAGTGGCAAAGATGATAATGAAGTGTGAGAGCCTGAGCTCTGTGTTGTCCTTTGGAAAATGTGCAGCTAATGAAATTGAAGTCTTAAATCAAATTTGCAGTGCATGGGTGACTGAGTGTTGCTTTGAGAACCGTGCATGTCTTCATGTTGGGACAGACGAGGGAACATGGATGGAGTCGCCCCTGCAGAATGCTAGCTGTGTCCTCTGACTCGTGATGATAAAGACTGAAAAATTGATTTATTGCAGGGTCTCAGCAGAGGACATCCTGTCTGAACAAAATCAAGAAGAAACTGCCTGGAGAGGGTTGCTCAGGGCTTTCTTATGCTAATAACAGTTTAAATAACTGTTCAATTTCTAGGATCACACTAACTAGCAGGACAGTTTAGCACCACAGCAAGTAGATTTTGGGCTCAGACTTTAGCAAGGCCCTTGGTAAATACTCTCTGGAGTTTGCATATTCTCACAGTAGCCACCTGTTCATGGTGTCTCCTTGCACACATGAGCAGCAGAGTGAGGAACTGGATGTGTATGGTCAAAGAAACAAATCCATATGTTGGAAAATACATTCCATGTAATACAGAGCATCCCTGAGTCTTTTATCTGTCCTTTGTTTACCTTCCTCCCTTTGACAGTCATTCTTTTATTGTTCTCTCAGCTTTTCTTATGTATCTCTACATGACAGGTGCATTAGGATCAGCCATTTTTGAACAGTTATCTTTTAAAACCAAAGCCAAACAAAAGAAATTGGTTACAGATGTTAGCTTATGACAGGGATGCAGGCTTGGAAAACTTCTCACAACATAAAACCCCATTGTGATTACATGCTGAACAGTGTCAGACACCAAGATGAAAATCCCATATCATGTTTACGATATAGATATCTGTGCCCGGCTTATATTTGGAAAGAGGTCAAATCATTTTTTCTTTTTTTGTAAATTGCCCGGCATAACAAATCAGTATCATACAACATCATCTGTCCTTAGACCCTCGTATTAGATGGGAAAAACTCCTCCTAAAAAGAAAAAAAAATGACAAGAAAAACTTAAACAGAGAAAAAAAGAACAATTTTACCTGATACAAGAATAGTGCAGTTCAAATTGCTTTGTATTAGCAGCATAAATTTATTACAGGCTTAAGGGAGATAAACAAGCATTTTGAAATCAAAAACTGCATTCGAGGTTTGCTTGATTAATGGACGTTCACTTACAATCCAACAGGTCATCTTTCTTTTTATGACTCCTCATCCACCTTTGTTTTCTGAATAAAAAATGGACCCATCATATGTTAATCAGTGGGATGTTAAAAGCTAATGTTGCTTCGTGTCCATTTGCAAGGTAGGTACAGATCTCTCCATTTAAAACGCCCATCCGTCCATTATGAAAGACCTCAAATTCATCTTTGGCAAAGAGCCCTGTGTCATCGTGGCAGTCTCAATAATATTCACCGAGGCCATTTAAAATTACATAATGTGTTAAGAGAAAAGTGGTAGATATTCCCAGTGCTTTATATAAATAACATAAGACACAAGAAAACAAAAAAAAGGATACGCATATATCTACAGTGATGTATATGATGTATATATATTTAATGGAATATGTTGATGTTTTAAGAGACTTAAAATTCATTTTCTTGCAAAAAAAGGTCTATGCACTCATAAACTTTGGAGGCAGAACAAAGTGGAGGTAGAGCTAATAGTAGGGCCTAATCTAGAAAAAGCAGTTCAACCTTGTGCTAATCATGGATAAATACAAATTTTAGATTTTCTATCTATAATTTTCATTTTTCAACAGAGTAAAACATTGATGGTGTGGTTCCGATTTCTTATTGGGGGGTCAGAGAGGATGGGGGTGGGGCGACACATGGGTAAGACTGCTGCAAAACAGTAGACCAGCATTAATGATGACAAAATAGTTGGTTTTAACAAAAAATGTCCAGCCATTTCTGTGTTGACTAAAAGTAGGACAGTTTAACTTAGAGAAGTTTGAGCAGACATGTTTCTGTTGGTGAAACTTTTATTTTGGAAAAATAAGTAATCTTTTCCTAATGATGCAGAACGAAATAATCCAAATCTAGTGTATTAATTATAAAATATAAAAGGAAAATGGAAATGAAAAGCTTCAAAGTACAACACTGTTTTTCAATTACTCTTTTTTTTTTTTTTTTAAAGTAAGCAAACACATTGCCATGATGTTAATTACCGGTACTGTGAGATTCATTTTTTTCTTTTGGACAGAACCAGCCTAACTGCTTGCTCTGCATGTGATCTTTTTGCTAAACTGAGCTAATTACCTGCTGACTTTAAATTTCCATAGAGATATCAGAGTGGTGTTTATAATTCTATTTATCTCTCTTCAAGATGGAAAATATGTGCATTTCACAAATGTCAAAGTAATCCAGTAAGCCAAAGAGCAGATGATACAAATGAGATAAAGGGAGCTTGCTGACAGGAAAAATACAATATGTGTAGTTATGCATGTTCCATGTTGGTGTGTATGTGTGTGTGAGAGAGAAAAAATGTCACTGTGCTGCGGGCAAGAACAGTGTGGTGTATAATTACTAAGTGGCAGAGTGGCATAGAGGTGGAGAATTGGTACTTTGAAAGGAGATATGTAGCCTGATAGATTTCAGCTTGATGGATTCTTTTGACTGGGAGGAAGGGTTTTATAGAAAGAGTAGTGTTTCATCTGCATAAAGACTTACGTAATGCACTGGCAAAGACAACTAAATGTTTTTTAAAAAATTCTTTTGGTAAAATGAAATGACAAATAGATGACAAGGCAGGGTCTTACTTGTACTTAACAGAAGCATGATAAGTTTTATTTACATTGTTACCCAGGTAGAGTTTTTGTTTTGTTTTGATTGGTTTAATCCGTCAAAAAGCAGAGCCACAAAAGTAAAGAGATGTATCTAGAAGTGAGGGGGAGCGATTAGATCCTGATTTTGTGGGTTATTAAATGCAAAAACAGATTATCATCTACCTGGAAAATTAATAAACAAAACACATCTCATATTCCCTTTGTAAAAAAAGAGTGTGATTTAGGTATGCTATTAAAATTGCACCTGTTCTGCAGTGATGGTAGATAGATTGAACTAATGATTTCTTAATTTAAGTTGTGTCAGACATTAGCTGGGAGACTTTGACCTTAAAAAATCAAAATTCATTCCCTCAGGAGATTGTGTGAGTTTCCCTGCTGCTTTTTGTTCTTTTACAGCTGGCATGAATTTTCTGTAATTGTTATTTTCACATTTTGTTTTCTTATTTAAGTAGATTTTCCAATTATTACTCAGATTAGTTGCTGTTTTAAATGCTCAGATCAGGTTTTCTTATTTTAGGTGTTTGAAATGAAGCTTTTTTTTCTGTTTCAATATGACTGAGTTGCAGGTTACTGTTTGTTGCTCAAGTCATTCTTTATTTCTGTTGCAGCACTTCCACTAATGCAGCAAAGTATTTTAAATGCCCTAAGAATGATTACAGCCTACAAGATATGTGTGGAATGAAGCTCCCAATATTGTAAAACTAACTTAGCTGAAAATGTGGTTTGTTTGTTTTGGTTTATCATAGCAATATTTGTTAGTCTTTTTACAATTAGACAGGCATACTTTGTGGATCAGTTTATAAATTTATGAAAAGAAATACATCCCAAATTCCCATTGAGGCACTATGTTAAAAATATTATCATTATTTCTCTCTAATTTTAGTTTATCCTCTGTTTATCACTGTGTGTTTTATAGCACCCATAGATGTGATCATAAGAGACTGAACTCTAAATTTCAGCTTTTTTTATGAACAGCAGATATCCCACTGTGTTTTTTAAATGTTAGCAGGTGGCTTACATAGGATGGCATGTTAGGCTAATGTTTATGTTTTGGGAAGCCTCAACATTAATATTTGAATATAATCCATCTCTTTCTTTTTGTTTTTTTCCAAGACATGTATTTAAATAT
Source organism: Acanthurus lineatus (assembly GCA_029814665.1). NCBI lineage: Eukaryota > Metazoa > Chordata > Actinopteri > Acanthuriformes > Acanthuridae > Acanthurus > Acanthurus lineatus. The sequence goes on along the minus strand of JAPZDV010000012.1, from coordinate 8,210,750 downwards.
TTATGTTTCTTTGACCTAGGCCTCAAAAAGTAAAAAAAAGGAAACCCAGAGGCTGAAGTACTGTCTAACTGGTATACTGCCCGACAATACTGCATAGGCATATATTTTAGCAGTAAGGGATTGAATAGATCAAGCTCTTAGACACAATATGTAGCGCACATACTGCAGAGACATTATTGGCACTGACACAGCTGCACCTCAAGCTAATGCTTATGCTTCACACGCCCAGCTAATATTGAAGTAATAAAGACAGGCCTTTTCCAATTTGAAATCAGTATTACACCGTGTTACAACATGCATACTAAGACACCCAACAATCAGGGATTTTTTTTCTTTTTTTTCCTTTTCTCGCAAGCTGACTGACTAAGTAGCATAGTGTGTTGGGTATGAAACGATCAGGCAATGAGGCAGACATTCTTCTCTACCACTCAAAGGCTGTATGAAAACAGGGAGTGTGTTGGAAATGTGGCTGAGAGAGGCAGCTCTTGATGTGTTGAATCACAACAGGGTGAAAAGTTTCTGCGGAGCTAATCCTGTGATTGATGCGGTTCCATTAGAGAGGACCTCAGGACCTCGGAGTGGCAGAGATGTAGCATGACAAGACATGTGTGCCTCTAACCTCAGGTAACTCTGAGTGACAAGCCAGTGCACAGTGTCCAAAGACCAACAGGCAGGCAAATAGCAGACTGATAACAGACATTAAGCTGACCACTATCCTCAGGTATTATCTACTAATGACACAAGCTGATGCAGTGTGGAATTGCCAAACATAAAGAGACAACAGATGCAGTTCTAAGGAGCATCAGTGTGGCCTTGAGTTGACATTTATCCTACTTTCTGTCAAAGACACAGTTTCAAATACAAAGGCAGGTTGAAGAAAATGGCAAAGCATAAAGGACATCAAACAACAAGAGATTGTTTTAAAGGAACAGTTTATCCAAAAAGGAAAATTCAATAATTGTGTAATTGTCTGGAGCGTCAGAGCAATCAGTAGCATTCTCCCGAAAAAGTGAAGAAGCTAGGGACTCTCCAATTCTCAGTAAGCTTTGAGATCTCAAAATGATTTTAAACACGCCATTTATGCCAAATTTAAACCCATCTGTATTGTAGCTGTTAAGCTAAAAGCTTCAAATACTTGAGGTTGCTCAGGTTGGTGCTCAAGCTGGAGAAGCTTGTACAAGCATTGACATAAAGAACTGACTCACATCATGTTTTTTTATATAATCATGCAATATAAAAATAGGTTGCAATTGTTAGGTAATAAATTACAAACCAAAAATGTAACATAAGATTTGACAGAGGCACTTCGTACCTCAACCCATAGCAGAGTTCGGGTGGCAGAAAAGACTTGGTACGAGATCTACATACGACTAGACTAGGTGCACAAGCTTCTTTACTTGCTCAGGAGGTGCCTCAACTCTTCTTTGCTTCAGAGATGTTTTATGATCTAGGAAACTTCGTCTAAACTTCCAACAGAATTGGGGACAGTAGATAATTTCGGAACTTAAAAAATTAATTTTTGGCAAACCATTCCAAGACATTTTCCTGCACTTCTAGCTAAACAAATGTCACAAATGACACTAAACAAAGGTCTGAAGCTTCCTTGCATTTTCACAAACCTTAAAGAATGTTTTGTCTAAAATGCAACAATACCATGTAGTTTTTTGTACTGTTTCAAGGATGATTTAATTATGTTGTATGCACGTACATATGTTGTAACAGTTTTAGACCAAATTTTTATTTTAAAGGAAACTATCAAGCAAATATAAAGCACACCTTGACTGAGGAAATTGTGACAATAGTATAGATGTCTTCTGTTGTGTCTCTGTGGACAGATATCCTATTGCAAAGGACATTTGACACTTTATATAACATCTGAAATGAGGTACTGCTACTGATGGATAAGACTTAGAGCCCAGGTAGCAGTGTTGAGAAAGCCTTATGAAATGTACTTTTCAAGTGTTTTCATGAAGGTCACTATCCTGTTTACCATTGTATAAAAAAGTATTACTCTAAAGTCAGACTTATACATAAAATATAAAAAATAACTAGCATCTGAAGGATGTTTGTAGAGACTAACACAGAATAAGATGAAGTGGAATACAGAAGTAAAAAGATGTCCTTTTTCAATAATGGTTGTGATGTTAATTTTAAGAATTGGCCAATTTTTACAGCTTTTTTTTTTTTTGGCACGTCCAAAATGAATCTTTCCGAGTATTGCTTTGAAAAGCAAACTGCAGGAAACAGCAAAACCAAGAACTAAGAGGTCTTTTGCATAAATGAAGTTGCAAGGTAGGCTTCTTTTGTGTACAATTAAAACACGCAAACAAGCAATGCATGCCTTGTACCTTTTCATTTTCTTTCCTTTGACCTTTATCCCTCTTGTCCTACTACTCTCTCTCTCTCTCTCTCTCTCTCTCATCCTCAGCATAGTCAGCATGAGAGATAAATTCCCTACTCCTTTGGTATGTAATTTGAGGACTCCACAAGGGGATTAAAGTAATAATCACCCTTCCTGTTGCTGTGGTCCAGAGGGGTTGCAGAGGAGGCTGCAAATTGCTGCAGTCACCATTAGGACAGCCAGGGCCTGTCATGCTAACAGCAGATGAGACATTTGGAGCAGCAGGATCACAGGAGAGAGCAATGCAACAAGGCAGGAGCAACTTACAATCAATATTCTCTGCCAACCACCTTTATGTATATGACCAGTAACATCCACCATTATGTGCTCGACCACAGTGTCTGACATAATTGATTTTGGCTGATCTGTGTGTGTGGTCATGTGTATGAGTTAGTGTGTGTGTGTGTTAGGGAGGGTGGAACAGAGAGAGAGAATATGTGATTCACTGTGTGAGGAGGCATGGAAGATGTGTATGACAACAGCAGCAGCATAGATTTGCCATAGTGAAATCGATTAAGGCTCCCACTTTTTCATTATTGAAGAGTTGCAATCAAGCGGAGAAGCAAGGACGCTGTCTTCAGCTTCTCCTGCTCTTAACATTTGCCATTGTGCAAGAAATACACAGTTTTTAGAACAATAATTTTGATATCTGTTCTGCAGATTTATTGGGGTTTTAAAGTCTGGTGATATTTAATTTTGTAATATAAGAATAGAAATGTTCTTGAACTGGAGAACTTACAATACATTGTAATTTTCTAAATTGAGAGTAGATACATATTTTTTTAATTGTCTGTCTAGAGATGAATGCTTAAAAATTCTGCAAAGTCAAGTTTTAAATTTGTCCAAAATATTGCCTACAAAACATGGTCTGCACTGTTAAATAACACAAGTTCAAAGGCTAACAAAGATTAGACTTACAACCACCGTCAGGAGGGATGAAAAATATGCCTAAATCCTTGTAGAGATCTCAAAGAGGATCAATGTAAGCAGACCATTGGCTTTTATGACATGGCAGATTTTTCTTCCCTTTATACTTCATTCTCTCTTACCCAGCATTCCCTCACTTGCTCTCTCCCCACCCCCCCTCTCTCTCCAGGGGCATTTATGTGGATGAGAGAGGAATGAATCACAGTAGAAGTAGTGAAGAAATAACTTTTCATGTGAAAACACCTCAGCTTTTATGGCTTTACTAAATGATCCATAATGCGGGCGGGGAGCACTCAGTCCTGCAGATTAAGGCGGGTCGGAGCGAGAAAGAGGCTCAGTGCTGCAGCCGTTAGACCCCTCAACTGAAGCTCGCACCAGTACGGCACCAGCTGAGATAGGCACAAATCTCTTTTACGAGGCTGCCTCTTAAATAGCTGTCAGTCTAGTATCTCACACGTGGCGCACTCCTCCAGCTTCCCTCACAGTAATTGAACCATCTCTCCCAGAGTGCTGAAATGGTGTGGGAAGCCATTCCGACAGCCTGTGTTGATACCATTAAACCAAACTCATGCATAAATCTAACTCTATAGCCATCGTCCCCCGCCCTCCTCCCCGAATCCTCCACGCCCCAGAAACAACTCCACTCCTTACTTTAGTGCACCGCAGTTGGTCCCAGGGTTAGATTTCATCTAAATATTGTTTACATTACCCTTCAAAGGGATATTGTTCTATGATTAAATACCATGTGGAACACAGACAAATTAGAAGTTTATTAATTTGGAGTAATGGTAATTACTGCATGATATTCTCATCATGAAGATGTTACTGTGTTTTCAGAAGCATCATATGTTCTGATAAGAAAAAGACAAAAAAATCGAAGGAAAAATAAATATGCATTTATATAAAACAAATAACTTCTAAGCTATCAACAATCGATGTAATTACAGGTTATTTACTTTATTTATCCAGGTAATACGCTAAAGTACCTTGTTTGCTATTAGGCGCCTTAAAGATCAGTTATCTAATTTTACATCATAATAGAACTAAAGATGTAATAACCAGTAAATAGAAGCAGCAAAGTATGAATAACTGCCACTGACTACAATTACGTCACAGGTATTCTGCTCTGCTGAAGAATTTAATGAATAACAACCACATATCCTCATTATGGTTGCGTGGACGTGAGATGTTGTATGCATGATTAGTCCTCCATGCTGAGGCAAGCCATTGTGAGAAACACTGCCAAACAGTTTTGCTCTCATGAATGCTTTGGTGAATGCTATACGGAAAACAGAAACATTGTAATTAGCTTCACATCATCTCATTATCAAACAAAAAATCAGTTGTGTTAGATTTGGATATTAGCTTATGGTAATTAGCACAATGCTGACTTTCCTCTGTTATTATTGTTTTAATGGTGAGATCCACAATGTTAATAGAGGCACTGAAGGAATTAGTAATAGAGATGGATAAGAAATTGTGTTTGTCACAGGCAGATGTTTAAGATTGACCTCCCATGCTAAAAATATATTGTTTCAATGACGCCTTTTGAATGATTTTTTAACTGTCCTGATTGGTCGTGTTCAGGACTCTGCCAACTCCACTGCAAAAAATATTGGAAAAACTCCTAACAACAAAGTCTGAGTTTTAATAATAACCTTTCTTCAGCGAGGTTAGATTACCAACCACAGGGTACTTGGAAAAAAATAACATCTTTTCATGTATTGAGCTAAAAACTGAGGCAATAACAAAGTCTAAGTGACTGTCATTCAATTTAATCAGTGGTGTTATTGCCTGGATAAGTGGACAAAATGATTTCGAAAGTTTTTTGTTGTAAAGCCAAACCAAACAAACTCTGCCCAAACAAATGTGCCCATGAGGGGGAATAAAAAGAGACGAACCTTTATATATTGGTAATTAAAATTATTATTGCTACAGTGCACGCTGCCTCATCTGAGAGCAATTTGTGATTGAAGCTTTAGTTGGTGAGAGAAAAACAACTCTTTAGCTAATGAATATCTGGAGCTTCTCCCCATTAGACATACTTCTCTTATTACTGCAATATGCATTACATTCGAATCTGAGAAAGTCAATAATTTTTATTGAATCCCCACAAGTCCATCAACAGTAGATTCTGCTTAAGTGAGACACCAACCATGCCAACAGATACTGTAAGTAATGACTTCTCCCAGTGAAAAACACTGATGCAAGCTAGAGCTTAATAAGAACCCAAGTGCCAACCTCACTGCTCCACTACTCTTTTTAATATAAACACAATAAAGAAGTATTTGCATTTATATAGTTCTTCCAAGCCATCTGACGTTGCTGGCAGCCAGTACCCAGAAACAGTTGAGCTTCAAACTGATTGTTACCTGGGGAAAATTAAGATAAGGGAGTAATCCCATGGATGAAAATGGCTTTGTTGGACCCACAGCAGTAGGGCCAGCTAGGTAGGCAGAATTAACAGACCCCTGCCTGTTGCCAATAATGAAAGTACCCAGCCTCCGTATAGCCTTATGTTTTCGACATGATAAGAATTATATCTCAGTCATCCTCCAGCTGGGATGCAGGATATCATGATCTTCTTAGGATCAGGCTGGTGTGTACTTTTGCATATTTGGATGAGGTAAAGACTGCATGATACGATTCAGAACGGGAATTAAAAGCTTATGCCATCCTAGTTCATGTGCACTGCTTTGAATCTACTGGGACCTGCAATGTATCTGGATTTAACTGACGAACCACAAAAGGTTGTTGACAGCACCAGAATTCATGGTTCTTTGGTGTTTGCACACACCGGAGAAAAAAACAATGATCCATTCTTTCATTTGTCCATCTGTTTTTCCATCATCACCCCTTTCTGACGATATAATTCATTTCTTTCATCATGTAATGGTTGCTCAGAATAGCTGTAAAATAGAACTCCTTTTATTTGTTTCTAAACTAAAATAGATCAGCTGAAGGAGTTCTGCATCATATGCTAGCTATTGTGTCTCTTAGCATGCAAACAGGCCAGGTCCTATTTGCATACAGGGGGAACAAAAGAGTTCTATAGGTGACAGCAGCAGGATAATGATCTGAACTGTCTGATTTAATGGCCGGGTGGCTTTAATGATAATCCACTCGCCTCTCCCTCCCTCTTTCCCCCCCTTAAGAGCTCCGATGGATGACAGGAAACAAACAGTGCTCTGACACTTCCCGCTAATTAGCATCATTAGCATACGGCCATTATGTGGCTGGACAGTGGCATGACACGGCTCTGAGAAAGGCTACAGCAGTGACCTTTGGTGGACAACACCAGCTGTCAGTAATTACCCATAGCATAGGCCAAAGGGATGGAGAGACAAAGACTGACTCCTTGTCCTTGAGGACCTATGGTGCCCATGAATGCCCCCCCCCTTTATTTTTTTCTATTTCTTGCAGTGAAATTTTTAAGATTTCACATGCTAAGCAGCAAGTATGGTTGAATCTTAGCCAAAAAAAATTAAGAACCATAAAGTTTTATAGACCTTAGGCTGAGCTTTGACTAAAATGCGTGACTAAATGAGGAGATGCACCAGCGTTTTTGCTGCCAGAGGCTTGCATATACACACTGTTGACAAATGTTCTACACTCAGTAGGAAATAATGATTTAAACAATGTTGCTTTATAAATACTAACTTGAAGTGCTCAAGTTGGAAATGGATGTATTCTGTGCCTAAGTGCCGGTAATCACAAGTAATTGTTTTTTGTAGATTTCTTCAGCTTTCAGCAGTCTTTGAAGCTATAATGTTGACTTTATGACTTAATGTTTTCTTTCATCTCTGAGTGCAACTTCTGTGCCGATGAGGCAAAACAACTCTGAGCATCGGTGTTCTGAAAAGGTAATTTGAAACATCAAAAAAAAAAATTTGTATGGAAAATATGTGCATGGAGATAAAATAGCTACCTGGTGCAGTTGTGCCCCAGTGCATTAAGTGCATTAACATCTTTCTCCTGAGTATAATCATGGAGAAGTACACATCAACACACACAGGTGTGCATACAAACTTTTGCTTTACTTAATGTAGCATATTACCTAACGCACAATGTTAACCCTATCCATCACAACTGCTGTATGTGCCTAACAATAACAGGAAATGTCCATTTATTTATTTGCATTTTATTCAAATTTTTTGTTATTACCGTATTTTGGCCTGTTCATGTTCTTCCCTAAGGGAGCTTTCCTCTGTCTGGTTGCCTGATTTTTGTTATGTCCTACTTTTTTACAAATGTCGTCACTGCAGAGTCTGAAACACGTGTTGGTCCTAACAGAGATGTAGCAGAGACTTCAATTGGGCCTACGTGCTGACAGGGGGACCTCATGGATTGGTGTGCAGTCATTTTAAAATCCCTACTAGGACTTATAAACAAACCCCATCTCCCCATTCCACACACAAGGAAACAAATATGCCCTTCAATACGCTATTAACTCAAATCTAAATTCCAGCACCTGTCTAAAGTTTCCTCCAGTGGCCTCCTTGTTCAATAGTTTTTATCTCTTTTTTGACATTGTGCTGTCTCTCTTTTTAACAGGAACGTCGGTTATGAAGGTTACTGCATCAGATGCTGATGACCCGACATACGGTAGCAGTGCCAGAGTGGTGTACAGCGTACTGGATGGAGAAAAGTTTTTCACTGTCGGCAAACACACAGGTAGCAATGATAAAAGAAATCACATTCAGTTCTTCCTCCACCTGCTACTCTTTTCGTTTTTGATTTTCTTTTTTTCTTTTTTCCCAAAACGCTTTAGCCAAGCTAAAGCTCAGAGACTATTATTCCTACATCAATCAAAATTTGCCGCCAAAAACATGAGGGGAATAAAGTCATTTGGCCAAAAAAAAAAGGCAGTTTCATAAAGTTTAAGCCTGTAACTACTGCCTCCCTTTGCCAATAACTCAAAGTACCATATGGCACAAATTGCTCAGCTCAACACAGTGTTGCACCTCCAAACCCATCTTCAACAGGCCAAGTTTGTTTAGTATGCAAGTAAGAGACAACATAAACATAGCATGTTACTTGGGCAATCAGTGTCAGCAAATAATATATACAAACAGTAATTCCACATTCATTATACGTATTTTTTTAACCATTTGGGATTTATTGTTACCACCTGTTTAATCAACTTTGTTTGGACTTTTTCTCTTTATCTGTCAGATCACATACACGGAATGTTCAGCACAAAAAAGACAAAGTTTTTGCACTTTTTTTTACCTCATTAGTGCAACAAATGAAAGAATAGCAAATTGGTCTAAGTTATCGCCTGGCACTGTATCAGAATCCTGGGTTTTACTTTCCACCAGATCTCGGTTGACTCCTCGAGCTTCATACAGTAATGGAAAATTCCCTATTCCCCAAATGGTCGGGGGGCTTATAGGAGTGATATTGCCTGACCCACTATCTTTCAGGAGAGGCTTAGTAGTGGTGTTGCCTTCAAATGCAACCCCAGGGAAAAGCACTAAAGTTTTAATGATTCCTTTTTTGGTCTCCACCACTTTCATTCGGTCAGCCTAGGAGCACAGATGATAAATGGAGCTGCCGTGTTGGGACTAGCCGGGAGACTGGATTGTTCATCCCAGCCTCTGTCTCACAACCCCCTCTCCATCCACCCCCTTTCCTGGTTTTATAGGCAGACGGGCCAGCCTAATAGGTGCAAGTCAAGAAGGTCAAAATGAAGAGGAGACAGAACAGCTGTGAAATCTCCCTCATTAATATCACGCTCACTCACCCTGATATCAAATTGAACAGCAAGTCGCTGTGTTTTTTTTTTCTGTCCCTTTGGTCATGCTGGAATTGTCTGAAGGTGTTTTTGAATGTTTGAGTCAAAGGTGTGTTTTTGCAAGAAATGAACCATACACAGCATGTAGGAACATTTTCATTTTCCATTTGAAAATAGATAGGCTATAAGTTTCACATCAGAAAGTACAAAAAATAATTAAAATAAGCAGTAACTCACATAATACATTTTTATATATTTAATCCAAAAATTCTATTACAAATTATTCTACTTCAGATTGTTATAATTTAACAATCTATCTATCTATATATCTGTCATTCAGGACTAAGGCACTTGATTTCAGCTTCAGCTGTCTGTATTTCAGATAATAATGAAGACTGATCCATGTGTGGCCTTCGGTCATCTTAGGAATATGTAAAGAGATTTTATTCACTGAATAATAACAAGTAAAGATTTTACATGTGTCAAAAAATAGAGATAAGTCATCAATATCCATAACTCACAAAAGACAGTTTATTGAACAGTGACATGTGATTCCAGGGAGTCTGCTGCGAGGTCTCTGAAAGCCTTTTGCACCAGAGTTGTTTCTCACATGTGCCACCTCAAACCTCTGCAGTTATTTCATTGCAGCTTCCACAAGGGGCTGCTGTGTGCTTCCTGAAGTGGAAAAAAACAACAACTCTGGTCTACAGTTGTGTTGTTGTTGTTGTTGTTCCTTGTGGATGATTGTTTTTTTTTGTTTGTGCTAACACAGAGACAAGTACTTCCTCTTCTGCTTCCCTCAAACACACTGGCAACAATGGAAACTTCTATATATCAGGGAAAAAGGGACAAAGAAGAAAGCCCAAACAAAAAAGAGAAAATATATAAAGAAACAAACAAACAAGAAGAAAACTCTTGAAAAAAACTCTTGAGCACATTAACACAGTCATTGAAGTGTGGCTTTTCCTGGTTTCATCCATTCCATTGGTGGCTATTCTATGTGCTATGCTAGCTTTGGTCTTGTTCAGTGCTTATTACACTGTCACAGGCCAATGGCTCCCTCTTGAAAACATGAATGCAGCAGTATGAACAGATCATCCTTTGCCAACAGTGCTTACAAAGCTGAAAGAAGAAATTACACTTTGTCAGGTGCAAAAGGCAAACTGACACCTTTGCCTGGCAAAACTCTTCCTTTTCAATTATCACAGTAGCCATGAAGGCTAAAATAGCAGGACAGCTGGTTTTGAAGACATAGAGTCGAGCTAAATTTCCATGGCCTAGTGAGATGAAAACAGAAATGCAGTTTATGTGAGTAAAAGAATGGTTGGAACAGCATCATTTATTTTATATTAATGTAATACATTACCATGCCAAGGCACCGTTTCACAGCTGGTGTACATGGCCCCATTACTCGGTTAAATTGGTTAATGTTAAGGCTACGTGATGTGCATTGGAATATGGACCACATAGACTGACTGAAATCACAGATGCAAGCCATGTAGACTCGTCCGCATGTCCCTGCCATGATGTTCGAGCAATGGTGCTGTGCACTTGTGGTGGATTGGGGCTTTACTTTTGACAGCACTGATTTAGATGCATCCCCTCTGGCCTTTGGTGAATGAAAGAGGAGCATGTCATCCGTCTCCCTCTTTAACTCCAATGCTGCATGTACTGTATTTTGGTTACTCACAGAACATGGCCCAGGGCTAAATGTGACTGGAATCAGTGAGTTGTGTACCCAACACAATGCAGACCTGTGGGAGTGAGACAGCACACCAAGCCCAGGAAATGCATCAATAGATTTTGATGTGGAAAATCCCAACGGGGTAAAGTGGAATTATATCACTACTGCACAGTAAAACAGGCAACTACTGAAGCTGCTGCCGCTGCTGCTGCTGGACCGACAGGGAAGGGATGTGTCATTTAAGAAGGACCATTTACCACAGTACTGGCTCTTTGAGCAAACAAATATAGTTTTTCATGTTAACTTCATAAAGAGAATGTCACTTTCTCACCCAAGCAAAACCAAGATATCACAGTCCAGAAGTCACATCTGGTGGAAGTTTTACCATGATTTCTGCAGCTGGTCATAGTAAGCTGATCAGATGTGTTTCAACAAATATTTTTTTATGTTCGTTTTTTAGCTTTTTCCTGTTCTAATGATCTTAAGGTGAAACTGAAAGATGCATTTTTACATTTTACAGCAGTTTTTTTATACTGGAAAACTAGCATGACTTCAGTTAATCAACAGCCTGTTTTTGAGCTGACCACTGACTCTAAAATGCAGCAGAATTTGCACTCCAGAGCAAATGAAGCCATCAGTGCTCTTTGTGTGCCCTCCAACACTCTCTACATTATATTACTTTCTCTGTGTCTCTCGCCTGCTCTTTGGAAAATCCACTTCCCAGGTTTGATTGCAGTCCTACTCACCATGGAAGAGTTGTAATGCTGTTCGGGGTGGCTGAGGCATGCCTTCATTCTGCCCCCATATATTATTCATTTTAATACAGCTGAGCCATAAAATTGTGTATGCGCAAAGGCACAGATATGACACAATCTCTTCCATCCAGTCAGTCTGAGGAGGTGAAATGTAATGTGCTGCACTTGTGTCTCCATGATACAGTGCCTAGCAGAGGCTGATATTCAAACTGAGAGGGAAAATATAGTTGGTTATCGCATAAGTGCTAGCCACTAATGTCACCTTTCCACTGCCCTCTCTTACTACTCTACTCTTCCCCACTCTCTCCCTCTATCAATCTCCCCTCCACCCTTCAATCATTAGGGATCATCATGACAGCAGTGGCAGATTTGGATCGCGAGACACAGGACCGTTACGAGCTGGTCGTCAAGGCGACAGACATGGCAGGACAAATGGGCGGTCTCTCCGGCTCCACCACGGTGACCATAGTGATCACAGACGTTAATGACAACCCGCCGCGCTTCCCACAGAGTGAGTGTCTCCTTCACATTGCCTCAGACAGAGAAAGAGATGATGAGGAAACAGCAGAGAGAGGAAAGAGAGAAATCAGTGAAAGAGTTAAAGACAAAAGTAAGAATTAAGAGAGGGACGAAGAATGATGAAGAAAGTGAAAGCTGAGTCAGAGAGACAGAGATGATAAAATACACACTACGTAGTTTGCTACCTGCAGGCTAATGTCTACACCAGGCAACGGCAGCATCAGCAATTACACTCAACGGCCTGCATGCAGCCTGAGAAAATCACCTAATTTCAATTTATTGGCCTATCAAACCTTTGGCCCATAACAAAGTAGTCTATCAAATATGGAGAATTGATGCGTTGCACTGCGCGTTTGATCCTTCGTTTAAAGCAAGGCTCAAGAGAGGACTGAATCGATACAGCTGATTGCTCCCTCGTTGGAATGTTATGGATTTATGATTGTGAGTTGGCTTTTGGGCTAAATGGTTTTCAGTGCACACGTGAGCAACAGGTAGAGTTTAAAACATTCAGCTTAAAAATGCAACTCACCTCACCAAACAAACACTTATTTTACTGAAAAGTACAGCGGCTTTTTTTTCCAGCAGCTAAAGTATGTTGTTTATTTTTTCATAGATTTCATTAACAGAGATGCAGGTGACATATAAAAAATGGAAAGGTGTCACGACTGTTATGTCACATATCTCTCTCATCTTATTTGTTCAAATTACATATATATTAATGATGAATGACAGCGAGTTTTAGGAACATAATAGTGTTTTTCTGTCCAGCTTTCATTTCAACTTTTTTTATTTTGTCCTCTTTTTTGAAGGCAAACCATAACACTATTACTTTTGTTACAGCTGGAGAAACACCATCAGACAACCTGGTTGATTGTATTTGATACGTCTCCACATGCCTTTTCTTATTTCTGTATAAATCATTTTTTCATCTCAGTAAATCATATTTTCCAGCCAGACGGATAAACCCTGCAAGATTCTAGTGTCTCCTGTCTATAGTGTGTGGAATAGATAGACTTTGAAAAGCAGCCTCATAAATAAGATGCAAAAAGAAGATGGCATGCTGTATCTGTAAGGGTTTGAATGTTTTAACCTGATTTTCCTCTTGGCAACAATAATGTTTTATGTTCTTACTTTAATCTTTTTATCTGGCAGACCTTATGAATTTCCTTCGATCTGTTCTTTCATTGGAAATTTAACTTTATACCGGAGATTTACAATGTGTCAGCATGTTGTCAGAATATTTTATCATATACTTAATCATGCACATTACTTTCTAAAATATTTCCTGTATAATACCTCTCTAAAACCTTTTAAAGCAGTGCAAAACATTATGATTTGTTCAAATGGAGGAATTTGTAGTTTATAGAGATATTTAAATTTTTGTGGCATCTGCAATTATTTCATCTGTTTGTTGTTCTTTTGTTAGAATCTAATTCCAGCTTCATTTTTTCATTACCCATCTCTACCTTTTTTTACCCTCTGTATCTTTGTCACTCCCACCCTCCTTCCATTTTTCTGTTTCTGCTTCCTATCTATCTCCTCAACCAATATCCTCACTTCCCACCCTCTTTTTTAACCTGTGGCCATCCATCTATCTTTCTCCTCCCTCCTCTGCTGGGGTTTTTCCTCTTCCTCTCCATGTTACCATTGTCCTCCATTCTTCTTTTGTGGTGTTTTCTTAATTAAACTGTTTTTTTTATCACTTTAATCCATCTGTTGTTTCATTTAACTGAACTCTCCTTGTTTCATTCCTACATATGACTTCCACCTCCGCCCGCCTACTCCATGTACCAGAGATGTACCAGTTTTCGGTGTCAGAGGGGGCGGCTGTGGGGACGCCGGTTGGACGAGTCATCGCCACAGATGCCGACATGGGAGAGAACACAGACATGAGCTATCTGATTAAAGAGGGAGGGGAGCTTTTCAAGGTCATGACCGATGTTGAGACACAGGAAGCTGTTGTTTCTATCAAGAAGGTAAAGTCGCCCCCAAAGTAAGTCTCTGATACTGTTGTTGTCTGTGAAGCCACAGGTAATTATTTACCAGTATAGAGGCAAATACTGAAATAACATAAATATTTAAAATCCACTCTTGAATACTCAACTTTCAGTGCAAACACCATGTTTGATGATTCAGGCTTTCTTTCCTTCTCAACATGACTTATGACCAACAGGCTAAATGAGCCCAAGAACTATTTTCTACTTTTGTTGCAGTTTTTCTATGCGTTCGTATTATAAACAAGAATAAAAAGAAGACTACTCTGTGCTGGAAAACTCACAATAAGATTAGCCACCATTGCCAGGTATTCTAGTCACATATACTGTAAGCATTTGTTGTTGTTTTACTTTGAAAAAATATATATATTTCAAGTTTCCTTGTCACTCACAGCAGCAGCAACAGCAGCAGCCTCTGCCATCTCTGACAGAATCTAATGAAAAGTGTTTGGGATTCTGCTGGCTACAAATCAACAAGTGTCTGGGCCTTTGCTGGTTAGCATTCAGCTTACAGTCCTATTGGTGAAGTCAATACTGTTTGCACCTTGCAGCTAAGTTTTGCTTGTCAGTAAAGTGAAGAGCTCTTTGGACCCTGTTGAGACAGAGAAACCCAAGGTGCACTAGAGGAGCGATCAGAGTGAGATGATTGGTCTTTAATGATCATTAGTTGCCCGCCGAGGTTTGACAGGTGCTGCCAGTGCAGTGCCTCTTTAAAAGTTGAACTGATTCAAACTTATTTCACCCTGCACAATGAAAAAAAACACAATCAGAAACAAATTCAGCATACAAGCAGAAGTGTCTTATACTGAAGATGCTGATGTAGAAAAAGGTTTTCTCCTGAGTAATCTTTGAACAGGTTGGTATTTATCTATTTATATTATTGGCTGTTTCACTATAAAAGACTAAAAGCTGTATTTTGTTATGCAACCTTGTGCTGAAAATGCTACTAAACGAATCTTGTATGTTGACAAACGTGCAGTTGTGGGCCTGATTTGGCAGCACGAACATGTGACATTCAGCCAGCAGCAGTATTTTGCTTTAATGAACTCAAACTCAAACTGGCAGTCTTAATCACTTTAGCTACTAGTGGTTAGCTAATGCTGTAGAAAACTTGACTGATATAAGAAGGGATATGTGTAGACTGCCTTGGGTCAGTGCTGCCACCAATGGCTGGAACTGATATTGCAACAGTCTGTTTTATATCTGTTGTTGTTGTTGTGATATATCTTCTGACCATCAATATCAGAACCAAGCACAGAGTCATTTTAAATGGCTTAAATTGGAATGAAACCAGTTCTTGAAATAGAATATTGTTTTGTTTTCAGTCCCTGGACTTCGAGACCAAGCGCACACACAATGTCGTGGTGGAGGCAGTAAATAAGCACGTCGACCCTCGCTTCGTGGATCTGGGTTCCTTCAGAGACCAAACCATAGTTCGGGTCAGCGTGTCAGACATTGATGAGCCGCCCATCTTTCAGCCGCCAGAGGGTGCCATCATGGAGGTGCAAGAAGACGCCAAAGTGGGGGTGCTGGTCGGCATCGTCACTGCCAGGGATCCAGATATCCAGAATAAACCTATCAGGTATGGCAAGAGTCCTAATGCCAAGCTCACTAAGAAGAAAAATGCACAATACTGTTGAAAATGATGGCATGTTTTCACCTTATGAGCGATATGTAAACCATTGCATACATTAAAGAAGTGTATTTTGCTCTTTAATAGCTTTCTAATTGCAAACCCTAATTGCTGTATACTGTCTATGTTGACGCTGTAGGACAGGATGTTAGCACAATTATGGTTATAAATCACCATTACTAAAACTATAATAGATAGAGATTGTTGGATCTTGTGAGGTAAGTGTTGTTTATGAATCAACATTACTGCAGTTGCCTTTGTGTGCATGTGTGATTAGATTATAGGTAAAAATGTAATAAATTTATAATTAAGTAGTTTATTTGGCTGTTTTATAAATGTGACACACACAAAATAGATGAATATGTTGAGATAAAGTTAAAATAATACTTAAATAGCATATGTGCTCAACTGCCTCTCTGAACAGCCTGATAAAACAAATCAGCCAAAGTGCTGTCAATAAAATGTTACTGAGGAAATGTTACTGCTAAGCATAAATAACAGTATTTCAAAGCAAACTTTTGCATGTCAACGAGTGCTTAAGTTTTATGTTGCTTGGGCGAGATGCTGCAGCAGTATGTTTTAGCTGAATGCTGCTTTACCACTGTAGATACATTTTTATTGGAACAAAAAAATGTACCATAAAAAATGAAACATTAAAGGACTATAACTCACTAGCCACATGTGGATATATATGGAGCTTGAAAGCAAAATAATTTTTCTTAACAATTGTTCTTGAAGACGGAGCGAAAGCCCGAGCAATCGGTAGACAGATGGAGTTGCACAATGAATGAAGCTGTACTGTTCCACTCTTTTTTTCTTCCATATCTCCGTGTATGATAGAAACAATATAATCTGGTAATCTTCTGTACTGAAGTCTGCGGTTTATGTCCTCAGAAGAGCAATTGCAATGTGAGAGGGGAATGTAGATAAGGGCTAAGGTAGTCTCGCTGACAGAGTATACATCGACACAAGCCGTGCCTGTGCAAATTACCTCGATTAAAAATGCATGAGGCTCAGAGTTCCAGGTGTAATAAAGTGCAACACAATGGCAGCGCTGTCGTTCACCAGTGTCTTGGCAGTCTGAAGCTTAAGTATGTGATACGTGTGCACGCATATATAAATGTGTGGGGATTTTTGTGCTCATGTATTTGAGTAAATGAATGGCTGAGTGAGTGGGAAAAAAAGGCCAGAAACCTCCAGCTGGGCAAAGCTAGAGGGGCTCATGGCCTTTGGCATTATGCAACACACTCTATTTGAACCTCTATTTGAACTCTGCATATTCATGCACCCAGAGTGTTGATGTTTCAGTGCAAAATGTGTTTTCACTTGGGGTTTAAATAGCAAGACCACATTTTATTGTTGAGAGATTAATTCTGCCACAATAAACGACAAGCTGCAAATGGAGCCGTGTCACATGTGACAACCAAAACAAAGGAAAGCCTGACGTAATTTTCTACCAGGTTATCTGGCAGTTGGCAGACAGCTCAGACGCACTTGTCAAAAAGATGCTCTTCCATACAATTATTGTTTAGTTTAGGAGACAAAAATACTGCTTTGCCTATGGGGATGTGGAAAAGCATGTGTGCAGCAGCCAAGTTTGTGTTTTGTAATGCAGACAGATTGTGTTAAAAAGAAGTTGTTGTTTTTTTTTTTAATTCTGATGCTCTGACACTTTTTGTTTGTGTGCAAAGAAATTACTAAGAAACTGAAAACACAGTGATGATGCCCCCCCCTCCCTTACTCCCATCCCACAGAAACTAACATGAACTGGGAAGCAAAGGTTCAGTTTTGTTTTGTTTTGAATAATAACCATGGATGCCATGTTGGCAGGAAAGAAAAGAGAAAAAAAAATCGGTTTATTTTTTATTTATTTATCGTGGACTCTCATGCTGTCAGAACTGTCATCTGAATCCAATTTCTAAGAGAAAAAAGGGACGTGAAACAAGATATTGTGCAGCACAATTTGTGATTCAGTACAGGAGAGAGAACTATAATTTTCATGTTTATACTGGAGACAAATGCCAGTGGCAGGTGTAAATTTAATAGAGCCAAATCTAATCACCATCCTAAATGGGGATGTTAGATGTAAGAGAGAGCTGTACACTGACAGATACATGAATGCACACAGAGATAAAGTGCATGTAGGCTCTGTGTTTGACCTTGCACAAGTGTGTGCAGCCTCAGCTCAGTATCTCAAAAGCTGATCGCTCTCTGCACTGTCATTGCAGATGCAAGAGTTTGATCTTCAACAGGCAAAATCTCCATTTTCAAACATAAGTTAACTTTTTTTTTTTTAAACAGAGGTTATTTTGAGATTATTTAATCATAAATCTTTTTACATCTTGTATTAGAAACATCATTCCGCCTGGAACTTACAATCAGAATTACTATCATTTATTGACATCCGGTAACATGACACTCGCATTATTTAATAACTGAAAGCGTTATCAGAAACTTATTTAATCCATGTGTTGTTCTTTATACCACATTAGCTTAGCATAAGAGTCTCTTGACATCATGTTTCATACACAACATGGGAACATCACTCTCATGAGACCTTGAAGAATGCTGGCTCATGTGTTTGTCACACCGGCCTTAAGTGCTTAGTACTTAGTACTAGTACTTTATTATGGTTTATGTGGGCATGAGTAAGACAGCCAGCTGTGTGTGTGTGTGTTTGTGTGTGTATGCCTTTGTGTGTGTGTGTGGTGGGGAAAAGGAACTAAGAACAAAGAAACCTTTCAGCAGATTTTTGTTGACTCACCAATCTTTTGAGAGCACCAAGCACACCAAATAAGGAAAGATGCATTTGTCGTTTTCTAGAGTGCACAATGAAAATTTAATGTTTATTTTCTAACTCTGAATAAGCAAAGAAAGAGTGAGGACATTGCCGCTTGCAGCTCAGGGACATTGTGATATTACAGTCACAGGACCCGAGACAAGCCTTCAGTAAACATCTTAAAAAAAATAAATCCTTTATTTGTTATTTGCTCAGAGTCGACTCCTTAAATCCATATTAATTTATTTAAAAAATAGCTTCATAAAATTACTTCAATAATTAAATTCTTGAATTCTGTTTTTTCTCACTTCCTTTCTTTTTTTCAAAAATGTGTGCCTTTGCCTTTCTTGTATCTGTTGTTACAGGTTTTCCATCGATCGGACCACAGACCAGGAGATGATCTTCCATATTGATCCTGATTCGGGTGCCATCACACTGGGCAAGATTCTGGACCGAGAGACCGCAGGCTGGCACAATATCACTGTGAAGGCCGTAGAAGCAGGTAAATTGCCTTCTGTTTCAAATTGATCGCACGCATCGCACACAGGATTTGTACATGTTCGTGTTCATGGAAAGAGTGTGATATTGTACATTATCAAGAAACTCTGTCACCTTGGCAAGTTGCTGAAACAAATCCATAAAATCCATGTAGAGCTCTTATCTGAGCCACACTTGCTGTAATAACTTGTTTTTCACTCTGTGTGGGACATGTAGATCATAACATGTCAAAACAAAACCTTTGAGAAACACACCATCAACATATCACCTCATACAGCAATGAAACTCACAAACAATTAAAATGAATCTTTATAGAAATTAAAAAATCACAGCTAATGTCAGATCTATGTAATCCTCTTTCTCATATCACTGGATAAACTAAGCAAACAATAACAAAATGTAGCTGAGGGGCAACAAAATATGCATCTAACAGAGAACACATCCATTTGTTTTAACAATTCATGGCCCAGCTCTTTAGATGAGAAAGTTGAAATCGCTCTAATGATTGGCAAGCTCTGTCCAGAACCAAATGCCTGTGAGTGATGGAGACTGTACAAGTTGAATTAGCTGCACAACATTTGCCGACTCCCACCAGGGGTGATAAGAGGTGACAGACAACCTCACACTGCTGTGTGTCATTAGCTAGCAAAGCTTTTGGCACATTTTCAGCACCACAGTGTTGTGGTTAGCTCTGAAAAAGACAAGGAAAGTAATGTGGTAGTAGAGCAGTGCTTCTATGGCAGGAAGAGTCATTTGCATTTAATGAAAGATTTAGTTCTGCATGCTGAATGCACTGATGTTTGTTTGACTTGGGGATGAAAATGAGCAGATTTGTGCGTTGGCAATTACATTATTTAACAAACATTTCTAATGTAGACAAAACTTTTACATAATTAGAAAAGTACATTTTTTTTAGTTTGGATATCTATGTTTTCCATGGGAAAGGCAAACAGCTGGTTTACTGTAAACTCTCAGTGAGCTGAGTTTTTATACTTTCTATCATCCCATCGAGGATGTGCTGGTCCTCTGTTGCAGTGGGACACTTTATTGCTCCAACAGTCCATTATTCCAAACTCCATTGGCTTGAAAAATGTCCCATTTGACTGAAAGCCCATTTGTCCAATGGCTCATTATACGGAAAACAAACACCCATTGCTCTCCGGGCCCGGTGCTACAAAAAACTACAATCTCCTTTGATTTTTTTTTTCACCTACTTCCCACGAAGACCTGCCCCACTCTGCCCTTCGCTGCCTTGTATTAGTTGCTTGGGTAGGCTAAGATGGTTTGTAGTTGGTTAGGGTTGGGGAAAAATGTCACGGTTGGGGTCAGAGCCAATCAGAGGCAGAGAAGGAGCAGGTCTTTGCAGAATATAGGTGGGGGAAAAAAAAAGAGGAGTGTGTACTTTGAGAGCAATGGGCCTTCCAAGCAATGGCCGTTTGTTTTCAAGATAGTGGGCTGTCGGACAAATGGGCTTTCAGTCCAATGTGACATTTTCCAGGCCATTGGGGTTTCGGAATGATGGGTTGTCGGAAAAAATGGCATGGAACCTTTGGTAGCTATAAATGCACTGTCATCTTTCTGATACCAGGGTGAAAATACAGTCATCATTTTATCGCTTGTCTTAGAGCTGACAAACACATCAGCGAAAATGAAGGTAGAGCTTACTTTTGTTTTTTTTGTTTTTTTATATTTCATCTCATTGGCTCCTTTTGTCATTGAAAAGAAAATAAAGAATGTAATAACTCGAGGGAGCAGGGAAGTTATTACTATATCATTAGAAGTAAACTTGAGAGAGGAGGGGGGATGTGGTGGTCTCCACTTTTTCAATCTCATACTGAAATGACATGAAGTGATTTTGGGATTGCAGCAAAAACAGAGGAGATTGCCTTCTGCATCTAACTGGTATCCACTACAGCACGCAGGGAGGAGGAAGAAAACAATGCTCACACTTGCTCCTCTCTCATATAGACTGTGATTACTTCAATAATCAATACAAGCGAAACTGAATCGTAAGCAGACTCGCCCAACGCAAACATTAAGACAAAATTAGACTACGGCCTTTTTCTTTTTTTTTTTTTGTTCGAGCTGTAATTCCCAGAGCAATTTGGGCGCTTTTGTGCTCTGCCTCCTTTGTGCTTGGCATTATGTCACAGGCACATTTTAATGTTAATTGAACATTTAAACCCCTCCAATATCAGACGTAAACACATGCCTGCACTTGATAGATAAAGCCTCTCACATTGCCTTCGAAAGAAACATCCAGACAGTCGGAGTCAGTGGTCAGCGCCATCAGAAATTCCCATCCATAATGTTTCTTTATCGCCTGTTAGCTCAGGGAGTCCTGAGAGATTGAGACACATAGACAGGAGACAGGAAGGGGGGGAATGAAGAGACGTGGAAAGAAAAAAAAAAGAGACCACAGGAGACATGGGGGAGGGGGGGTTTAGTCTAGCAACTAGCTAAAGTATTTAAAGAGAGGACTTCATTTTCCCCATAATGATTTTTTTGGGTCCCTTTGCTCATTAAAGCCGGAAAGCCACAAGGTCAACTTGTCTGAGGACATTGTTGAAACCAGAGGTTTGTGGCAAAACCCTTAATTATTCCCCCAAGTCAATTACTGACCTTTTGAACTATCGCATCGCCACTGTATTACTATTGGACAAGTGACAACAACCTCCGCACATGCTCGCAGTCTGTGGCCTAGGATTAACCCCGGCCACAAAACTGCACAATATGCACTAAATGTCAGTAACCACACATGTGACTGTGACCTAAATAAAGATATCTCAGTTCAAGTGCAACTATGAGCAGAAGGCACCAGCATGATACTCCACCAATCAAACACATACACACACAGGCACGCACAGCATCTCTTCAAATTCACCCAATTATAGGTAGCAACTGCTAGCATCTCCTCCTGCAGTCATTGTCACTGTAAAAGAGGAAAATACCTCTCATCTGAATAGTACTTGTCTCCCTTCCAGAGAACACAGAACCCCCCAAGTACAGGAGAAGCATTTAACCACACTGTCACTAGCCAGTGTACTCTTATTTTCTGACAGTCTTCTCCATAGAAACATATCAGGGTAAGTTGGAGTGACATATAATTTTCGAGAACTGATAGCAAGTATGATATCACCTCGCAAAACTGCTTTTTTACCCAGACAGGTAGGTGGAAAAAAAAAAAAAAGAGCATCACCCTTAGGGTAAAAAGATAGCGAGGTAGCTGGGAAGTCTTTATCATTTGCACTGTTGCGGTGAGGAGACATTTTCCACAGCTTAACTTTTCTTACTCGCTGTCTGGCAAACAAATGCACACTGTTTGATTTTATTGCGTCGGAACATTATTTTCTCTGGCTCCAAATGAATTACACACTTGTTGCGGCATTGTGAGGGGAGATAAGTGTCTCTTTTCAATCAAAGTTGCAAAATGCGAAAAGAAAAAAAATGGATCTAAAAAGCGAAGCGAAAGAAAAAAAAAAGGCTTTCCTATTTGTAAGCACAATAAGTCGTTTGCATTAAAATAGGAGATAAAAATGAGATAAAGTTTGGTCCAAAAAGCACAAAACAGGGGATGTTAATATGCACCATGGAGGGTTGAACGTGCTTTGTTTGGATGAATGCAGTCGATGCTGTTGTTGTGAAAAGCACATCCTTGTGGAGACTTAATAATGTTCAATCAGGGACAAGAGGCTGTGACCTGGCTGATGTCTACTGCTTGTCTGTCCTGTTATATAATCACCTGCATGATTTTTACTGTCAGTGTGGTTGCAGAGGAGGAGGAGATCTTGAATATCCAAACAGCTTTTGTTTTGTTTTCAGTGGGTCGACATAATTAATTTGTCAAATATTGGTCATGCACAGTATATCAAGTGCTTGATGGGAAATTTCTGGCACTCAAGGCCACGGAGTTGCTCCCTCGCATTGTTTTAGTCGCTGAATATTTTGAAGATGAATGGTTACACAGACACGCCGCGGTTGTCAGGGTTGTTTGTTTGTTGTGTATTGATTTGTCTTATGGAGGAGTATAGTCTTCATTTGGATCAATAGGAAGTGAACCTTTTGTTTGGTTGCTTCATCATCTGTCCCATGATAATTCAAAACGCTCTCAGTGAATTTTGATGAAACGCAGAGACGTGATGCATTTACCAGCCGAGCGCAGCATGTTCATTATCATATTGTCACACTGATTATGATTACTTCTTTAACTGTTATGAAACTTGAAGAAATTGTGTGTTCCTTCAGTGTATGGCAGTATAAAGACTTCATGAACTGAAGTTTAATATTAGCTAAAGGTGACACACTGACACGCTAATAGCACCATGTTACCATGGCATGTCTTAAAGTTGTAGCCAATACAGTCTTTTGCTCATAATACAGTTTGCAAAGATGGAAATACATTGAATTAGAAATAGAAATAGTGACCTTCTTTATAAGGATGATTGCTGTTGATGGTTGATGTATCCTGGAATTTACTTGACCAATCATATTCTGTCTGTTTGTGTGTCATTGTCTGTGAACATTTAGCTCGTTTCATATGAGGTGATAAGAGTTAAACCAAGCCCTCATTTAAAATTTTATCCAAAACCATCAGATATCTGACAAAAGCCGGGAGTCTTTCAAGAATTCTAAGAATTAACCTTCTTTTTTCGAGATGGTAGTGTTACTGTGCTGAGATTATCTCAACCAGCATTCAGCCAAGTAGGTATCCAGTTAGCAAAGAGTGTATACTAGAGAGAAATCAAAACAATGTGATTAATACCCAGAATTACAACACTGACGGCATGATGGAGCCTTTTCAGGGTTCTTGTTAGTCAGCAGCAGAGGACTCTGAGTTCATGATCATCTGTGGTTTATTTCTGAATTCTCAAACAAAAAAACAAAGTATGCTGAAAATTTCCTTCCTAGAGAGGGCAACTCTGGCAGGAATACCCAGTTCTCTGACAAAGATATCGACTAAACTGTCTTTTACTAAATCATGACGTGAGTCTCAACATCAGCGAACATAAAGGCACCTTACTCATGACTTATGGAAACTGTGTCTGTACCTCAGAAGAAGTGCAAGGAGAATAAGAGTTTTTATAAGAGAATTCATACCAGAAACTTGCTGAAACTTTTCCTTGCAAAAAGTGTTTTTTCCCCCTAAAGAACTAATGTTAGTGCTGATGAAGTTAATATTTTGTTCAATCATGTTCTTTTTTGATATTTATAAGATGTCATATTATTTTCTTATAGCGTTTTTTTTTTCACTGAGCTTGTCTCTTGGATGCTCTAATTAGTTGCTCTGTTTATCCTTTTATCGTCCAGCAAGTTGCCTCTCTGATGTTTTATCATGTATTAAAGTTCAAAACTGAAATCAAGTTGTTTTTTGCTCAGTTGCTGTTAAGATGGAAAGTCTTACTGGGGTTTTTTATGTATTCAGTTGCTGTTGTGTGTTAAGTAAGATGTTTGCACTGATTCAACGCTAACAGGGTTTTTTGTCATGGAAATGAGTGTATAGCAGCTATGCATTTAGAGGCATGTTTTGATTCTCAGACATGCGTAAATCTGTTTAATCTTGATGGCCGATGATTGTAATGGAAATGAGTGGCTGTCAGTGTGTAAGCGAATCAGAAGCTGAATCCGTTAGCTTCTGTGAAAATGTTTGTCTTTGATAAGGGGTAATTGTGAAGTGTTTATTTTTCCTTCAGGCATGTGCTATATAATTTGATAACTTAAGAGCATTTTCAATTATTTAGATCTTCAGAGGGCTTTGAACTGCTTTAATTCATTTATTAATTTATTTATATATTTTACATGGAGGAAATTTACAGCTTTTAGTTCTTAAAAACACAATTACTCAAACCGTAACAAGGTTATTATGATTGCACACCGGCGAGACGTGATTTTATATAACTAAGCAAGTGAAGAAAAATGATTGTAATACTCTACAGCATCTGTGCCTGCATCACCTGGCCTCTGGCTGAGTAAAGCAGACACTGCTTCTAGTTTGTATCCTCATTTTGTGGCCCTGACAAAAGGGACATTTTTTATAACTAAACCATCCCCTTTCGGCAAAAAAAGATGAACCATTTGGTATCAAGGAGCATGACACATCTTACATGCACATGCAGGCACGCAAGTGTATGCAAATACATGCACACTCTCACATCCTCTGTCTTCCCTGAAGTGACGTCAGTGTAATTCAGTGCCTTAGAAATCTACCGTACAGTCATCCTGAAAGATTTGCAACAGCTGGTGAGTGCTGCATAGATGCAGAGCATGCCAATAATCTGTTGAAATCCTTTTATTCTTCCTGCCTATCTGCAGACAGATTTAGAACAGCGCCACTTGGTCCAGATGAATGAACCTGTCTCATTGAATAACTCTTTTTCTCCATGGAGGGAGTTTGGGGTGGGTAGAGGCGCGGAATTCTCACATTGTTTCATCTGTTTTCAATTCTGGGAATTGAAATGTAAAATGTGTAACATCTGATGATTGCTGGTTTTCATTCTGGCACAGCAGAGACAGCAGCATAATGTGAAGATGAAATTAGAAGAAGAAGAAGAAGAGAAAGAGAGAAGAGATATCTAGCACTGGTTGAGCTCCCTTTGCGTTTATGTTCCTGCTGCTCTGGCAAAAAGCAGTCAATTAAAACTCTGCATTGATGTGAGGATTATGCCATTAGTCGAGACCAGCATTCTCATTTGCAGCTGTGCCACTATTGCGCAGAACCGTGTGATGAGATAGACAGCTTGTGAATTCATCTGCAAAAGTCTGTTGATTATCACTCTACCTGACTGCCTGTAGTGAACCTGTCTTTTGTTTTTCTTCTACCCAACTTGTGGCTCCCTTCCCTGTACGCGCTTTGTGTTATAATGCTCATGTGATTGTGTGAAATAATGCATTGAAATATAATCTAAGAGTGCTTGTTGTGCGACATAAATTATTAGCATGCAAGGCTACGGGTTTGTGCTGTACTTTTTGCTTTAGAGCCTGAAGTTTTTCCCTTGAAATCATCCTGTAACAAGATTTTGGAGCCATAAATGGAGCATAAATATGGAGCTGAGGTGAAAGTAAGAAATCAGCAATTGCCAAGGCCAAATGAGATTTATCATTTGAAGCAAACACTCCTTCAAATATATCCATAACCCTCATAACCCCTGATATCTGCTATATAAAAAACTATTTTCAATAATGGTTGTAAAGACATAAATTAGAGGGAAAAATGACTTTTGAGACCCAGAATCCTCCCTAAAAAGATTGATTTGGTAGAGTGAAGATGAATGTCTCTCAAAGGAACTCAGATTCCAGAGGACCAATCATATTATCAGATATGAGAGCACTTATCTGTAATATAGCAATCATTTTTTTTACTCAAGTTACTTCTTGAAATCATGCAATGTGTGTTGTTTTTGGTTGTTTTTTAGTTGTTTAGTAGTGAAAGCTGAAGTGTATAAAATGCAATGTCTACCAATAATCTGTGTTTCTATCATGACAAGGATCTTTTTTCCAACCTTAAGTCTGACTTTCTGTTGACTCCCTGTGTGTCTGAATGTCATTTCATTAGAACTGTGCACCGCAAAATCCTCAGTCAGCTCTTGGTTCCACTTCTTCTGTCACAGCTTCTTTATTACACAATAACCAGCCTGCCTCTCCGTCCAGCTGTGCTCCTCAGAGTTCTCAGACATGTTGAGCTGAAAGAGGCTCTACAGTTAGAAATCCAAAGAAACAGCAGAAAGACCTCACACATCTCAAAGGAGGTGGAAGCTCATAGGCAATGAAGAAGATTAGTCAACATGGACATTTTGGCATTCAGTCAGTCCAGCATGTGTCTGTTGGTCACACAGCATCTCAGGTGTGTTTGATTTGTGTAGCTTTGTGTATTGAAACATTAGTGGCAGTGTGTCCTCCAGCCACTGACACCCCAGGTGCTGCAGACAAACAGGTGAACAAACACACCTGTGGCTTCTTCTCTCCAGACTGTAACTTTTGTTGTTTACTATAACTCGTATGAGTTAAAATGAAACAAAGTGCAACACTTGTTATAAAAAGTACTTCTGTAAATTACTCAAAAAACACTCAAAAAAGCACACAACAAACACAAACAACATGCGTCAATGTAATTTGTTACTTCCAACCTTGCGACTACAAATGACCACCTATTCATTAAAATTTCAAACACTATCCTCGATCACTTAACGGTGCTAATTTAGCTTTCACAAGCAAACGCATCAGTAATCTCACAATGTGAAGGTACTCATTCTTAAGAGTAAGTTCACCTAATTGCACTTAATTCTCTGTTATATTGACATAATTGCAGCAATTTAAATTCATCCAGTGGAGCTCTTATTACTGCATGGATTCGTGTGTGTTTTATTGTCAGTAGCTGCATGTTGTTACAGTTTCTTTAGGGTGCATGAACCGGGTAGTGACAGCTGTGTATACTGATTTATTCATAGGCTATGTACTCTAATTAACCACAATATCCAGACCAACGCTTGAAGCAAGCAGATCGCTCATTTAACACAGAGATAATTCTCTCTCTCGCTTCTTTTTCTCTGTATGTTTCATTCTCACTCTTACCTCTCACATACACACACACACATGCACACACACTAGGGGCCTCTGGCTCCCCTCTGTACTGTACATAGTGTTTTATGAGTAAAATAGAAGCTCCATCAGACATTATCATATGATTAAGAATGGGAATTAAGATTCAAGGAGAAGTCGAGCTAATTTGAAGTGGCTTATGATTGTACTAATTACATAATCTTCTCCACTCCCACGTTTACATGCTGGGCCATTAACAAAATGTCTTGAGAGTGCATTGTGGTGTTATTCCTCATATTTTATCCAGTTGAGAAATAAAAATTACATCACAACACGTGCAAATCTTTTTTTTTTTTCCAAGAGCATTTATTTGTCATTACCATTGTGCTCATGTGTACCTCTTGCACTCAGACTATTAAACAGCTAAATACTGTGGTGTCATTATCAGATAGTGGGGACCTAGAGACGAAAATGGAATCTTTCATACCATTTTTATGTCACTCACTGGTGCCAGAAAGTGTTATTCAGGTAATGGGTGCAATTTGGAGAAGCATTAGATTAAAGCCTCTCAGTACTTAACCACAATACCAAACCAACTGCATGCTTCTCTCTGGAAAATTGCATCCATCCGTGTCCCTGAGTCTTGTCTCACTCACACTGAAGACAGACAAAAAGAGCATTAAGGATGGACTCTTAAACCTTGTCCGCACCTGCCTTGCATGGCAAAATGAGCATGTCAGCAGCATCTGCAGCCATCTGTCAATGTCTAAGCTGGATCTGTTCAGCTGAAGGGCTTTTGTGTGGTCAGTTGTATTTTGGCAGCACTCACACAAAGATCCACAGCCCATGTAGTCAAACACATAAGTAAAGAAGACTGAAATGTTAAAAAATCCACTTTTGGCAGCAAAGCACTGGTGAAAAGTGTTTTGTTTTAAAGTGCATCGAGACAGCTTCATTGATTAGAGTAAAAGTGGATCAGTGCAGTCAGAGGCACAGATGATGAACGACTAAAAACTATGAAAAACTATGACCGAGAGGCCTCAGATGCAGCAAGTTTTGACTGAAATAAGTATTTAAACAGGATCAGAACTTGGTCATTAAGTTGCCAGGCACTGATGTCATATTTGCAGTTTTACTCTTACTTTATCTAACCACTCCACTCTGGCAAATGTAGCTAAAATGCCCTGCAAAGACATATCTGCCACCACTGTCTGTGCCATTAATTATGTGTCTAGACAGATGCTGTTCAAATATTTCCTTTCCATCTCTCCAGATAACCACACAATGGCTTCCCATTCAGCAGTGAGTATTCGGATTCTGGATGTAAATGACAATCCTCCCGAGCTGGCTTTACCATACGAAGCCTCGATATGTGAGGATGCCAAACCAGGACAGGTAAGTCTTCTCCAATCTGAACACTTACACAGTAAAATGACACTGAAATAACAGTTTCATGATGGATGTTTGCTGAGGGAAGAGTTCAATGTCACATAAATGTTGTGCTGGTCAAGAGCCTCTCAGATTGATCATCTATTTCACTGTTGATGGTTATGAAAAGATAAATGACAATGCCACAGAGAAACGTAATAGCAGTTGATACTTTATTTTGAAAGGCAACAAAAACAGCATACAGCCCACACATTATTGAGCACAAAACATTTATTAGTGTACAAACTCCAAGCTAATAATTAATGTGAAGTGAGCTGAAGTGTGCTCAGCTGTGGGCACTATAGAACATCAATGCTTTTGGCTTTTCATTGTACACATTAATCACAATTATACTGTGTGGAGGAAGTATTGAAATACACAATTAACACAAAAGCGTATATATATCCATTTAAATTGATTTACACATTACACAAAGGGTATTTAAAGTAAAAACATACTGATTTCTTTGCCAGAAAGCCTTGTTTTTTTAAAGTTTGGATATCTCAAGGAAGTCAGTCAGACAAAAAGAAGTGAAGCATTGACAAGATTCTCGATTATGTCTCCTATCTTAACCAAACATTTTGTCAGAAGAACTGCATGGATCCATGTCAGTGAAGGCTGCTGAAACTTAGAACCAGTATCCTTTGTTCTGCGCGCTCATTAGATTTAGACTAAATCTGTGACACACAGATAGCAGCATGGTCTCCGCCTCATCTTTAGATTAATAGCTTTTTCTTCACCACACATGGACTGTACGGTTATTTTAAACACCGAAATAATGAGATGTGTAATATCGCCCTTTCATTTTGCATTATTCTTGATTTAGATTACAACATTAAGCTTCCCAGCTGTGAACAGACCATAGAAGTGAAACAACCGCTCTGTTAAATATGATATATTGCAAGAAACTAATCCATAATGACACAGAAGCATCCAAAGAGAAGTGAAGGATATTTGAAAAATTTAGAATAGATACAAGATTTCCATAATGTGTAACAAACAAAACAATGACACTGAATCCGAGCATTCGGGAGTTTCAGAGTAAAATGTCAAGAGCAAAGTTAACATTTAATAGCTGCACACTATTTTCTCTCTGACACATTATACCAAAGGCAATTTCTAACTCAGCTTTGGGCAAAGGCACGGTTTTCAAAGAGTGTCAAAAAGAGAGCCAGGAACAAAGAATTTATTTATTTACTCTTTTTTTTCATGCTGGATGCAGATTAGGATTAATATTTAACAAATTTAAATATTGAATATCTGTCCGTGTCAGCAGTGTTGGTGCTTGCACTACATAAAATTAAATTGGGGAATTGAATAGATACACAGTTTTACTATTCTGCTCTCCGGTGCCATTTGGACTTATGATTCCTGTGTTACCATGGTCCTGTTTTCCCAGGGTTACGTTTAGCATTTAGGTACTGACACAAGAAAAAAGGTTAGCATTTGTAGAAAGATACTGAAGTTGGGAACATTAAAACCCTTTCAACCATAAAACCCTGAGAACTAAGGACCCACATTTGACAAACTCTTCATATTGGTCATTAACATCTTTCAATGCTCCAGGATCCAGAGGAGTGTAGTTCTTTTTTATGGTTTGTTTAACTATGTTTCAGAAAAAAAAAGGTAATACAGCAGTTAGAGTAGATTAACGTGAATTCCTGAATGGCAAACAGGTGACAAAATTAAACTGTAGAGTGATTTTTATGTACATCATTACCCTATACCAATCAAACAGTGGGGGCCTGTTTGAAAAATCAAGACAAAAGTGATACCATGTGTATTTCCGAACCAACAGGAGGCCAGGTTTTTTTAGTGATCACCATTAAAAACGGTCAAAGTCATTAGGGTGTTTTATTCTTGTTATATAGTCAACAAGCCCTGAGCTGAGTTAGACCCAATTATCATGTGCAGAGCAAAGGAATAATTAAAAAAAAAACAAGGCTTTAAAGTGGGGCCTCCATGCTGGAAGCTGCATTTACATGTGTAATGAGGCTCAGGCCTCTCCTCCCCTTGATCCACAGACTCTTAACCACTTATAGCCCCCCTGTGCCTCTGCATCGGTGCCCGCCTGTGCCTTTATAGAACATTGTCTGGTCTGATCTCTCCTCACTCGCACCTCGCTCCCTCTCCCATCTGCGTGAGTCCACATTAACCTTCAGCTCCTAATCACACGGAGACGATTAGTCTTCCAGCAAAAAAGATCATTGCTGGCTCCCAGCATCGTGAAAGAAAGGACCTTTTTTTTTTCTTTTTTATTGCTCTCATTCCAGAGAAATATTCCTCATCGTAATTATGAACCAAGAAAGGAATTCAAAAGTTTGTGCATTTGTCTAGCCATCTATCTATGTCTTATTAATTTTTCTGTATTAATGACTTTTATCCATGAGGGGCCAGTAAATGACAGGAGCGTCTGACCGTATCCGTTTATTTTTTTCCTTCATTTTTGTCCTCTCGGTTTTTTTGTCTTTTCTCTACAGATTGTATTTTTGTATGTTGTTGTGACACTCTCTGAGAGTTGGCAGCCAAGATTGAATGAAAATGTGCTAGCCTTGGGTCAAAGGCTTTCTAACGCTCATTTTCAGCCTCAGGGGTAACCACTGGGGGGCACAGGGGAAACAATTTTCCCCTCCATGTTATTTTCAGAATAATATAAAAACAGGTTTGCACTAGTTGTTGTCAGGCACTACGTCTTTACCTTTGAAAAATGAAATGACTGGTGTGAGAGGAAAAAAAAAAGTTTGGCCCGTGTTTCTGTTGCTGTTGCTGAGAGCTGGTGTTGGTAGCATTATTTTCTCTGATTAATTACAAGGACAGAGCTCTCTATTGTTGGCCTTCCAACCCAGAGAGAAAGTGAATGGGTAAATCAATAGACTAATGAAGTGTTCAGGTTACATATTTATATACTACTGCATTGACGGGTTACCAGGTAATGACAGGATAAAAAAGGCTTAAACACAAAAAAGCTTAACATCGAGATGTCAGCTTAATACTAAAGTAATTCTTCCTGTCAATAGGTAATATTTTGAATCACAATACTTAAGGAAAAGGAGGAAATTAAGAAAATGCTGCTTTTTGGCTTCTTATGAAACTTATATTTGTCTTGAGAAGTAATTGAGTTGTTTGCATTATCTATTGTTACACAATAAACTGAGTTTAACAGTGTTGGCAAAATATGTATTTAAGTACAAACAACAAGTTATTTGAGTAGTCTTCGTTTGTGCAATCATCAAACATGGAGTAAAATTTTTATCAAGTGTGCTTTTCAAACTAGAATCAAGACAAAGCAGAGCATAACACCACTGCCCAAACACAGAGTGCCACAGTCTTTAGCAAACATGTCATAAATATTAAGGCAACCAATTGTTTTCAGTGTTTTCTGCCTTGTACTGGATGATATTTACCAGGTTGCAGCTTGGAGTTAATCTAATAAAAGTCAAATGTAACATTACATCTCATTTCATTATCTTATTGATTAATACAGTAGATCCATTATGAGAAGCTCATGGTGAAAACAGACACTGCAGTACTGCATTGCACTGCATTTTTGGATTTGTTTTTCCTTCAAACTTGCCGTTCAATAGACACAATAACAAACATACTGTAAAAGTTTGCTATGCAACAGCTGTACAAAGTTCCCCATGGCTTTAAGAGATTTAAAGGTATTCTCTTACTAAACGAATGTCAGTTCAAATATTTAAATCTGTGAGTTTCATTGAAGCAGAGGACAGCCTGATACTGAAGATCTTTGGTGTCCATTACTTCCACATCTTTTAATCAGTAAAAAATAAAAAAGCTGTCAAAGAAGGAACCCAGAGACATAAACATCATCAAACAAATGTTTGCATGTAAAAATGAGCTTTAACTTTGTTTCAGCTCTCCAGAATTGTGTTAACTGATTAAAAAAACCTTTAATAGGGCAGAAGCTCTTGGAAAAGAAACATAATTAAGTCCATTTTTCTTTCACCTGGAGAAGATGTCAAACACTGGAGAGCTGCCCTCCTTTCCTTATGCTTCTTGGACCCAGAGAACGTGCACTTTGCCCACTTCATCA
The DNA here is from genome assembly GCA_029814665.1 of Acanthurus lineatus. NCBI lineage: Eukaryota > Metazoa > Chordata > Actinopteri > Acanthuriformes > Acanthuridae > Acanthurus > Acanthurus lineatus. Next base: position 8,177,809 of record JAPZDV010000012.1, on the reverse strand, counting down.
GAGCTCTGTGAAGAGGAAACCTTAAGTCAGAAAGGGTTATTGTTGCTTTGTTCGGCTTCTGGCCTGTCTTTCCTCCTTTACAGACCTGCCACACCGGCAGAATTAATTAGAGCAAACACAATACCTGTTATTTTTCAGATGAATCAACTGTCATATTGCTCGGCTCATATTCAAAACTTTTCACAGAACGGTGATCTTTTGGTTCCATGTTGCAGTTGCAAATTAGTTAAAGTCTGCTTGAAGCATAAGTAAACTTGATTGATGACAGGACCTGATGGCTAATTATAAGTAAACAGTCATTTGCTGTAGACCTAATTTGTTCAATCAAGCTGTCAGTGGAACAAAGAGGCATATATATTTATATAAAGTGTATGACGGTGGTGTCAGTTTGTTGGTGTTTTCTTGTTGATGTTTGTTTTGTTTTTATTTACCAAATGACACTTGTTTTTTTTGTGAAAACACAAGTCAGCAAGCCTTGCATTTGTGGCTGCATTTAATTGATTATTGGCTGATTTTGAGATCCAGCGTTCAGCAGATATATTTACATTTACGTATGTACTTTGTAACTTTAAAGTAACTTTGAAAATCTCTAGTCATGATCAAAACACTATAAAGAAACAGGTAATGTCAAGTGCTGCTTGAGTATAGTTTGAGGCACTAGTACTTTACTCGAGTGTTTCTATTTTCTACCCCTTCATACTTTTACTTTAGTACATCCATCTGAAAAAATTTGTTGATCCTTAGTTTGCAGATTCAAATAATAATACAGAATTAAAATTAAAGTTTAAATATACTTCCAGTATATTTTGACATTAATACTTATGTGCTTCTACTTGAGCAAGACTTTAAATGTTGTTCTTTTACATGTGATAAAGTATTTTCACACTGTGATATTACTATTTTTTACTTATGCGGGAAATCTGAGTACCATTGTTTCAATCCATGAATCCTTATAAACTGCATAGACAACACACAGTTGTAAGTGTAGAATTTTCACTTATAATGCTATTATCTACTGGTTATGCATAATATTTTAATTTTAACCAACTTAAATTTTTGCTAAGCATTTGGCTTTAATAAATGAAGCAAACTTGTGTGTTTAACGTATGTTTTATATAAGGATATCAATTAAAGTTATTGTTACAGCAAATGTATATCGGTTCCAGCCTTGTTATCAGTGTCCTAAATAACCTACAGTTTCATTATCTACACTAAAAAAACTGATATCAGTCCATTTAAAGTTAGGACGCTTTAGTTATTTTATATAAATTGTGTTTTTCTTTCCAAAGCCTTTTTTTTTGTGTATAGTGATGTTATGGGGACGTAACTCCCTTTTGGGAACAGAAAAGCTCTCTCCACATTTTTATCAATGCATCCATCTCATCCATCTTGCCTGCCTGTCTGTCTGTCTTGTCCATCTCAGCCGAATCCCTTTGTGATTACCACAAATTATATGAGAAACACAATCATGCACGCCTGTCCCTGCACAAATGTACGCCACAATGAAATGAAGATGCACGCACACACCCACACACATGCTGTATACACACAGCCTTCCCTGTCACACTTTTAATATGTCAGATCAGCCCCCGCTTTACTTAGCTAATGAGGAGCGTTCCATTGTCTCCTGTTGTGCGCTGTGTTATCACCCTGTCTCGTTCATGGAGTGTCAGCTCCTTGGCGCAGGTCTTGCTTTCGGTGGAACCACAGAGAAAATCAGATTAACCTAAGCCTTTTAACTGCGGTTTGGTTTGATCCCATTTGAGAGTTGGCAACACAATCTATTTTGTTTGTGTTTAGAGGGAGAATGCAAGTGAAGGGAGGGGAGGAAGGGTTGGCTGAGAAGTGAATAAAAAATAAAAAATAAATAAAAAATTCAAAAAAAAAAAAATAGATGACACAGGCTAAGCAGCTTTTGCTTTGAGACACGGTTGAAGCCTGGGCCATGACACAAAACGTCAGAAAGCATCTCACCTTTCAATAAAACTGGGCCTTCTAGGGGTCTTATGCAGGGCTGTTTGCAGGGATGTTTAAAGGTGGAAAGACAAAGTGGAATAAGTGACTTTGCAGGGAGGAAAAAATGAGAGAGAAAAGCCACAGGGTAAATACAGTTTGGATTCCTGCTTCTACAGACTACCCTATATGCCAAAAGTATATGCATAATCCATTTAATCCCTTTCTAGAGTATAAATTGTAGGTTTACCCAAGTAGTCAATATATTTTTATCCACTGCTTTTTATATACAGTTTATTTATTTATAAATGTCTTTTAATGTCTTTGGAATGTACTTAGAATTTGACTGGAAGCAAGTTTGTTGTCTCATTACGAAAGACTGCATTAAGCCAGGCAGACAGAGCTTCCCATTGGCTTTTCTTTGTGCTTTAAAGTCCTTTAAATTGCCCCTGTTTGCACCAGTCACATACACACACACACACACACACACACACACACACCCACACATACGTGCACACAGTTTGTTTTTTAGCTCCTTTCATTACCTTATTGACATAGTATTTTGTAGTCCAATCACCTTAACCCTCATATCTAATCCAAGCAATAGCCTCACCTTTCCGGTAATTTAGTAAGTTAGAACTGACCATGTCATTTTTTAAATGCATCTTCACTTTACAGCACAGTTGGCATCTTTGCTAGTTTAAAAAATTGAGAACTTTTTGGCCTCCAAAACATGTAACATAAGATAAAATTTGCTCCCTATGCTGAGATTAAAAGTCCCATGTCTATAGCTTTCATTTTCTCCTGTCAATACAGCTTTAGCAGAGCAATTTTTCCGTTACTGTCGTCCTCTTTGAGTCAAGGCTTGAGTCGGTCTCAGAGGAATGTTTCAATAATTGTAGGTTTCTTTGGAGATAGCTTCGCTCAAAACTCCCAATATCTAAACCTAAAGGTTTTTAAACTAAGTTTAACTACAGTGTGACCATTTATCCATGTATTGGATTCAGACAGAATATATATAAATATATATGTACACATCTTGCTTTAGTGAATAGTTGTAAATATAGTTCACAGGAACAAACACGCCTCTTGACTTTCAACCATCCTGGATCCATGTTGTGATTTACCCATTTTTCCAAATCTGCTGCACCTCTCTGACTGACACATGAACACAATCTTCGCCTCTCAGCCCATTACTCGCCCACCTCTTGGTATTTATCTGACTGAATACAGAGGGACAGATATCATATAGTGCCATGTGTGCAGAGAAGAGAAAAAAAACACACACACACGCAAAAAAAAAGGCTGGGTGGAAAGCCAAATACTAAGTATGGCCTCGGGTAACTGGGGCCTGTCAGCTCTGCCGTGCCGTCTCACAGCTGGCTGAGTGGGTCACTGCGACAGATCACCACGGTTTGGCCACGGCACCGCCAACCTCCAACCCCTGGGAGAGTGAGTTTGAAAGAGCTAAATGTTAAGCCCGTCTGAAGCACACATCACATTACATCACACATACATGCGAGAGCAACACTTGCTCACCTCATGCACATAGAATATGGATACTAAGACAAAAACAAACAGGCACAAATCAGACATACAAAAGAAGTGAGTAAAAGATGAACCAAAGCAGCACAGAAGAATGAAATAAAAAAAAAACTGCAGACATACTCACAGTTTTTCATAAGTAGGAGACTGAGTGAGTCATTTGTTCTTCTCGCCAAATGCCTCTTTCCTTTTGTCTCGCAAATGTTAATGTTGAATCAGACTAACCGGCAGACTAGAGAGACTGAATATTCACTGTTCCAGCAATATTTTTTAGATTTACTCCAGCTCAGTCGACAGAGAGAGAGAGGTTGGCATTGTACATCTCTGAAAAGCATGGACGCATACAATTTTTAAGTGTGTCATATGTGTCGTAGCGATGTTTCTAAACTACGTATCAACGTGACATTCAAATTACATGTGTATGAGAAGAAAGGGCAATGCAACCAACAATTTTTGGAGACTCTGGGGACATTATCCAGCCCTGTTTGTTGCATTGAAAGCAGGTAGTTTTACCAACATGTCGGGACATTTTCCTGCTGTGTTTGTGGCAGAAAACTGGGTAATTTTAGCGTCAGTCAGGATATTTTCCAGTCAAGTGTGTGCCAATAAAATCAAGTATTTTTAACAAGACGAAGGATATCTTTTGGCAGTGTTTGTGGCAAGCAAACTATTTATTTTAAGCTGAGACATTACCCTTGTTGAGCGGTTTTTGTACTTAGAAAAGATCTCAGACTTTAACCACAGCAAAAGGTTTGTAGTCCAGTTGTTAGAACAAAAGGGTTGACATTGTGTGTGTCTGTGGTTTGCAGTAAATACATTTACTATTTTTATTATAACTAGGTTGATTTACTTTGTTTATGTCAGTGTTTACTGCATAAAGAGGTCCAAATGCATGTGGCAGAACTTTTGACGTGTGGTGTTTGATGCAGCCTGTTAGCTGTTTCAGGAGCTCTCTGCAACTTGAAATCTTTTCAGCTTAATATGATGTTTGTCAGCGCAAAAGTCACACAGGAAGGTTTTCTGATCCGCATCATAAAATTAAGGCAAAAGCAAATCTAACAAGAAATTATCTGACAACAGCATCATTCTACTCATGCTTTTGTAACTCAGCTTATGTGTTTATTCATATGACTTCATTAGGGCCGGGACATGCAATCATGAGTCATTTTAAGTGAAAAACCAAGGCTATGGGGGGGTTGTTTGTTGGTTTGTTTTGTAAGGATGATCTTAGGTTCATCACCACAAGATGCTTTAACATGGTGCGTCAACAGCACTTTATCTTTCCCACCTGACTCAATCGTTAGCCAACTTGAGGGGCTGCATATATGCTAATGATGGAGAATATGACATGGTTTCATTAGATGACTTCTAGAAAGAAATCCATCAATTATGCAGCTACTGTAAAATAAATATACCAAATATATATAATAAATGACTAAAAATACACTCATTAAATCTTTTCCTTCACTGTGGCTGATTTCTGCTGGGAATGAGAAAGCCACCTCTCTCTCACAACCTTGACCTTCGAGACACCTCTGGTGTAGATGAGATGTACTTTTGGGAAAGTCTCCCCTTCTTGCTTTCCAGAGATGCAAGAGATTTAAGGGGGTCAGAAAAGAGAACCGCTAGATAGAAATCTAATTAGGTGATTGTGCTTGAGGGAGCTTTGCTAGCTGCTCAATAAACTCCCACACACTTTCCCCTCCTCTCTCATTTCCCTTTATGCTTCACTCGCTGTCTCTCTCTCCCTCACAGTTTGCACTCACCCGGAGACGCAGGCTCCGAGTCCCCCTGCTGAGGGCACAGTCACAGGATGCAGAGCATGGCTCACTTATTACATCTCCACTGCCATTCATATTTCCTCAAAGAAACAAGTAGATTCATCTTACGACTGATCATAAAGCTTTAACTGTCTTCTCTTTGCTTATTATTCATTTACTTCTGGACTGAAATAGAGCTGAAAGGGCTTCAGAGAATAATATAAAGATAATGTCAGAGTGTTCGGGCATACAGCTCACCCTGTTGTATTTTTCATAGATCATATTGACTATAAAAGATGCATGACGGCCTTTGCTTTGGCTCCATGTTTCTGGGTTCATGTGTCAGAAACAGACACATATGTTTAAAAGTTGCAGATAATTCCAAAATATTTAAATGCTAAAAAGAACTAACACAACTCTCTGAATAAAAAGTTGCTAGCTTATATGCAGTTTGTTTAGCCTCCGGCCTCGTTCACTTTCTTCTTTCTTAAACCAAGTGAAAAGTGTATCAGGGTCTTGAAAGCAAAGTATATTTTGATGTTTGTTTAAAGAAACTTATCTTTTAAAAAAAGCCTTTGAAAAAGTTATAAATTAGCATAGCTACTGCCAGGGTTAGGTATTAGGGGTTAGGTGATGCAACATTTGTTTAACCCTTACCACGATGGGGAAAGACCCTGGTCTTATCTTCTGACAGTCAAAACACCATACAGTCATAGGAAGCCAAAGAAATGTCATCTGGATGTGCCAGTGTTTGTAGAAAATTAGCTAAAATGGTGTCTTGTTTGGAGCACTGCTGCAGCTTGATGATGGGAAACGGGACTGTGGTGTATCCAACATGCAAATAACTGGTGATGAAACCTGTGTACACATGTAACGGTTATGAGGCACATTATACACAGCTGATGTATATTGCTCTTTACTAAAGTGGTTTGAATGCATAATACCTTAGCTACATCCTTTTTGCTAAGCATGAATATTGTGAACTATTCAGTTGGAAAACATTAACATTCAGCCCTTTGCAGGTACATTTAACACAGTAGAAGGTGTAAAACTAAATCCAATTTGGTCGGCATTAAACACTTCCAGACCTATATTTCTCTAGCTATATGGTGTTATCCATGAGGTTGCATTTGGTACTACGTCTTTAGTCTATACTGTTCAAATTTACAAGAGAATAGCAACACTCTCAAAAGCAATTTAAGACTTCGCAGTTTATGAAACTATAACAATTTAGTCATATAAGATTCAGGATGGCATGTAATGATATTCTTTTCTCTTTTAATCATCTTTGTTTTAACACAGGCAGTAATTTCTGTTACGTTTCGGTGTCTTTCTTTATGTTTCTTGAGTGCAAATCCTGCCATGTGTTGAAGAAGAACCGTGTTATTTACCCTGAAATTATGCCATCACATTTTGTAATTACAAAGTGAGCCATATTATACCCAAACAACCTCCCTGAGCTGTGGGTATAACTAAGCCTATTCTGCGTCTGTGATGCAAGGTCAATGCTAAGGAACTGTTCATTGTTTGTACAATGTGGCCTGGGATTGTGTTCAGCAGTATCTTAGTCACAGTGGTGCGTAGCCATGTTCGGGTTCATAACTCAGAGTTGTGTGCAGTGTTAAGTGAATGAGGCACAGACAGGGCGACATGAGCTTAAAAAAATCACACCCAGGCACTCAGGTACCAGAAAGGTGTGGAGTATATCTACAGTATCATTGTTTAGATATTCAATTTGCAGGTGGATGATGAATGAGGGACACATTTTTGGGAGAAGATAAATGCAAAGGACAAGTAAAAAAGAAATTCACTAATGGCAGGGGCGTCACAGTGATGAATAGAGAGAGCAGACTGAGGAGGCAGAAAGGTGGAGGAGAAGAGATAGAAGGAGGAAGGGTTGAGTACAATAAACAAAGCCATGTTCAACAGTTTATAAGAATCCGGCCCCTTAAAGAGGAGACTGCTGCTATAACAGCTGAGTAATGGTTTGATATATTTACCCCGATCTTATCTGAAACTATAAGCTTTTGTAGGACCAGACAAAAGAATTACAGCGATCGAAGCTCCTTCTTCAATCATTCTGAGAAATGCTTCACTTAATAGTAGCTCTGGGGGTTGTTTGTCATGCCTGTCTGCTGATTTCTAACGGTGCTGTCTGAGCAGTTTACACGTGTGTGAAACCAAGGTGGGGGCCGGGGGGTCTACCGCAAAACAAAACTTGCAGTCTTCTCTTAACATAAAGTTTAATGTTAGGATTTATTGGGACATTATGTGTGCAGAAACAAGTTTATAGTATTTCTTGACATTCAAAATATTTTGAGCCATGTGTGCAGTTTCTGACAGAAAAATCTCTCCCCCTTTTCCTACTAATGCAGCACACTGAACACTTAAATTAATCATAAGGGAATGCATAAAATGTTTGCCAAAAAAGCCGCTTGTGTCAAATATGAATAGACTTGTGAGAACAGCTGACAGTGTGTAGTGGGACAAGTGCTGTGGAAACTTGCAAAAACAGGCAGAAATTGGACGAACTGTTGCTAAACAAATAACTGAGCAATCAATGGCTAAGACAGACAGCAAATCCTGGCAAACAAAACTAAACTGTGGCAGCACTTGGCTTTTATTTTTTGTAAACCTGGATAAAAAAAAAACTATGTGTGTTATTGACAAGATGTCATTCGACCATCTGTGCTTCATGTTGGCTACATTTTGAGATTCGCAACACAACAGCAAATGCAAATGAATATTTAAAGCAGTTATTTTTGTGTTATAGGTTATCATTTTAAATATAAAGCTAATTTTCATGGCCAAAAATTGACTATAGGAGTGCATTACGTCAGAATTTTAGTTTAAAACATTAAAAAAGTAACTAAAATTATCAACAGAAGTTAAATAAAATGAGAGTTCTGACATTGTGTCCAAGACCTCTGTTAACTGTGTTGCAAAGGCATTTACTGAAGTTAGCATGCTAACCAGATAGCCTCAGCACATCCTGCTGTAAATCACTTTAGAGGTGATGGTCCTGTAGTGAAGGCCTTTCAGAGGTGGGAACTGAACGATGTCACACCTTTCTTTTCTGTGTTTAAATCTGCGTCATGCCTCTCTGCTGCTGTTCTGTGTAAACTTACCTTTGCATGGAGAATTTTGACTTTTGAGGGTTTTTTTAAAACCCATTTTAACAAACTGTGTTGCTTCTGCGCTGCATGCAACTTCTACACTTTGTCTTATTTAGCTAAGCTGGAGAGAAGTGCAGTAAACAAAGGTGAAGGAAATAAAAGCAATAAGAACTATGAGGAGTCGTTCATAGCGTGCCAGCAGAGAAGGAAACGGGGCGGACGGATGTTATGTGAAAATATTCTTTATCAGCTTGTGGTTTTGACGCCAACTGCAGATTAACGGGATGAGAGGAGGATGATTTGTCACCGAGAGCCCTGTGTTAAGGTGAAAGGATCTTCAGGGGCTGTTTGATGTCTGTTCAGCTCGCAGTGAATCCTATCTCACCTCATTGTGTCCACACAGAGTTCCCAAAATTGGATCACAGTTGAGTTTTATCTTTCTGTGTGGATCACTATTGCACCTGATAGGAGGACTACACCATCGCTGAGTCTCTGTGTCAATCCTTCTGTTTCCCTGCACATTTGCATTTTGTCTTTTCTCCATCTTGGAGCAAATATGGCGGCCTCACACAATATTTCTGTCCTTTCCCATTCAAGAAAAAAAGAAAAAGAAAAAGCTTTTAGTGAGACATTTTATGACAGTTTTGCATTTCTAACATTAAGATATCCTTTCATATTGCTGTTCTGACTTTCTGAAGCCAGAAGTTTTTATCTCTTTGTTACTGTAGCCTCTTTGAACCGCACTTTTATAGGAAGTCTTCTGAGTCTGTTGCATACAAGTATACCTGTTCCACCTCACTCCCTTTCCTGTGAAAGCACATTTGAAATGTAAAGTGTAAAATACTTTTCATATTCATTTTCTTGTTCCCATTGAGTAGATCTGAGAAGATATCTAACCTCTGTTTCCCCTTTTCCTTGTGTTTGTATTTCCCCTTTCGCTTTTGGTTACTTAGCTAATTCACACCATCAGCGTGGTGGACAGAGATGAACCACAATCTGGACACAGCTTCTACTTCAACCTGGCCCCAGAAGCCTCCAACAATCAACACTTCACCCTGTGGGATGTTAAAGGTGAGAGGGCAGAGGTCTGTTATCACAGATATGGGTGAGGATCTATACTTGAGTGGCTGTGCTAATGGTATTGTCAGCATAATTTGATTATTTGGATATAACCGTATAACCAGGAGTCTTTTGACCTGGTTGCCTTATTATTGCTCGAGTGGGTGTGTGCATTGCAAATGTGCACAGATTTTGACAATTGTGCAGAATCTTTCAAAGTGAATGCAAAATAGAACTTTTTCTATCACCCATTGTTTCCCTGATAATCAGGCAGATTGTTTATTTGTGCTTTTTGGATAAACACCACCTGTTTTAATCCTCCGTGCTGAGTTATACTGTTAGATAGTCCAACATGCCGCTCACACTGTGTGTGAACCGCATGACATACATTTTTTTGCATTTCCTCTGAAGAAGGCTGCTTGATGGAGTAAACTGCAGCACCAACCTGAGCATCTTTTTCCACAGTTACAGCATTTCATCTGAACATCTTGTTCTTCAAAGTACATTACACTTCGTTTAACAAAGTGAATCTTTCCTTGTTTGCTCTTAAATGGAATGTTGACAGCTTACATAATTTCCTCCAGTGTCATCATGAAAATTGCATTTTGCACACGAATCTGCACAATGTAAGGAAACATTAAAATCACCGTGCCCCCAAGTGATGACTTTGCTTTGTCAGGAAGATAAGTTTTTTTTCATGCTTGGCTGTGTTTTTGCAAACACGCTTGCAGATCCCTCGTTTGGAGATGTGTACCTAAGTGAATGTGACATCTGGCTAAATCAAGATTGATCTGACACCAGGAAAATGTCAGGGGAGCAGCCTGAGCTAGGGAAATGTCACCGTGTGAAGGCAGCGAGGTCTGCTGCAGTCCTACTCACATGCTCTCATGTATAAATAAATAAACACATAACCTTGTGCGACGAACACACACATACTGCACATGCACGTGTGCATAGATGGGCAAGGAGAAGAACAAAAGATGAGTTCATCTTGCTCTTTCTCTTTTCTCTCTGCTACATATAAACAGGCACAAATGCATTATAACAAATAACTTCACTTCATTTCACCACTACCTCTACGTGAATGTGTGTGTGCAGATTTGCATATAGGTGACATAATAAAATGGTGTGTACCACGGTGATTAGGGAGAATTATTAATAAGTACATTCATGCTGAGATGTAAATTTCACACCTCCTCCCCCAGTGCATGTCATGTATCTGCAAACATTACTGCAGACCTTGTATATATTTGGGTGAGAAACAAACAAAAACCCCACACACAGACTTTTTATCCTCCCACCCCTCTTTTTTTCAGCACTGGTGTCTCTTTTCATGGACACATTTGTCAACCTGTCACTTTCAATTTGTCACTTCTTCTTTTCCCCATCATGGCCTCGCATTGCGTTCTGTCTCCAAGCCTCGACACACAATGATGAAAAGGCTTTTTTTTTTTTGCTTTTCTTTTTTTTTTCTTTTCCCAATGTTGCTAAAGTCTTTTAAGCCGTTGCCGGCAGTCTGTGGAGCAAAACCTCATTTTTTTTTGAACGAATAAACTTTGCTTTTACATGAAAAACTGCCATCATTTTACCTGGAAAATGTCCCACATGAAGCTTTAAAAAATTACGTGATATGAAGCTTAAAGAAAAAGAAATTCTCATTTTAGTGGATTAAATTCAACAATGACAAACATTTACAAAAACCCTATTGAATATGTGCCAATGTGGGTTACATTAATGGGGCATGAATGGCAAAGCTAAAGTGATTAAGTGTACTTTGGGGTACGACAGCAACACAAAGTCACTATGCTGTGTTAGTATTAAGGCTGTAATATCAGTTTCTATTTTGCCATGGTGGCTGTATTTTTTTTTTTTATTCCTTTGTACTTGTAAATGGATACAGGAAATAAAATAACTTTTCAAAGGGTTCAAGTTGAGGTTCAAGAATGTGGGCAAAAGAAAAACAACATTTGTTTCTTTAAATGGCCCTAAATGACCCTTGTTCCCTCCAGCAGTCAACACTGCTTTCACTCCACCATGACCAGCATCTTTGCCTAACCTTGAACAAGCGGTTCTTATTAGTGATCCCAGCAGGGCGGCTCGAGAGATGGCCGAGTCAAACCGTTTGTCAGTCAACCCTTTTGCTAAAGATTGAAACTTCAAAATGAACAGAACACCAGTACTTCTGCAAAAAACAGAGACACTGTTCAAGACAGTGTGTCTTTTAAATTAGACTGACATATCCCAACGGTTACTGAATAGACTGTAATAAAAATGGGCATATATATCCATGACACTGGAGGATGAATGCAAATTACTTTGATAATTTCCAGAAAGGAAAAATTTCACTATGTACAATGAAATTTTTTTTTATAAACAAATACCTGCAAAACTAAGCATTTCCATCATATTTAGCTAAACTTTAATTATGATAGCAAGTTTAGTGAAAATGAGGCAATTGTCAGCATGCCAAATTCAGATGCTGAGCACTAAAATGATTATTATTACCCAACAACTGCATGCTAGTATTGTTAGTTTGAGCATGCTGATATTAGCATTGAGTGCAAACCACAGCTTTGCCCTGAGCGCAGCCTCACAGAACTGCTGGCACACTCTCAGTCTTGTTTTGTGACCATTTGAAACAATATCAGCCTTCAAATAGGGTCATCAGATATGCTCACGTGTGTTATTCTGAAAGATAAAGACAATAACATCTTGATATCAAGAACACTTTGGGCTTAAGATAAAGATGGATATTGAAGGTTCTTCTGATCGAACTTGTGTATTTTAGAAACTATCACAACTAAGATTCTTACCCACACAAGATGCCTCATTCTGTACCTGTTTATATGTCGCAGAGGGAATTCTTTTTCAACAGCAGACAGCCGCTGTAAAGAATACTGTGTAGAAGTCAAAAGGACGAACTCAGGGGCGTAACGTTCCTGAACATAAACAGTAATATGAAAATTGTTCTACATGTGCCAGAGAAGCTCCAGGGTGACATGGATAAGGGTGATATATGTTCTGGGAGATGGATTGCTTGGTATCCTCTGTGCAAGTCTACCCACAAAGCTCCTCTGACTCTATTTGTCAAAGCCTCCTCCTGTATTCTGTGTTACATTTATCTATGTCTCCGGGAGAGTGCTCATATATACACCGGTGAAGTTTAATTTCAAACAGTGGCTCACTCATTTTCCCCTCCTGTTTATCTTTGCTTAAAAAAAAAACACATGATAAATGTTAATAGCACAAAAAAGCAGTTCACTTCCCAGAGAAATTATTCAGCTCCAAGTTAACCTGACAGTCCTGGCATACTTCGTCTGGAGTCCTTGAACT
>JAPZDV010000012.1:8154499-8164923 GCA_029814665.1 Acanthurus lineatus | reverse complement strand
TACATTGTCAAGTGTCAAGTCTTGAAAACTGTGAATTTTCCCTGACATTTTAATAATGTCAGATAGGCCTACATGATCATCACACCCACTTCATCTATTATCAGTGCAGTGTTTCTGCAAAAAAAAAAAAAAAAGGAAAAATAAGAGAGGAAATAAAAGTACACACTGGATGGATGTTCATTAATTCTATTTAAACCTAGCAAAAAAACAAAACAAACATCAGTAAGCAGACAAAAAGGGTTTTCTTCTTCAAATATTAAGTCCATCTCATGTGTAATTCTCTGCTTTACCTTGTCTGTCTGACCCCCACCGTCCGACACACTCAACACACAACCGCCCACCCAGACAACACAGCTGGCATCCGGACCGAGCGGTCAGGCTTTAACCGCCATGAGCAGAATGTGTATTTCCTGCCCATCCTGGTGGTGGACAGCGGGCCTCCCTCCCTCAGCTCTACAGGCACCCTGACCATTCGTGTTTGCGGCTGTGACACAGGTGAGAGCTTCTGTAGACGCTGCGCAATTACTAACATTATCGTCACTGTCACCTTCTGCTTTAGCAGCTGCAATACTAAGAAGGTCATTCATGCCATTGTTTTTTTTTTGGTCAGCAAACAGTTCTTATCAGCTTGTATTTGTGGAAAACAAAATAACACAAGGCTGCGAATGTGCAGGCAAATGGCCCTCAACAGTGATTGCAGCTGGGCGAAAATAAAGCGCATGATAAAAACATATTTTTCCTCTTGATAAATTGGTGCTTAATCCTTGTCCACTCAACAGACTCATTACTGGTGCTGAATGTACAATAAATGATTTTTTTTTCCCCCCCTAACACAGAGGGAGCCATCCAATCCTGCAATGCCACAGCCTATGTAATGAGTGCAGCTCTCAGCCCTGGGGCACTTATAGCACTTCTGGTCTGCATGCTCATCCTCATTGGTAAGCAGATGGTTACATCAAGTATGTATATATGTATGTATGAGATAAATGGACGGATGTATGATGGATGGCTTGACGGATGGATAAGCACAATTCATTAGTATTGCTTTTCTGGGGTTATTGCCAAGTTCAACCACTCCAGCAGGACCACCAGCAAGCATTACGTTCAAAAGCAGGATGTACTAGTAAAGTGGCAAGACTGAGGGCTGCGCCGAAAGACACGACGCTATGTCCCTCGCTCATGAAATCATGCAACCAAGCATGTGTCTTTTAATGGATTGACCACTTTCGGAAGTTATCTATATTTCAAGAAAGAAATTGCACATGCGGCGGCAGAAAAACTCTGATGAATCAAGTAGAAAAACGGGATCCGTTTTTCAGCTTTCCTCCATTCACTCTGCCACTTTTCTTGTCAAATTTTTTTTTTTTTTTTTTTTGCTTCTTTTATGACGAGAAAGCTTTTGTTTAACAAGGAGCACAGATGATGCCTGGTTTTATGAATGATATCAAGCTCCTTTGATCCTGGAACACAGACAGAGATGGAATGAATGGGAGTGAAGTTGGGGGGGAGGTTAGGAGAGAGCAAACAGCCAAAAGAGCTGCCTCAGCACTTGCACACTTCTGGAACAGCGGGCTTTAAATAGACGAAGGCTTTCCAGACATTCTCAGATTTTAATACGTGAACCACGCATGCATACACCGACAAACACATGCACGCACGACGCTCACCCTCTCAGAGGCCGAGGAGGTTTAGTGTTGTCGTATCTGAAAATTTTATGAGTTAGCTTCTCGCTCTACCCACACTGTACATCTTAGCATCTCGCTCCTCAGTGACAGAAAGAAACGACAGCGTTGTCACGGTGCTTTGTCTCCTCTGCCTCACGCCTATGCACGTTGTACATCGCTCAGGCGGTGAATGATGGATGACGATGACACCAGGCTGCTCTATCTGCAACTAACATTGTTATCTATTTCTTTTATGAGCTTTTCTAATAACACTTGTTAAAATTCTTCCTCCATTAACCAAACCATCTACTGTAGTAAGCTTCAAAAGCAAGGCATCATTTATTTATCATGGTTTTAAAAGCCTCAACAAAAATGTTTTTTATAACCTCCTTTGGCTATAAAAAACTATGTTTGCCTGTGTATCTTGGTTTTGGTGTTCTGAGCAAGATGACATCCCCTCAAAGGCCTGAGATGCAAACTGTTCTCTGGCCTTTAAACTTGTGGAAATCGAGACACTGTGCAAAAAAAAGCCTTTCGCTGAACCTTTTTTTTTTTTGTTCCCCACTGCAGCTTTGGTGATTTGTTATTAAAAATGTGACATATTCAGATAAACATGCTAATCCTAGAAATGCTAGAAATGGCACCGCCATTACGATATCAGCCAAAGAAATGATGCGGTAATGATTTTATTAGTGTCAGTGACTCTGATCGGTTGTAAAGACCATGCCACTTTGAGTGACTGATACTGATTGGTAGAAAATGGACTGAACAAGTCTAATCAAAGCACTGACGACGGGCTAAGTCGGAGCGCCTGGCTTCTGCCAGTCATCATCTGTACAGCGAAATCTCGGACTGCAGGGTCTGGGATCACAGGGATAAGTAGTGTTTTCACAACTATCGCGTGGTGTGAATAACAGAAGGGAGCGAGGCATGTGGCAGCAGTCGATCGCACATCGCCCAACACTGTTCCTGTGCCGACTTTACTCAACACAGACACACACACAAAATTAGTTTGTGTGCACACATCCACATGCTTAGACAAATCACTCTTCACCATTTAACTGCCGCGCAATCCGTTCTCCCCATGCACAATTACACACATTCCCTCTGACACAGCATTTACCCTGCCAGCCAGCAGTCCCTCTCTCCAGAGGCTGGACCACCTCTATTACATCAATTGTTGGATGATGAGAAAAATGAAAACAAATTTCTGTCTAATTACCTTAAAAACAAACAGTCCCTCTATCAGTTCATTTGTGCCATGTGATGAATCCATTCTGCTGCATCGCAGCATCTGCATGCATCTATTCCAATTACCTCCCATCTGCTTCTGATGAACTCCTGGGTGGGGGCAACAAGCGCAGCCCAAGGGTAAATTAACCGTCTTGTCAGGAAGGCTTATCACAACATCTGTACACATGGGAACCAGCTTTGTATGTATAGAAAACACATATACACAGGTACATATGCTTTCTACAAAAGTAAGTTCTGCACATGTTGTAATAACATCGCCCGAGATGCGCTTATCTCTGAGTTAAATAGGTTTTCAATAGCATGCAGTTCAAGCAGCTTTGTACCCAATAGGCAGTGATTCTCACGTGTTATCAGTGAAGAAGGGTTTGTAAGAAGGGAGGTTATCTGATCGTCCTTTCTTCAGACTAAACTGCCATTTACAGTCACATTCACCCTGAATACTTTATAGTGAAGAAGCAGCTAATCTGCATGTATGAGGGATTCATAACACCAAGTTTTTTGCTCCTATTACTCTCCTCATTAGTGTGAATTTAGAGTAATTGTCTTACTTCTTGTTTAGTATGCACGGCAGCATGAGCAGCAATTTACCACAAACCATGAGTGTTTCCTCAACCCCATGGCAATTAATTCACCCCATTCATGGAGGAGAAGAATAAACACAATGGATACAGACACCGCTTTCCCAATGGGGCCCAGCAAACAATGTAAGAGGAGAACTGATGAACATTGTCAGTCGGAGATACTGCATTAAATCCCCATTCAAGATCAGCAGGGCTCTTTAGGCTTGCACAGCTCTTTAGGCAGGGAACACTTGGGGTGTTTTTGCCCTGCAAGTTATTTTTAAGGCCATTTACACCAAATGAAGACAATTACCAGGAGCAGCAACAAGTCATTAGTTCAGATTTGAAACGGATGTTTAGGCTTTTTTTTGGTGTGGGTTTTTAACTCTCCTGCGGAAAGAGAAGAAGAGTAGCTGAGGGAGATTAAAAGCAAGGATAAGACATGTAGTTTTCCTGACTTTCAAGGTCACATTGAGTGAGTGCTTTATCTAAGGACTTTCTGATGCACTCTAATATATATGCTATAACATGTATAAATTTGCTGCATGCAGCACATCATGTCTTGACATCGATCTACTTTGACTTTTAAACGATGTTTCCATATCTCATTTTTACAATATATGGATGGGTGTTCTGGCGGGTTGGGAGCATCAAACAATCTGTGCCATCTCAGACAGCACAGGCTCCATCTAATTTATAGTCTTTTTATCTCTGTGAGCTTGTTGGCATTTGTTTCAGGCAACAGGCTATCTGTTCCACAAGATGCATGGTGCCTACTGGTTAATGATCTATCTAAATGTACCTTCACTGGCAGCCCTTAAGAGTAGTTGATCACTGTCTCTGCTAAAGGGAAGAAAAAGGTGTAGTTGTTCACCGTTCACATACTGACACGGTCCAGCTGACCGGCCACCAGAAACACATCATCCTGCTGTCAATCAAAACTTGCTATCTGAGGACAATCATTTTCATCTGTTGTTTTTTAACAGAAATTCATATCCGATTTTTATGACTGATATTAATTATGTGTCAGCATGTGTGACAGATGATAGAAAGTCTTGCTCATAAAGCTTTCTGACTCGTTACTACTTCAAATAAAAAGTAAGATCAGCAGATCATCCAAAAAAGGCATTTTAGAAAAAGACACATTTACTCATATACGTATATGTATTTAAAATGAATATGCCTTTAAACTGCAGTTGGATAGGCTCGCTCTGTGCTGTAGCTTTATGTAATCATTCCTTTCCCCTGAACCCCACTATCTGTCTTGTTTGAGCAGCTTTAATGACCCAGAACATTATGATTTAGCAATTTAAAGTTTCCACTTTGTGTCTACATTTTGGAGTATTTACAATGTACATGGACAAACATAAAGATTGATGATGCGTCACTACTTTCTCCCACTGTAGTTAAATGAAGCCAAAATAACCCCGATACAAGAACTGCTGTCTTGTGCTGCTGGCATTTGGAGCTACAGTTTGTGCGGCAGTGATTCCTCTTTTATAGTATGAAACTACTAATTAAAGCCAAAGCTATTTGAAAAATGAGCTTGAACATAACACCAGCTTAATAAGAACTAAGCTAACAAAATGACAGAAAACAGTTTTGGGGGGAATTCATTTGATGTGTACTTTGATTTTAATTAGTTTGACCTATGACCCGATATGGAAAGGGAGGAATTTATGTAACTATGTTAAATACTGCTGCCAGACTCCAGGGGGCGATCAAGAGGTCGCAGCTGCCCTTTTGACGAGCTGTGATGTCATCCATCATTATTTATGTCAATGACCGTATCCTGTATATAAATCCTTGTCTTATTCTTCTTTGCTTTTAATTAGTTAATCAAAAAGAGGCTTGATTGCTGTTTATCCATATGGCTTTAGTAAATGGAGTTGTTCGTTATCTTTCTCATACTCCCCAGTGTGTGCATAATTCATTCATAACTGTCTGTAATATGTTTTTATCATCGCTGAAAAATGACATTTGATGTTTCTGCGAGTCTGACACAAATGGTGGAGGTTTCAGAAGGATGGGTGAAGCCCAGGGAAAAGGATGATGGAGTCGGGGGGGATGGTCGTGTGTGCTAAGTGAGACTTGTCTAATCACAAATGTAGGCAGTAATTAAAATAACTAAGCTGAAATTAAGGCCTCATTGATTCATCTGTGCATACAGTCGTTGTTTTTCTCCCGTTTCATTAGTCCATAACGTGATCCATCTTAATTGTCTTTGCTTTTTTTAATCCAGACTTAATTTTCCGAGGCATTCCTCTCTCTTTGTGGGTGGTTGTCTCTGCTTTAAAGTTGTGATTGAACTGCAAAGCTTTTTTTTTTTTTTCTCCCAACTTGAATGAGAATTGATATACAGATTGGTCTCCATTAGGTTTTTTTTTAATCATATTTCTGGGCAAGGCAATCAGGAATGTGAAAAATCAATGCTCATGCATTTGAAATGTAAAACCAGATAATATATTATCCTCCCCTGCTGTGCCTTTGTCCTTTGAGGTGAAATCAAAGTTACAATGGGAGTAAGAAACTTTCTCATGGAAAAATACTTGCAAATCCATAATGCAAATTGCATGTTTATTGTGCAGCTACACATTAAATACAATTATTTTCTGTAGCTCAGTTGTTTGCTTTGGTACAGAACGCCTTGAAACTGGGTTATGTGTGTCATTATTACTAGAAAGATGAAAAGCAATTCCATTTTTTTGCATGCAGGGTCTTTAAACTCAGCCTGACAACTCTTAATCCATGTCTGCCGTGCAGCGAGAGATTCAAGCCAAAGATTTCAAAACACTTGCTGTATTGACAGCTGATAAAACCCCTTTAATAGGAAGCCGTCTTTCCTCTGGCTTTTATCTCATCCTATTGTTCAGGTTGATCCGACAAATTCATATTTCATCTTTATGACATACCAAAACATAACAGTGCAGCATATGTCAATACTTGAGAAGATCAAGGATTTCTCTATCAACTTGTCTGACCTGTACATCTTCTTAAAATCTTTGTCTCTTCTCTCTCTCTGTGTTGTGTTCTGTCTCTGTCCTCATTAGTCCTCGTCTTGCTAATCCTGACCCTGAAACGCCACAGGAAGGGCCAGAGGATGGCGGAAGATGAGGAGGACATGAGGGATAACGTCATTAAGTACAATGACGAGGGCGGAGGGGAGCAGGACACTCAAGCATACGACATGAGCGCCCTGAGGAACCTCTATGACTTCCCAGAGGCCAAGAGCTGTGACTCTGGCCCCGACATCCGCACACTGCCTCAGTGGATACAGGCTAACCGCTTGAGTGGTGGCGCAGAGGGACCCGCAGCAGCGGCGGCGGACTTCTCCCTGTTCAAAGGCTACATCCGAAAGAAGGTGGAGCAAGCAGACGCTGACCTGTCGGTGCCGCCGTACGATTCCTTCCAGACGTACGCCTTCGAGGGCACAAGTTCACCGGCGCTTTCGCTGAGCTCCATCCACACGCTGTCCACCACCTCGGAGCAAGATTTCTCCTACCTCAGCGACTGGGGGCCACGTTTCAGGCAACTGGCAGGATACTACGCTCCAGGAAACCCCGAGGAGGAAGGGTCCTAGCACAACTTCTCCTCTGCAGAGAGACGTTTTAAGCTCCCTCTCTCTCCTTCCTCCTTTCTCTGCGTCCTTTTCTAGCCCTCTGACACTCCGCTGGGATCATCAGAGCCAGCACTGTGTACTCTTCAAAGACAGAGCACCAACTCTTTATCTCTTTGAAAGACAAAAAATCACAGTATGGAACTTTGATTTCCAAGTTTTGCTTTTGTTTTATTTTTTTTTACACTTTGGTTTTTTGTGAGTCTTCGGAAATCCGCGTGGGACTTTGGGAGTGTAAGAGATAAAGTAAAGAAAGAGATTTTATTTAGTCTGAAAGGAGGATTTTTTTCTCTCTCATTCATGAGAACCTTTGTTTTTAAGCTACAACACAGTTTCAAGAGTTCAGAGTATCAACATTTTGTTCATAGGTGGGAAGGGTTAAACCATGCCAAGGCAAACCATGCGATAAACATGTATTTATTTAAGAAGAAATATTTATGTATTTATATGTTTTTATGTATTTATTTATTTATTCACACCATGATCACTATGGTAACTGCATCATTAGACTTCGCTGGAGTGCTGAAGACAAAATAAGGCGAGGAGGACGTTATCAAAGAGATGAGAGACGATGTGGAAGAGGAAAAGAAAGAAGGACTGCAGTGACAGAGGACTCTACAGAATACCGACGCAGAGGTTAACATCTGGGTCATATAAAAATGACATTCTGAAAAATATTTGTATTTATTTTCTATGACCACTTTTGTAAAATAACCAACTTAAGACTGATAAATGAAAAGCAGAGGTATAAAGAGAGAGGGGACAAGACGGACTGATTGAACTGCAGAAGGACAAAAAAAAAAATAAGCTGCCAGTTCAGTCTGAACGGTTGAGGCTGACATACTTTTGCTGTATTTTAGTGATTTATAAAAGGGGGATTTTTTTTGGAGGTCACAAGCTGAGGACAATTGTGTGTTAACAATTTCTTTTCTTATCCTCTCCACAGCCAATTGTAAGGCAATAAGGCACAAACAGCAACAGTGATTTAAGACTAAACAAAATGACTGTTTCATTGGATTGGCTGGCGGCCAGCCTCGAGACAGTTTTCATTCCAGATTTGTGTGTGTGGATGTGTACAATATGTTTAATTCTTTTTTTTTTTCCTGACGATTTTGATTTTGATGTTTTATTTTCCTTTTTTGGGGGGAGGGGGGCAGCCAGGCGGGCCTTTTTTTTGTCTAATTATGAGGGCAAGGGGTTAAGAGTAACACATGATGAATGGACTGGTCAAAATCCACCTGATATCCACAACCTATTCAATGTTGACCTTAACTCGCAAATGTATGGAAAATTTAAAAAAGAAAAAAAAACAACGATGAAAACAAATAAATATTTAATTTTTTTGGTAAAAACCTACATCTTGCTGTGTTCCATGAACCAAATTACTCAATAAGTGAGATCACAGTCGTAAAAGCAAATAGAGCCTCGCTGTTACTAATTACTGTTTGCCACTTGTTTGTTGAAGATGTCTCCTGAATTATGAATAATTTTGAAGCCAGCTTTTGTTTACACCGGGGCTAGATGCAGAGAATAGGCCTAGATGGAAACAAACAGACCATATGACAGGCCACAGGAAAACAAAGCCTCTCCTCTCAGCGCGGCTCCCTCCTGGCTGCCTTCTGCCACAGCGCTGTAATTGTTGTAGTCACCAGAGGATGCTGAGGCATAAGAACTTGCTTTCATCTCTATGATCTGCTGCTAAAATGGCCAGTCAGCCAGTGGCCAGGATTCACATTCAGATCCTTTCATAACTGCATTTTAAAGAAAATGTCAGCTTTTTTTATTTTTTATTTTTCTCCCAGTCATTAGTAAGTCTACTATATTTGCCGATTGCTCAGAGCTGACATTGGACTGTGTTTCAATCAAATTATCCACCACTGCTTAACAAAAACAAGCTTTTTTTCCAGACTTTTAAGTGTTCTGTTATGAAGCTGAAGTGGCAGCAAAATGGAAAAAAACACAAAAGCATGCGATAGTCACGCTCTTTTTTTTTGTCTGCACAAGTGTAGGAGTGACAACACAATTAGTAAAGACAGGTTAGGCTCATTCAACAAAAGTGTTGAAGTAACAGTAGAATAAAGAGTTGGCGTTTTTTTTCTTTTTTACTTATAATAATAATTTATATTCTGATTGACTCTGAGTGTGTTGTTAACCAAGAACACAGAAAGTCTGGATGCATATGTGAAGTAATTAAGTTGGGTTAAAGTTCAAACTTCATTGATTTTTACAGTTTGAATCACATTTTACTTCACTGTCTGAGTCAATATTCAGCACGCTCCGTGTACTGACCTATACTGCCGCAGTGTGTGTATTTATTTATGATATCTTAGAGAGTGATTTGCTCATTCAATATTAATCATACCCTTTAGTCCAACAACATTTGCTAACTGACGAGCAAATGTCACAGTGTGGATGGATATACACAAATATAGGTCGACATAAATAAGCTTGTGCCTTTACAAGAAATTCTGCACAAGACAATGCCATCGGCGTAGCTGGGGGTCATGTGACTAATGCTGTGAAAGCTAAGGTTAAAGAGTAAGCACGTATTCAAGGGAAGAAAGCTCCCCTGGTCACTTCAATGCTATTTTCCCTGCAAAACGAGCCTCGCATTCATCTTCTATCATTGTCAAAGAAAATGTCATTCCTCAGTGCAGCCTGCGCATCTGAACAGAGGAATGAGTTACTATAAATCAGAACATTTCCCCCCTAAATCCACAAGGCTCGTCATCAGTTATTAGATAGATGTTTGGTGATTATCAGCTCTTTTGGGGGACAGCTGTGTGCACATAATACATCCTCTTCTCTTCTCTTTATACTTGGCTTGGTAATGACAATTGATTAAACATTTGGAGGGATGGGGGTGGGGGGAGGTATGAATGTGTGCTGCAGAAAATATCAATCATACATAGCCTAATAGCTAAATAACATTACTTATTTACTCTTAAGATATACTCAGATATACTAAAAGCTACAAAGCTTTCACCATAGGCTAAACACAAATCCATTTAGCTAAAATGCACTGCATAAGCAAAGCGGGCTTTACTACAACAAATGCAAATGCAGCACTCTGACTAGCTGAATTAATAAAGTGAATGTTTTGGTCAGATGGTCATTGACTCTTCACAAAAACTGCACTCAGGTAGAAAAAGATGTGTGAGTGTGGGTTTTATGAACAAAATGACACAGTCTCCATGTCCAAACAAGCATTCCATTCAAAGCCTAAGTAATGACTTCATTGATGTTGTTTTTTTGTGACAGTGCATTACTCGAGCCGGTGCAGATCTTTCAATTTTATACAATATTAAATCAAAAAACAACGGTGTAATG
>JAPZDV010000012.1:8108619-8153889 GCA_029814665.1 Acanthurus lineatus | reverse complement strand
TGAAGTGATTTAAAATGAATTTAAAACAACATGTTAGATAAAAAAAAAAACAAAAAAAAAATGAAAACACAGACAAAAGTATCACACGCAAAAATAAAAAAAGGATTACAGCATTAAATAACACCGTGCATCCATTTTCCGAACCATTTAGTTTCTTATGGGTTGCACTGAGGCTGGAGCCTTTCCCAGCTTGCATTGGAGGCAATCAGGAGGCAGGAAAGGGGCTAACACATACAGACAGGCCCACTAGCAATAAAAAGTTTCCCCTTTACCTATAGCTTGGCCTGCATGGCTTTAGACTAGCTGGAGGAAACAGGAGCACCCGTTGGAAAACATGCAAACTACACAGAGAAAACAGCTTTTTTGCTCTGAGGCAACAGTGCCCCCATCAAAAAAAAAAAAAAAACACATCAACAAAAATTCATTATTTTTTTCTCTCTTTTTTTTTTTTGCTTTGTTTTGTTAAGTTGTTAAGAGGATATTGATTCTATTACTGCCCAAACTCCTCAGGCAGGCTGTTCCAAACAACACAAAGACTGTGATGGAAAAAAAAAAAAACACATTAGCCTTTTCTTTTAATTCTAAATGTGAAATGAGCCAGAGGGGTCCTGCTGGAGGATCAGAGGCTGTGCACCGGCTCATACAGGGATAAAATATGTGCAGTATAGCCAGAGGCCCACCCTAACAAGGCTTTAAAGGTGATCAGTCAAATTTTCATTAGATTGAGGATTTGGCTTTTTTGCAGGTTGGTGACATTTGGGATGCTTTGAATTTTTATGCTTTGATAGAGCAACATTAGCCTAAACAAGGCTAAAAAAAAAAAAACTTAAAACTGCATTATGCACATTTGTGATGTTAATAAGTGTTGCACATCCTCCTGATTGAACTGGGAATCAACAGCTTTGTGCAGGTTTTATTCTGCCTGCTGTTTTCTTCTTCCTTCGGCTTGTTGGTTTGTGCAGATAAGTCCCTCTGGCTATCACAACTCCCCCACATAAAGATGTGCTCACTTTCAGTCCGCAAGATCCCAAAACGACTCAAAAATGGCAGCGAGCCAAAGTAAGCAACAACCAGGTGAAATGAGCTGCACACAGTAAGTCATGAAGACCCAGTTATTTTCCTCAGGTGTGGACTCCAGTGCAGAATGTCTGCATGTGCCTGTTTCCTCTGGACATGTAAGTATTTTACATGTGAGACAAGTGTTTGCTGAAGAACTAAATAAGATAATATTGATAAAAAAGATTTTTTTCTATTCACTTCTGAATTATCGGTGACATTTCTTTCACATATCAATACATTGTTATGCACAAACAAAGATATAAAATGTACTGACAAGCGTGCCTTAAAAAATCTACAAGCAGTTGCGTGTTATGTAATGGAATAAAGCACAATATCGATGAATCATATCTGGACTTAGTGCATGAATGTCCAGCCTCCCGGTTTTGTAACTGTCCTTGATGCCTGGTTCAAGTGAGCTTCTCGCCGCTGTCAAAAGACCCACTCACTGTACTTGAATTGTTGGCAGCATTTACAGCGTGCAAGCTGTGGATTCTTTACAGCGTGGAAGCCTCTGCAAAATGTGTTTAGCTTCTACAAATAAAAGTTGATATTTAGTGATCTGTAGTAAGTTAAGTGTCTTACTGTCGGTGGAATGAAAGAGGCAACACAGGTTGTTTTATTATTCAGACACTCAATAATTCTCCTAGGTTACTAAAGTTTGTTTTTGTCAATCAAATATAAAAGTGAGAAACTGAGAACGGTGTGAGGGAGCTACATTTTCTTGCTCACCTCATCTGGCTTTGCTTAAATTAAATGTGCTTATTTTATTTTTAATCCAGTTTTGGGCATTCAAACATTTCTCTGTTTCCTCGTTTGGCGTGGTGCTCTTGGTAACAGGTGAAAGTTATTGACCACTGGACTAACAGGTGTTGATAGTTTGGACCCTACCAGGTGAGATTTGCTGAAGGGATGAAACCATGGGTTATTTAGATCTATTTAAATGAATTTTCATTGAATTTTGACCTTATTTTTCCAAGTAAAACAATCAGTTGTCTCGAGTGTAATGTTGCAGAGTAGCAGTAAAGTAAAAACTAAAAGGACGAATTAAAATATAGTCATCTGCTCTAGTTGTTTGTTTGTGTCTCACCCGCGCTAATGCCGAGGTGGTTTTGTCTGTGGGATATTTAAAGCTGCCGTTTCCATCTTTAAAGGGTTTCTTTGTCTGTGGGCTGAGGAAATGCTGCCCCGTCTTTCTGTTTTTCCTTCTTCAAACAATCACACAGTGAAGGAAGCAGAGTTTAAAAAAAGAAATCAGAGTTAAAAATCAAAGTTTCTGGATGGCTGCTCTTATTGTTGGTCCAAGCCTTGCAGATCTGTGGGCGCACACTCTTATCAAAGGGTGTTAAAAATCCATACCTAACAGATTTGGCAATGCAGGGTTCATACATGTGGCTTCAGTGCTTTAAAATTATCACAACAAAAACAAAATCCAGCAAGCTCTACCTACTCCTTGTTTGATAGCAGTTGGATTCAGGTAGATTTGTTTTAGAGGTCAGCTATGACTCCTCTGTACCTCATCACACGTTGGCAGCGTAGCAGACGATTGATTTGACGCCGTCTGTGTTGCTGGTTTGAGTCTGCTTCTACAGCATCTCTGTCACTTTAAATAAAGCCAACGTCTCACTGAGGCCCCATAATACAATGTGCAGAACATTAGCGCTGTACGGTCTGACATACAAGTGGGTAGTGTGGCTGAAGTGAAAGGCACTATTTCACAGCTTTAAATACACGAGAGTAAAGCTGAATATATTTTATTTATTTGTTTGTTATCGTAATGGATTTTCATATTGCTAAATTACAATAAAATGAGGCAACCATTTGCAGTGTTGGTCACAGTTCTCCTCTCAGCGGTATGATGAGGAAACAAGCTATTATAAAAATGGAGAACATTTATGAGCACTTCTCTTTAACCAGCACTATCAATTTCTGTTATTTTATTGTTTTCTTTATTTATGCTAATATATTTGTTACAATAAATAAAAAAAGGATTTATCTCGAGGAAAATGAAAAATATTGGACCGTATTTAATTACAAGCTACATTCCCTGTGCAGTACCTTGACAGGTACACATAAACAACCCATAATATACATTCTTTTAATTGGTTAGATAAAACAAATGCAATTTAAAAAACCCGTTTTAGACTAGGTATTTTTGCACATGTCAAAATCTGACACTGTAGCAAAATTATGATTTTAATTTAGTTATAATATTGGCTTGCAAGAGATTAAATGGGAGATTGGCCTTTCTTTTAAGATTTCGTGCAGTGATGAAGCTCTTACAGGAATTCATTACCCAGTGAATATCACTGACTTTGAGGATAAAATTTGAAATTGATGTCCTGTTACAAGAAGAATGAATCCTGGTGTGCAAGGAACCTGTCTTTTCTCTTCATTCCTTTTATTTTCTTTATTTCTTGCAAACCAGTAAAAAATCCTTCACTTTGTGGGCAGAAAAAACTAACTAAATACAGTTTGCACAGTTGAGAGATGGCTTGATCCGCCCCCATATCTCTTTGTAGATGCCCTTGAGACCCGATTTCTGTGGCCTTGCACTCTCTAAGGCTCTGCCGGTGCTGTTAGATGATGCCTCCCTAAGAACATCACTCCACCTGAGCTGACATCAACAGTCACATCTACCCTAAATGTTTCAAAAAATTCTCTTGTCACTTAACTGAAGCCCCCTTAAGGCATCAACCTTTAGAAAAAAAAAACAGAATGAAGTAAAATGCCACATGTAAAAAAGCTGGAGACAGTCATGTTTGATGTCATCATAACCCTCCACCACCCCCACCCCCCCACAACAAAAGGCTACTTTTGTTTGCCCTTCAAGCTCCATGCAGCATGAACACATCTGCAGATTCTGATCCGGTGCATGCAGCACAGGGTGCATACTAATAGCGTTTTAATCCGGTCGTTTAAGCAGCACCTCACAAAGGCTTGTTCAAAGAGACATGAGGGCTCATACCTGCGTGTCAAAAGTTGTCTTATTGAACATGCAGCACTTCATCAGAGTTGCTCACATCTAAGATTTATGGATGAATTAATGGGTGGCCAGGTAGCTGATCTCTCTCTGCTGGGAGGTGTTTCAAGTATAAGCTTCTTCTCCCACGGGGGAAGGAGAGTCTCTGATGCCTCAAGCTAATACCGCACTGGCCTCTAACAGTAAGAAGACACAGAGCATATATATCTCGTCTCTTATAGTGGTGATCTCCACTCTCCTCCACAATTTCTTGTCTTGGTTGGATCAATTGTCCTCTGAAATGGAGATCGTAACTCAGCTCAGGGTTGACAAAGTACCAAACTTTTCAAGGGCAAAGGTGGAGCTGTTTTACTGTCTTTTTCAAAAAGTGTCTCCCATACCTGTGTCTTGTGTGTTTTCTGACTTTTTTATTTTTAATGTGGCTATGAAAATTATGTACCAAATTATGTAGAAAATGGGTTTTTTTATGCTCATCTCTCCTTTTTAAAGAACACTTAAAGTTGCCCTACAGACATGAGATACCAAAAAATGAGCCATCATTTAAACTGGCATTCAATTTCCAGAAAACAATGCAAGATAAACCTCAATAAACGGTTACTGAATGGTGATAAACTTGAAGTTTGATGCTCTCCAGCATTTTGTTTTTATTCTTGCTGACCGTAAAGTGAACTGCTGTGAAGATAAGTGAACATTAATGTACGGGGTTTGTGACTCGCTTGAATGATCGTGTTGATAAAAAAAGAGATTTTAAACATTCTGTCACAATTCATTGCTTTTTTTTGTTTTTAGTAGATACTATAAGGTCTTCTTAATTAAAAGGGTTTGAGTCCCTGAAGAGGAAACTTCAGAAATGGACATGGAGTGTCATGAGCTGTCAGCCTCAGTCTCACCAATCCCATGAAGCTGCATTAAGAGAAACCCTTCTCTAAGTCTGGTCTTTCCGGTGCCTTAACAATTAAAACGTCCACTTTAATTAGAAAAGGAGAAGATCCTTCCCTAATGAAAATAAAAAGTAATTTAAAGGCTGTAGCAGCGCCTCGGTGGTTAGCACTGCCGCTTCACTGTTGGTCAGCGAGGACGTTTCCTGTGTGGCGTTTACAGGTTGTCCCTGAGTCAGTGTGGGTTTTCCTCACACACTTCAAAGCCATGCAGGTAATGTAAATTGGAAACTCTGCAGGCTTTAGGTGTGAGGGCAAATGTGTGAAAGTGGTTGTCTGTCCACTCTCAATGTGTTAGCCCTGTGATAGACTGTTGACCTATCTGCACTCCACAGTACAAGGTTAAGTCAAAATGTACCTTTTTTTTTCTAAGAAAAGAAACTCACAGAGCTTCAGAGTTCAAGTGCCACAAACACACAACCTCAACAACCCTCATAAACTACAGTTTGTTTACTTTCTGTTTAACTTTACTGACTGGGAAAAGGTTGAAATTGCCGGCTTACTTAATTAATGTAATCAATGATTTAAAAAAATAATTTACAAAATTCCTTGACAAACAAGGCAAAAACAGAATGCAAAATAAAAGAAATGACAAGATTCAATTACAACAAAATGTTTAGGTTGACAACACTTAAACAAGCACTTTAGAGATGGAAATGTGCAAAAGAGTTTTTCATCTATCACTCGAGCTGTCTGCTTTTTGACAGAGGAGTCATATTTATCTAAAAACAGTTGAATAATTGAGGTACTTTTTACAATTAACTCTTGGCCAGATGGCAAATAAGCGCTTATTTAATAATGCTATGTCTAAAAACACTGGAATCAGCCTGATAACCGACATAATTTCCATAAATTACAGAGAAGATAAATAAAAAGTCAGCTACATGAAGAACAACCTGCTCACTTAGAGAAAATTATGAAAATAAAGTGAAAATGTTCTTGGAAAAGAGTCCTTAACACACCATGTTCTGCTGGTCAGAACTTTGCTTTATTTCAATAAACTGTCCTCTTTATTTGAGGTGTGAAAAACTTCAGCACTTAGCAATGTTTCAGTAAGAGCACAGACAGTTTAATTTTGCTTTTTGAGTGTTAAACTCCTTTACTTTTTTGTTTTACTTCTTCTATTCTCGCATTAGTACTTATACACTGAGAAACAGATTTGAGTCCAAGGTTTGAGGAGCCTCTTCAGGAAATTGTGCATTCCTGCGTAAAGGTATAAAGCTTAGGTTGCTGCTTGAAATGGGAATGCAGTAATGATTTTTCTTCTTTTTTTTTTTTGGTTCAGACCTTCTTTCTATTCAACTCATTGACATTTCACCAATGAAAAGAGGAAGCAGACATGAAGACTTAGCCTTCATGCATTATTAATTGCAGTGGAGAGGAGAGACACTCGTTGGGAGAAAATGCAGCAGTCTCTAGATATCAATCCTCTGAGACACTTTCATGTCGTTTCTCATTGAGCTGAGCCGGAGTGGACTGAAGTCTGATGTGTTTATGCAGAGGATGATCCATGAATGAATCATCAAATGTCCATTTTGACGAGAACACAACTTCAAATGCGTTATGAAATGGTACCTGTTTTGTGCTTTTTACCTGTCCTTCTAAGACTAAAAAAAAAAAAATTACAGAATCATTCAAAAAGCATGTGATCAAAGCTTAAAAAGCCATTACATCAAAACTAATTTAACTTAGTTGAATTCACTGACAAACTTTTTTTGACATCCCATTCTCTCCCCCCCCCACCACCACCAGCTCAGTCATATTCATGTCAACATTTGGGAGATCCCAGGGCTGGATGCATCCAAATCAAAATGATCCCAGACTCCGGAATGGGCCCCGGAACAGAGATATAAGAAAATTACAGAATAATTGGATAACATTCTTTGTTGAAGGTTGCCAAGCATCACCATGATAATAGAAATGTAATTAGTAATAACACCTAGAAAGTGGAAAGCTGTCACCAGGGTTAGCGACATTCTAATTTCTTCTTCTTCTTTTTTTTTTTTTTCAACCAGCGATTAACCAATTTGTGGCGTTGTAAGGCTCGCTGCGGCTTTGAATGAGTCTTTATAGCTTTGTCGAATGAAATAATGTGAACCGCCTATCTGGGTATTTTTGTACGTGCTGGAATTATGGGTTTATTGAAGCTGTATAATTGCATTTTATTGTTTCTTTCTTTCTCCTCTCCCCTCCTCTTGTGGCTCATACCCCATCCGCCCTCAGAGGAGAGTCCCTTTTTATTTCTATTTTACTTCTGTACAGTAAATTTGATCTCCTTTCATTATGCAAATCAATTTAATTTCAGCTAAAACCTGGAGAGAGCATGTGAGGGAGACTTGGCGAGAGGAGGAAGATGAATTAGAAAAAAAGATGAAAAGGAAATACAACAAAATGCATTTGGAATGAGGCATTAGATTCTCCCTGGATCTAATTTCAATAGATTAAATCTTCCCTGTTTTTTTTTTCCCCCTGTTCTGCCTTTTTATCCATGAAGCATTCCAAGTTGATTTAGGTTGACACCTGTTTTGCCCTAAAACAATTACACTCCTTGGCCAATGTCGAAGGGTGAAAGACGGATGAAGCTTTAGGATAAACTGTCTCAATGATTACCCTCTCTGTCTCGTACAGTAAGTCAACATTATAAATCTCTGCTGAGACAGTGGAGCAGTATCAGCCAACTCTAAAAGCCAATTACTTTCCCAATGACCTGGCTCATGTAATATTTACAGCGATATAGTGGGTTCTTACTTACTTCAAGTCCATGGATTTGTGATGAGGAAATAATTAAATTATTATGTTACATTTTTTAAGTATCACTCTTTATCGAATGAGGCTGATGTTTGAACAGCTGCACAAAAATGAGGTCTGCTTTTGAATTTTTTTTAAATCTTTAAATGTCCACTGCACGTGCACACAGTTTGACCTGTTTACTGAAGGAATTTCCTCTGAATTTTTTGCTCTTTTTCTTTTTTCCCTCCGGCACCCTTGACGAATTTAATTACAATTACCAGTTCGCCATCGAGCAGTGTGTTAAGTGATCTGGAGGCATCAGGCCAGACCTCATGGTGTGAAAGCTGCAGCTCCTCTCCACATGGAACCATCCAAAGAGTGTGTACGTGCTTTTATCCCTCTGTCTGGGTGTGTGTGTGTGTGTGCGTGTTCCTGTTTGTGTGTGTGTGTGTGTTTACGAGTGTCTGAATGGGGCCAGACAGACGCTGGGGTGTGTACAAGCCGCCTCAGCTGGTCAGTTGCTGCCCACATCGACTAAATGGCTGTCCCAGCACACACACATGCTCAAAACACACTCACACTCACACACACACACACACACATACAAAGAGACAATGAATGCCATTGGCAAGGTTATTACTCAGTCGCATGTCTTTTTGAGCCCCCTCTTCTTTTTCCGTTTTTGATCTATTCTCTTTTTGTTTAAAAAATAATGAGGTCGTCATTGTGGCTGCATCAGAGAGGTCAAACGGTGTCTCCATGTGTGGAATGATTTGATATTTCAGTGAATAACTGTACAAAATAAAAAAAGGTGCAAACTTTAATCTGAAATTTAGCACAGAATCCTTCACCTGTCTGAATCTAGATACACAAATTTCATTTTTTTTTTTTTTCTAAGAAACTTAGCAGAACTGCTTTTCCTGCAGTGACATGTTTCATGTGACTAAATGAAACAGAACATTTATGGACTGTGCTGGAGGACTGGCTGGGTGGATGGTGGGATGACAAAGTTCACAGTTTTGACATCTCCAGATTCTTTTTTTTGTATATATAAATATATATAATGCTTTGGTTAAGGTCAGGAAAACATCTTTTCAGCTGTCGAAAAAGTCAGTCATCAAAGTGTCATCAAGGATCCCTGTCCACAGAAATGAGTTTTCATTTGAAGCTGCACAGGATTTCTTGCGAAAATGGGCAACTTGTGTGTAGAAATCCTCTAAAATGGCTTTAATGACTTGCATGAACGGCCTTGACACTAAGCTGCAGCACACACTACAGTTAACCAACAACAGATTTTAAATTTGCTTGAATAAGATTCACAAATGTTTGGCACAGAAACTATATGAGATTACAAAGTCAAATTGAGCTCTGTCCCCTGTATCTTTTTGATTTTATTCATATTATTTTCAAAAACACGTGATGCTGATTAAAAATGCCAGTTTGACCTATAAAATGCCAAGCGCTTTGCTGCCAGGACACGTTGTACATGAAGTGTGTTTCTGGTATTTGTGGCCAAAAACAAGTGCTGCCAACTCTTGTCTCTTGGCTTTAACTTGACATGCTTTTTTTTTTTTTTTGCTCAGAGATTCCAAGTCTGTATTTTACAGAAGTAC
Source organism: Acanthurus lineatus (assembly GCA_029814665.1). NCBI lineage: Eukaryota > Metazoa > Chordata > Actinopteri > Acanthuriformes > Acanthuridae > Acanthurus > Acanthurus lineatus. Next base: position 8,144,569 of record JAPZDV010000012.1, on the reverse strand, counting down.
AAGTGTTGGGCAGCGGTGAGGGGCTCTATCAATCTAATGTGCATCGCTGGTCTTGCCTCAGTCTTAGTTTTTTTTTTTTTTTTAGACCATATACACAAACTGATAAAGCTGCAATCTCCGTTAGAGAGGAAAAAAACTGAATTTGTCCATTCATAAATAGAGAAGCTGCAAAAATCTGTACAAACTTACTCCACATGAGTAAGTGGAGTAAACTTCTAAACAGATACGGTACATTTTAGGTCTCTTGAGATAGAGTATTAGCTGCAACTTTATTTAATTACTCATTTGTCTCCATCAGGAAACTTCAAATAGATTTAAAAAAAATGTGCCACCTGCTCAGTGGTAGCACTGCTAACGAGCATTAATGCTGCCCGAGAGGATGAGAGGCTTCAGGCCTTCCTACAGACATGCTTAGTTAATTATTTGGGGTGAAATATTAGACATATTGCATCACAGATGAAAAGATCATAAATATCCACTGGAAGTTGTGCAGCACATTGAAGTCTGGATTATTAAACTATGAACAAAATTGTCTGTCTATAAAATTACAAATGGAATCTTCAGGGCATTTATTGTTTTGTTAAGTTTTATCAAATAACTTCATTTTTTTTTAATGTGTTCTGAGTGCAGTCGATGGAGAAAAAAATAAAACAGTGACAGTATAATTTCAATAAATCCATCCAGTTTCATTAAAGAATAAAAGTTTGTCAACCAGAAAACATTTCAAAGTATTAATCTGTTGATGGATGATGATATTTGATTTTTCACATTTACTTACAGTCTGGTGCTCTGTTGAATCAATCACTGTGGACATTTTAAGTAAACACATTCATAAAACACTCTTCAATCCATAACAACAGAGTCAAACCCTCCACTTGTCTTAGATTTTATTCCGTAGACAGTGCAAAAAGAGGATGAAGCTTCTGGGTCTTAAAACAGTGATGCCAGTGCAGAAGTGCCCTCAGCCTGCTTATTTTCAGCAACCAGTAGGGGGCAGCTGCATTACAAAAGGAAGCAGTGTGGCAATGTGTGTCCCCCAAGCTCCAGCCTCCTGTTAAATCACTTCTGGTTTAAAATAACAGGATGATGACAGCTGTAATGCCAAACTACAGCTTTGAAATGGTTAAATTCAAATGAGGGTGACTTTTCTTTGCCTCTGTCCACTATTTTATTCAACAGTCTTTGGTCCATCTTCCTTTTTTTTGACAGGTCTCACAACTCTAAAGCTCATGGCAAATAAATGGAACATTCACCAAAAAAACCTGGAACACTAATGATGGCTTATGTCTGTGAACGTGTTTTTAAAACTAAGTGATAATTGCAGACAGATCAAACAAATCAAAGCAGAACAGCTGACCTTAAAATGCAGAGTGAAGATATTTATTGCAATTCAGTCACACTCCCTTTTACTGTTGTGTTGAAAAGTGGCAACATGTCTTCAAATGCTAGAAATATTGGAAGAAACTGCTGAATCTGCTAAGAAGACAACACAAGGGGGATTTTACTCATTGTCTTTGATCCTTGTCTTGGAAATGATGACAGATTTGGTTTTATGTTCTTTTAACAATCTTGTAAAGCCCCCAGTTCAAGTAGCTAATGTTAAGCTAGCCCACATGCTCACACTTTTTTTTAAAGAAACATCTTTATCCAACTGTGTCAGCGGGAAAATCACTAAGATGACACATCACACAGCTCTTTTTTTGGTTTCCACATCTCTATTAAGAGATTCCTCTTCAGGATCCAAAACAAAGCCACTTCAGTGAAAACACACACAACAGATCAATGATGAATACACTGCTGGTCCATTATGTGTACTGCTGATACTGGGCGTGTTCCAGCTTTGTCGCTTTAGCTTAAAGGTTTAAAGACATGGCATCTGACCATCACACTATCAAACTCAAAGATCTCATGGAGATTCTGACCAAAAATCTGTAAACATTTACAAACTAGAACTTAACAAACATTTCAGATTTTTTGGGGGGGATGCTAGTATGATTGATGTGACAGGGATATTGAGCACCAGTTACTGTCTGAAAACTGCAGGACAGACGGAAGACAAATCACATTTATGGGTTACAAATGTTAAATTTATTTGTAATCAAATCAAGGTTTACATTTTGTTTCTTAATTGAGAAAAGGCTTCCGTCAGATGTTCTTAAAGCATCTTTTTATTTCCTAATTCTCATTGCTATCATATATTGTAGCTCCAGATGTATAGTAGGATTTTGCATCTACATGAATCAAGAAAAAAGCCTCATAATGTCAAAGTTAACCAGGATGGCTCATTGGAGCAGTTATTGCCTCTGCTTTATATTGCTAGCCATCTATAACATCTGCATGAAGCATAAATGTGTTGCTGATGTCAACAAAATGATGCAGAGTGACAGTTAGTGAAAAAGAGCAACGCTTCAATGTTCGCCTGCTTTCCCTCATACAGCCGGCTGTTCCTGATCCAACAGGTAAACCTGAAGGCGTAATTTTCATTTTCACTTCGGAAACATCTGCCTGAAACTGCTCACGATGCTACAATTAGTCTTCACAACAGCAGTGTGTTCTTAATGGAATACTATTAAAATGCATGATACACTCCACATATGCATTCACTGCCATTTAACTGAGATTCTGACCTGAGCAATTAACTGAGAAAGGGGAGGTGATGGGTGCAACTCTCACTTTTTTTTCAATGTTGAGGAAGAAAAATAGTCAAATTGGATCTTTTTTGGTGTTAACTTTTCTTTACTGTCATATGTTTCACAGTGTGAGTGCTGAGACCGTCATGGACGCTTGATACTTATATCAGTAATCAAATGGTTAATTGGATCAAACCACATAAAACAGACTGACACTGATGGTGGGAGCATCAGGAGGCTGATTTCAGAACATCTTGCCAGCATTGAGACTCGTCTTTTTTTTTTTTTTTCTTATGGGACAAGATGTCCTGACTCTACTTTTCCAGTTTTTCCAGGACAGCATCATGCACTTAACACTCCCCCGGCTGAAGAGCCTGAAGAGATGCAGTCTGCTGTTCATATGAATGTCTTCTGCACAGAGATGACAGTACCAGCAGCACCATGAAAATGCTATTTCAGTGAAAGGGTAAATGCTCAGTCTGATGATGGCTGTCTGAAAAATGGCAGTTGTGTTTCGCCCACAGTCCTCAAAGAGGATGATGCTTCGTCCTCTTCTTGGCCCAGACAGAAGCAATGATGGATCCCATAGAGCTCACTGCACTCATCACTTGAGCTCTGGTCAGTCAAATGGAGGGTCTAAGAGATGCATTTAACTAACTGCTTATTTTCTGTTGTGCAGAAAGTGACAGGAATTATGTCGTCCTTGAGGAAAGTCAGGCCTTGCCGTGCATCAGGTTCTGTCTAGTGTCTGGATTGTATTTCTGACAGGGAATCACCAGCTGAGCCTCATTCACACATGCAGATTCAACAGTAAAAGGCTCTTAGAAGTCTGCTGCTCTCTGCTGTGTATACAACCAAGCATCTAATTTACAGTCAGATTCATTTTTCTGTTCCCAGCATTGTCACGATAAAGTAGGTTAGTTTGAATCCCCCCCTTCCTTTTTTTTTTTTTGAATGTTTGTGTCTATTTCTTGGCTGGGAACGTTAACTTCTTGGAGTCTCTTCTGCTGCTTTTGCAGAGCAACTGCTGTCAGCTGAGAAATGGCCTGCTTCTGATATCTTTTTGTATGGATTAAACAGAATATTACAGAATAAGTGAACCTGAAAGGTCCTGCTAGACAGATTTTGTTACTTCTGGACAAAGCCTAGCAACCGTTTTTCCAGTCTTAATGCTAAGCTAACGTGCTGCTGACTGAGACATTGTATTTAATGAACAGAAAGCGTGACTTGTGTGACTGTTAACCACAGTGTTTTGCTTTTAAAACCTGATTAATGAAGTGAGGTGGAGAACAACTGTGCTTTGATTTCCTGGCAACACCATTCTTTGCAAATGTCCTTTGATTTATCAGAGTTTCCCCACCTCTCCCCCCACCAGCGTCTTGCCACCTTGATTCTCGGAGGCTGTGCCACCTTGTGCAGTGACACTGAAGTTTATAATGACTGCTGTCCTGATGTTGTTTCCACTCTGTGCTTCACTATAATGACAGTTGTACTACAGATGGAAGACACATCAGAGATGCAGTTCCAGTGATACCAGTGTCTCCAGAAACAATTCAGACCAGATTTTTCAACATTATGACACTGAAAGTAAATCTGAAGATCCTCAGCAGACATGTATTAAGACATGTATCCAAAATGTTCTGCTTGGAACAATAATGTGTCACATTTCTTTTACCAAACAGTATAATTTTTTTACATTTAAATCCATAAAAGGGCCACTTCTTCTTCCCATTTAGAAATCCAAATGCAAATTCTTTGTTTTTCTAATTTTTTTTTTTTTTGCTCGACACAAGATGTTTTGTACTTCACTGTGATGTCCATTCTCAGTGTTTTGGCGCCGCAGTGTCGTTATCACACTGGCATACGTTCCAAACTGGATCATGATTGACTTCAAAACTACTTGTGATGTAACAAATCCTGCTTATCTGCTCGCCTCTCAAAATCAGATTTTCAGTAAGCACAGAGAGAGTCTCCACTTTCAGCAAATGAATGTGGAAAAAGACCTTTTTTAGTGTCAAACTCTGCACGTGTCATTCTGCACAGTGAAGCTCAATCACCCGACTGTAAAAGGAAAAACATATTTTTCATTTTTATACACATTTAATGGAAATGAAAGCTACGAGTGCCCCCTCACTTAAAAATGTATGACACTGTGCTTTGGCCACTTGAATGCTTAACTTACCAAATATATGTAGTGCAATTTTTCAGTTCACAAGGTCACAGCAAAATGTTAATCAATGTTTACATTTTTGAAGCTGTGGAAAAACAAAAATCATCAACCAACTATTTTAATTAATGGCACACATGTTGAACCACTCTGATAACCTTCTTTACAAGCTAAAATCACCTTTGCATATGGAATTTTAACTCTTAAATTCAATGTAAATTCCAATGAGGCGTTTTTATAATAAACACACAACCAGCAAACACTGTATTTGCCCTCTGCTGAGTAAGCTAGTAGTGCAGGAAGGCAGATACGCCACACAATTAATTATCAGTGTTTGAACATCATTAATTTTTATTAAAGCCAGCTGCAAGAGTGAGCCTGCACTAATAAAACAGATAAACAGATCATTAGGCTTTTCCATGTTCGGAGAGGGGGGGAGAAAAAGATGCTTACAAAAATGGTCAAAATGAAATCGTGAACTCAGTGTTCTGCAAAGTAAAAAGAACTGCGAACAACTGCGAAGAGAGAGATGATGTCTGGAAACAGAACCTGACTCAGACAGAGTGGACTTCTTAGATTTTGCACAGGCAATCAATAATATGCTTGTCAAAGCGGAAGGGCTGGTTAAATTATGGACAAGTACCAATCATTACCATAAACTGCGTGGCTCATTAGCCAGCATCCTCCATATCATTTCATTAACTTAAAATGTCCCCATTAGTACTTGTACCCAGCGTGGTGAGGCTGGAGAGATGTACGACTTTAATCAACTGTCTGTCTCAACTCTGTCTCTCCGTTTCTAAGTCTCATAACTGTGGCGTATGATTTTTTTTTTTTTTTTTATTTTCAGTCTAAAATGCTCCGAGCTCTGCAAATATTACTCCTCATAATGATCGGCGTATAGGTGACTAGACACTTATACACCACCGATACATCACCCGTTTACCACTGTTCTCATAAACCGTAAGAGAAGCTGTTGCTTTATAATGTAAATGGATTTCTTTATGATGTGCTGATGAATCATCCGCCGTAGAGCAAGAACTCATTGCAGTATGACATCGAAGGTATAGCCAAGATGAAATCATTTGAATAATTGCAGTACAACCGTTGGTTTGTGAAATAACTGCCAAATCCATTTTATACAACAGCAGCCCAGAATTTTACCTTCAGCGTTCAGTTTCCCTGTTGTTGTATTTGGCCTGTGCTGGGGCCTGTAATTGGCATAAGTGCAATTAACTAAGCATGGTAATTGTCTCTGTCTCTCCTCGGTTTTTTTTCCTTTCTCTCTCTCTCTCTCTCTCTATCTTCTTCTCTCTCTCTCTCTACACTAACGATCCTCATTTTGGGAGACAGATCTGCTACAGATTAGAATCTGAGACCAGGACGACAGCAGAAATAAATAATGGTCATTAGAGTGTGTTCAACCGACGCAGCAGCGGGAAGTAACTTGCTCATTTCCTGCGTCCGCGAAGCCTCCGTGACTCCCTGGCTTCTTTTTTTTTTTTTGCTTCTTATACTTTTTTTTTTTTTTCATCCAATGAGATTTATAGATGAGTAAAAATAGGGTTGTGAATCTGATTTATCACAACAAAGCTCTTTGGCTGGATCTCTCTGCCACTCTGCCCATGGTCCTCTCAAGAGAGCTTCACCTGGCACACAGCCATCAACCACTCCATCTCTGCCTCCATCTCTGCCTCCTTCTCAACCCTCCACCTCCTCCGCCAACCCCACCACCGCTCCTCCTCCTCCCCTCTGGTGTTTTTTTATGGTTCTGTGGCACAGAGCTAATTTCAGTCAATTTCTGAAAAGCACTCTGTTATACTGTGAAATGGGTCTCCAAAGAGGTCATAAGGGACAAAGTTTCTGGTTGATGGGATGTTATTCTATTTTATAGCATTTTTGAGAATTACTGTGTTCGGCAACAAATAATCAAACCTTCCAATTTTTTTCAGAATGTCAACAACATTTCACGTTTTTGCTGCTTCCCACAAGCATCAGTTAAGTAATTAATAAGCATGAGCTTGGCATCAGCAAGTTGCTGTTAAATAATCCAATTTTAAATGTATTACAATTTCTTAAACTGGAATCTAGACACTTTTTTTTGTTGAACCAGATTTCTGGCATCAAATAAGAGAAAAGATCAAATCAGAGAGAATTTTATGATCTTGGACGATAAGTTTGTGTAGCTAAAAGGAACTTTGTTGCTAATGTTCTGTTATGTCTATGTTTTGTAAATTGGAAAGACAAAATATTAGAGTGTTTGTTTATTAGAGAAACAGTGTCACCTATAAAATGAGCAAAACTACAGTTATATGATGCTTTACATTGAAGTTTTGCTGTACTGGATTTCTAAATGTGGCTGTGGTTCAGGTGATAGAACAGATAGAACATCTACTTATCAAAGAGCTGTCTGATGGTTCCCTCCTACTTCCTATTTAGATTTTTAAAGAATTAAGTGAAAATACTAAAATCCAGGTTGCTCCCCTGCCACTGAGGATACACAGGCTGATGCAGCCACAGGTTTGGGTCAGATTACTTGAATCTTAGTTGATAAATACAATTTTTTGTCTACCTGCTGCTTTATGTGCAGGTACAAAGACAAAAAATAAACAGCACAGCAGCTTCTGAAAAGGTCTTACCCCATGTTTTGACCTGTCTTTCTGCAAATCTGCTTATCAAAGCGCCAAAAATTGCTTTGGTAACCCTAGCAACGCTTTGCTGCATCCAATTGCCACTTATCAATTCAGATGATGTTTTTAAATGTGAAAATTATCTTGAAAAATAACAAATTACATAAAATATAAAACTGTAATCTCAAATACTATGACGCAAATTATAATTTCACTAGATTTGAGACACATAAAAAGAGTTAGAATTACAGAACCCTGCGTAAAAACCCTTGAAGAGCATTTTTAGCAATGATTACTTTAAAATGATTTATGCCATCTTTTGTGGCCCGCCGCTTATATAACCAGTATTTATAAAAAACACCTCATGCCAGACAGTGTGTCCAAATATAAGAGCATATGTCGTGAGAGCCGTGTTTTTTTGAAGACCCTTACATGTCTGTCGCAGCTGTTGTTGGCATGAGATGCATCGCAGCATCTCACATGTTTGCAGTGTAATAACACTGTCGTGTGTGCAGGCCCGGTGTTTTTCTCTCAAAATGTGAAACCTCGCTGTTTGCGGATGTGCCAGCTGAACAGACAACTGATTGTTGGTGGCTGAGGTACATGCTCAATCCAAAGGAAAAAAAAACACTAGATGTAAATGGGAAGGATAGTATTTGCATATTTTTTAATTTAATGTATTAAACATATTTTTTTGGTTCACTTTTTTCTTGTTTTCTTAACATGCAACAGATTTCCTAATTATGCCTTTTTACCCAGTGGAAATGTTTAAGTGTCAAATTAAATGGCAATCAATATATGCATTCAGAAATCAACTTTGAATTCATTTTTCAGACTCTTCAGCATTTCATCTGCACTATGCAAGGGAAAAAAAATTATGCAAAATGTCACATGCAAGCATATGCATGTGAAGCCTTGGATGATGATGAGGATGATGCCTGCACATCTGCAGAGGAGACACACAGGCACACTGAGCATATTTCAGCCAGTACGATAACGTATTCCCAGGTATGGCTCCAGGTGTGAGTTTTCTCCCTTGTTGAACAGGGGAGAATACACATGTTGGAGGTGATTTTCTCAAAGGCTTTTTACTTATTACATCATCTGCCATTTATAAAAAATGAGTAAGCTCAGAGCGGAACAGGAGGTGCAGACAGCAGTCCCCTCTGTGTTATATCCAAGGAAAAAAAAACATCCAATAGACTTCACTACAAAATTGAGCTCTGTAAAATATATATATATATAGTGGAGACCTTTAGACATTAAATGATGAATTTGTTATAATAACTATAAAAAAATGCTGTTTTACAACTAACATGGTGATGATTTATGGATGTCAACACACATGCAGCAGCTTTTTTTTTATCATTAATACCCGTCTTTCTGGAACTGAGCTGCCATAGTCTTTAACACTCTTGACTTTTTTTTTCCTGTTTAGTTCTGAACGCTCTTTGTTGTGTGAGTAATTGTTTGGCTAATTTGGGACTTGAAAAGGACAAGCTGTATGTCAGCTCACAACAAGCTATGTGCACAGCACTCCAGTCACATACTGACCCAGGAGAGTGCAGCAAGGATGAATGACTCTGATAATACAAGCGGTCTCCCGGCAACAAGGAGGCACTTCCTTTTGACTAGATAGAAGCCAGGGGATGAAAATATATTAAGTGAATTAATTGAAAAGACCCCCCAAAAAACAGAGGATTGAGTGATATGTATGCAGACCCTCCCCTGTGGGGAGATGCATTGAGAAAACAAGGGAGAGAAACTAATTTTCTCTCAATTATATGTTGTGCTATTGTTCCATGGACAGTTTCATATAACACTGGAAGCCTGGGACTCCCTTGTACGTGCTGTCTCTTCAAATTAGACCGTTTTTGTTCTCTCACAATATCGTTCTGCTTATTCATTTCAGTTATGCTGTGAAAAACGAATTAGTGTCAATATAATGTTGCTTTCAAGTAATTTATTTTATGTGATCTGGAGTAAGTCATTTTACTTCACTGAATTCTATTAATTTTTTTGGAGGAGGGGGACTAATGTATTAACAAATTACATTAGAATATCAAGTTTTAGTACTTTTTACAAATAATATATAGTACAGGTTTAAGTAAGCAAGTAATTAACAGTCTATAATGAATCACGTTTGAATATATCCTTAACATTATGCATGTACATACAACAATACCTTGGTAATGCACAATGAAGCACATAGGTTTATTATTTTTAAACTGCCTCCATTATGTCCGGCAATGGTAAGCTAAAATGATTTCGACCACTTATATAAGAGTAAAACATAATAATTGCATTAGATGCATTATTGTGTTAGGCTCTGTCTCTCCTTGAACCCACATGTACGTCTCAGTTCCCTATTTACTTGAAATTGGTTTATCAATAATTAAGAGAATGATTTGTGGCGTGCTGAGTACAGGCTCTGGGCAAATGTCCAATGGGCCCGGCCCCATGATTTGGGTTGTACCTATTAAAGTAAACCTCCTCTGCTGTAGATTCAGGAAACAGTAGCAATTATTGCAAAGACGTAATTAAAATTTTAAAAAATCACAGAAATGGAGGTCATGGAGCTAGCTGCAGTTTAAAGGCAGAGTAGCTAAAAAAAATGACAAGTTCAGGTTAAAAGAGTCGGACTGAAAAACAGTTCCTGCCTCAGGGTGAATAAAAACACATGCTATCCACACTTCTTAGGGGGAAGCTCTTGAAGGAAAATTATGGTTATTTTCTTCCATTAAGTTGTGACTTTCTCTTGAAGTTTACGGTGGAATTCGCAAGCAAAACTTTCATTTAAAGATGTCAATCCTTATCAGCTCTCATTTGTTTAGAGCTTCTGTTATTTTTGTGACTGCCACCATACTGATGGATGGAAATTTGGTTTGGAGTTGTGAGGCCATAAGTGCTTTGCATTGCAGTGGACAGTCTTTTTTTTCTTTTTTCTTTTTTGAAAGAAAAGTATTCTTTCACAGACATCATTTGTAGTGTTTTTATGACGGATGAAAAAGCCATCCTATAGTGCTTGACACAGACTTAATAATTCTAATGTCTCTTCACTTTAATCACCATAACATCTCATCGGGCCATCTCCTGTATCGGCGTTGTTTATAAGCTGCTGGCACACGCTGTAACGCACTCCATACTTACTGATTTTCTCCCTTGAACAGCCATCTGACATGAATCTCATTAAAGCAAAGGCAGCACGGGACGGAGAGGCCGAAATATCAGTGGCAAGCTCTATCATTATAATTTTTCAATCACTGTGAAGATTAATAAGTTGATGGAGAGAGCTGTTTCTCTCTCTCTCTCTCTCTCTCTCGTCCTCCCCCCCTCCAGGTCTGACTGACTCCTTGGGCCCGCGAAGAGACTGGGTGGCCCCTCATTAAGCACATTCTGGATTACAGCTCCTGGCCAGGGCTATTTCAACCAACATGCTAGTGCATTGTAATGAGCTGCTGTGTGTGCTCCGCAAACACACTCAATCTCCCACTTTAATCACCGAAGAGGAGATAGGCTACTCCTCAAGCCCTCGACAGGAGCAGGGAAAGGAAAGGGGGATTTGCAAGTTCCTCCATCCCCTGATGACACATAATCTCCTTGGGAGATGAGTGTTCTGTCTCAGAGCTCTGATTGACATGTCTAACATAATGATGGAGTAAGTTAGGAGCAATGGCTGGGAGGAATGCCACAGCCAGGAAGGATGAGGCTGGAACGGTTCACAGGGGGAAAAGTGATCCTTCAGCTGTCTGATCATTCTGTCGGCCATGTAGCGAGCTACATATCATCTGTGTCAAACAGCTTAGGGGCAGATTCGGGGCATCATGTACATGTATGTATGGTGTGTCATCTTGGCAAATGCTTGATTATATTCATGCCATAAAAATGTTCTCTCTTTAAAAACTATATTAATGATGTGGTTTTACAATAATTTATTTAAAAAGTGTTTCCCAGACATACAAACAACATACAGCAATAACATGTCTGTAATTACAGTAAATCCTCTTGATTCATGACTGATTTTTTTCTTCAATTCAAAGACAGAGTTCCAAAATTTTGAACTCAATCCAACTTCAGAGTCAAAATTGAGAATTTTGAAACCACAATAAATCTTTGAGAGAACTGTGTCGCAGCAATTCATTGTGATTTTCAAAAGAGTGATTCAAATTCTGAATTCATATTCTGCTTGAGGCCCTAAAAAAAAAGCTTTGGGTGTCTGTCACACTGCCTCAGTAAAACAATAATAAAAAGAAGGAAGATGATTGAATTTGTTAAAACTACTGGCATCCATTATTGACGATATTCTTTAGAAAGGTTACAAAGCTGATTTGCTGTTGGAGAAACATGTTGGTGGAACAGTTTTATGGAGGCAGGAGGGTGTGAGCAGCTGTGATTTACAATTTAAACAGAGCTCATTTTTATGCTACTCTGGATGTCAAAAACACTAAAGTTAAGAGAGGATCTACGGAGAGTTCCCTGCTTCTGGGATTTTTACTGTTACAGACAATTCCTCTTTAAAAGACTATATTTCTCTTTGGACTCCTAATATGTAGAATTTTGACAGTGACTTGCAGAAACTAGAGCTATTCTGCTTGACTTGCTTTGATTTAAAAAGCCTTTTTTTTTGCCAAAAAGACACAGAAAACTGTTAACATTTGAAACAAACTGTTATGAAAACACCTGCTATAGGAATTTATCATGATCAAGGACCTGTTGCTGTGTTTGAGAGGCCGAAGACCAGTGACGACTGATGTTTAGTGTGGTATATACAACAATAAGAGCTGTCTGCTCTGTTCTGTAAACCCTTATGGCTGTTAATCCAAGTGGCAGAGCCGCACAGCAAAGCCTTGTGAGGTAATTTTTCATCACCCTGATACATCTGCGGTGATGCGTGATGATGCCCCCATAACTCTGGCCTCACTATTTGGTGGAATAATTTATATACTATAAATATGTGGCTATAGTGCATGTAGACGAAGAAGAGTTATTGTAGTTTTATTAAAACAGTAAATCCAACTTAGTCGCCCATGGTTGAAAAATGGGGGAAAAGAGACAGAAAGGAACCATGCTTATGTCCATTGTCAGTTTTTTTTTTCTCCAGTTGACGGCGATATTTGAGTTCATTTACGGCTTGTTATGATACGGCTGAAGGGGTGAGGGGATTTTTTTGTGTGTTGAGAGAAGGCCAATATAATCTGTCTTTCAAACAGGGAATGACATGAGAAGGGGAGTGGAGGAGAGGAAGCAGAAGCAGGTATGCAGCCCGTCTAACTGGTGGCTCTATTATTTTCCACGCAGGCAGCACTGGTGATGGATTGACGCCAGCTGAAGAAAGGCAGTCCTGAATCAATTAAGGTGAGTTCATGAAACTGAACAGTGTTAAAACCTTGGGGGTGTCTTATTTTTACAGGTAATGATCAAAACCTGAGTTCACCTTCAAACCTCCAAGACCTAATGGGGAAATAATGGATTTCAGTTGCAGTACTTTCTGGTGACACAATAAAAAAAAATGCATTTCAGAGGTTACTTTACGAACTCATTATGAAAATTCAGTTCATAATTTTAAGTCACAAGACCCTAAAAAGACCTTGAACTGTTTACTTGCTCAGGGAAAATATGACCCATATGTAGTGTAAAACATAGTAAAGCACAAGGATGTAATCTGCTGTTTCTCTTACCGTCTGTTGAGTCACTTCACTTCCCTTTGCCCCCTGATCAGAAGATAACATTTTGATTGACATTTACGAAGGTCATTGGTTAATTATCAGTGACTCTTAACCTTTAACTAGGCATCGTAATATTATGTACATGCTTATTTGCTCAAGACCCCAATCGGTGCGACAACATTTCTTATGCAAATTGAGCAACAATTATCTACCCCATCAGTGACGGAGGAGGCAGGACTGTTTGTTCCTAACGACATTGTTTGCGATATTGAGCGTGTCATTAAGTCCTTTCCTGCAAGGATGCCGTCAGGGTGAACACCCTTTCATCACCTCTTGTTCCCCTCCTGGCCTCTGCAGAGCACTCAAACAGAACAAAGTCACCGCAGATCCAACCTCAGCCACTTCAGCAAACAGAGCGGGGCGTGCATTCACGGCTGCACGCTCGCCATGTTTGCACACGTGCACGCACATCCACATGGAGGCTGCCCAAGTAGATGAAAGTCAAAGATACAACAGTGGACATTCTAATACACGGATAATGAGGCTATATAACAAGAAAGGACGTGAAGGTTAGTTTATATATGAAACTGATTAATAAAACCAAACATAAGGAATGAAATGAATAACAATTGCTGCTATTTTTTCTGACACTTTGCAAAGAGCTGAGCCCGAAATAGATTTGGCCAAACATAGTATAATGAAAGAGAAATCAAAACAATAAATCAACTGTAGGAATAATTGGTTCTATAAATATATTTTCTGCTTGGTCTGTAATTACAGGTGACATAGTTTGATATTATGTGACTAGAAGTGAAGAAGGAGTTCATGTGGTCTAGAATGGTATTATAAAAGCTTCAGGAAAGATTTACGAAGAACTGCATAGTGTGATTTGACAGAGCTAGGGATGCTGCACTATTATTGATTGACATGCCTTTTTGCATATGCACACTACCACCACCACCACCACCACCACCACCACAGCCGTTTTTTATCATGGAAAAAATAACAATTACATGGTTCGGTTTGCAGTTAAGCTGATAGATTTTATTCTCCTAATAATATTAATATTAACAATAATAAAAGACACAGTCTGTCTCCCACAGGCTGTATGTGGATGGCTAATTATAAATGCCAGTGTAGAAGCCTACAGAGCTGGCCAAGTTTATGAGAGTTCACTGAGCTCTCAGCAGAGCCAGAGCGACTCACATTCTGCTCTGAATATAAAATGTTAATTCATGCTGCAGGGAATTCAGAATTGGGCGAGAGAGCTGTAGTATTACCATCATCCCTCTCCCAGTCACTCTCTTTCTTCAACTCCCTGTCTCTCTCTCTCCAACCCCCCCCTAACTGGCTGTATGCACTCCTATCATGGTAGTTTGTGTTCATTCTCACTGTCTGACACATTTCCTGTTTACTTGCTGACTGCCACTGACCCGACCCACTCCCCCTCGCTCTGAACGATGCCCTGGCTGATGAACCAGAACCCCTCAAGCCCTTACAGTCGACATCCACAAAAAAATTCATAATTTACTGAACAAATCCATGTACTACACCAGCAAGTGGTCCAACATCTTGGAGAAATGCCTTGAGATTTAGCCAAGTGGTTGTCAAAAGTCATTAACAAGCAATGGAAAACATATTCTAATTAGGAATAAAAGAAGAGAGAGAAAAAAAAAACGTGGAATGTGGACTTTATTATAATCACAGCACATAGTGTATCTACTGCCTTGAGTTTTACTACAAGCCAATGAGACATTTTACTCATTAGTGGTGTAAGTAATACGGTATGTTTCTATTTTCCAAGGCAAATAACACGGAGGTATAAAGTGCCACAGGCATCATTTGCATTTTTGTCCACATCACATCACTAATTTGGTCAAAAGGAAATGTGAAGAAGCACATTATATCCAGTCGTGCTTGTGTGCTCCTTTACTAAGAAAAATCTAATTAGTGTTACAAGAAATGTTTGTTTTTGTAAAATGCGTCATCATTCCAAGCTTAAGTCATTACTTGACTAATACTTGTGAGTGGGGATTACAAAAGAAAATCTCTTCCCCCTGCCCTCTCAGCCCTCCATACACATATATACTGTGTGTGACATGTGAGTGTAGAGGATTCAACTCAATCCCTCTGGAAAATTGCAACCCCTTAAACGAGAGTGAAAGTGAATTTCATGGTTAACTGTCTGCCAATCTCACACCCCATCCTCCTTCATGCAGCTTTCGAGAGTGATTGATAGGATTCAGGTTGTCCATCCTGGAGACTAGGTAGTACGTACGTCTTTCTGTGGGTTACTTAAATCTTTCTTGCTATTACCGAGCACAAGGTCATCTTAACTTGATCAGACATGCATGTAAACATCAAAACTGCATTCTAATGTCTAAACTGTGCCTGTATTATGAGAAAAAACATTAAAAGTTTTGCTGGTAAATGCATGTGTGTTTTCTTGAGTAGCTATATGTTCTTGTGTGTGTCTGAATGCATCTGCAAAACCCTCATTGGTGCACTGAAGTGTACATTCGGTTTATGGGTGTTTAGGAAAACTACTACATGCTACTGCTCCACATCGTCGCATCATTCTCGGTTTTCTTTTGAGATGACATCCATTCTTGCTTTATATCATTATGGCAGGTAGGAAGAGTTGAGTATGAACACTATCCATAATGCCCAACAGAGCTGCACTAACTGCAGAAGTGACAAAGTGTTGAGTCTGCAGTCCTCTGACAATGGTAATCAGCCCTCTGCTGCTCTGCAGGCCTGGTAGATTGTGAAAGAATGCATGTGTGGCCTGTTTGTTTGTTTCTTTGTTTGTGTGTATAGGTGAGTGTATTGCTGAAATGCTCTCAGATGCCTTTGTCCAATAGTATAATATGCATCCTAACAGTTGTATATAAAAAGAATAAATTCAAATGTACAAAAATTGCATGTATCCGGAACATTACATTACACAACAACTCATCAATGGTTACATCTACATCAGTTACATTAGGTATGTTATATAAGTATTGCTGCTACAGCTTGTTTACAGCTTAATAACCTCCTCTGTGTTCACTGATACACTATGCACATGATAAACATACAAGAATGGCTCTGTGGTGAGAAGCACATTGAAATTTCTTTAACTTTCTACTCATATTTTGTATAATCACTGCCAGTTAAAGTGCTGTATTCTTAATTATTTTTCACATTTATCAAAAGCACTGTGGGAATTTGTTTTTAAGACACTCAGCATGTAAATTCTTTTAAGAATTTGGAGACACATTTTTGGACACAGCTAGCATTATGTGTTTATCCAGACCATTTGCACTCCTGGGAAGCCAAATACTGAGGGTTTGTTTTTCTCACCCTCTCATACAGATGAACAATGCTTTTAATTAACTCCAAGGTAAACCCATCCGGGGTGATATTAAATGCTCAGAGCAAGGCGACGCAGTAGAAAAAGAGCAGAAAAGTGTCCCAACAGGTGAACACTGATCTTTTTAAAACTGCTAACAGAATCAATATTGAATCATTGTGTTTTGATTTTAGATCTCCTCATTAAGTTTAGTAATTTGTGTTGAAAAGTGTGTTTATTTTAACATGCTTTAGTGAATTATCACAATTAGCCTCACTGATTAACTTCTGTGTTATTTCTGAATGTGAAGTCTGATATCTTTTTTTAATTGACAATTTCCTCACAAGAAAGAACATCAGCATCAGTGGTTTCAACAAGTGCCACAGACAACGTACGCTGACTGCTCGAGTGACGAAGCCCTCGAGCAGTAATGATGATTGGGCCAATCACAGAAGTCAAGTGATGTTGTTATGGGCCAAAGGCAGCGTGGGAAGAAGGTCAGGCTGGATGCATCAACAAAACGCTTTTACTTTAGCCCAGAAGACAACTGTTCAATTATTACGGAGAAACAACATCACATGAAAACAATCATTCTCTAAACCATAACAACATCGTCATTACTGCAACCATGATGATGAATTTCCACACAACTTCATCAAGTCATAATTTCAATGCAATTCACAATACTTCATTGACTTTGATAAATTAAATATTTATTTAAATGCCAATGATCTTTCTCTCTGGATAACCAAATTGTTTAGAGTCTAAACATACCAAATGCTACACGTCACATAGCATGGTCACATCACAGGACTGATGTTTTAAAGGAGTAATTTGTGATTGTTTTTAAAAGACACAGTCATCATGGTGCCAGTCAGAGCATCAGATCAGAAAATGCTCTGACTGGCATGGACAAATAGCATATTTTGTGATTTAATTTGGAGGACTTGTTGCTTTTTGAGTATGATCATTTTTGAGAGCAGAGTGTTTGAGGCGAGGCTCACCATCACTGTGGCTTTTGGGTTTGGGTTATTAACCTCAGTAAGTAGTGAGGTTCACAAGCTGTTTGGCCTGTCAGGGAAGTGGTTAGTAACCCAAATATCTTGCATGACCACAGGGCAGGAACACAATAAGTGATCATCCCTTTTGGCACTCTTCTCATCCGCTCAGGGTCTCTCTCTTTAGACCATTCTCCCTCTCCTGCAAGTGTTTTTTTTTTTTGCCCCATACCCATCTTCTGCAGTCTTCACCATCTCATGTTATTTTAATCCCCTCTTCCTTTTTGCTATATTCCATCTGCTTTCTTGCTCTCCTCTCTCGCGCCCTCCCTTTTTTTCTCTATTACTCTAACTCCCTTTGTCCTCTGTTGTCAACCTTCCCCCGAGACAGCGTTGTCACTTCTCTTTAGTCTGACTACTCACTGAGGTTGCGCAGCTGTAATAGTTTTAGATTCCAGCTAAACCTTTGGCTAACTGTGTTCGGGGGAAGGAGGGGTGAGAACGAGACAGACGAGTGGAGAGAGAAAGGGGAGGTGTGTGTTTGAAGGCTGCAGCAATCCACACAGGCAATTAATGACTTTGAGGACAAACCTCTGTCTTCTGCCTCTGACCCTGGGTAATGCATTTTCTTCCTCGTCACTCCTTTTCAACTTATTTTCCTCCTCTTGTTTTGTATTTTAAGCAGTTCCTACAGGGACATGGATGCTTTGGTAGAGTTTTTCTTTTTTTTTCCTCCCTCTTTTTTTTTCTTGTCTTATCAAAGAAATGCATTAAGGGCACAGTGGTATTCCTGCCCTCACCCTCTCTTCTCCTTTCCAACAGTATTTCTTGTGACAGTGTGGGCCCCCTTACAATGTAGCTTTTGGACATGGTGACTGATGAAACAGCCAAGTCTGAATCACTGACTTTGGGCTTTGGGCTGTGGGTGGTGAGCTGTAGAAGGTTACCATGTCAGAGGCTTTACAATGCAAAAGACCCCCCTCTCCCTAATACGAGTCTCTATGTGACATGTGCCCCTCACATGACATTGCAAATCCATCAGCGACCACATTTAATGAGCTTTTTGATTCAAAATGGCTGAATGTCTCATTATTTTTCTGGTGAATACTGCTTGGGGAGATCATTTGTGTACCTATCAGACTGACCATTGAACCGTGAATTTTGAGGATTGTTTAGTAGAATTATATTCTGCAGCATCATTCACCGGGGCATTAATGTGTAACCTGTAAATGGCACAGGAGTGATTTAATTAAACAGATGAAGACTCCATTTATTAATCTCATGACACCCCTTTTCCCTCGAAAAAGGCACTAAAAACTGTTTGTGCTGCAAACTGTATCGATATCTAATATGATTGGTGCTTTGTTTGTCCCCGCAGTGAGACTGAAGTCAGCACTTTTCCACATCTGTCTGATTTCAAGTGATCAATGAGCTGCTTAAAGTCCACAGTACTTGTACTCAGCCTTCTGTTACCAACTCACGACTCCAGCAGTACATAACCTCTTAATGGCAGCTTTATGGGACTAAAGGTCAGTGCTCATATGCTTTATGACATCATCTTCTGCAGCAGATGACTCACTCAACTCAAATGAACTGATTTTGGCTGAAACAACAAAAATATGACATCTATGATTGGTTTAAGTCCACAGAATGAGAAGTGTGTATATATTTAGAAATTAAAGTGATGTTTGTTGGTTGTATGATGATTATAAGTTTGATTTGAAAGGTTTTTACTCATTTGATTACTGAGACAAAATGTTACTCATTATTTTCTAACTAGCATTGTCAGGTTCACACTTCTTTTAAAGCACAGAGGAATGTTCAGCGGTCTTTGCACTTTCTTACTGAATTTGTGTTTACAACAAGTGTCAAAGCAAATAAAGTGTATTTAAAGTACGTGATTTATATTGAGCGTGACTGAAAACATTGTACAAATTATCTTTCACGCTGCTATCATATTGATTTAATATCCCTGCGTTTAAAATAACACAATGCAGCTACATTATCACATAATCATATTGTGGATAAGATCTGTGACATTTAATAAAATCTGACCTAAAGGAAGCCGTGTAAGATTTACATAACAGCAGATCACATTAAATGCCTTAAATTTGAAATGCTCAGTGTTTTATTCTAACTCTTTTCCCATGGACCCTTGGTTTACATTTTATCTAATCACTTCATTGTTGACGTGTCCTTGTAAAACAGATGTTCATTTTTTTAACTATGGCTCTTT
Organism: Acanthurus lineatus; assembly: GCA_029814665.1. NCBI lineage: Eukaryota > Metazoa > Chordata > Actinopteri > Acanthuriformes > Acanthuridae > Acanthurus > Acanthurus lineatus. Next base: position 8,124,908 of record JAPZDV010000012.1, on the reverse strand, counting down.
AAAGACATGGTCAATCGGATATTTACTGGTTTGTTAAATTTTGTCTGTTTATCATCTGTTTTATTTGAGCTGATAGTCATACTTTAGGCTCAGAGATTTTTTTAACACTTGGTTGAGGCTTGTAAGAGGCATTTATTCACTCTGAGGTGCATGTCATTCATTAAAACCGGCAAAGCTGTATTGAAAAGTCAGCCAATTTTACACTGCAGGTGTAAAAATAGGAAGAGAGTAGGTGATTTTTTTATTTCATATAGGACAGAATCTTTGCTTCATAATCCCCTGTGCTCCTGGAAAGGTTTGAGACCTTGCCAAGCCTGTAATCTCTGCCTCCCACAACTCCACAAAAGTCAATATGAAAGACCCATTACCAGTATAAAAACTGCACATTTCATGATTGGAGATAGGCCACTGTGAATAAAACTGGCAATCGTGAGAGTGTATGGGAATTAAATGGATTTTTGAAAAATATAGAAGAATCTGTTAGCAAACTCAGATGTCCAAAACGTTTTGTCTGCACAGTGTGTTGGTACGAATCTCATTAGTTCACCTGGTTAATGTTGTGTGTTAACTCGTACGCATGGAGGGAAATGTTAGCATTATCCCCAAAAACTGTGATCTTAATTGCAGCATTAATTCTCATCCTTCCTGAACGTGTTGAAATCAGATCTGATCATCTCCCTGTGATCCTCTTACAGTTTGTCATTGTTATCAGTCTGTATTGCTTTTGTCTCTGTGGGCACCCTAACCCTATCTGTTTAATTAAGTAATGTTAGCCTCAGAACCCGACTGGATGCCTTCATTAAACTCTCTCCATTATGCAGTTTCACTTAGTACAAGAGCTTCTCAAGCACAAGCTGGTTGCTCTCTACAAGAGTTGTGTTCAGAGGAGGGGAAGACCCCCAGAGGTAAAATCAAATCAATACCTTCAGGCAAGAGCTAACAAGGTCTATCTAGTGTTGCGCTCTGCCTCTAAGTAATGTCAGGGGACAAATGTGCAGGTTCTCACAGTTAGCCTATCACTTTTCTAATGGAGTAGTATTCTCCTTACACTATGTGTGTGTGTGCGTGTGTATGTGTGTATGTGTGTGTGTATTTGTGCGTGAGGTGATTACTCAATCTGCTTGAAACTTCCCAAAGACAAAGAACCCACCAATGTAGCCATTCACTTTAAAGAAAATGAAAATAGATTCATCTGTCCATATCCACCAGATCACTGGTGATCCACTGGAACTATTGACTGAGCACAACTTATTAAGATTTAAGTGTTTAAATTTTTTTTTTGCATTTTTTGGACATGCTCAGCATTTTTCGATTTTTCTCAATTATCCACAAACGGATTCACTAATGCATCCATGTGTTTGGGGCCTAATAGTCCTCTGTTAAAAGCCTTTCTATTTAGCTGTTTCAAATAGGTCCAAAAAGGTGGATGTTAAAGGGTTGAAGTGCCCTTCATGGGAGACACTGGTATAACTTCTTTACACAACATAATACTCTGCAGAAAACTGCCTATTCATAAAACTGTTTATTTTTGTCATCAGACAACTTTCTTTTCAACAACTAACCTTCCCTTGTGAAACCACCTATTCTGTTGATAAAAGGATTAAACTCCAGTCAAAATGAGTAATAAATTTTAGCTATTTATATTTTAAGCACCATTCAAATCCAAGTTATGGCTTTTTGATTAGCATCAAATAATCAAAATCAAAAGATCTAAAACCTATGACATAATAATAAAGAAACATAATCATTTACATATTTGCAACAAAGACTAACAGTAAAAGATATAAAATGTAGAGATGTCTTAAATTAACCATTTACGATCTTTGAAACAGTTATTCACTTTGACCATTTAACCATTTAACAACCAGCAAAAGATGTTTCATCTCTTCTCTCACTCTCTAACTTTAGACCAGCGCTGCTGTTAATCTAGTGTAGCTGTGCATGCAAACAGTTACACGTGCCTCCAAGAAAAAACCCTATGTGATAAAGGTGAGTCTCAATAAAAGATTTGAGATGGTACATTGAGTTTGCATACCTGAAATCTCTAAGCAGGGACTTCCAGCAAAAAGCCTTATGTGACAGTTCAAGGTTTTGGACCCATCAGGGCCAAAGAAAGTCAAGCACAATCATGATTATAAGCAGGAATCTGACCATTCAAGGATTGAAAGACAAGCAGTGAAAGAAATTCCAAAGCTTGCAGGTAACAAGTAAAAGGTGAGAAGGATGAATATGGGGTGGTCGCTTCTCTTGTGCTTGTGAAAAGTCTGTTTGCAGTGTTTTGTATAATTTGTGGCCTTGAGATGTTTCAACTGATAAAACTTGAACAAAGTGTGTTGAAGAAGTCAGGTCTGAACAGAATAAAAGCACAGAAAACCCCCTAAGATCTGCAGACAAAGGGAATGACACAATCTTGGTTTAAATATTACTTTTGGACAAAACAAGGAGTGCAAAACTTAAGTAACCTGTGAATGGAGAGAAAAATCATTCTCAAAAATAACAGCAAGGTTGAAGACCTTTTTCATTACTTAAATCAGGCCACCTGACAAGGCAAGAGATTTTTAATGCAAGAATGGAGAGAAAGAAGTGAAAAAAATAGATTTGCTTAGCTGGATTTAAAGCAATAAGCTTAAAAGATAACTGAAAAGTCTTCTGTATCCTGCAAAAAATGAGCAATAGTAGTAATAATAGTAGTAGTAGTAGTAGTAGTAGTAGTAGTAGTAGTAGAAGAAGAAGAAGAAGAAGAAGAAGAAGAAGAAGAAGAAGAAGAAGAAGAAGAAGAAGAAGTAGTAGAAGAAGAAGAAGTAGAAGTAATAGCAGCAACGATAGTTACAATCTATTAAATTTTTTTCGCCTGTTTTGTATCTTTGTAACGGTAAGAGACCAAACAGGCTTTTCATTATCCTGATCTGGAGGAGAAAGAATCAAACCAAAAGCAGGAAAACAGGAAGCAGGATGAGTTCCACCAGGTCAGACTGTCCTTTGATCAGGTTGATGGAAACACATCAGTGTTGATTCACTGACTGGCCCTGTTGATATAATTAGCGTGTGTGATCCAATTCAGAGACAAATCGAACGTTTGGGCGCTTGGTTAGCATGTCCTGATTGGAGGGTGATTGCTTCTGCTTTTTAATTGGTCTGGCTTGTGTCCATGTCATTGTTGATAAGAGCAGAAGAAGAGATTGTTTGTCCACTTCAGAGTGGTACTAGTCGCCTTTTGATGAGTTTTTCTGTGTGTCCCGGGACATTTTCTTCATTCAGGTCCCTTAAATTTTCTCCTTTTTCTTCAGATTAATAAGCTTTAATGCAAGATTGTCAAAAAAATTCAGTCATCAAACCTCAAACCTAAATCTTGATTCTTATATTTCACCAGTTGTGTTTTTAAGTGCTTCACACTCCCCAAAATACACACAATAAATGACTTTCTATACTGTTTTTAGGGTTTTTTTTTCTGTGTAATTTGCATATACATATTATATGATGTCAAAATCTTTACAACACATTCTTCTATCATCTGTTTTAATTAGTGCCTGTTCCAGGATTTTCCAGTGGTTGCTGTTATTTAAACCGCTCTGCGTTCCACAGCAACAACTTCTCTACTCTCCTACTTAATTGCTTTGTTTAACAAAGTGGCAATCAATCATACCATTCACTAGCTACCTGTCATATTATCCAGCCGTGAAATAGATGAGGGACACCATTCCATCTTTTCTTTCAACCGAAGCAGTTTTTCCCCTGCCTCAACCATTTTTTACAGTCAGTGAAGAAGAGAAAATGTGAGGATTTTTCATAATGTGGTGATTTTATAATCTGTCATTCTTCATCTTGTGTGTGTGTGTTTTTTTTTACTCTGTTCACCCTCTATTGATCATTCACAGCAAATTGAAAATTACTGAATAATCAATGAGTCCCTTTGCGACAAAACATACCCATTATGCAGATTTGGTTTAATCTGTATTCACTTAAAGATCTCAAAAGTTTCATTCATTCACACTCTTATGTATCCGTTTTGAATGGAGTCGGTTCTCCAGTATCTCTCTATCAATTAAGGTTACTTACGTTACATATGCATCATCAGTTTAACCCAAAGGAGGTGAGTTCCTTTAGATAATCCTGATAGTATAAGGTACCTGGAAGGGGCAGGAGAAGGATGTGTTTCGGGGAAGGTTTTTGGGAACTTTATCATTTGATTAATGGAGCATTGATATGCATAGCTTATGAAATGAAAGGCTGGGAAATTGCTTTCCTATCTTGATGGGCTGATAATGCGAATAGGATGGGGGACTTGCCTAGCTCAGTCAACAGCACCTGTCATTACACCTTTGGTCCCTATCAGCCCAGTGATCTGTCTTCTCCCGATCTGCTTCAGACGGGTAATCTCACAAAGCAATTAGGACTTCCTCCCTCTCTCCACTGTATTTAAATGGCAAATTATAGTGTACCCCTCCTCTCCAGCTGTGGTAGATGCTTGGCTGCAGTTGGATATGTGTGCAAGATGTTCAAAGACTGGGGAATAGCCACAGCTCATTAGGTTTGGAGTTCTTACCAGTAGAGTAACACAGCATTAAACAACAACACAACACTGTCACATACTTTAGTGGAGCAGCCCACAGCAGTGGCATGAGGTCAGCACACACAAGGCAAGTAGTGGTTGACCAGCTCAAGCTAAAAAAAAAAAAAAAGAAGAAGAAAAAAGAAAACAGGGAGATGATGTCAAAGTGGGGGCAAATTTTCTTCTAACATCTTTAGAAAAGTTTTCTGTTCCATCGAGGACCTGATCATTTCTGTTTGCAGTCATCTTGCAATTTGCTTCCCTCTTTTGGTCAAAGTCAGCCAATGTCTCCGGAAGCTAGGAAGCTAAGATAACCAGCTGATGCTGCTTGTCAGTTCTGTCATCTTCATGGGTTGAGACAGTCCTGTGACAAATGCTTGGGCTGATCAAGCAGAGCAGAGCAGAGAACAGCTGTTTTTGGACATTTGTAATGCCAATCTCAGATAATCCTAGGATCTTTAAGGGAAAGCTTTTGTGACTGTTTTCTGCATCCTTTTATAATAAGAAAATCCCCAAATCCACATGTGCATTGTTGCTGTTTTCTGGCATTTACTTTAAATAGCTTGTGGATATCAAGACCTGGTTAGTTACTGGCATTTGTAGATCTTATTTGAAAATGACAGGAACAAACAATGGACCTACTTTTTTGTTGGTATTTTTAAGTGCAAAACACAGTTATTATCACTACTGTTTTATGTAAGGGTTTGGTCCACAAAAGTTGCAAATGTACAAGCATGATTTACTTTGCAAAATAGAGTAAGATAAGATAAGATAATACTTTATTGTCTGTTTGCACAGAAAAATGTCCTGCATTACCATGCCAAGATGATTCAGCCATACAATAATAATGTAAAGAATACATAAATAACACATTTACACATTCAAAAAGTGCAGCTGAAGCAGATGGTATGCAGTCCACTGGGCATTTTTAAATTTCAGTGTCAAAAATCTTGTCTGAGGTCTGAATAATGAATCACTGTGGTGGCCAAAGCTACTTCAATCACCAGTGTGTTTCCTCCATCACTTGTCATAGAGTGACTGTCACATCATTCACAGAAAGATTGTCAAAAAAAGAAAGTTTTGCAGTTTTGAGAAAATCAAGTATCTAAAATAATCAAGAATGAAACTTTTTTGTTGACAGTCGGAAATATGCGGCTTCAACAGTAAAAGCAGCAAAGTAAACAGCACAAATTATAGCTTTGTCATAGTAAAAGGTACAATGTTCCTTCAGTGAGAGAAATGGCAGAGAAGTCTTGAACAACCTTTTGTTTTGTCATTTTAAAGGTTTTTCAACAAGCATTTCCCAATTGTTCCACTGCAACAAAAGAGCATCTACCCTCTCAAGATAAAGGAGTTTGGATTCAAAACGACTTGATTTATCCGTCTAAGGACATTTTTGTGCACAATGCCTCCAACACAGACAGCTCATACAAAAAAGGCATTTTTTCTGCCTTCGTTTTCATATTTCCATAAACTATGATGCTTTGCAAATTCCAGCCATGACACAGCAAGCTGAGTGAGATGCAGAGTTATTTCATTCTTGTTGATCATGTGGCGTCTCAACTGTAATAACACTATTAATCCTGGAGGAAGGCACCTGCATGCCTGCAGATTGTTTTGTTGAAGTACATTAATTTCAATCCACTTCATCCAATTACCTTTTATTGACACACCAAGGATAACCAAATGAAAACTGAGGTGAAGTAATCAGAGAGGGAGTTATCTGTTTTGAACTATATAGGCACACAGCTAAGGGCAGAGACCTTTTTAGAGGTTAGTTAATTTCGCCTGCTCACGCACTGCACCATTTTTCAAAAAGCTTTTTTAATGGGCTCTAGGTCTGTCCACAGGACCTGTGAAGCAATGCACCACAATTTACATTTGCTTGTTTGTCCTAACCAATCAGGAGCGAGTGACATCCATCCTGCTGATGTAAATTTTTAAGTCCACAGAGACTCACAGTGGCAGCTTCTAAAAGCACTTAATGTTTTCAAAGAAACATGACAATTAAAGTTTTCATAAATTAGATTATGCACAACCTTTACAGCTTCATCAAGCTCATCAATGTGAATTTCCATTTTTCTGTCAGCATTCATTGTAGTTAGCTGTGTGTAAAAATAACATCTCTATTGCCAATTTTTCTTGCATAGCTCTGTTTCTACAATGAGTGTTTATCGCTGTAAGATCTGAGAACTGCAAGCTGCCAGATCTTCTAGAATTGCAAAACAAATTGTGAATTTAGGTGACTCAGAGGTCTTGATCCATATTCTGGTAATTCAGGATGGACTGAGCCTACAAAGAGCAAAAAAACACACCTAATTTTAATTTGGCCACCTTAAAAGTAATTTCCTTGTGCAGTTACACACTGCTTCGGATGCTGCTGCCATGCTTGAAAGCTCACTGGTAGTTCTTGGATTTGCATGAGTTTTGCTCCACAGTTTCAAAACAGGAATCCTTCAGCTTCAACTTCATTTTCCAGGTGAAATCACAAATGCACAGCTGCAAAATCAAGCAATGTAACTTAGGATATTTACTCAGGAAATTACACCAGCCAAATGCACATTACTGTGCAGCACCCCTCCCCTCACTATACAGCACACATTTTGATCACATCTAAATCAGTATGTAAAAAACGTATCCCAAACTTACTTAAAATTGCCAGTCTAAGTAACAGAGGTGGCCGGGTGAGAAAGTAACCTGAAGTCAGGGATGCTCTACTACATTTTAGCTCATCACTGAGAAGGTGGGTTCCTCATGTTCTGCAACATGGGCCAGAGAGTCCATGTTACTGCATGTTAATGAGCATTTCAGCCTCTGGCACTGTGCTTCTGGAGTGGTTTGTAGCTTCCAGCATTCATATGATAGCATAAATAGAAATGTTATATGTGCAACTCTCCAATCTGACCTCTTTAAGCTTTTCTCCTGAGGATCCGACCCCTTGTCAGTCCATGCCATGTGTCATTTGCCAGCTTGTGTCACTACCCACCTTTTTGCCTAGTCCTTAACCCAACACAGTATGTTACAAACTGGTGACAAGGTTTGTTTTTTGTATTAGAATTAAAATTGTTAATTAGCCTGCCTTTCTGGTTATTCTCAGAAAAGTTTAATTAAAGGGCATTTTTTGTTTTGTTTTGTTTTGTTTTGTTTTGCACTGGTCTGTCTACTCAGTTGTAATATAAATGCTGCTGTTTGTTGTCACTGCTCAACAAGTTTGGCCCCCTTATCGGCAAAGTGCAATGAGTTTGTTCCACATACATGGACAGCTGACTACCACAGATCCACAATATCCCCACCTACTTACAGCCTGCCCTAGATTTTTTTTTTTTCAGGAGCCTATGTGTGCAGGTGGCTAAGGATGATTAGCTGAGGCATGTGTTCCAACCAGCATCTTTCAGCTATTTTTTTTTTTTTTTTGCCTGTCTTACTGGTGAGTTTCAATTTACTTCACTCCCTCACCTTCCTCTAGGCCAGCTGAAACATGTGTCGTGTAGATTTTGCCCTATCACTGTTGTGTGACTGCTGTTCTGCCATCCTCCTCGTTAGCAAGCATGTGTCCACCGTTGAGCACCACTTCTGCTACCATCCTGATTGGCCCTTTCTTTTCCACTTGTATCGACAAGAAGAGTTAGTTAAGTTAATGGCTGTGCTCAAGGAATACAGCCAGACAACGATAGTTGTTGAGACAGTCATAGTGTACTTCTGCAGCATACGGAAGAATAAAGGTCTACATTATAGCCTGAATTAATGTAAGTTGTCTCTGATTATGTCTGCAAAGCCAATGCACTGATATGACGAAAAAGGATTGGGTTTGACGGATGGGAGAGGATTTATTAAACAGTAACAATAAGTAATGATAAAGTTTGTTTTTGTCATTTGCAAAGAAACAGAAAAGAGGAGACCAGCACAAGTGCTTTGTAATGATGCAGATCCCCCCTCCCAGCATTACTGTGAAAAGTTAAAATTAAATAGCACAACATCTTTGAATAGCGCCTGGCCATTTGTACCCAGCTATGTGTCAAATATAGAAAAATCAAAATGAAACTCTTGGCTGAGTTTATTTCTCTAATCATAAAAATTATTATAGTATAACAATTTGCTTTACAAAGATATTACATTTAAAATTACTATATCGAGCCCTCAGTTAGGTTATTAATCTGTTTATGCTGTGAGTCTAAAGGGAATCTAAATGAGACATGCAGTGTTGATTCACTGATGAGCCAATCTTAAACTTACAGTGGACGGTTGAAGTCAAGCTGAGATAATGGAGGGGATCTTTGAAGTAAATGGAAGCGTAAATGCTCATATAATAATTTAGATCTTTTGGGGGTGTCAAAGCTTTTGGAGTACTGTGGTCAGAGAGTAAAAGGCCACAATAGAAGTTCAAAGAAAACTGGTGTTATCTGTGATTAGTCATACTTGTGAGGTGTTTCGCACACTGTTATGATTGTTAGCGGGTCGCATCCATATAGGCAGCCAAAAAAATAATGATCCCAAAAGAGGTTCAATTTGTCTACAAAAAAGAAACAGACCACACTTGCCTTGGTCTAAATTGCAGCAAGTAGTTTTGTTTGTCATTACAAGCACACTGACAGCATTTCTGGATGAGAGCGCAGAAACAATTTGGTTTTTTTTTTGGGTGTAAATAACTACGATAATGGAAGTGCGGTAGTAATGAGCAAAACCACTGCTGATTGTTGATAAGAAACAGTAAGAAAAGTGAGACATTTGCCAAACAATGCAAACACCATCCTCATCCCTCTGCAGAAATTGTGACTTATGACAACAAAATACAATTTCCTCCTTCACTCCTAAAGGACACGAGTCATTATTTTCATGGCCATTAGAGGGCTTTGTCACTTGGCCGTACTGTAAACATATGTCATCCTGCTGCACTTGTTGAAATGACCGATGCTGTCATTTTTCTAGGGATGACAGTCGGTTGACAGAAGATTTCATCAGGCGCGGCTGTGTGGCGTTCAAGCTGCGACGTGGTTTCTGAAGCTAATTACAGCCATTAAAGAGGACGCTTGTGAGCCCATCAGATAGCCAACTTGCCTCTTAGAGTAGTCATGCTCGGTGGAATCAAGCAGCTAGACAACACATTGTCACCGAAGATTGATGGATGCACTTTTAAGTTTTGAAGTTCTAATAGTTTTGAATGCTAGCAGCTCATTCCAAAGTACAATTTTAAAAAATATGATGCTTTTTACACTGGAGTGATGTCACCCAATAGAGTCAATCAAAGCACACCATGCATTATTATGCTATAGGGTTATAATGTGCAGTCTTTAGGTATGTACCTAATAATATTTTCCACTCAACTGAATATAACTTTAAACATGTCACCTAGGTGGAAGCTTAATCTCCAGGCAGAGGAGAAGAGTGACTTTTCTGCTTGGCTGATTAGGCCACAGCCTTCTGGCCCCAGTGTCTTGTCAGCTTCTGACTGCTGAATGCCTTGTTTATAAATAGAGATGTTTGTGCGTATCATTTCATTCAAGCCTTTGACATTGCCACTGACATTAAAGTCATCCCTTTTGGCAAGTCTGTACCAACTGGGGGTAAAAAAAAAAAAAAAAGTGTTTTCCATGGGACAGAATGCACACAAGCGTGGTCGTGCATCTGTAAAAGCTGTTTACGCTGAGCTGCTTGAACTGACCTCTGGAAAAACGTTCACTAATCAGATAGGATCAGCTGTGTCATATCTAAGATCGTTCCCTCTTAATCAGCTTTTCTCCTTTTTATTTAATTAATGACACTCTTGAATATTGTAAACGCCTTTTCCTGCTGTACAACGGGGTTAAGAAGTGTGGCAACAGAAGATACTGTAATCTGATACTGGACTCAAAGCTTGGGTAAGAACATCAGATATAAATTCATTAATGCAAGATTTGTGCTCAGACAATTGGATACTGATTGGCATAATTGACAACCGCTATTTACTGTCATGTATCGCAGCCGATAGTTTGTTGTCAGGACAAACAAGACGCTGTGAAACACAATATTCATTCGATATGTCCTCAGTCACCAAGAATGTTGACATCCTGAATGTGTCTGTTGTCATTAGCATTGTGATAAAAGGTCTGTTAAAGTTGCTGTGTGAATATGTTTCAGAAATCTTGTGCTGTGCTGCAAAATAACACATCGCATTAGTTTAAAACCTGTTTTCAAACAAAGCTAAAGATGTAATTAAATGTTCTTGCAAGAAAATACATTTGTCCCTTTTCTGGACATAGAACGCTGTGTTATTATGTGTTAATAATAAAACTGGTGAATGCATGAAGAAAGTCAGCATGTTTATCACGACTGAAGGCCACGTTGCTTCTCAAACACACACAAACACTAGAACTCACAGATGCAACATAGCCCTGAACTTATAGCGTTACTTTTTTCAACTACAGTCTATGGATAAATAAGTGCCAAACATACAGTAATTGAATTTCATTATTTATTTTATTTAAATATTAATTTATAGAAAGGAGGCTATTAATTCTATTTATTTATTTTTACAATCATTCTCGTGATTCCAATTGCTCCTGACTAAAAATTCAGTTCTAACATGGTATAACTGTGCACCAGTGTTTATTAGGAAGGTTAACACTGTATGATGGATGATATATATTAATAGGATTTGTTTGAATAATTACTAGTATTCAGTCCGTGTCACAATGATGGTGACAAATATCTGAAAAAAAATACCCATCAAATTGAAATCCCATACTGACGTCTCTCTTTCTTTTCGCATGATCTCATGCGGTATTATAAGATCTCTAAAGCAGAAGAAAAGGAGAAAAAAAAAGAAATGACATTCAAATCAGCTCCCCCCTCCCTCCCAGTGTGGGTGCATGGTTGAATAGGGAAAATGAGGAAGGCAGAAAGTTATTCAAATTCCTCAACCTTGCCTGTCTTGCTGCCATCAAACCATTTATCTTCCTTTTTTTGTTGTTCAGTGCTCATTAGTCTTGATTTAATTTTCCTTTTCTGTGCCCACTTGCAAAAAGGCATCCAATTAGGTGTCAGCCATAGTACCTCTTGCTTCCAACTCCCTGGAACTGGAGTACACTGTTGATGATAAGAAAGCAGTTTGACTGAAAAACCTGGGTTAATTATCAGTAGCATAAATTTAAAGCATATAAGTTCTGGGATTTGTGGGATTCTCGCAATTACTGTTTTTAATTCAAATCAAAGTTGGTTGTATTAACTGAGATATTTGATGTATTTTATATATATTTATGGGCCTGTTTGTACGTAATGTAACATATTTTCTGTGGCCTCTTCTTTCATGTTCTTTCCATTACATCAGACTGTCTGATGTTTGGTCAGATATTGACTTTATTATATGGTGTGCTGGCAGAAAGCTGAAATGCACATCAATTGCCTCATATGGCTTTGCTAATCCCTTAAGAATTAACTGGTGCACTGTTTACTATCTGCATACTAAATTTGTACCCCATATTGACTGTATCAAAAGCTTGCTGCAAACTCTCTGCAGAAAATATCCCCTCTTGAAATTCTTCTGAGAATAACATGATTATATAGTCGGGCAGGGACTAATAAGAACAATATATGTGGGAGTGGAATCATAAACTGCACTTGTTGAGAAAATGTGCATGCTAAATAAAAAATCTATGGTATAGCATATTAAATGGAGATAGCTGTTTTCCCTTGACAAAATCTATTAGAAAAACTCTGCTTCCACTGTATCGCTTAGTCAGCCACAGTTGAAAATAAATTTGGGAAAATCACAGTTCAGTGCAGAAAGCACTTGGGTGGAGAAATATTAAAGTAATTCACTGCATCAGTTTAAAGCTTGCAATCAAAGTAAGATGGAAATTGGTTTCATATGCATTCTGCCAAACCGGCGTGTGGACTTAAAGCTTTGCCTGTATCTTTGCAATTGCCTCGAGTTCATTGTGCAAAACTCTTAATGCAAAGAGACACTCTGCCTCCGCAAATTTGACCATTGAATAGAAAAAGTTAGTTTAAAAGAGCACTGTGAAACATATGGTCAGAATTAACACTGAACATTTTTACATTTTAAATTTAAATTAAAAACCACTGGAAAAATGTGGGGAAGTGGCAGCTCTGATATTATGTCAAAGAATTGCATTGTGTTGAAATACAAGATACATACAGGATATATTTATAAATACAACACATAGAAATATCTAATGAAACGAGCAGAACAACCAGCTTGCACGAGTTTGTTCTGTTTCAGGTTTAACTGTCTTGTTAACTCATCATAAAAACACACTTCCTTCAAACTCAGCAAAAAAATAATCAAAAAAAACATCAGTCCTTGGGCTGTTCTAATAATAACTAACTCAGTTTTTTGTTAAGATAAACCCTTAACTACTCATTTTTAGATGTAAAAATTCCCTCTGATATTTTTTGTCATTCAAGATCATTCTTCATTCCTCATCCTCTTCATGCTTCTGTGCAGGCTTGTTTTTCCCTTTTTTTGGACAGTGTCTGCCTAATGTAGGAGGCCCTGTAAATCACTTTAATGCTATATTTTAGGAGTCCTATTTTGGCTGTATTGATTGGCTTTAAACAGCACCTACAGTACCTTTGTAATTGGCTTTCTTTTTAAATGTGTAAATTATCTAAGTTCAATGCAATTAAATAACATTTTCTAGCAAATCTATTCCATTTAATGTTCCTTCCCCATCAAGCTGTGACGAACTAATACGCCCAAACTTTTAATGCTCTCATAAACTTGATGCACAATACCTCATTAAATAAATTTTAGAATTAAAAATTAAAGCAATAAAAGTACTGTAAATATAGGGTAATCAAAGAAACAATAGTAAGTACAGTGACATATTTATTACCAATAACTGCTGTATCATAAATGTTACTTGCCCGTCTTAACACTGTCCAGCTAATAAGAGCCACTTGAGCCTGAATTTTTTAACAGTCATTTGCTGAACACATTAAACTTGGCAGCAGGTCACCTATTACCTAAGAGCCTCCGTCCAGCTCATCTACATGTGCAAGCTATAGAAAAGATGCTATCTGGAGAGGAAATGAAAGTCATCCTCACCTCTTACTAGCGTTTTGAATAAGGAGAGTGGGACCTCATAATTCATAATGACACTGATCATCTATAACGGTTTCAGATATGATAAAAACCCCAAAGCTCATGTAGAAATGCCCTCTTTTCCAATTCTGATTTCTATGGATCCACTGGCTTTAACCTTGAACGGTGACAGATAATAGGTTTGTCATTGGAGACCTTCCTGCTTTCTACATAAAGAACCTTTAAAAGAGATATATCGCCGGCGTTCTGCTGATGAAGTCTGCAGTGTTTTTGGATTATATCTTGATTCATTCTAATCTACTTTCCCGCGGTCTCTAATTTGAATGACCCTGACAGGATCATTAAAGCAGAGGTTATAAACTCTTCCTGTTCATGAGATGTGTCCTTTAGCATTGAGCATGGGTCACCTTTCACAGTCACCAGGTAACTGTGTCTTTCACATGAGCTGCAGCCTCCAGATACTGTTACTGAGGGAAATGTTAGTCTCCTAAAACACACATCTGATCAAACAAAACAACATTACTTTATTTGGAAGATGTCAGGTTTGGATTGTTGGGGATTAAGTTCTTCCACACTGCTTTCCTAACCCTGCTGAGACTGACAACATAGTTAAATTGCAGATAAATGGCGGCCTGTCATATCTTCTTTAAATTTAGAATGAAGATTAAGGTGAAAACATGTTGTGTGAGCAAAGGCAGCTTCTTTTTGTCTGATCTCATTGTTATTATATTATCAACATACTGTGTTTTCTGAATGCCTTTTTTGTTTTCTAAAATGAGCCTTGCACATCACATTGTTAAATGACTTTGACCCAAATTACAGACATTATGTAGCCATGGTAGAACATTTATAACCACAAAAACAGTGAGTTTTTAGTCCTGTTCCTGTGTCTTTATGTGAGGAGCAGCTTCACAGTTCAGAGTTTCAAATTGCTAATTACAGGCTGCGTGGGCAGAAACATTGGTTAAGTTAAAATCTGAATTCCCATGAGAAGTTATATTATTCAAAAAAAAGCAAATACAGAGGATTAAACCAACACTGAATAAAAACTTGCCAACGACTTGTAGGATAAAGAGATTTTGTCTGGCACAAAGGCCGAGTGTAATTACTGACTTTGGTGGGACCATTTCCAATTATATGAACCCATCAGGGTTTTTTTTTTCGCTGTATATTTTGTAAGAAAGCCTGTACACCCTCTGCTTCTTTGCATTTTGTATTCTTTGCGTTATCTCTTCTCTCTAGTTTTCATTAAATGTGCGCACGCATGCAAACTTCACAAAGTGAACAAATTAAATCAACAACAAAGAGAGAGGAAATAGAAAACATCACACAGGTGGGAAAGCAATTTTTTCTGGAGTAAAACTTGTGAGAGTTTCTAATGCAAAGTATCTCCGTTGATTTAACATTCTCAGATGCAGAAAAACATATAAAAACAACATCCTGGTGACATTACAACAGGGGGAGTTATTGTGTTATGGCTCCAACTTAATTAGGTAGAAGGCAAATTTTAACTTAAAGCAGTAGAGGAAGAGGAAGAAGGATTTTTGTATTTGATCCGAAAAGGATGTGCCAAAACACAGGACACGGCACTCAAGAGATGCTCTGAGACAAACTAGAGACTGATTATCAGAGTTTTGTCTCACTCAGCTTAAAAAAAATCTAAATATTCATCTTTTTTGATCCAAACAAAACAAAGCGTGTGCTGGCTGGCTGGACAGAGGCTTCCAGAAAGCCAAAAAAAAGTTGTTTTTTCAGAGAACAAGCTGGCAATAGAGGATAAACAGTAAGCTGGCTAAGTTTTTTTAAGCAATCCAAACACAACCTACCAGAATATTAGACACACTCAGGGACCATCAGGTCACATTTTAACATTTATTTCAAAATATTGGCTAAAGAACTTTGACTGCACCTTTTCTAGCCTCAGATTTCAGATAAATCCCAATACCAGGTTAGTGCAGCAACACAAGGAGACAAAAAACAGATTTTTTTTTTCTTTGCCTTGTTTGTTTCAGTGTTATCACTTCCTCTGCTGTGTGCTCAGGACATTCATGAAACCTTTCAGCGATAAATGCAAATGAATTTAATTCAGCTCCGGCAGATCCCTGCCCATCTTTTTCTTAATCTGCCATATTGATTGACAGTCATATATTAGTTCCTTTTCATTTGTTTCTTTGGATCAAAATGAAATGCTCTCTGTTGAATTCCACGTTTGGTAACCACATGAGAACCACTTGAATTAAAACCAGAAGTTGGTCTGCACTTTCCTTGATGTAGGAGATCTTGATGGTGCTTTATGGGTCAGTTTCAATCAACATAAATCCACCAAATTTTTAGCCCTTTGCATTTACCTCCCTTGCTTTTATTTCTTCACATTCTGCTTTATGTAGCCCATGTAACCCACTCCTGGTTAGTACACTGATAATCTAAGTTAGTAAGGAGCTAAGGGAAAGGACTGCTGAAACCATACAGGAAAATACACACAACAAGGTAGGTTGCAACTGTATGTTTTAGTAAAGTGAACTTGCAGGTATTAATTCACAACATGAAATAACATATGAATTGCAATGAAATAAAAATGGGCCCTTTAAAATAATAAGTCTGGTCAGTCAAAAGTCAAGAAAGTCTGTACTGTGATCACTGTCCCAATAAAATGTCTTTCAAATCCAATATCTGGAGATTCTTTAGTATTAAAGTGTC
>JAPZDV010000012.1:8080498-8093876 GCA_029814665.1 Acanthurus lineatus | reverse complement strand
TTCTTCTTTCTATGCACTTTTTCTCAGACTTTCAAAGACCTCAATCTTAAATCTTAAGGGAGAAGTGGTGATCCTGACTGAATAAAATTGTAGAGTGGTGAAAATTGCACTTTGAGGAACTCCTGAATTCGACTAAAACTCCCTCTGTGGAGGAGGGGCGAGTTTGAAGACTCAGGGGAAGCCGGAGTCACATCTCTAGCAAAGGTCTTTTAGGTAGTCAAGAACCTCCTCCACCAGTTGTGGATTAGTTGCTTTGGAAGGAGACACTCGAGGTGGTTTAGGCATCTGAGCTGGATTCCTCCTGGGCGTCCTCCCTTGGAGGTTTTCCAGGCAAGTCTGACTGGTAGGAGACACGGTGGAGGCGTTACATATCGTATTTGGTCTGGGAAACGGAGCTGAAGACAAGACTTCTGGTCATCTTTGCTCAGCCTTCTGCTCCTGCAACCCAACTCAAAATAAGCAAATCAAAAAAAAAAAAAAAGCAGGATAGATGACGATTTAAGGCATCCCACAAACTAAAGCCTCCTGCTGTTAGCAATGATACCAGTTACACGGGGCCTCCTACACTCATGACCCTCATCTGACCTTAGGAATATCTAATAGCATGCTAGTTGGCAATCGGGACTATGGGATATGCAAGGGTCAACATTAAAAACAGAGTGGTGAAGAGATTAAATGAAAAGGGATGAAATATGCCCACATAACCTTGACAATAAAATATAACAACTGAAATCATGTAGAATGTAATCCTGTGTGGTTAAAGTTTTCCCTTTCCTTTAAAATGCAACTAGCTGGCAATCTGCATTTTACAGAACCTTTCCTCTGCTCGGTCTCTCCTTTTATTCCTCTTCCCTTTTCTACAGAACCTTTATGTTAGAGATGAGGCTAAGATGACCTCTACTCCACTTCCAGAACACTATAAGCCAACAGCTTTGCAGATGTGAAAGAGATGCTATTCACTACTCGTGGAGGAATGGTCGGTCTCTTGCGGAAGGATAGGTTTTTGCCAGGGGAGAACAATATCCTGCAGTTATCAAAGTGCTCATACAACTCGCTTTTCTATACACACCACAATGTTAAAGGCTTGTTTTTTATGTGGGAAAACTGCCAAGGCCTCTGGCTCAGCCCGTAGTTCATATTCCAGTGTACCATTGCAGCAGATACATGGACGTCCATTCTTACAGCTTTTTAACTGTATGAGAGTTTAGCAATACGGTCAAATGTTGGACCCCTCTGTAATCAAATCTGGTTATTAAAAATCTCTCCATAAATATTAAATAGACCTGCTAAAATAGGACTGAAAGGTTTATTTAATAATATTTCAAACATGTTGGAAAATTATCCATCATATTTAAACAAACTGCAGGATGTCCACATCTATTTTCTAATTTGCTTTCTTGAATTTAATGAATTTAACAAGTAAGCTATTAAGTGTTATTTTTGAGAGATTATTAAGGCAATTAAATCATTTCATTTGTATTATGTTGCATAAATATATGGATTCTGCTCTGCATATAAATCAGCTGTCAAATATTATTTGTGTTTTATTTATTTTTTTTGAGTTGTTATCAATCATGTGATCATGGAAAGCAGAATAAGTGAATATCACAATGCTGGGTAACATAAAGCAATCACAGATATTGTAATTAGGTCATCAACACTACAGACTACACCATAATTTACAACATTAAGTGCCTAACAGCCTGGTATAGTGGTGAAGTGACTACCAATTATGTTACAATGATGCCCACATGGGAATATTGTTATGCAAACATATGCTGAATGGTTTGGTGATCTGTATGTCTGGTAATAAGCATTTAAGCATGTTTTTATGAGGTGGCTGTATGCAGAGAGCTGATTTAGAGCGCTGTTGTGAATGTTAAATGAGGAAATGATTTTGTGTTTGAAGGCTGGGATTTAAAAAAAGGTATTAAGTATTTAAGAGTTTTGCCTATTGTAAACATAAATCCAGGCAATCCTGCGGTATTGTAAATATTAGCACCAGTAAAGGCTTTTTCACCAGTAGCTCAAATGAATGGGGAATTTTTAAAAGCAGTGACAAGAACCTGCTGGGATCACATTAAGAAAACAAGCCAGGTGGATGCTGGGTGGGTGTTTGGGTGGGACTGCATAGAGAGATACAGCAACAGGTGGAGCAGCAGTGAGGAATTAGCAAGTGAGCAAGTCTGCCAGCTTTAATGGAGCATCCAGCTGCTGATGGTAACACACAAGGTCATCTGAAAAATTAACTGCTGCAAAACACAGAACGACAGTCAAGCTGAGGGCGAACCTCAAACTTCTCATCATCTCTTGTTTTTATTAATAAACTTAGATCCACAAGACAAATGTTTATTTTGTCTTTGTAAAACATTACTACTACTACTACTACAACTAATTTTACTACTACTACTACTAATAATAATAATAATAATCTTAAGTACATATTTTTCTTTAATTGTAGTGTCAGTTTTATCATGACACAGACAGCAAATGAAGAATATTTTATTATCAAATTATTATCAAAAGTACTTGAGTTTGTGTTTGGGTGTGTCAGTGTCATGCTCTGGTGTGTGTGTGTGTGTGCTCATAGTACATTTTGCACCCATCTAACATGCAATGGTTGCACAAGTCCATGGAGTCGACACTATCATGAGACTTGTGTTGACATTTGTACCATGAGTCTTTGCCAGCTCACCTCACAGGGGAATTTGGCTGCCAGTGCACGGCTCTGACAGGGAAAAGGGCTTTTCTGAATTAACTCCTGCCAGCATCTGTAAACGAGGTGCTCTTTGAGTAGTGAAGACAGTGCCAATGTTGGGGGCCTCTAGGAGGGTTGGCTTCAGATTGTGATACAAACAGAGTGTGAGGGTAAAAAGATACTACAGTACTTTGTGGGTTTGATAGCTGTTATGATGACACCTTCACTGTCTTTCCCCTCGTACTCTCAGCCTCAGTGTATGTGATGAGAAATTCAGTCGTCCTTCACTGCTGCTCCCGTATACGGTGAACTGGTTACCTTCACATCGTGTTCTAGTACTGTAAGACATAATAATATTTTACAGTGTGTACTACAAGCTATTATTGATACTGCACAAAACTTTTTTGCAGGTATTACATTTTATTTCCCAACTTCTTGGCAGGAAATCCTTTGCACATATTGACAGTGCTTTTATTGAGTCCTTCTGATGTTACGAAAAAATCTTTGTACTTCACCATTTTAACCGGCCAAAATTTATTAAAAAAACCCCTGCCTTGATAAAAAATGCTCATGTCAAAGCTACTTCAAAGGCAGCAAGAGTTAGTTTTGGTTGTTTTTTAAGATATTTTATTTACCACCAGTCATTCTCTTTTACAGTGATGTTACTCAACTTTGAGCCGTGGTTTCCTCCATATCAGTTGTTCATTACATTTTGTCTATTAACACATTTAAAAACCGAGATTTGGAGTATTTTTCTAATTTGTCTCATTGAACCAACATACCTGTGTGAAAAAAGAATGGCAAGCTGTGGTGCCTTTCCCTTTTCTGATGAGCTGAAGGCATTTGGATGGTAACGTTCTGGTTAACAGGCTCAACATATCCGAGTTTCTTGGAGGCAAATGTATGTGCAGCACTGGAGGAGACTATACCAATTGAGTCCAGTGAAGGGGAGAGCCTCTGTGAGATTAAATCATACAATCGGAAAATTTAAAATCAAGTCTCCTTTGCTGAGAATTGTTACCTAAATAAGTTCCAATCTTATATTCTCAATCTGCAATACAAGGTAAGAGTTTTCTGCTTGTTAATCCCAACCCTTTATTGGAAGGTATTTTACAGCAGCACTAGAGCTGAAAAATAAAGAAAACAACAAAACCTAAGTCTATATTTTAAAAATCCGTTTCATCTTCATCCCTTGGTACTGAGAGGCCAAATGTGTGAACTTGGTGGACTCATTTGAAATGCGAGCTCCTCTGTGTGGGTGTATGTGTGTGTGTGTGTGTGTGTGTCCGTGTGTGTTTCATGAGAAGCTTTAGAAAGCAATGACAGTGTCCTGGCTTGATATACAATTCCTTCTGAGCTTTTTCCATGTGCCACTGCTTCAAGGGCTGGAGAGAAGAGAAAAGTGTTACTGTGGCGATTGTCCTGCACCCCTGCCATGTTTGACACCTCCTGTCTCCTCCTCAATGAAACCAAGTATTTCCAGTTTTTTTTTCTTTTTCTTTATCTATTTTTTTTCTTATGTTACTATCCGGTGTGCTCCAGTTTGTGAGGTAGAAATAAAATAGGAAAAATCCATATCAATCAGAAATATATATTAATTGAAGTCTCTAAAAAGTCCCTCACCTGCACCTACTGCTTTGTTTCCCATGGAGCCTTTTATTCATGTCAAAGCCTTTTGAAAGAACATACAGGTTACAACGACACTTTTCAATCAGTTGTTCAAACACCGGGAGAATTGTGTGACTTATGGAGAAAAAAAACAACTCATAATTCTGTTCTGTTTTTCACTTCTACATTTCACACACACGTCTCAACATGCCACGAGCATGAGCATGAAGTCTAATACAATTTTGCACAGAAGATGCATCAGCAGAAGGCAGGCACATATTTAAAATGAGAGAGCTGTGAAATGAAACCTTTTTTACTGGAAAAAACTGTAAGATTACATTTGTATATGCAATATATAACTAGTCTTAGAAAGGTAGAACTGTAAAAATCATATTATCACCTTTAATACTATAAAGACCAGAATATTAGAAATATATTTTACTGCTGGGCTAGATTGAGAACACACACATTCCTCTACAACACACACGAGTGCTGCCTTAACTCACTGTACAGACAGGGTCACACGACACACACTGATTCTTCATGTATAAAGCAGA
The DNA here is from genome assembly GCA_029814665.1 of Acanthurus lineatus. Classification (NCBI taxonomy): domain Eukaryota; kingdom Metazoa; phylum Chordata; class Actinopteri; order Acanthuriformes; family Acanthuridae; genus Acanthurus; species Acanthurus lineatus. Next base: position 8,089,013 of record JAPZDV010000012.1, on the reverse strand, counting down.
GATAAAGACATGCCATGTTAAAGAGAAAAATTATTCTGTGATAATCTTTGAAGAAATGGAAAAAAACAACATACCTGTCTGAAAAGTGCAAATAAAGGCTCAACGACTTGCAAATAAGATGGTTGGAGAATCTCGCTACAAAGGCCACTTCATTATTTTTGCCTTACTTGACAACTGTTTATTGTAGCTCTCAGCCGAGTGAAGGTTACCCGCGTTATCGCCAAGAATACTTGTACTGCTGTGACGACACAAATTTGGAAGTAATCAATCAAACCTTTGTCTTACTTCACAAAGCCTGTCTTGAGGGTTATGGAAATCCAACAATGACGCTGTCCTTGCTGAGAGTGCTTTTTACTTTCCTCAGTAGATTCGTACATAAATAATTGTTATTCTTCTCAAAAAACCCACTGCTGTTGCCTACAAATATCATTCTCACTCAAGATTTTAATGTTTTTTTGTTTAATGGTGGAAATTCATCATTGACTGTTTCTGAATTAAAAAGATTTTCATAGTGAATGAATAGTAACATATTTGTACTAGGTCTACTACTTTATTTAGAGGCATAAAAACTGAAAATTGAATAAAAGACAATAAAATCAAAGCCACATTTTAAATTAAACATGTTTTTACTCACTGAAAAATTGTAATTGCTCTTGCTGAGGCACTTATTTTGAGGAGGACTCACTACAAATAGTCTAATTCAACTCCAGGTGGTTAGAAATAGCCCAGTTTTAGAGGGTTCCACCATGAGATTTGCAAGCTGAACAACATACAACACACTGTAACCTTTAACCTTGAAAAAAAAATATAAAAAATAATAAAGGGAAAAAAGGAAGTCAAACAAAAGGAAACTAAAGAGTAATTAAATATGGTACAAATGAAATAGAACCATTAGAATACAACTTTACTATAAGTGTACTAGGAAGTGAATATAAATTAATATAAGTTCATTCTAACATGAGGTCTGTATGTGGTGGCAGAACGAGCTAAAACTACATCTGACATTTTATGATAAATGCAGTTGTTATGGCCATTAAAAAACATGCCTATTCATAATTCAAACAGATATTGAGCAACATGGGTGTTTTTTTTGAAGTGATGTCTCTGTGCATTTTACAAATCCAAGTCATATAGCAGCTCTCCTCTGTTTTGGCCTCTGTCAGCTCCTGAGGAAAATATCTTATTGTTAAACCGCTACATGTTTTGCTTTGTTTACCTGTTAGTGGCTTTCTTTGCCTGTCAGCTGTTAATGCTGAGCACGTTGATCACACCGAGTTCACCGGGCCTCCTTCGCTCCATACTGTGGCTGATGAGTTTGTGGTTTTGACTTCAGAAAACCACAGTGACGCGGTGAAAACAGAGTTGAGTGACGAATCTCACTGGGCGTTATGGCGCACTATGGGCAACACATTTCATATTTTCATTCAAGCCATTGTAAATATAAAAATATTGATTAATTTAACATGCAGTTATGTAGCTTTAAGCAGCATTCACAGCTTTGCGGAGGATCCCAGGGATTCCTTGAAAGAAAAAGGAGAAAGCTGAAGTTCTTCTGGTATGTCGGTCACTGATGCAAACAACGGCTGCATTTATTCCATTTAAAGGTTGGTGACACTTACAATACTTGTATAGAAAAACACATTAAAAGCAAAATTGGCAAATGCTTTCTTCAAAAAGAAACCACATGGCTCTTTATCCAAACATGATGAATGGACCCATACATCCACATTGGAACAACATGCTGTATTTGACTGACACACATGGAATTCTAATTGTGTGGTATTTTCTCATTTGTCATTTGGATAACCTATATTTCCTAATGCACATCTTGGCATGTGTGCACAGGGAGCACATTGTGTGTGTGTGCTCGTGTGTGTGTGACGACTCTCTCAAAGACCTATTGAGTAATAATTCATATGCGCTGGCTCAGAATTGCCACATTTCCTTCTGTGCTGGGGGAAACTCCAAAAGTAACCCCTCTGAGACATTGTTTTCTTTTTGTTATTATTGTCGCCCAAGACAAAATCTATTGAACCAAGCAGCTATTAGAAGCGGATTTCACAATGAAGAGCTCAATCGCTGGATGTGTTTCTTTTTTTTTTTTTGGTATTTGAATCAAAATGGAAATGAGGAGTGATGACCTTCAATAGCCTGTGCGAATCAGCTGAAACAAGCTCAATTTATGGTATTGTTGCCACGGAGGAAATCTCATCTCAACAGCGGGTTTCTGTGCGATCCGGCACAGAATTCAAACTGAGATGAAAGTGAGCTGTTTACATTTTTCACTTGTAAATGATGCACTCTTGCCTTTGTGTCTCGGTAAAAAAAACATTTCTCTACGGGGAGCTGGAAGTCTTCAGAATACATTCAGAAGTTCATTTCAATTAATAGTGTTGGATAAGTTATGTGCTAGAAAGCAGGTAAAAAAAAAAGAGTATCATTTCTCCACTTATTCATTCCTGGGCCTTTGACACGTTGGATCACAAGACACACAAAAGGATGGTCAAACTCATTTTAAGTTTACTTGATTGAATTTTCTGAGTCACAAAGGCGAAATGTCTCGATGAAAATTTGATGTAAAAAATACACATGAAAATAAAAAAAAGTAATAATAAAAACTTAAACCTTTTTTTCCTTGTGAGACTTTTCATTGGTCAAAGAACTTATAAAGATAAAAGAGTAAAGTTCTGACAAAGGTTCTCTACATTAATACAGTTTGGATGGAAACTGAGTCACAGAAATCCTCCCTGGATTTAAACTCTTGAGAAAAAAAATGTTCACAAAAATCTATTTCTGAAGAAAACTTAAAATATACCTTCATAAAAGAATCTTTGCAGTGTGCTGCATTTTACTATCGTAATAAGGTTACTACTAGTTAATTAAAGACAAGTAATGAGTTTCTGTTTTCACTGATTTATTTAATTGTTGCTCACAAAAATAAACACACCTACAATACTGGAAAAATTTCTATAAGCAGCTTATTATTATCTGCTGTTATTAAGGGGAAGAAACAACAGCTTAATAGGAAACACATTTTAATTTACCCCAGGGAGGGAATTAATGTCTTAGTTGTGCATTTAAGTGTGAAGCAAACCTAAGGAGAGGTCGGCATGGACACATGCTGTAGACACAGGGAGAGGTTTTAGACTTTCCTAACCTTTCTGCCTATAAATTATTTGTGACTTGTTTTTTATTGGACCGCACCTTGATTTGTGTTATCTTGTTAGCATGCACCTCCCATCCTGTTGTGCCTCTCCCTCCATACCTGCAGAACAAATGCAGCAGGAAGTCTGATAATACTGGACAACAAACCGAGTTCATTTTTTAGGTGAGGAAAATAAGAGCACAGACTAGTAGCATAACTCTAGAAACACACGACATGCTCTGTGTGTGTGCGTGTGTGTAACTTCCTATACATGATATCTTCTTGTCATACAAGGGCAAAAAGTCCATGTGTCAAATGTGTAATGAACGTCAAGTTTCATGCCAGGAAACCTGATTCAGGGCAGCAGGCATCACCCAGCACCCATGAATTCTTGCTGTATTTCGTAATTTAGAGAGACTTTTTCCACTGTGAAAGAGGTTCCAATTACATTAATGGACAGAAATTAATTTGTCAAGAATTTCAGACAAGGTTTCCTGCCCAGTTTAGACCAGGTGAATTAGCTTGCTTGATCTTTTTTTCTTTTCTTTTCTTTTTTTTTTTTAAGCTGCAGACTCTCTACATTATATTAGATATATACCCAGATATTATACCCAACAGTGTCACCACCCAAAGGCAATGGAGTTATGCTGCAAATTCAATTTTTTAAATTTAATTTAATTATGGGGCCACCTAGAGGCAATAAGTGTAAGTTTTGTTTTGTTTTGTTTTGTTTTTGTTTTGTTTTCTAACAGGCTGATCCGCTAAATGCGTCAGAACACAACAAAAAGTCAACAGTTCTCTTTGTTAAGTTTATGCTCAACTACATTTTATGTGTTGCTGCCAGCACTTCAATACAGTATAATATAAAATATCTGGCAAAACAGTTTAAGCTGTGAGCAAATAAACTCAGGAGTGTCCTTATTTCACAGTAAATTAATTACTGTTGTAGGTTAACAGTCCCACTGTGTAACATTTAATCACGTAAAATCAAAGTGTTCGCCACACTCTCCCTAAATATGGATGAATAAATGAGACCAACCCATTCTCAGTCGGTCTGACTCCGGGCCAGCGCTGTATGCCCTTTACACTGCATCAATTAGTGAGTACATTTTATGGGCCATTTAAACTTGGCTCAAGCTGTTAAGATTATCAATGGTGGAGCTAACAGTATTTGCCCTAAAGAGAAATCCTTCCTATCAGAGTAAGCCTGCCTGCTCTTCCCTGCAGAAAGCAGATTGGGATTCAATTGTGGAGTGACATTCTCTTTATGACAGAGTGATCTTGGTATTCACACTAAACTGAGATGCCCTCCTGTTTAAATTAGGGCATTTTGTTAATTGTGGAGCAGAAAAAAAAGCAGATTGGCATTTGTCTGGGGAAAAAGAAAGGCATAATCAGGCGGATCGAAGGCTGAGGAGTGGAGACAAGGGCCATTATGTTCTTCCAGTGCAGGCACTTCAGAGGAAATGATAACCAGAGCTTAGAGTGACAGAGTAATATCACACTCTCCCCTGCACGAGGAGACACGTTCCTTTGCTGACGAGGACACGCAGTGAAAAAGAAAAAAAAAAAAAAAGGGCTTTGAATCTGAAACTTCTATTTGAAGGCAAATTGATGGCCGCTCTGAGAGCTGCCGTCTACTCCACTTCACCCCCTCCAACCATATTAACACACTGTAATTAATCAAAGTTTTACTTTTTCTAATTGAACCCAACTTTCGATTTACCGGAAATGAGAATCCCTGACATTTGGTTGTGATGATTTCACATTATGCCAAAGACAATTATGTGCATGTCAAGAATGTTGTATTACCACTCCTAATAACACCATGTCCTCTTTCAGAGCCAATACGGTCATCTTCCATTGCGAAAATACTTTCCAGACAGAAGAAGTGTGGGCGGCAGAGATAGCCAGAAGGTCACTGCATTGAAAGCTCTCTCCAGTCACACAGCGTTTAAAGAATGAGATTGAGTATCTGGTCAAAATAAGTCTGAAGGATGATATATGTTGGTTCTGTTTGCAAAATCATTAGCAATAAAAGCGAGGTCAATATGATGCGTTTCATTGAAATTTTGTCCTAGCAGTGAAAGACAGTCCCTCGCTTTTGTTTTCAATCAAATAGCTAAAAGCTCACATTACAACATCCCTTGGCTCACCGTCTTTTATCTGCATTCATTTCTCAATAAGGTAAGACAGGATGCAAGATAAGAGGAAAATAAAATAGTGAAAAGGAACTTTCACAAAGAAAGGAATCGATGGCAATAAAAGCTTCCATCTCAAAGGCTGGAGAAAGATGGCAATCACATTGCCTTTAGTATAATTTCCTTCTCATATGCACATAAATTAAAGGATTACGTATAATCTGATTTGGATAGTGTTTGTTTTTTTGTGGCTTCTAGTGTTTAGGACAGTGAAGGGACCTGCATGTGTCAACAAAACTTGCTGTTGTTCCTGACACACTGTTGACGCTGTTGGAAAGGTTTTCTGCAGCCATCACTTAAATGCTGTGAATATGTGGCATCTCTACATTTGACACCTTAGAGGACAGCAAAAAAATGTTTTCATTCATACAGTCAAGTGACCTAGGGGTCATCTGTTTGTCAAAAATTATGAAGAACCAGCATCGGCTGAAAAAGAAATACCACATAGTACATTATGCTGGAAGAAAAGAGGTCACTTGAAGTTGCTGAAATATTTACAGTATGTAGACTATTATGAAAGAATAAGGTCTACTTGACTTCTAGTTTGTTTCAAATTCTCACTGAGAGATGAAAAGAGTTTGAAATGCCAGAAAAACATCTGATGTGGCTGTTTTTCTTTTAGCTTTTTTTTTCTTTTTTGAAAGAAATGTTTCTCTTTAGGCATCAGACATTTTTATAATATTTGGTAAGTATGTCAGATGGAGAGAGAGAGCTTCCAAAATTACATAACTCAGCCTGTTCAGCCAATCTGTTGAACACTGCTCTACTGGCATCACATTTTGGCAGTGCAATTGACATGTAATTACTGCATAATTTATTATCGTCTATTAGACAGTTGCTTTGGAATGAAAGTAAAAATAAACCAATATTACAAGGCAGGTTGCTGAAAAATTTGAATAATTTGAGGAATAATGTAAATGCGGAAAATTGGGTACATTGTGTCTAAGCTTCTAAAAGCCTTGCTGAAAACCTGAATACTGGTAGGGTTTTTTTTGTTTGTTTTGTTTTTATAAATGATGTGGCAGGCATGTTCCCTAAATAACAGGTCTGTCCAGATGTTTCCTCTCTCTGCATGTCACATTATAAAAAAACAGCTCCAAACTGGCTCTTTGTGAGGGTTGAGGTCAAACCTCTTTGTCCCAGGTGGTCTCTGTAGTCAACAGCTCAAGCACAAATAGCTCTGCCACCTGTGCTTAGCATATGCTACCCACCCAATCCAGGATCCTATAAAATATGGCTCCAGAGAGGGGTGACAGAACATGTCTTCTACTTCTTCCTATTCACCTTCCCGTCACTCAGCTGTTGAGATTATTAATAACAGGTTAGTATCATATGCCTTCTTTCCATCTAAAAATACTCTATGAAAAACTTTATTGAAAGGAAGTGTTGCACCCTCAGTGACCACAGCCACTAGAGGCATGAAAATGAGTTAAATGGGAAATATAGTGGCATTTTAATTACTGCAGTTATAACGCTAAACGCTTTCATAAACTGAATCTGATTAGCTTCTTCAATCCCTGTTACCTTCTTGTCACCCTGCCTTGCAATGTTTTTTGAGAATATGCATAGTTTTATCGGCATTAGCTTATATAATGCTAATATGTTTCTTTGGGGGTGTGCTCCCTAAAGCCCACACAGGCATTGGCACACAATACATGCAAGACCAGCAGTGTAGTACACAAGAGGGGAGACTGATGTAGCTTACATGTTGCTGTTAAACTCATGTTAGATGTTAAAGTCATGTTAGTGTTGCTGTTGAATGGTTGCTTGAAGGGCTGGGCAACAGCAGACTGTGCATGACCTTAAATGATTGAGTAGCAATAACCACCATCCTTCACGGCCCCTGTGGACTGCACATCTCCTACTTACACAACTGGATGCGACAAAAAAGGTGACTGCAAGAAAAAAAAAAGAGTTTCAAAATGTGTGCTTTGTCCTTCAAATAGTGTAAATACCTGCATGATAAAGTTGCCAGAAAATATATTAAAAAAAAAAAGTTCAGAGAATGATTCAAGATTTTTTTTTTTTTCTCAGATTTGCTGCACTGTCCATGGACGCAGAGGAAATGTTTGTCCGGTTCTTAAGGCCACTTTAAACTAGACACATTATTGATCTGGTATTATTGATCCAAGGTCTGAGGCAGAGTCATTGTATTCATTGTTGTCAGGTCTGTGACTTACAGAACCAAGAACATTCAGTTTTTTTTGTGTGTGTGTATACAATGGATTAAGCTGTATGTTTTAAAATGAAGTATTACGTTTTTATGAATAAAAGACATATAAGCTAAATATAAGCTAAGGCATATAAGCTTGACTTCATCTTGATATTTGTTTTGAAACCACTGAATGAATAATAATAGATTGTGCATGGTTTTTTTCTCTCTGCTTTTTTTTCTGATGTTTTCATTAGTTCATGGCAGTTTCTTTTGTAAAGGCAATGACTTGAAATGTATGGAATAAACATCCAGTTGATGGATGGCTCAACTGGAGGAAACACAATAACAAAACACATTTATACAAGCTGCTGTCTCATCTGCCCATTGCACGTGGTGGACACTACGAGTGTGAGTGCGACATGCAGCGACTGCAAATACTCATATTCTGCTTATAAGCTTCATTATAACAGCGTAGAGCTTTAAGCGAGAATGTGATTCACAAACAATAACACATGCATTAAGCATCAATACTCCGAGTGCAGAAATGTGGGTGTTCATATGAGCCTGTGTTAGCCACGCTTCATCCAAACACAATATGGTGCTGAAAACTTATGAAAACAATAGTATGAAGGGAAGCTTCCAGGCCTCAACACAAGAAATTGGACTGTTATTGCTATGTGACCTATGCCGCCAAGTCAAGATGCACTCATCCACTACACATTGGATGTTTTCAGCTCAGTAGTCCCCTAGCAAAGACAGGAATGATCAATAAGGCCCTCTTTTACTGCTTCACTTCACAACTGTCTAGTTCTGCAGCTCTCGAATAGTTTGACATGCACAGACACTGAGGTAAACAAACTTAGAATGGCAAAGGTGGGTTTAAAGGGCCCAACAGGAGGCTTCTTTTTACTTTTTTTTTTTTTTTTTTGTTTGGGTCAGACTTGGGCTCCGCGTCCAACACCGCCGCCTTTTTTAAAAAAGAGTTTTAGTTTCAAACTGTCACAAAGGGGGCGG
>JAPZDV010000012.1:8059275-8071219 GCA_029814665.1 Acanthurus lineatus | reverse complement strand
TAATATCATTAAATATTATATTATTAATATACATGGTTTTTTTTTTTAATATTAACCATAAATGTAGCTCCGACACTGTCATTTTACAAAATATAGCCTCAGTGCTGAGAAGTCATGCTGTAGTAATTTCATTTATCCACAGGGAGGGATGAGGTCAGAGTCTAGACGCCAAAGTCTACGTTCTGCTTCTTTAATTAACATTGTGAGTTTTCTGGCTGATTTATAAGGACAGTATTAATGCATGACGGTTGATAAAATTTAGCGACGCTTCAGTGGTTTTCACTTCTAAAATTCTTCTAGTTGGATTAATTGAAGTTAGATGTAAGTAGGACTTGATAAGCATGTATGTAGCCTGTTTTTTTTTAAGTTTGCTAAAAAAAAGATCAGTCTGCTCACTGCCCAATCAGAGACTAGCATGCATCGTAAATTAGTGCAACTCCAATTTTTCACTCATCCGTCTCTAAAATTACCATACAGAGAACAGGGGATGTGTGTCAGTCTGCCAAGTGCTTGCTGAACCTTCTTACAGACTTTATGGGTCATCTGTTCTCCTAGCTGAGCCTATGCAATGATGTATTCCAACTCAGCCTCTGATTGGATGGAAATAGTGACCGCACAACAGACCCACCAGCGGCCTGCTGTCCAAATACACACTCCTGTGCCGAGGAGCAAAAAAAGGCAGCACTGAGCCAGATGGTCCTCTCACTAAAGCAGCACTGCACAGATTCAGCTGCAGCTGGTATAGAAGAACCATAAAAAGATCTTTATTTTTACACGGCACTCTTCTGCAAAGTCGATAAGACAGTGCCCTTTGTTCTAAAGGACTGTGATCCACTGCATCGTTCACCTTCTGATGGCACCCTGCAGCCAAAAAGCAAACCTACGGGTCAAGAAGCCATTGATCTGCGACTCGCTGACAGGCAGAGAAAAAAAAAAAATCATGACAAAATATTTACACTGCACATGCATGGGGGTCACCTTCTCCCACTCGGATCTAGTTTCAAAGTAAAGTTTGTTCTAATCTCCCTCTACAAACTATTAGTTTCTCCTTCCTTCCTTTTCAGATGCCTGGGGTAGGACCAGGCTGGCGGCGCAGTGGTGAGCGTTTGTCAGCACAGATTGACTTTTTTTGCCACATGAGGTGTCGATACGCTGCACCTGACAGGCCGCTGGCTCTGCGCAGTTTGCCTGCCTTGTTAAGTCTGACACTGACAAGAAGCGACTGGGTGAGAACTGACACACAGAGGAAAAATCCACAGCTACAGCAAATATTTGATGATGTGATTTTCGCTAGATTGGAGATGGAAGCCGATGTTGACATTTGTGTAACATCTGCACAGCCTGGTCGTCGGAGTCTGTCTTTCTCCCGAGTTATAGCTCGCTGTCTTGCTCTCTTTTCATGTTTCCACGGTAGTCACGCTACCTGGAAAAATCAATTTTTATTTTTTTTTAGAAGGAATTTTACTTGAGGTTTAAAGGGAACACTGTTTTTGAGAAAGAAATAAAGAAAGATTGCAAATCTAATTAGCTCACAGCGGATAATGAGTGCTGAAGTTCCAGTTCCAGGTGCATATTACCTTGCATCTTCATGCGATTGCTGGTTGTCAGTACATGGCATTACATGCTACCTCGCACATTTCTGAAGCATACATAATGCATCACTGAGCCAAAATAGTGTCACATGTCTCTTTGTTAGGATAAGATAAACATAAGAGTCAGTTTCCTACGGTACACAGGTGGTAAACAAAGGAAACATGACAAAATGTAATATTCATCCTATCATTTGGAAACACTTCTAAAACCTGCAGAGACTTTAAAACCACAGATGATTGCAACTATCACTGTGCAAGAGATAGAGATGTTACAGAGGGGACACAGCAAGGAATGCAAAACATCCAGATGTTTTTCAAAAAAAGGGAATTGCATGGTAAAAAAAAAAAGAATTCCTTGAATGCTAAATTACTCCCCATAGTAAGCTGCATAAATGCACTGCGTTCTGCGTTTGACGGAAGGAGGGAAGAACAGAAAAGAAAGAAAGAAGGGGGAAAAACATCAAAACACAGCACTGTGGGTTTTTCATCTCACAGTCTGGGGTGATTCCAGTGGGTCTATGAGAACACAGTAATGAATTTAATGAAGAGGACTCGTTCTTAATTGAGATTAGATTTCTGTTTTATCTAGCTGCCACATCAAGGATCCTTTAGTTCCAGTCTGAATGGCGTCTCATTGTGGTCCATTACGTGGTTGATCGACCATGTTAATTTAAACTGCATGCCATCAGTTAGCTGGTATAATTCTCACACACTACAGTGCAGAGCCCCTTTGGTCCTAACAAGTGTCAAAGGATGGATTTTTTTTTTCTTTTCTTTTTCAGATCTGGAGGACAGCCAGCGACACTGTGTGTGTGTGTGTGCATGTGTGTGTGTTTACAAGGTCTTCATGCATGTTTACACTGTTGTTTTTCGAATGTTCTCCTTTCCTGTCAAAGCGTACATCGTGATATCACTGTAAACATTGTTGTATCTTTTGAGTTGGCTCCTTTTTTTCATGGTAAATCAGAAAAAGATGTGCCTCGTGTTTGACCGTGGGACCATGTTGGATTGACTGTATGTCTGACAGCTTGTGTGTACTCCGCCCCTATCCTGCATGACAGACTAGCAGAAAGTGCCTTTTAGCACAATTACATGGGTTTCTACACATCAATTAGCAATCCAATTAAGTCTTGATGTGATGAATAGCGGTGAATAGGAGTGGAGGAGCTACTGATCTCGCTAATAATGATCTCGCAGATTACGCTGATCAGTCAGTGGCTAAGAAGACAGACACGCCAAGGTCATCAATTAGCAAAGAGCGAGTGTGATGCAAAGAGAAAAGGCTGATAAACAATCTCATAATATGCAAAATAACAGCAGTATTAACGAGCTGGTTGGTTTGTATTTCCTACACGAAAATTCATTCTGATGCCTCTGTCTTCACGGCGAACAGCAAGCTGCAGTGTTTTAACTGAATAGTCTTGATGAGCAAATGACTTCTCAATGACAGAAAAATGAATAATGCATTTTGAGACAATCTTTGAGTTGATTAAATGAAAATGAATGTACTCATTTACTTGTAGCACTCTTTGTGTGCTTGTGTGTATTTAGATTGCATATATATAATTCGTGTTTTCTGCTCATTTTAGATAAAAAGCGAGTTTGTTCTGTATTAGCACATTTCCACAGAGCTTTACATCACATCTGACAGCTGCTCAACAGTTTATTTTTAGCGTTGCCATTATCTTTTACCATAAAACATCAGTTTTTTTATTCAACCTGTTACTCTTTTTTTGCATTCTACATGTTGCAAAGTCGAAAAAAAAGGGTAAAATGATTATTATTCTGATTCATGAGCTAGAATGCAGTTAAGCTGTTTCAACCTTGTCCTCTTATGCCACCTTCAGAGAACTGAGTACCTTGCTAATATTTGAAGGTTCACGCATACTTGGTTACACTGGTCCACTGGTTAATTCTATTTGGGTCAGTGACTTTAATGAATTAGATTTCATTCCTTTTTCTGCACCCCTGCTCCCTCCCACTTTGTCAAGCTCTGATTAGATATTTTAAGACTTGAGGACTGAACTCCTTACAAAGTCAGGTTGTGGGAATTTAATTGTTTTAAGGACAGGTAACAGAGATCAATTTGTAGAATTAGTTTGTTAGAAAACACAACAATCATCAACCTTTAAACTGTTTCAGAAGACATTTTTCTACACATTTTCGCACCCGAGCAGCACTCCTTACATCCATTTTGTGACTGAAACCTCAATGATATCTGTTGTTTTGGATATTAGACTAAAACGCAGAAGGAAACATACAATTTATGTGACTTGTTTTAGAGGTATGCTACACACATAAAAACCTTCATATCAAACATTGTACATTTTTGCCCCTCTGTAGGTAGCCTATTAAGACATATTCTGTGGGGGGTTTTTGCAAGAGATGATGCTACATCAATACTTTTTGATGTTAAATTTGACATTTTATTGCTGAATCGTCCATCCACAGATTTCTAAAGTCCATCTCTTTCCTGATGTCCCCTCACTCCTCCTGGGGAATTCCAATACATTCCCAGGCAAGATAAGACATGTGATCCCTCCAGCAAATTCTGGATCTACCTCAGGGTTTCCTTTTAGTCGGATGTGCTAAGGCAGATGCCCAAGAGGCATCCCAACTCAGCTGGCATTTTTTGACACAAGGCAGCAGCGGATTTACTCTGATCTTCCTCCAGATGTCAGAGTTCTTAACCTTAACCTGAACAAAGGTGCACCACATCAGGATGCTGTCTCTGCTCTTCCACCAGGAGTCCCACTTCTTGACACGACTTGCAACCTTGTTCTTCAGACCTGGCTGTTGGAGAGCAGAAACAGAAGGTGGTCTGAAGCCTGCAGCCACAGATTCTTCAGCATCTTCAGCAGAGACCTGACTTTGCCCTGCCTGATGATGTAGGCCATTATGGTTAAGTTGTCCATCCAAAACAATAAAAGATTTCTCAAATCAATCAGAAAAAGACAACTTAAAAACCACAAAGTCCATCAAATTTATAAACATAAAGTCGTTCAAAGAATGACATGGGAGGGAGTGAAAGAGAAATAAGGACGTTTTGTGTTTTTGGTGGAATGTCAACACATCCACTTTTAGGATTTTCCATATCCAGACAGTCATTTCTGTGTAGCTTTCATTCCCAGGGCACATACCTGTTGAAACCGGGATCTGATGGAGCTCTTCACCTGTTATGTGAATATTTCCAGTCTAGTCTTCGTCTCCATCTGGTTATGCTAAGGAGTGGCTGCCACAGCAGGATTAAGGGCCAGCACTTTTTTAGTCTCGCAACTCTGTATTGCTTCTCTGAGACCAAAAAACCAGCCAAAGGTGATGACTCGGCTACAGTTTTTACCTCATCGAGGCATCTGAAGCGCTGGCTCACTGGTGAGATGGAACCAAACAGTCCCTCGGCTGTGACTGGAGCACCCAGGAGTTCCTCAGGGTCCTTCCAGCCAAATGTGACCAAAAGCCTACAGTGGCTAAGAGCATCACATACCAGCAACGCAATGCCCTGAGTCAAATTATTTAACTGCCCAGTGGAGCAAGCCAGGAAATCAATTTTCTCAGCAGAGGGGGAGACATTTAACTGCACCGCAGGCAGCAGCTGAAACGTCCAACAACCCTATGTTGTTTGGATGCCAGCTGCTCAACTTTGCTTTGCGAAGCTTCAGTCTGAGGCATTGGAAGCAGAGTGAATATGAATCAGCAAAAGGTATGTGGCTGGGTTATGACATGGACTTGCCTCTCGAAGCGGCAGCTCCATTCACATGGAGATGTTCGGTTCAATGTGTCTGAAGGAAATAACATGACAGGAAGCTGCAATGCTCACTTTTATAAGGAGTGAAAGCATTCAAATAGTGATTTCCTGAACGGCTGATTATGAATGTGCAAAGTTCCAGTGGCCGAATGCGTTTACTATTGGAGGAGAGCATTACTCATAGAGTCCAGTAGAGGGGGTTGCCTCTGTGACATATAACTACTTAGTTATATCCAGGATGGATTTGAAGAAGTGAACCATTCACTTGTTTTGATAAAGGAAACAAAATCACATTAGATGAATATTTGCTTCTTAATATACATTTGTATGTTTATTCAGTTTTTTATTGATTTATTAACATGAACACAGAACCTTTTTTACATTAACAGATTAGGTCTTTGTCACACATTTAGATAAAGTAAACGGTTCCCAAATAGTGATACAGCAACAGCACTTCCAAGAGTCTTTGATATACATTGGATCCCCACCCCCTGCACCCATGTTATGTGTTTAATGATCAAATTACAGTTACTCATAGGACACATAAGGTAATACTTGGATTGTTAGTGTTTATCTCTAACTTCGCCATTGCAGAACTTGTATAATAAACACTGATCTTTTTCTCCTTGAAAGTCAAGTGATGCACAAAATCAGAATTATCATAAAAGATGATAGCGTCGCACGAATAGAATTGTAATTCATAACATGGGACCGAGAGGGATTGAAAGACCAAGAGCTTTATTCATCAATTTAATAAACACTCCCAAGTGGAAACTAGATTAGCATAATGCTGTGGAGAGAGGTATACTTCTATCACTGCTGCTGCCCTTGACCGCAGACAGCTCATCGCTATCAATGGACTGCCTATTCAGACATTTCAACAACATGCTGAGCACGAGTACCACCACGCGACACCTGACTGAAAAATAATAGCATTCGTCTTTGATTTTAGCTCAAAAAGGATCAGAAAAATTTTCAGGGGCAGTAACATTCAGCATGTTTCTTTTCTAAATCACATCTGGGTTTCTGTGTGATTTTTTTTTTTTTCAAAAACAGGTAATTATACTTTTCAAACACAGCAAACACTTATGACCTCTGTGAATGTGAAGTATCTGCAAAACTGCCACCAATAACGTTTATTCTATAGATCTTTGGTCACTTGAATTGCCTTCTCGCAGCTTGTTCTTGTCTTCTTAGCAAAATCTCTTCAGCAGAAATCTAAAGCCTCTTCAAGTGTGGCGGAGGTATGAACATAAAATGCGTCTGCACACTCGTTATTGATCTGTGACATGTTTTTTTTATGTTGCCACTCATGCTGGTATGAAAAGCACAAGAGACAAAACTCACACCAGGTGTGTTTGACTCAAGTCCTGCTTGGGGACTAATACAACACCACTGCATTGTTACTACTGCAAGAAACAGTTTTCTTTTTTTATTTTATAAAATAAACATTTTGGTCACATTTTTCAAAACAGCCCACAATTTACAGTGAGGCTTTGTCCTGCAGGTACTTAAATGTAGGTACCGTGGAAATTAGTGAGACTATGGAGAGCAGGAGAGTAACTCTTTCTGAAAATAATGGGCACCTATGGGATACTCTGGGGAAAAAAATGAAGTTTGGGTTTTAAACAGCTGCAGAACCTGTAAGGTAACAAACCATGAACAAAGCCCAAAAGAAATTGTTCATATGATTGTAGTCAGTTTAAAGTTCCAGTTGGCCTTTGCAGTGGACTGGTGTTTAAACTGATAAATCCCCATTAAGTGTATTGCTGTACTCCAACAATGACTGACAAGTTCTTTGTTAGTCCAAGATTTGACTACCTACCCTAAGGATACCCTTAACTCATCTATTTTCTATGTTTTTCAATATCATATATGTTTCAAAAGAGTTGAAAAAAAATTAAAACACACCAAATTCATAGGCATAAGATGTATTGTGATTGCATTTTTTATGTTTGAAGTTTTGCCTTAAATTATTGGTGATTTTATGCCTTTATCCAAAAGGGTGCAGCAAAGAGATGTCAAGAAACCAGAGGGGAGAAATGGGGGATGACCTGCGACAAAAGGTCCTTAACCAGAGCATACCAGTGCTTGATTAACTGGCTCTGTATGTCGATAGTGTCCTAAACTGCTGCTGTCATGAAATAATTGAATAAGAAGTAAAATAAAAAGTGAGAGAAAAACAACAACAGTAAAGATTATTTAGCACACACACTCACACTGAGTATTTCCGGAGTATCAACGCAGAAATGATAAAAGGTACGTGAGTGGATATAAGATCACCGCTAATAGAAATCTTTTGGTCTCATTCAGAAGTGAGAGTGCACATAAGCTCACCAAGTGCTGTTCTAGTCAGAAAACATAAATACTGCCTCTCAGATAAATAAAGCATCACTCTGTGCAGGCTTTTACTTCTTTTAGCGGTTTCTTTCATGTACTGAGGTCAGAAGTTTAGAGTTTCTATAAAAAAAGGTAAAAATGTGCATTTCAGGAATAAAGTTAGTATCTATATCTAACTTCAAATGTGGTATCGTCTCAGGTTTAGAGCTGAGAGTGTGCTTTGTGCCAGAGATGCCCAGTGGAACGCATGAGAAGCAGCTGGGTTGGTGGTATTACATGGGGGTGCGCGTTGTACGGTGGGTAGGCCATCCATCAGGGAGACTGCATCTCCCAAAGGCGGTTTCTTTGAGCGCGCTTCCCAGTCCCGCTGCTGCTGCTCACACACTCCTGGCTTGCTCTAGTTATAAACACATGCACATTTACATAGACCAATGCAAATACATATAGACATAGACAAACATAGAAAATGAGTTCAACCAGAAATAAACTGGCTCGTCCGTGATCGTAATGTGATTTATGCGAGTTAAAAAACCAAAAAACACAGAAAAAAAAAACAAAAGAAAAAAAGGAACCTCTTTCGGTTTTGAGTTAATTTAATGTTGTGGGTTCGGATTCAGGTGCCAAGTATGTGCTGCCAATTCACCCTAACCCACCGCTACAAACATTTATAGGTACACACAATGGAAAACCCCTGATTCTTTCACAGAAGAAGAAAAAATACAGAAGTTGTATTTATAACAGAGCTACCATTTGGAAGCTTCTTGCTCCAAGGCCAATAGGCAAAGAAACGTAACTTGCTATATAGTGCTAAAAGGTAAGCAATAGAAAAGTGTGTTAAACATTACTGACATGACTTACTTTTCCTACATTCAAGCAAGCTCAGACGAAGCCAGAAAATACCTTCAACCCACAACATATGCTGCCAGCTGTTTAAGTGTTGGCTCTATCATCATTTTCCAATGTTCTGAGATGAAAACACACCCATTCACATATGTTTAATATAAAAAAACACAGACATTACTGAGGCCTTGTGCAGCCTCCCAAATCACCAGCATAGTACATTCCCATCCCTTCCACTGCTTTTAACCTGAAGGCCTTCCATCATGACGAATAGTCCAATATCTCCATATACATGCAGTTAAAGATTTGTATGTCGGTTTTTCACACTCTGACAGAAGCTGCCATAAATGTCGCTGAAGGCTGGAAGTGTCATATTCTGAATATTGGTGGTTGTTTGGGTTATTTCATCCTCCACCTGCGTAGGCACATTCACATACGTATGTGTGCACATAAAAAAGAGCTGACCCCACCTCTCTACGGGTCCCTCTGGGGCCACTTACACCAGGCAGGGCTGGGATGTAAACATGTGTGCATCCATGGTGATTTGGTAATAAAGCTGACCTTGTATGTACATGTCTGATATTTGATTTATGGTTTGATCGTCCTCTATGATATTTCCCCTTGTTCTCCCTCCCTCTCATGTTTGAGAAAGAAACATCACTTGTAACTGTTATAAAACATCTCTTTGTCTCATTATGTCAGTGTTTTCAACCATGCATAGGTTAAACATCTTTGTTTGTGCTCCAAATGAAATAAATTATAAACCTGGACCTTATGTTTCGAAGGCTAATTCACAAAGCGCAGAGACAAGCATTTGAATAATTACAACTGCATTTATTTTGCATTCGTAATATCAGTTCTTTTCGTAGAAATATGCCCATCATGATTCTGCCTCATGTTCCCTTGAAACCTGCATTTAAATTTGGCTGATTTTCTGCTGCTTACACATGCAGTGAACCAAACCAGCCGGCCATGAAATATTTCAATAATCTCACAAAGTGAATCCTCCTACATGAAGCAAATTTGCATATCATGGGAGACTGTCTATATTGTTAAACCAGATTTAAGAAAGAGAGAGAGGCTTATAGTGAGTACACAGTATCTATGTTTGTGAATTAGCTGGGATACAAGATCAGAGAAAAGCAGGTATTATTCAGTCACTGAGCAGTCACCAGAAACTTCATTTCTATGATCCATCTTTGATATCTGTACATGGTCCTCTGATATAAAAAAACACATCTCACTGTCATGTGAAATGACAGGCGAAAGAGCTCATGAATATCTGCTTTATTAGATGATTATGCACATTCCATTATTCATCAGATGAATTATTAAAAAGAAGTGATCTATGCTCTTCACTGTATAGCTCCAACACCTTTACCATTAACGCGTGCTCTCCCTGTCATTTTTAATTGCTGAAGGACATAAACGTCCAAAAGCTGAATGTTTACAGTGACTGCACAAAGAATTATGAGAAAAATAATTAAACTGATAGATATTGATATGACAGCTTCCATGAAAAACATCTCTGCATGATGTGTGTGTGTGTGTGTGAGAGAGAGAGAGAGAGAGAAGGAAAAGAGAGAGAAAGACATTTCACATTTGCATTTTTGTGTTGTGGTAGTAGGCAGTGTCATTTCTATACATAAGCTCACATCAATAGCTTTCTCTATATGAAGGATCATATACTGTTATTTACATTTTAATCATGTTATTTCCAGGTCAATTTCTTAGAGCTGATTTTTTTTCATGCACTATTCTTTGTGACATTATTACTTTATGTGCATGTTTTTTTACAAGTTGTGAATTCAAGTGTCATGTTGCATGCTATAGCTTACTAGGCGGGTTTTACAAATACTGCATACATATGAAATACGATAGATCAGTATTAATCAACAACAAACTGACAACCATCACACAAACAGCCTTATTGTTTGGTTACTGCTCCCATAATTGCTGTTGCTACAGCTGTCAAGTGTTCTGTTTTGCACGGCACATGTGTCAACCCGGGACCATGTCAAAGCGTGAAACGGACCCACGTGTCCTCTGTGTCACTGTGACATTTTGTCTCAGCATGGAAAAAAAAACAACTCATTCTGCAGAACATCTATTTAGACTAAAACTTGCAGGGAAACACTTTAGGTGACGATTGTAGTTTGGTTGGGTTTGAGCAACAACATTAGTTATATAGGAAAAGATCATAGTATGGATTAAAAAAATTAGGATATCAAACATCACCTCTCAGCAAAAGAAGTTTAGGAAAGATGCTAAATCAAACATTTTGAAAATGAAATGAAAATATCGTTTTTGTAATTTGTATTACTATAACATATACACAACTGGTATGATCTGCATCTGCCAAGAAGCTGCTCTGTTCCCTTATAGAAGCTTGCCTGCTTGCTAGCATCTGGCTACTTGGTGCTAACTCACAAGATACCAAGCCTTTTTTTTAAAGGAAGAGTCCTGTGGAGAGCAGAACAGCTCAGCTGACAGAAGCTCCGCTGCAAACAACCCAAGAAACTTTTTGCCAAGCACAAAATAACAAGTACAAGGTTGAATACAATAAGTATAGATTAACTGCCATGTGTTGGGTTATTGTTTTTTGGCATTTACTGAACTATTGTCAACCAGTTTTTTAACTTGGCCCCAGCTGTAAGATAATGTTTTGGGGTTTTTTTTTTTGCAGAGAAGTGATCAATAATTATAGTTGCACTCTTTTCCCATTAGCCAATGCAGTGTGTGGCAAATAAAGAAGGTGAAGGAACACTGATGGTATCTACTTTAGCAGAGGTGGAATTTATCTCTAATTATAGTTTGAATTGAACCAAAGGATGTTGAAGATAACCACACTAATACTGGTAATTTCCATCCACATCAGGTGGCAATTTACAGGCACAGCAGTGTGTTAAAATTCCATCAACAGCATATTTGTTTTCTAATATTCAGTTTGCATTGTGTTGTCTGTATAGTTAACAACCTTGGAGCTGACAGCTCTACTCTGCCGAACCTTAATGTAAGTGTTTATCAAGTTAAGTTAATGGTCGTTTATAAAATTGTGAAGTCCCAAACATCTTATTTTATTCTCATCCAGCAACAACAACAAATGTGTCAAGCTTATTTTATAAAAGCAGTAATATAAGTTATGATTTTATAAATTTACTTTAATAAATGTAACTTTTTTTCCATGTATTACTTTCAGTGAGCTTTAACTCCAAAGATAAATTTTAAGCAGAGGATGTTTTTTGTTGGTTTATTTTCATATCAAAGATAATTAAGGACAATTTATTCAAGCCATTTCATACCAGTAGTCATTTTTTAATAGTTTGGGGGGGGGGGCAGTACTGATCTAGCTATCAAATTTATCTTTAAATGGCATGGCAAAGGAAACTATGGAACAGATTTAATGTGTTTATTAAGCTTTAAACAT
>JAPZDV010000012.1:8012707-8058843 GCA_029814665.1 Acanthurus lineatus | reverse complement strand
CCCCCCCCCCCCCCCCCCCCCCCCCCCCCCCCCCCCCCCCCCCCCCCCCCCCCCCCCCCCCCCCCCCCCAGGACTGATCTAGCTATCAAATTTATCTTTACATGGCATGGCAAAGGAAACTATGGAACAGATTTAATGTGTTTCTTAAGCTTGAAACAGTCATGATTACTACTGTAACACATGTCGGTTATACTCAGGAGCATTCATGGCATCTCACAGTGTGTTTTATCTACTTGCATCACTGCATCATATACTAGCATGCATATGAAATGTTGATTAATTCCATTTGTTTAATTCCATCTGACTGGAAAACAGGGATAAAAATTAAATGACCAGAGAGCTGGAGCTCCCCCACCCCACCCCACCCACCACCACCACACACACACACACACACACACCCTCCACCATCTATCTTTACAACAAAAGACATACAGGGAAATATTTACTGACAGAGAGGGATTCAGTATTCCACACAGACAGCATGTATGACAGTGTTCCTGTTATCTGTTATGTTCAGTGATAAACTCAAATTGCCTTTGGGTTTGAATTTTCTTCATGTTATTTTGCAGAGAAGCTCACATTTCAAATTTCATTTTCCCCTTTTCCGCACTCTTTATCTGTCTTTACCTTCACTCATATCTGTCTCGTGCTATAACCCGCAATGAAAAAGAGGCCTTGTCATAAGAATTGCATTTCTTTTCTCTTCTTTTCTTCTCTTCTCTGTCAAATTCTAAAATTTATGTTGTAGATTAAAATGATAATAATAAAAAATGTAGCTGTAATGACTTTCTTATTACATACATGAACTTAACATTTTGTCTGAAGTTTTGTTTTTGCGGGCCTGTAACAAGACAGACATTAATCATCCCTATTAGCAGCATGTTGACTCTGCTTGTTTACTGTATAAGTGTCAATGAACTCATTTCAACGCTATCAATTACACTCCAATAGTGGTGCAGTGAACTGCCTCTGCTCACTCCAGGGAAATAATCATACAGCTCCTTCAACTGCTTCTGACTGCATTAATGCATATGACCCTTCTTTTTCTTTCCTTGTACTCCTCCCTCCGTCTCTCACAACCATTTGAAGATTTCAGGATTGAAACACATTGAAATTCAAAATTTTATTTTTCAGTCGTGTGTTTTTTTCATCCCCTCTCTCTCTCTTTAATTGGTACATTTGCAGTGAATCATAACAAAAAATTCTGTGTATGTCTTCAGTTGCCAGTCATATTGTCAGCGTAATTGATAAAAGCATTTCCCCTTTCAATTCTCCTCTCCTCTCTCTTCTTCTCTCTTCTTCTCTTCTCTTACACTATATGTGCCGATATGATATGTTATCAGGCTGCTCTTCTCTCCTTATTCTCAGAAATGTCTCGTCATTGAATTCAGGACGTTCTTCCTCGCAGTCTCCTTTCTTATCTCTCCTCGGTTCTCTCTCAGTCTCCTTAATGTTTTACCAAATGGCCTGGAGGATCTTCTTTTTGCGACCCAGACTTATTATGTACTTTTTTATTCTCCTAGTCGTTTATCCAACTCTGAGATGAAGCCCTGCGTTCAGATAGCTGTTTCAGCCGTTAATTTCTTGTGTAAAAAATGTGAAATAAATGAATAAGTGCTGTTATTCTTACATGATTGAATGTTTGCAGAATCATTTAAGTTCCAAAGTTAAGACAAAAGTGTGTATAATTTCTCTTTTTCTATTTTCACAGCGTTCTCGTTTGTAGAAAAATGAGACAGAACAGTACAGTGTGTGTACTAGCCCACACCAAAACAGCTCTCAGCCCCGACATATTTAAAATATCTTGACTTGTCAGACTTTAATGCTTTAAAGACTAACTTTTAAAACTGCTGGTGCATCATTTTGCAGTATTATTGCTGAATTTATTTTGTTCTCTCACACACTCAGGCCATGGACTCGAAACATCACAGCAGCTCTCTCCTGTAGTTAAACAAGAGCATTGCTTTTCAAAAGTTGCACAAAAACTCCAACAAACTTTTTTTTTAAGGGTTAGTGCCAACATTGCAAAAAAAAATCGGACTTTTTACAATATGTGTGCATTGCAATGACAGCATGCAGGACGCTGTGGTTACAAAGCAAAAAAGTACAATTTGGTTTTGCTTATTGTTATTTATTGCCAACTAGAATCCTTGTATATTGTTAATAAAAGGTTGTAGATTGTAGTCAATCCAAAGGAAAATGTTAGTGTAGTATTATCCAAATATCAATTTAGAGGAATACTGAACTATTGCAGCCATGCTACGGTTGGATTTAAATTAAATGCTCAACTGTTTAAGTAATATGTCTCAGCCTGATTCATTATTTTTTTCTCCTCTATTTGTTTCAGCCTGCATTAAAAATTCCTACAGCATACAGTTTGCTCGAGTACAGAAGCACCTTCACTCCAGGGCTTCAGTTCTCCTTCACTTCAAAATAACTGTTGTTTTCAGATTTGCAAACCTGTTCAAATTTTACAACTTAGCGAGGAATCTCAGCGGCCCCCTGTCTAAGTGGCAGCATCAGCTGGTGTCTCTGGTGAGAACTGAGCCGCCGTGCCAAAATAACACACCATGAAAGACATTGCGGACTCTGTTACTCTGAAAATTATCACAATGGGCTGGTGCAGAGGACTCCGAATCTCTCTTTGCCATGATTTTCCCTCGTCAAATTACTCTGGGAGGAAGGCTCAAAAGATGGAGCTCATCACATCACAAAGGGGGAGGGGGGAGAGGGGGAAACCAGATAGCAGAATTCCCAATCCTCAGTTTAGCGGAGATTTGAAGCAACAATCCCCATCAGGGCCGAGCAATGTCGGTTAACTTCCCCATTCAGTGAACAATGGCACGGCGCCGACCCTCCCAAAGTATTGAACATCGTCAGGGGACACGGCGCAATGGAATCAGCCGGGGGGATCTCTCACTTCTTAAGCTCTTCAGTAATGTGATCCCCCCTGCTATCTACATTACCAAACGGGATCTGGCAGTCAGGTAGAGGCCTTGGCAATGGGGTTTCAGAAAGATAATTGATTTCCTTTCTTTCTTTTTTTTTTAAGCAAGATGTTTGGGGATGTTGGAGAGCAGCGAAAGGGCCCTTTTCAAAGCTGGAGCTTTTAGGCTGTAAGACTACATTATACCTGACTCAGGGAGGATCTGATCTGTTATTCTTGTACAGCTCTCCGAGGTGTTAGAGTGCATGAATAAGCTATGGGTTACAAGAGTTCTCTGGTTGCCATCAGACAGCTAGACAGACATTCGGCGGAGGAGAGAGGAAGGAAATGGATGTGTGCAATTTTATCTTTCTCACTTAGAGGATTTGTTTCCAGAGGTCCTGACTGTCTCTCTCACTGGACGTATCAATTAGAAGGGAGCAGTGTTGACTGTCAAAAAAAAAAAAACAGGAAAGGAAATAAGAAGCCATTCAGAAGCACTGAACCAGACGTAAATGTCAAAAACAAAAAAAGAGTCGTCAAAAACAAAGAAAGAAAGAAAAAAAATGGTTTCAAGCCTTATCACACATAAAAAAATATATATTTTCCAGGCACCAGGCTTTTTGGACTGTAAGCTATCAAGAGACTGGGTCTTCAGCCAAATGGAGTTCATTCCCCTCTTTCGTGAGGAAAAAAAAAAGAGAAATGCCACCCTGGATAGATGAATGACAGACGAGTCATTTCCATTTATGAGGTTGAGAATGCTTACACTGATCTGCTGTCATGTCTCGCCGTGATTGAAATGTGTTTGTGTGTATAAGCTTATACGTGAGAGAGACAAAAGAGTGAGGAGAAAAGAAAAGAGAGGGTGAGAGTGTGATGATGAGATTTCGGCTGCATTATTCTTCCAGCCATCAGTTTATTTATTTATTTATTTATTTATTTTTTATTGAAAGGTCCCACGTCGTCCCCCATTTACCCAGCCGGCGCTACCGGTCTTTCACCCCTCTTACAACATGGCAGGTGTGCGTGTGTGTGAGTGTGTGCAGGGAAGAGCATGGCAGTCCACACACACACACACACAAACCCCCAACCAAACGCTGCTTCACTCCTTTCACAAACTGTAAGGAATGGAGAGGAAGTGCGCCCGAGTAATAAGAAGTGAGATTAAAACCGACCCAGCTGAGATGTACAACATTTCCAGCCACATCCAGTTACAGGAGCTCCTGCATAACTTAACATTTACATCTCTGCCCACACAGATAATATATCCACTGTGTATTACCTTCTGAATATTCAACACTGGAATCAACTATTTGAAAAAAAAAAAAAAAAAAGGTGGCGAAAAGTCTCCGGAATATAAACTTTATTATGCAATTTGTTAAAAATTTAAAACAAATGTGACAATAACAGATGGTTCGAAGGGAGGATTGATGAGTACAGCGTTGCACATTAAAAGCAATTATGGGTCACCAAATATAATCTGACTCAGCAGAAAGCCTACATTCATCACTGCATCTTTCATTTAGCCGGTTAAGTACCATTTCTACATTTATTTTATGCATGCTGTTTATCTGAGAGAGACGAGGGAATTATTTAGTGAAGATATTTGTTTTTCATCACAGACAATATGTGATAATTAACCCATTCAGAGAGTCCGTGGAGCTTCAGACTCATCAGGGAGATTTTCTAATCGAGGGGCATTTGCCCTGAGCCACAGCGGGATCAATCCCCCATGCGGTGCAGATACTGGTGGTGGTGGTGGTGCTGGTGGTGGCTGATGAGCCTGCTGAGACCTGAAAGGCTGATGAAACGATTAAACTGATGAATCTGCAAAGACTGGCAGTGATGGAGGGGATGAAAAGCACAAAGAACAGCAGCATAAATTAACTAAAGGAAGAGAGAGAATCCTATTTTTTCTTTAAAAGAAGACAGTAAAATGATAGACTGACAATGTAGATGTGCTGCTGTGCTATTGACAAAGATGTGATCAGCTAATGAGAACAACTGATGTCTAAACTGACAGCCCCAGTTGGTGAAAACATTATGAGTAAGCATGTGTGAGAGAACGAAATAACAAATGATTGGAGTGTTAGCTAAAGGTGTAAGCATACAAAGAATGTTTGAACTTTTGCCAGACCTTCATTACGGCTGAAACACAATGCAGTCGTCTCTTCACATGAGTCCTTACCACCAGGTGCACCTATTGTAGACGCGAGCTTTGCGTTGCTATGGACAAATGTTCTTTTGAGACGGTGTGTTTGTGAGGACTTTATACACATGTGAAGGTCAGTGATTATTACACAATCCTTTAGGTGCTGTTACACCGATTGACAGTTGATGGCAGTATTGTACAAAGAAAAGTTAAACTGTGCAGTATGAAAAAAAAGAGGAACAAAATAGATTTGATTTGATTTTCAGGTCTCAGAAACATATAACACAAGGTGTGTGTATGGGAATAATGCTGTAATTGGTGTTAAATGTTACATATATTAACTTTAAAGTGCGTTTGTGTCTCTGCAGCATGTATTCAGGCATGATACGGAGCTGCAGGTCACCGACTCTCTGCTCAAAACCAAATAATTTTAGTCAAGTGCATAAAATGGAATTTAATAGACCCAAAGCATAAAAAATACACCTCAGGTGAGTAAACATGAGCTGTTATGCAGCCTGTGTGGACACACTGATTGATTAAAATATTGATCCCATCTGTTCCGTCTGTTGCACATGAGAGAAATGGCTTAGAAAAAAAGAAACACCTCCTCAGCAGACACAAAAGCCTTAAGACTTGACCTAGAGTTCACTCAGCAGACGTATGAAAGCTACTCTGAAAACTCCTTGGGAAATATTGTTGAGCAAAACCCAATGAGTCGGTCAAACTAGGTAGCTGCTTCCCTTTTTCCTCCAATCCTCAGAAAATTTTTGCCACAGCACTGATGGCCCAGCAAGTCATTTAATTATCCTGTTTTTTTCTTTTCACATTGTTTTAGTAAAGTCAGTGCTTCCACTTTGGAAAGCTACAGCAAACTCTTTACTCTCCTCACTGATGTTTTCAGTTCTCACAGCACACCGCGGTGCTTCTAGCAGGTTAATTACACACAAGCCTCACAATCTCTCAAAGCTGCAAATGTTACTAGTTGCACGTCGCGCCATTGTTGAACTCCCCCATTATGCATTTTGTATCTATAATGCACTCCTGAGGGAATCTACAGACTTAATTGGCAGACTGTCGCACGGAGCCCGTTAGATGCCTCTAACAGTCACCTGTTATCAGAATACTGACTTTTTCAGAGGCAGCGGCATTTGAATTTTTCAAATCAAGGATCACGATGATAGCTACAGAACGTTCTGCGAGTGCCTCAGTTTTCTCCATCAGCCAACGCAGTCGCTGGTATCCTGCCATCGCTCCTCCAGCTCCTACCTTGCTAAATATGTTTCAATCTGCCATTTCTCAGCAGAGCCGGAGAGACATGTAACAAGTCAGGTGTCTCTCCCAAATGGAGCGAGCAACAACAACGGGAAGAGAGAGAGAGAGAGAGCAAGTTGCTGAGAGGAAAATGTCTGAGCTGTTTATTAATTGGACAGAACATTTAGCAGACTCCTTTACAAACATATGACAACCCCACCTGTTAGTTTGCCAGTCTCCACGGCTTGTGTTACAATATGGAGCTGACAGTACACCCTGAGAGTTTGGCTGCCGTCTTGACAGCAGAGAAAAAAAATTTTCTGAAACACTTGCCTTGTCAAAACCCACATTACAATCCTCAAACTATAAAAGGAACAAATCAAGACTATGTTGTTTCCTTTAAGTGGGTTTGGTCTTTCATTCTTTCTTTCTTTCTTCTAACAATTTGATGCTGTGATACAAAATCCAACCTTTTAAATCCAGAACTGATTTCACTTACTTTAGACACAAGTGTTAAAAAAAACCCTTGACAACAGGTGTAATATGGTTTCTTAGAAATAAAACTTTGAGGTACTCTCTTCACTTTTTGTTATTTTAGCTGTCCCTTGCTAACAGATCAAAAATGCTCAAGAGACACATACAGGTACACAGCCTACAATATCCAGGACACTCCAGCAAGAAAGCAGATAGCACACACACACACACACACACACACACACACACACCAAGCTTGACAGATATACACACATAAATAGCGTTGCATTGTTACTCTTGGTGCAGCTAACTAGCTTAAACTTATGACTCCACAAACTCCACCAGTTTCCCAACAAAGTAAAAGAAAAAAAAAGTCAGATGAAATACATTTTATTGGCATGAATATGACAGCTACATAAAAACCCTAAACAATTTTTACTAAAAGCGTGTAATATCAAGGTCAGTTTCTGCATAAAAAATGCTTGACTTGACGTATGAATCACAACACACTATCATGCAAGCGGCAGCCTCAGCTGTGCTGTACAGATTGTGACATATGGTGCACACCATCTGAAAAACGTGTACTCTAAGCTTCTCAGCAGACGTGCCAAATATAGGTTGTGGAATACAGGCTAGTAATATGTATTCTCAACCCCAAGAGGCTTTTGAATACCCACAACTTCTTTTCCGTTTCTCACAAGCGTACAGAAAATGAAGCGTTATAAGCTCGCCTTGGCATGCGCATGATTTTTTTTCTTCTTTTTTTTTCCTCCTCTAAACATTTGGAGCTGAAAGGATTGGACTCCAGACAACAGTCTTCAGAGAACTTAACGATCGTGCCATCTGGAGGCAGGGAAGTGTTGTGGCCGCTGATATCGATCATCTTTTTAACACTTTACTCTCACAGATGGTAAAAAAATCACCATCTGGGCGCAGGTGTTAGTGCTTTGATAATGAAAAGCAGCCACAACAAAATAGCCATAAAATATTTGTCCCGACACTTTTTGAAAGTTTGCTTTAATTACAGGCTTTTCATGTGCAAGTCTTTCAAAAGATAAAGTTGCTTTGCTGTTGTGTGTTGTTGTGTGTTTGGCCATTTTTACACTTACAGGAATGTAACCCTCAGAGCTTAAAAAAGTTTGAAATATAATTCATCACTTACAAGCTGAACTAAATGGATTGTATATTCATTCCTTTGTGCAATAAATATGTAATAATAGATATGAATATTAATCTGTGTATTTTATTTGTGCGTTTGGTTTTCCTCTTACATAAATAACCCTGATAGTGTTGATGTATTGCAATGAAGCAGAAAGTAATGGAAATGCATCTGTTTATCTCAAACACCATAGCAATGCTGCCATCAAGTGGTCAATCACCATCATTACATTAACGTCATCGTCTCTTGGTCATATGGTCACAGTTATCATCATTTTAATTATCATCCCCATCATCATCATCATCATCATCATCATACTATCATTAATAGGTGACCTTCCTTGTTTCTGTAGCTCCCAGAAGCAGCGTTCCATTTATCTCAATGGACCTTTTCAGTGGTGTCCTTGTGCAAAATGGGCCTGAGAGATGTATGTGCCCCATAAACACCCAGATTATCTGCATTGCAGTTGTAGATCACATAAAAAATTCCCCTGAGCTGTGCAGGAAACAATTAAAAAATCCTGATATTTAAAATCAGTGGGTAAAAAAATTGCAATAAGTGCAACTGACAACAGCTCAGTCATGCCACTAGATGTCATTGCTTACCATTAACTAAACCAGTGACAGCAGTGGACCGTCCACCTGCATCTTCTGGAACACTTTGGTGCAGTCAGAAGACACAACATAAACAATGTATTGAAGCAGACTCAAAATCACTAACAGAGGATCAGCTTTGTTGTTGTTGTTTATGTTCTTCCTGCAGGCTGCAATCAGCCAGTCAACCTGCTGCAGAGACAAAGTGTGTGAGAGAGCAGATGTTCACTGCATAACTAACTAACTGCATGTCGACTGGAGCCTTGTTTACGCAGTTTGAGTAGCTTATTATTTTCACTGTGTAATCCTAAAAAATGCTCTTTTCTTGCTCGTTTAATTTGAATTTATTACGGGAACAAAGTAAAAAAAAAAGGTGAATGTGAGCCTCACTAATTGTTTATGTGTTTGTAAAAGTGAGCAGTACTATTCAAGCATCTTTAATGCATGAGATGGGTGTTGTTTTTACATTCTTCTTGATTTATCTATCTCTAATCATCCAATCTTAATCAATTTTCACGAGATTTCTGATCATTAATATTCTGCAAAAAGCTTCACAGAGAGTATCTACCTGATTTTATTATCTATTTATATCTACACCAAGTAATCTGTTGTAAGGCACGTATAGCTTTTAGTAACAATTTCTCAGTCATGTTTTGGATATATTTTATTTTATACATGCAACAGTAGGAAAATGTCTGATTGTTTACAATGAAGATGTCATTGCCTTTAATCTGTAGCATGCTCAGAGGTGCTGCTGGTGTCTCCTGATCGTTCGTCTCCTGAATTCTTCTCACTCACTTTTGAGTTCTTCATATGCAAATGTCAAAAAGAAGTTGCAAAAAAAAAACTCTGTGCACCAACAGAGAAAACTGTGTAAATGCAGCTGCAAAGAATTTGTCATATAATAAAAAAATTATACATCATTGAATAAATGTAGTTTCCTCTGCATGCTGACAATTATGCAAACTGAAAAAAGTTCAATTTCTTGCAGTTCATTACAATAACCGCCACATCTTGAGGTTGTTGAGCTGTTGTTGGAACACACACACGCTTGCATGCTCGAGGATAAAAAGCATCGTAAATTGTATTAAATCGATCATTCTCCAGCCTGCAGTACTTCCACTTTCTTTGTTTTGTCTCAACCAGGCCAGTACGTGGGGACTGTAATCAACCCTGGAGCCTGAGAGAGGGAGAGAGGCAGGGAAAAAGCATTGCTCCGATCCAGCTGGCCCTCACCTGGAGACTGTAACGTGCCTCGAGGCTGCAGCCTATCAGAGCGAGCAGGGGTAAGTGTTAGAAGCCTCCAGCCAAAACCCAGTCACATTTACACACTCACAGGGCTCACGCTCTGTTTCTGGAAGCAAAAATAAAACTACAGTCAAGAAGTCATTACAGGGTCATTTTTCATTCTGTCTCCTCTGTGATTTCTATTGAAGTAAAAGATCAGTTTCTCTTTCTCCCTCTGCGTGTGTTCAGCGCAATGTGTCAGTCTGTGTTTGTGTGTGTGTGTGTGAAATGTCTTCAGTTCATAAATCTGTGTTTGTCTGTGTGTCCCTTCACCAATCTGTTGTGTGTTTTCTTTCCAGGTTCCAGTCTTTCTACATTTTCTGAAGGCCACATGAAATAAAAGTGCTTGATTACACACTAAGCCTCCTAAAATCTTTGCAGCTTCTTGTTTATTTCCTCCAAGAGATCAAAGTGTACACATTATCAGACGATTCACCAGAGTCTATAATTTCTTTAGAAATTTCTAAAAGAATTTATGGAAGAATCTTTTAAAATTTTAGAATTGTTCTTTTAAATGTTTTTTTAAGCACTGTATTTGCTGTCTGTTTAGATTATAATGATGTAACTCCATGATGACACTCAGATGGTTTATTGTTCAGGATGCAACAACACCTCAAGTGTAAAAACACTTGAGAAGCATCATTCTTATAATCAGTAACATGAAAAGAAACAATTAATGCAACAGTATTTTCACATCATTCAGAGGCAAAGATCGCAATTACATAAATTTAATGTCCTCGAACTGCAATGGCAAGAGTTTTTGTTTTAAGATGATACAAAGAAAAAAAAACCTTTGGTTTAAGCTTTAAGAGCAGTTTTACATTGTATAGACCTTTTTTTCACTGACTTTACTCTACACTTTGAAATATTATTCAACAAGCTCAGATTATAGCTATTATTTGAAAAGCCAGGATGCTAAA
Source organism: Acanthurus lineatus (assembly GCA_029814665.1). Taxonomy (NCBI): domain Eukaryota; kingdom Metazoa; phylum Chordata; class Actinopteri; order Acanthuriformes; family Acanthuridae; genus Acanthurus; species Acanthurus lineatus. The sequence goes on along the minus strand of JAPZDV010000012.1, from coordinate 8,048,078 downwards.
GAAAACATTTGCTGCATTAATTTCCTTCACCTCTCCATGTTATTTGGCTCTTTCAAGGTTCACAAGATAAGTGTAGGAACAATTTTTTGCATGAATAAATTAATTTGTACTCTGAAGTCAGTTCACTGCTTCTTCTGCTGTTCAGTGAAATATGTTTTACCCAAATCTGTCAAAATTATGGACAACCAATGAAATATTAAAATGTATTGATTTTAAAAAAAATCAAAAAACTGTCTTGATCTTACTCGACAAGTCAGTCGTATTTTTTCATGTATTGTGTAATTTGATTTGGCTGAACCATAAATGAGCATCAGCTGTGCTGCTCTTTATTTTGTTGTCTATGAAGTCCTGTAAAGAACATAAAGCATGACACAGTATAGATATACATAAATAAATAAGAAAATTAAAAAGACTCAGGTTAATCAATGTGGCTCTTAGATGTTGGTAGCCTTTTGAAAAAAAAGAAATAAAGGCCTAATCAGCAGTAAGAGGATCAGTTCTGACATTACTGGCAACATGTGGCCTCTGCCTTGCCACACTATGGAAAATATTTCAGTGTGGCCTACGCAGAACAAGGGCAGCAAAATAGCACAATCACAGCCCTGGTTTCATTGCTTTGACCATAACTGAACCACAAGGGTGTGTGATGTTGGATTCTTTGATTCCAGGCCTGTTTACATGACATAATGATGCCCATGTTGTCAGTGTAAAACATTTCAGTAATCTGCATTTCCTCACAGAAGAGAGAGGAGGTTCACAGATGGTCAGTTTGGAGTTTAAAATGTGCCTTTTTACCATTTAGGTAAATAAATTGAAAATCATATCATTGGTTAAATTGATCATATTGTTCAAGTACTATGTCATTTGTTATTGTTTTTTTCAGGGAAATAAAGAAACAGTTTATCATGTCAGAGAGAAGGAGATGAAAAAAAAGAAATCAACAGATGCTGAAATTTAAAAGTTGCACATTGGCTGTGATATCTCATATGTTTTGTGAGGGCCATGCTGAACTGCTGAGAGCTGTTTTTACTGAGGCCGAAACAATTTGTCAAAAAACTGACACAACAAGTGAGATGTAAGGGAGATGTTCCAGTGTGAGGCCTCGCTCTTGTTCTCCAAGCCTCTCCTTGACTATTAATGCATTCATATGCTGCATGTATGAATAGGTTTGCATAAATGTGTTAATATGTGCGTGCATGCATGCTTGCAAACATGTATCTCGTGTCATAGGTTCCTCATGTTGCCACAAAGAGGCATTTTTGATTTAAAAGCCATGACAAGGTTGGTTTTTAACTGAAATGTTTGTTTGTATGTGTGTGTCAGTGTGTGTGTATGTGTGCAATTAGTGAAAGAATGGTCAGCTACACTAAAAAAAAAACACACTGTGTACAGACAGAAAACCATAAATGAAAGTACTTCATGGAAAGCTTACCAATTCTACTTTTAAATGTATTTTGCTGGGATGTATTTAGACATTTAGCTTGTGTTTAAATAAGCTGTCAAACCGTATTTGTATTCTTGCTATGATGCATTTGTACAAAAGGAGCATTTTTTTTCAGAAGATATAAGTTTAAAAGGCATTTTAATTTGGCACAAATCCTACAGCGTGCCTGGGATCGTTCCTGAAAGAGACTTGCATTTTATATTTTTATTGAAACCATATTCCATTCATGCAATGAGCCCTTTCCAAGACGAAATAAGCACAGAAGTTATAATATTGTATACTGTATGCCATGCAATGGACTTTATGTTGTCCATGTTTTGCAGCATGGGTGGCCTCAGTGGGAATCTAACCTCTGTCTCTGGGATTTCTCTACTAACTGAGCTACATTTTAATCCCAGAGTGATACACTAGTTGCATTGAGTCCCTCTTGTGTACTGTTCGACCACGTTAATCATAAAATGGTTGAGCACATTCTCGAGACTCCCGTGTGTGTAATGTGAGCTCCTTTTGCGACAGAACTTGTGCTAAAGCTGAGGTGACCGCTGAGGAGATTTAAATGTTTATGGTGTCTGGGAGGTGATATCTAATTAGCTAACACCTCAATGGGCTCAGTCCAGAAGAAGAGCTGTGGTGTCACAGGTCATGTTTTAGGCCTCAGGCAGAGGAGGGTCACAATATGACCCCAGAGTCCAGTTCCAGGATGGACTTTCCCTCCAGACCCCTGAGGCATGCAAACAGATGCAAAAAAAAAATAAAAAATTGTGGAGAATTATTACAAATTTCATAATCACTGCTGCTGTTTCAAATATATTTTGCCCTTTTAAAACATTGTTAACCTTTTGCCCTCTTGTTTTTTTGTGATTTTTTTCCTGTCAAAACTACAGTACTGCAGACATGTTTTAGCAACTCGCAGTCATGCCTTATCTTAGATTTTTGCTGCCTTGGTGATGCTGACGTACATTGGTTTTTAAAATAACAAATAAGAGTTTTTTGATTGCAGCAGGAGCTGTGAGTAAATGATGCAGTTGCAGTTTCAGTTAAAGGAAATGAGAAAAGGGAGGAGGAGGCAGAAGGAAAAGATAGCTAATTGTGAGAAGATGAAATCCCCAGACAATTCCATAAACGTTAAATGTCTGAGCTAGATTCCTTTTAGGAAGCATATAACTGTATCATTTGCTGTGGAAAATTATCATGACAACTATTTCAAACATTTTGGGGGAAAAATATATCTATAAAAACATGTTGAGAGCTCATATTTAGCATAACGGAACATGGCAAACTAACATTAACTCACCCTTTTTTAACAGAAACGACCAAACAAACCAAGTTTTTGTACTCTGAGTTAAGAAGACTCAATAAGAGCTTTTTGCTTCCACATGGAAATATGTTACTTGTTTGTCACGCTCTTGCCTATCTGACACTCTCAGTTCTGGTGAGTTTCAATCTCCCCACACACACTGCCAGACTTTTTTTTTTCTTTTTCCCAAATGGGCAAACACATGACAAAACGCAGCAGAAAAAGGCCTTGTTCCTCTTTTATGTGCAACGTGTCTGCTTACCTCCAGGGAGGCAGAAACAAAGAACTCTGACTCACAATTCATCACCCCAGCTTCCATTCAGCTGTCACCCCATTTAGTCTCCGAGCAGAGCTCTTATGGTCGAATGTTGGAGAGGAGTCCGGGTTCTTCTGACAGTTCTGTGGTGGTTGTGGTTTCTCTCATTCTCCGACCCTGGCTGTTTCTCGCTGTGGCCCCCGTCGCTGCGTTTTAAAGTTTCTGTAGATTAAAGGGCCGGAAGGAGAGGAACACACACTGTGCTGAGTGTGTATGCATTTTTAGCGGTTGCCTCTTTTTATCCGGTGCTATTTTTGTATGTTTGATTATGCCATCATGCAGTCAGAAGCAATGACAGACAGAACACAAGGCAGGGGCACAGATGACGGAGAGTGCTGGCATTAGCTGAATGTCATCTAGACTGACTGTCATGCGAGACAGATGCTATTTCACAGAAGGGTGAATAAGTCACTTTCATTGACTATAAATAAGTTTAATAAAGCTCTTTCATATGGGTTTACTTAGATTTATAAATGATGTGAAATATGAAAATTGAGTGAAATTTCAACGCACTGAATCGTTCCATTGTTCTCAGTGAGTCACACAAAATTAAATTTAACTTCATTATTATTGTTATGGAGCAAAGAAAGTTATTGATTTGTGCATTAAATGATAAAACACAAAACACACACTTCTGGTTGTTCATAAACAATCCGAGTCCTCAACCCTATTTTTAGCATAAGCATGCTACTCCCATGCCACTTATGTATGCCATGATATGACTTTAGACAGCTTCCTTGCCAGCCATTCAAAAATCTATGCATTCTGAGAGCCACAGCAGTCATTTTGGCACGACATCCAAAAGTAAAATTGCTGTAGCACTGTGGTGGTACTGCAGATCTCCATAATTTTCTTGATTCCTTGATCTGTGTCCATCTGCGTATCTGATGGCTCGCCTGCAGAGTCTGTCTCTGTCATTTGTTCCAGCATGTCACCGTTAAGTCTCTGCTACTCTCTGGGAACATGGACCACAAGAAACCCTGGGAGGGGTGTAAGTCCTCAACGCTCTTTGAATACATTTTAGGTAGTTTGGGGTCAAAGGGAGCGAGATAGATGAGAAGAGTGGCATGGAAAGAAACAGACCCAGAACCATGAAGAAAGCTGAATGGTAGAGAAAGAGGGGAGAAACAGGGGAGGTAGTAGGAGCATTTTAGTGGAAATATGTTCTTAATATGAGCCTGAAATTCTTCCGAACAAACAGTAATTGGAAAAATATGAAGGGGAAATGGTGAATTTAACAATAAAAGCCTTTTTGTTCCTCTTTCACAAATGCAGCACACTCCTGACACCCACGTTTGCCAACTGAGTGGCTGAGACATCTTCACATTTAAATACCGTGTTGCTTTTCCACATCAGTTTTTTTAATCACAACTACGGCTAGGTAATGTACATGATAACATATGTACAAGGACTATAATAAGATGTGTATGTCTTGTATATTTTTGTGTGTGTATAAATGACTGTGAATGGTTGTGAGTGTGAGAGAGAGAGTGTGTGTGTGACTAGTAACTTTACAATAAAATACACAATAAGTGAGAAGAAATGCAAAAAACAACAACAAAGAAGTAGGTATGGTTAAACAAACCAACCAACAAACCAAACAAACAATAAAAAATAGAACAACAACAAAACAATTATTAAATGATTAAAATCCTAGTTTTAGCAGTTATATTATTTAGAAAGATACCAAATGATAAAAATCTATAATCAGAGACTGATTTTATTTTTTTTGCTAGGTAGCTCTAATGTCTCAAAAGCTATGTTTGATCAAAGTTTCCAGCAGGTACTCGTTACAATGCGAGTCTATAAACACAACATGTCATGACCTCTCTTTTTCACCTCATGCTCTGGTTTATTTTTGCCAAAACAGCTACAGAAGCAGCTTTACTGCAGCCATTGTTTTTTTCATATGCCAAACAATTTGACCAGACTCCTGCTAGGCTACTGACACATTACATCATTCAGTCCCTGCCACTTATCCCACAGAAATTTGTCCCGAACGGCCGTAAGACTCACTTTATACAGCAGGGGTCATTAAATGCGCAACCAAAAAAGACACTTATGAGGTTGTAAAGCTACCTCATTGTAAGTGTTTGCCCTAATGGCTTCCAAATGGCCAGGGCTCATCTGAAAATGATTTTCACATCAATTTATGACATGTAAACAAAGGCTCAGGCCAGCGGAGTGTGAAACCCCGTGTCTTTGTGTTTGTTTTTTTGCCAGGATGAAAAAAAGGAGCTACAGTAACAGCAGAAGTCAGGTGTTAGAGAGCAAACATGTGATCTTGCTAAAAGACTGAAAGGAAAATAAAATGTTTGTAGTGGTGACTGCTTATTTTGAAATGTTAGAAAGAAAAAGGACTTGGCCAATTTTTTTGTATGTTTACACAGAGACAACTTGGACAATAAGGCTGATTCTTAAACTGATTAAATGCACCTTGTGTAGTTTCAACTACTATTTTCGCATCCAGCACCCTGGTAGCAGGTATATTACACATTTCATATTTTGTCATTGATCCAAGAATAACAGCAATGCACTTGGAAAAGGTGTAGCTGCTAGCTAACACACATGGATGTAAACAACACAAGTGCTTAAATATTTTTAAAAACCTGCCCTCGGGAAGGAAGCAGAAGAAATTCAAACAAAAGCACAGTGTGTTTTGATAAGAAATGCCTAGAGTAAAGATAATTGTGTTATTTTATAGTTATTTCTTTAAGGAGAGCCAAAGATGATACAAGATAACAGGCTGTTGAAAGGGGCACTCTATAAACACCTAAATATAGGCCTAAAAACTTATAAATATCTGCATTTATAAATGTTTTGACATCTAAAGACAGCACATAAACTTAAAACAGTTGATATTTTGACAACCAGCAGACATGGGACAACATTATTCTTCTGTTATGATTCGTTCTGTTTTATTGTGGAGAACTTTGCAACAGCGTTTTGAAAAGTGCTGTATGAATAAAGTTTATTTTCTATATTATGGTCACTATTAATTAGGTCTTCTCTTGACCTAATTTCACAATGTATACATGCTAAATCTTTATGCTATATTTTTACTTAAAATGGCATTTGTTTTTTTTATTTCACACTTATTCATTCAGTTATTAACACCTGTAACTCATCAGCTAACATACAGACTCTGTGTGTGCACTGATACGGATTTCTAACACATTGTGCTCTTGCTTCATCGTCTGCTTATAAATGTGAATACACACACTCGGGTAAACACAAATGATTTGCCTGAGTCTCCAGTGTTGGTGCAGCAGGTCAGATATCAGACTGCAGGTGGCAGGGTTAAACCTGTAGCTCCTGCCCAGGCTCCTCCCCTCTGCTCTCCACCCTGCATGCCTGGAGGCTGAGAGGGCGGCTCGGGGCCGACTCATGCCATGCCAGAGATTCACACCGGCAATTTGAGCTGTCAGTGTGCTTATGAATCACCTGGCTAAGGGATCATTACTCCAGAAGATTTATTAGAAACACATAGGCCAAATTTTCATTCTAAAGCAGCAAGTTGAGGAGCCCCTGAGGGGGTTGAGGTGGGAGGTGGAGAACATGTGAGAAAAAGAAAGGGGGCTAAAAAAAAAATGGGCTGATGACGAGTATGAAGCTATAGAGGTGGTTGGAGGGCATGATAGTGTTGTGGTGCTTGTCAGGATCGTTTTAATCCTGGCAAAGTTGCATAACAGCTGAACACAAGAATCATATATTTACAAATGGAGGTGATGCAGAAATAGATTTGGAAACTGGTCTCATCCTAAAACAAACGCAGGACGTTTGCCCAGTGACTGATTAGCTGTGCAGTCGGTTTTAAGCATGACTGCACTTCAAAGAAATATTCTGAGACAGTTGTCCTGGATCAGAAAGAAAAACTGCTAAGAGCTAAATGCACAACAATACTTGGTATTGCCTCTGGTATCAAAACAAGACGGCTTTTAGATATTAGAATAACAAAGACATAAATAGAGTTGTGTGCTTTTTTTTTTTTTGTCCTTCACGTCGTTAAATACATCAGCTTGTAAATGTGTGCAAAATAGTTTTAGCTGTCTTGTGCTCAGCAAAACGTGCTGCTGTAAATTGTCCGTCTGTCTAAGATGTGTGCATGTGACTGAGCATGTGCTTTTGTAAACTTAATACTCAGTTTGTGCTGACTATTTTTAAAACAAAAAACACAGTTTAACAGCACTTATTTACTCCAGCAAACTGGGGGGAATGTGTGACGAAGACAAAAGCATATTTTTGCCTTCAAAAACACTTTTTTTTTTTGTTTGTCTGTAGCTTCGAGGGGTCAAGAGCTGTGTTCAAAAACACCACTGTGAAGGTTTTTCATTATTCCTAACCTCCTATTCTCTCCATATTATCCCAGCTAGTCTAAAGACATAAGCCAGCATTTTTTTTTTTCCAATTGTACTTCTCTAACCTTCAGGCTACATCCACTGTGGCTTTAGATTTCTTCCTTATTGTTGCAAGATGGCTGCAGAATAAGTTTGAGGAACATCATAGTCTAAACAGCATTTTACAACAAAACAAACCGAAGGAAGATTTCTACGATTTCCTAAATGCAAAGTACAAAAAAAGAGGACATAGCGGGAAAGAAAGTGAAAAAACAGGGCCACACAGTACATAAATGAACACCTTTTCCACAGAAGTCATAGAAACAGCCTCCAAACCTCAGAACTAGTCTGAGCAGCTCCTGATTGCTCCTATAACAATCCCTATTAAGACGGCGTGTTAATGAGTCAGTGCAGCCTCTCAAGTGTCCAAGTGCCTGAAAAATCGTGTTGCAATACCTGTCAACCGTCTCTCTGCGTCCTGTCTCCGTCTCACACCTTTAATTAACTCCCCTCATACTTTCAAAATCATGCCTGTCACTCTCTTTTTCTGATGGCCACCAACAATCGTTCTCAGTCAAATAAACCTCAGATTTATTTGTTTCGGTGATGTAATCTTGGATCTGTTCCAGTGTGAAGATTAAGCTTTTTTATCTGTGCATACATGTGTGTGTGTGTGCATATTTGTGGATGTGATGTTTAGGGACCTTCATAATGGTGCTCACTTTGGCTGTTGCAAAGGTTGAACATGTGACTTTGTGGGTTTTTTCTCTTTTTTTTAGTTTTTGAAAGACACATGACTCTTCCTGGAGGCGCCATGCCAGTCTCTTATGGGTCGTGTCTGTCGCAGAAGTGGACCAATCACAGGTTGGATTAAAATGCAGAATAACTGAGGTGATTGGCTGCATTCAAAATTATACAAGTGGTATTTTTTTTCTAGAGCTGAGTACAAAAAGGATCGAATGAAGGTTTTGTTTTATTGGAGAAGTTTTGTCACTACTTGGTACTGGGTCACTATGTGTAGTGTTTAATGTGTAGCTGCTCATTGTCAGTCTGAAACTTTGGCAGTCTGCTGCTGCCTGTTTCTGCAAGGATATTTTTGATAAAGAGATTTTTTTATCTAAACAAGGTTTTCCTGGCTAAATAAAAAGGTTTTTTTGTTTTTTTGCTTTTTTTTAAATCACTCACAACCTTAAAAGAATCCCACAGTGACACCCAGCCCTTCAAGTGACTGTACCTTCGGTAAGATGACAAGCTGATTGAGGATAACTTGAACTTAAGTTGTAAAGAAAACAATCAAACCAACATGAGTACCAGCCACCGGCCAAATGCTGGTAAAATATGAAGGCGGCTGGTAGATTTAAGACATAAGATGATTATTTACTGTCTGAGGAGGTTGATGAATGTTAGCATTCATATGTTAGCAGCTGGTTGAAATTTGCAGTTTTAAAAACTAACTTTTCTCCTTAATCACACCAATACTCATTTCAGGTAGAAAGCAAGTTATTAACCAGCCAGTTACACCAGTAAAACACATATACAGACACACATGTATGTTCAATAGCCTATGGTGAATGTACTTAGCAGTGTGACGTGTAATAGTGATAGAGAAAGACAGGCTTGTCTCTTCTCTCCGTCCGGCAACGTCGGCCTCTCAGACTTCAGCAGGAGGCTGTGGGGTCTGACCCCTGTGGTTTCTCTGAATCCAATCAGACACATGTTGGGCCCTAAAGACCAGATACCCCAAGATATTTTCAAAGGCTTTACGACCCTGGTAAACCTCAGACCTCACACAAACAGGAGATGCTGTATGGTGTAAAGCACAGAGAGATTAAGAAGGATATCATAAAAGGAACTCGTGAAGAGGGGACATTCAGGATAAATATAAAAAACCATGTGAGAAAGCAGAGAGAAAGATAGAGAGCCTCGAGAAAAAATAACTGGAAAATTGTCAAATAAGATACAATGATAGTGCCGCACCCTGAGGAGATACTGAAGCACCATGTGGGTGTCATGGCAGATCCTGGCGTCCCTCCCAACCTCAGGCTTTTTTTGTTTCTGCTGGTCAGCCTGCACCTCACCAACTTAAGAGAGGCAGCAAGTCCTTCGCTGTAGTGTATAAACCCCTCTTTAGCCAAGGGGTTCACGTTGTCTATGGACATCAAGAAGAGCTCTGCGACACTTTTCTGTTTCACAGTAACACAATCAGCATTAGACACTGAAGAAGCCATGTTAGCATGGAGGCTAAAGGGTTTTTATCAAAACCACCCTTCAGTACCTCACATAGCAGCTCCTCTTCATCTTTAGCTCTTTATTCCTTGTTGTCTTGTTTAATGATCAATACTCGGTCCCTTTTTAAAATTAATTTTGATTATTTTAATATACTTATCATAAGTGACCTCTCAGTGGGGGAACTGACCTCTAAGACTTGTAAAAATTTAAACCGTTTCATCACTTTTCAAAAAAGTGCCCCTTTTTAAATGACTGGCTGGTTATAAAAGCAGAACTAAAAGGGAAAATCTGGTATTTTATCCTTGAATTATTATGTAATAATCATGACCCTTCTAATCATAGTCAATTTGCACGGACTGCTTTGGTTTGAGGGATTTCATAACTTTCTGCCTACATTTTCTGAAAAATTCCTCCAGTTGCATCAGGATACCACCAATTATTCTCACCAATTTTGCAATAAGTCTTTCTGAGTTACTTGTGCGCATGGCTTGTATCAAGAGTCACACTTTTGCAGTCTTAATGGTCATGTTGTGTAATATTTCCTGGCCGGGCAGCTCCCTGTGAGTCACCACACACTCCGCACTTACTCACTGGATCTTTGCTCATTCACATTTTCTTTAATTTTTCATCCACGTGAAAGCACGTCGTTGTTCACATTTTCTGAAGACTAATGACTAAACTCAAGCATAAAAAAAAAATTTTCAAATGGCATGACTTTGTCATAGTGAGATCCTCTCCTTTTTGACATTTCCACATATTCCATGTCAGACATCAGAGAGATAGAAAAGACAGATGAGGCATACCAGGAACTCAAGTAAGAGTGACATTTCAAAGCTGGCCTGCAGAGATCTGCCAGTAGATTTGTTAGTGTCAACGCCACGAAGCTCTTATCAAGGAATCTGAGAAAAAAAAACACAGATACTTGCAAATCATGTCAGCACACTGATGAGGCATCTTCCATTTAAAAATATAGATTTTTAGTTTACAACATCAGCTTTAGACAAAATTATTTACCCTGGTTACATTATGTTTTGTCTGAATTCTTCAATCTTAATTTCTTTTTCTCTTTGATTGATTTTGATTTTAAAAATTATATATATTGTAATAGTATTAAAGTTTTACATTAGTCCCAAAATTAAAAAGTTATTGCACAATTTGTTAATATTATTATTTTAGTTACTGAAAATTCATAGTTACATTGTATAAAATAAAAACAGTATACACATTAAAAATACCAGTAAACAATTTTTTTCACTTATTATCCTGTCAAATGAGTCAAACACTGTGGTTCAACACCTCTGGCCAGATGTTGTATTTGTATCAGAATCTTTTGCATCAATTACATTAATTTCCTCAGTTTCTGTCTGGCTTCATATGATTTTGATTTTGATTTAAAGAGTCGAAATAGTTAAATAAATTCCATTTTCATTTGCTTTGTTGGCCTCTGACAGCAGTGAAGTGACAGATTTGTTTGTCTGCCTGCGGGACAGATGCAGATGTTGAACTTGTCAATGAAAATACTGGAAGGTGTGAGACAGATGATTGGTTGTTGGTGCGGTTCTTTCAGAAGTGTGAGGAGGATTTCGTTGTTTCACGGCTCACTGCCTAGCTTTCAAACAGATGTGTCTTAGTGCAAAGCTGCAGATGCTTCAAGTGCTCAGTGAGATATTGGAGGTTCATTTGGGTGTGTTTGATCCGCTGCAGCAGCTGAGCAAAACGCTCCAAGAAACAGTTCAACTGAAAGTAAAATTAATTCACCTCCATGCTGATGGAAAGTCATGTGAAGTTTTTTTTTTTTAGTCCACAAATATTTCTGAAAGTTTCTGGGATGCAGACAGACCTTAATTGCTTTGGTTCAGCAGATGGGGAAGCCAAAGCCAAACCTATAATTGTACACCACCAAAACACACACTTAGCAACCTAACAAAGCAAAAGGAGGTGAATTTGTAATTACCACAACTGTGCAGGTGGAGAAAAGGGAAGCAACACTCAATTAATGGATGACTCAAAGGTATTTAAGTTAATTTTTTGTCATGGATAGTTAACCTATTCAGGATACCCTTATTCATAATAGATTGAGCATTTTAAAACACCTCTGCACATGTTTTCCCACTAAAGTGGAACCTGACAAACTTAGTACAAAGCAGTTTTCCTGATAGATTTCCAAGTGCCAGGACAGAGAACAAGGCAGGGCTGGTTTTTAAGGAGGCAGGGCTGAATTCAAGTTCTGTAGCTCTATTACAAGTTTATTTTAATTAATCACTAAGAGCCTTCTCACACTCAAACCCTCGCCTTTTTAATGGATGAAAATGAATCACTTTGCTGATTCAAGCACAGTTGTGTTCCAAGTCATCTGTTTTGATGTAAAAGGGATTTAACAGGATTTGTTTTAAGACAAAGTTTTGGCAAATAGTTTTATATCATTTCCTGAAGCACTTTTTCCCACCCTAAAAAAAACACTTACATTTGCCATAATTGACAAAAATTGAAAAAGAAAGAAAGAAAGAAAGAAAGAAAGAAAGAAAGAAAGAAAGAAAGAAAGAAAGAAAGGAAAGAAAAGAGAGAATAAAAGAGACTACAACAAAGAATTGTGAAAAATAAACAAATGAAATATCCCTTTAAATACTGAGGGAGCCTTTAATAGGAATAATTTAAAGCAGAGCATTAAAGGCCCTAAAATGGAATAAAACTTGTTTGTGGAACCTGTGAGGTCAAATTTAATTTTCTGTTGGTCCAGAAACATCAACAGGTCAACCTGCCAGCCAAGAGTGGGGCTGACAATTTCAACTTTAATAAATATTGTTCACTTTTGTCATTAAGGATGCAAATATAATAATATAATTTAACGATTTTAGTTGTTTTGCATGTTTTTTCTTTCAAAATTAGCTTAAAATTGCTAAATGCAAATATATCTCTTCAGGGTAGATGGGGAGGCTGTGATGACTGGGTGAAAAAGTCAGAGGTTAAAAATGCGTTTTATGCAAATTGAGTAGTTGTGTTGTAGTATTTATACTTGAGTAGAAAGTTTTCTTCACCCTGGGAGTTGGCTGATAAAAGAGAAGTCATGTGTAAAGATTACTGACTGTCCCTTTTATCTGCTCTAATTCAGTTTGAAGCACGTCTAGTTCTGACATGTCGCAGTGTTTTGTGCTCTCTCTCTCTTTCTGCCTCCCTCTCTCTCCCTCTCTCTCCCTCTCTCTCTCTCTCTCTGCTAAAGAATGCGACTCCCACTGCTGGATCCAGGGCTGGTTAATTGCTCTGAGTGAATAAGTCATGGATGGCAGCAGCAGTCCCCCGGGGCTGAGATCGTTTTCATCCTTCCTCAGCCTCACCGCCCTACTCAGGTTTTGGCTTTTCACCAGCCCAGCTCATTTTCAGTGGGAATCGCCTGGCTTAGCTTACCACTGTACTCTGTCAACAGCTGTTACACTAACCTGCCATCTTTGTAATTAAAACAGATATAGTCAAATCATAACGGTGCTAACGCTGCACGCATGAACAGATTCAGTCATGAGCGAACATACTGTACTTGTGATTAAATGCTTGCAGAAACACTCCCTCAGTTTGACCTCGAGAGAGCAACGATTTGTGAAAATAACCTTTATTATCTTGTAATCATTCAAATTTTGCACATTTTTTAAACTTAAATTTAATAACTGCAGCGAGATTATCCTTTTTTTTCATCTGGGTTGTTTAATTTACCAGCACTTATACTTAAATAACAAAAAAAAGCAAAACAGAGAAATCCCTGTTACTGCAAGATGTGCATGCATGTTTAAGACTCATTTAAAGGTTCAGTTAAAAGTTCACTTTATTTCATTTTAGATTGGCTAACATGGCACCACAGGTAGAACATTTGTTTTCTTTCAGATTTTGGCATATTGAAAAATGACAGATTTATTTCTTGATGTAACAACATTTCAGATTCAGATGGAAGATGGAAGATTTTTTCTGGTCTTCTTTATTTAATGCACCTCAATTATATAACTAGCTTTCCCATGTGCAACAACAACATTCTTCATTAAAGGTCACTGGTCTGTTTGTTTAAGCCATGCTTTTTGTGTGATTTGTGTGATGATTAATGTTGAGCAACAGTCAAAGCTTGGTCAGATTTATGGAACCAAAACTACTTAGATTAACAAGAGTTTGATAAAGAACATTTACAAATGTGATAGAAGTTAAAATAAGTTAACAATGTTTTTGTGGTTTAAAGTGAGACACAAACTTCAAAGCCCCACATGAAAGTTCTGATACCTGAACTCTGTGTCAGCAAATACAGAATATCAATCCAATAACAAATTGTTGAAAAGAAAAAAGTATATACATATGTGTGTTTGTGTGTATGTATATATATCAATACATACACACACACGCATACTCTTATACATACACTAGCATCCAATCTTGTATGGATGTTATTGATGCCCTTGCAGCCTCACAAATCTTATGCAGTTTATTAGATTTTTACTACTTGTGCAGTTAAAAATCTGAGTTGCATACAGGTGCACGGAGACGCTGCAGGGAAGAAGCAGGATCCTGTTTCATTTATAAATAAATGACGTGGTGTCGATTTGTGCGCAGACTTGTGCACTGACCCACATCTAATCCAGCATTTTCGGCAGTAATGGAAGGCATTTCAAATACTTTTATCATTATGCAACCAACATTGGTGAATGTCCTGTGCTTTACCCATATATCCACTCAGACCTCCTCCCTTTACGGACCTCACCTTGCTCTGAGCATCTAATATTGCAGCAGACGGGTTAATACGGAGTTAGTTTTAAGCCCCATGCATTTCATAACGACACACAGGGTTAGCTTTCGTTGTGGCTGTATGAGATGGTGAGGGGCCTGACAAAGTGTCAGTATGTGTTGATCAGGAATGAGAACAGTCTGCTTTGTTAAAAAAAAAAAATGCCCTGAGTTCCTAAAAACGTCTTCATGTGACAAAGTTGAGACAAATTGTAGTAAACCTTACCAAAAAAAAGTTGTATTTACAAGTACTTAAGAGAAGTCTATAAAAGCAGATGCAGTTTTTTATTATCGCCACAAATTTTTCTTTTGTGACTTCTTGCAAATATTCTACATATGTACATGTTTCTCATGACTTCTGAGGCTTTGATTGGTAAGCTTCTGTGTGTTTACATACAACACATACCTTCAACGTCTCCACAAATTTGAATGGTCACCATAAACCTTTCAGTCAGTAAATCAGCGCTGTCTGTTCGGTGAGTCATGAGAATCTGCAGTGTTCTTCCTGGTTCGCCTCGGGGCCGAGCTGCCAATCACTCCGAGAGATAAGGAGGCTCAGGCTGATGGGATTCTAACAGAGATCCAACTTATGGTAAATATCTCCCGACTACACTGAGCATCCGCATAGTCAACCTGTCAATCAGTCCCTCTGTAGCACCCTGGCCAGTCACGCGATGGCCTACAGCGCAGCTGAACTCATAACAGACCTCTAATTTGTTTAGCTTAATTAATTCACAGTTTAGTTTTTGGCTCTTTAAAATGGTGCGGTTGAGTTCGTTTCAGTTCAGCTCAGAGTTTTAGCACATCATCCACAGTTGCAGCAGCCATAAAATGACGAGGAAACAAGATTAACAAAGACAAAAAAACTTATTTACAGTATATTTCTCACAATATATCAGTCACATGCTCGAGAGAATGAGTCCAACATCCACGCTACGGCTGTCAGTCATACAGGTATTCAACAGGTCATTCAGTTGTAATTTAAGCAATGTTTGGAGTGGTTTGGTCTTTGTTAACCCTACACTCTCGTGCCTCGGGGCTTTTTCCTCTGTGATGCATATCATGTTGTTTATGGTAAACAAAAGCTGAAAGGGATTGTATCTGGCCACAGCGCATTCGTTTGACAATGCTGATTAGATGTGACATTAAAATAGAAGACAAAAGAGCATGAGAGGAGAAGAAATGTGTCATTTAGTCTCTTTAGCCTTTCTTCATTTTTTTTTTTTTTTTTTTGCTGTTGTTGTCAGTCCCTGATTAAAACAAAATGGTGGAACCCTCTTTTTTTCCGTGCCCCCCCCTCCCACAACTTCACTACTAGTTTTAAACTGTTATGACTGCCGCAATGGCAAAACCTAAAACAGCGACAATCCAAACTCTGTAAAGGAGACTATTGTTTCCTTCCACAGTGTCGTCTTTCTTATGCTTTGCCTTTTTACATTTTCAAATTATGTATTTAAATTTCAAAGCAATTCTTACCAGATGAGTATTCGCTCATGAGAGGTCGTGCATGCAGACAAAGAGAGTGGCTGATTTCAATTGTGTTCTGTCATTTCTTGTTTAGTTTGGTTTGCTCTTGGATGGAAGTGGGGGGCATATTGCAAAAAGTTAGCATGACATAAAAGACATGTTTTTTTTTTCCTTGCAGCATGCACGTCCACAGCATCACAAACACAGAGGGATGCACATGTTCTGCAACAAATTAAAGTCGTATCCAGTCGCAGCATCGCAGCTGCTGACCATGCAGATGATGGGAGGGACTTGCAGGGTATAGTTTTTTATTACGTTTCTACGGTGCATAAATCCCTTTCCTTTGGCCTAATGACAGAGCAGGTTCTGCAGGTGAAGCCCTCGGGGAGGTGGAGAGCAAGAAGGAGAGCAAGAGAGAGCTAAACACAGCAATAAAGTGCAATAAAATAAACTTCACAGAAGCACACGTGAGTGATTGTTTCTCTGACATTTCAAAATCAAGACAAGAAGCACAATCGAGCCTTTGTGCGTTTGTTTTTTTTTTAATAAGCTGCATTAAAAACAAAGTTAGACATCATAAATATTCATATTATAACATCAGATATATACTGTACATTGTAATTTTTGTGCTATACCACCATAATTATCTCATTCCATTGTGTTTTACTATATATACACCTGAAGCGATACAGACATGATAATTAGCACACAGCTTTAGGGTAATGCTCTCACGTTCCAGAGGCCCATGTTTCTGCCTCTCAGCGCTAATAGAAAGCTTTAGGTAAGAAGTGCCATTAAGTTGCAACTTGTAGAATAAGAGCTGGTGAAAGCAGGTCCCTTAGGCAGGGATCCCTGCACAGTTTGAGATCTCGTCTTTGGCCGAACTGGTTTCTTTAGCGAAGGAAATAAAAATCTGCAGGTTTAAGGGAGGTTGGGAGTTATTTTACCTGTGTCACGTTGTTATCGGAATGCAGGAGTGAATGGGGTCTCTACGCAGCTTATTGTATTAAAGACCCCTGTCCCAACCCCCCATCAGACACACACACACACACACACTAACACACATAGGTAAGTCAAAATATCAGTGGATGGCCAGGTCTTGGGGTAATTAAAGGAGATGGTGATCTTTGTAACCTCACCACACCCGACACTTAGCCTGGCATGTTGTCTGCATACAGCAGCCCAACCCAACCAGGTATACATGACAATAGAGAGGGTCACAAAGGCAGCAGACAGAGCCGGTGTGTTTGTGAAAGAAAGAAAGAAAGAAAGACAGAAAAAAGATTAGAAAGACTCGGTCAGCTTCTGACCCCGTCTTCAATGTTATCTGCTTGGAATCTGGTTGTTGTCCCATTATCGCTGCTCGTGTTAGATGTTAGATTCTTGCTATTTATGTTCAGTTGTAGCTTTTCTGTGAATTTTATTAGTCACATGTGAAACCTTTTAAAATTTAATGTGCCAGAGTAAATGTAGGTTACACCACAATCCACTTTATCCCATTTTTTACCTTGACCATTTCTCTCTCTTTTTTTAAATCACATTGTAAAGTTGATGCTAAATTACACACAAATTATATTGGATTTCTGCTGACAGACACTCTCTGGTTCACAGGTGAGAGACTTACCAGGTAAATGCTCTGTCTGGTGTTTGCAGTGTTCAGGAGGTTGAAAGCTTTGTGGCAGCTGCTAACACCAGAGGGCTCTCTTTCTCTCCAGTTTATCACCTGATGGCCACCGCTGCAAAAAGACATGAGGGTGAATGTTTCATGATGAAGATCCATGTGAATAATTATGGACCAAAAACTTATTAGAATGTAATTTACACTGAACTTGTTCTTGATTGGCATCATTAAAAACAAGGACAATACAAAGTGATGACAGAGGAAGAAATGAAAATGTTATTTTAAAATTAGGAATTAAAAGTAATTATGTTTTGTTTATGTATTTTAATAATTACCTTTTGTTTATGTATATTTTTAATGGTTAGTGATTTAATTTCCAGCTCCTCCCAATAAGACACTGACCCAAAATCTGCTTCAGATGAGAGCACATCAGTAACTTACATGTTTGTCCCCCAATGTCCTGCACTGTGAAGCAGAATTAATATGCTTTGTAAATTAATTTTCAAGTTTTTTTGCAGGAAAACTTTCAGTCAATATAGGTGCAAAGAGGCTGGATTTCCCATGATGACATCTAAGTATCAAATGTTTGGCTAAATTAAACCGGAAAAGACCGTGTCTGCAGCTTTTATAGCTGCTCAAAGTGTTATCCAAACAGCCTTGTGGATGCTGCTAATTGATTAAACTTTTTTTATATAATGAATGGGTTAGATTTGCCCTGAGCTCTGTTTTAATAACAATTACCACAGTCACAAACTGAAGCGTGTTAAGTTTAGTGGCGCTTGATATCAAAGCAAATTATCGATGCCAGTGAGAGACATTTCAAGACATCTTTGACAAATAACACTAGTGTTTAACGTTTCTATTTTAATCTTTGATTTGTTGTCACTGGAATAAACATTCATGCCTTCTTTTTAAAAGATCTGCAATTTATTGGTGCTGAAAACATTATTAGATACTATCATTTGTGAGTATCATCAAGATGACAGACTCACTTAATCACTGAGTTAACTGCCACTACAGCCACAGACGACAGACAGTTTTTACTAATGGCTGCGAAGGTGTAGCTTTTCATGAAGGCCTAATGCAGGCGAGGTTATAGGCTGTAATTATTTCGATTTGAGTGGCAAGTGGAGATATGAGTTTTGACAGAACTCTCTTAAAGAGGATTTGCTACATAAATGTGCTGCTGACATCTCCAGTGCACGTTTCAGGTCAAAGCCGCAAAAGACTTTAGGGTTGATAATGGGTAAAAGATAATAACCAGAAGTGGAGCTTCTAAAATTTTTATTTTTGTTTGCTCAAGGCTTCTTTTAATGTTGTTAACAACTCTTTTTTTTAAAGTCCTCTTTACACAAACAAGAATGATCTGTTCTGCTCCATTAAACATCCTTCAACATTTCTTAATTTACTTTTTAACTCACCAGCAGCAGCCACAGATCCATGCAGCAGTGAAGCTGTAAAATGCACTGTTTGTTGTTCCGCGCTGCAGCACGGGGGAATAAAAGGGAGCGCAGGCATTCCTGCCTGCAGCCAGCCAGCCAGCATGAGCTCTGTGCCCCCTCGGGCTCTCTGCCACAGCGTTTGGGCAGGTTACACACTTTGCCTGTTTGTAATTCCCAATGACAGCGCTGGCGCTCGGGGCCAGACCTGTAACCCTGAACGCAGCCTTCACTAACAGGCCCTGGAAATACAGAAAAAAAAAACACACACACAAGCTCCAGTTCAGGTTCAGTCTCTTGCTTTCGTCTATTTTCTCCCCTCTGTCTCTCCCTCTTTCTCTCAGCGTATCACTGTGGTCCGCTGCTGTATAAAGGACCAATGGTTCAACCTTTTTTCTGTCCACCGGCCAGTTTTCAGATCACTTCCCACTGCTTTTATTTATCAACAACACAATGTCATGTAGTTCATTCCGATGTGCCGAACCCTGCAGCAGAGACTGTTTATTTGGTTTTTGTCGGGAGCTAAATATAGAACAACCTGGGAATGATGTGTTTGTGATGCTCTGGTCAACATTTAGTGTTTGTCAAATTTAGCAATTCCTTTAAAACTTGTCAAGTTGAAAAACTCAGACAAAAAGCACTTTTTGTCATTTGAACTCAAAACCTTTGCAGCCTTTTTTTTGTTACTGTTAAAGAAATCAGGCCTAACACCTGAATATCATTTTACATGACACTGTGGTATTATGTTATGGCTCTGATATAATTAATGCCTTTTGTGAAGGAAGTCTGGAATGAATGTCCTCTAGGCAGTCTGCTTGTCAAGGGACATGAATTCATCTTTTTATTGTGTCCCCTTCTCTCTCTCTCGCTCTCTCATTCCCTCTGTCTGTGTCTCTCTAAACATTTTAATGGAGCCTGTTTAAGGTGGGAACATTGCACCGTTCCATGTTAAAGGTAACATCATAAAACATGACAGCCTTGTTGTTCTGCCTTTGCAAGCTGCAGTTATCTAAGACACCAGTGTGATTAACAGAATGATTTAAAACACTACATATAAAACAGAAAGTAAATATAATTAACTATATTTTTTAAATCTTATTATGACAAGTGACCAACGTAACTAAAGGACTAAAAAACACGGTGATCTTTAAGGTTAGAGATGAAAGTAAAGTCACTGTAGCGATGATGTGGGTGTAAAGAGACATGGTTTGTAAAACAGGTACACATCATATATATATAATGCATGTTAAAGTAATAATAGGAGGTGCAACATGTTTG
The DNA here is from genome assembly GCA_029814665.1 of Acanthurus lineatus. Classification (NCBI taxonomy): domain Eukaryota; kingdom Metazoa; phylum Chordata; class Actinopteri; order Acanthuriformes; family Acanthuridae; genus Acanthurus; species Acanthurus lineatus. Next base: position 8,027,898 of record JAPZDV010000012.1, on the reverse strand, counting down.
CTTGACATGCATAATTAGGTTCAAGAATGCCGTCATGCTAACTAATATACACTGAAGCACCTTATGCCAGGGTTGTTTGGTTCAGAGTAAAAAAAAGCAAAACCAGGTAAAGAGAAATCTTCACTGCAACAGAGTTACCACCTCTTTCTCTCTCTGTTTCTCTCTCTCTCTCACCGTGAACCTCGGTTGACCCCATGCAGACCTTAGGGGTGAGGATTTGACTCTGCATTGCCTGAGAACGCCACAGCATTTCCACCCTGATTAAAGCCGCTGCCAGAGTGAGTCAGAGCCAGACTTACTCTGTGTGCCTACACCCTGCCTCTCTGCCCTGAAAACTCCCTCTTTCTTTCAAGAAACATCTAAAAGGGGTCAAGATATACTATCAGTTGGGCGGCCCAGTCAGGTTCACTTAGCAGGAACATGAGGAACTGGATTCAGAGTCCTCCACAAGAAACTCAGGAACACCTGAGGCAGCAGAGAGGAATTCTTAATGTCACAAATGAATATGCAAATATCACCGAATGTCATAACACATGCCTTAGTCATGCTCTGATCTGAGAGCAGCCAGGATGCCAACTCGCTATCATCTCACCACTGATGCCCGAAGAACACAAGCTTTTATCATGAACAAGTGAGAATGAAGAGGTTTCAGCCAGAAACATACATGTTTGGGTTTAAGCATTTGTCATTTCATTCATGGAGTGAGGACTTTGTAACATTTTATGCATTCGGAAAGAAAGACAGAAATGAAAAAACATAGATTTTCAAAAAGAAAAGTGTAGCAGACAAAGTGAAAAAGACGGAAACCTGGTCCAGCATATTTTCCCCGCAGAAAAGGCCAAGACTTTCACCCATGTCACGAGCCTCTGGCAAAACAGATTCATCATCATCACCATCAGTGTACCCCCTCTGGACTTCTTCGTCCCATTTCCCATCATGCTGCTGAAAAACAGGCCTTCCTGTTCCAGTTCCATCCTGGCAGCATCATGAACTGATTGTAGAACAACATCGTACCTGATTGCGTAACTGACAGGTCTGAGCATTGCGATCCAGGGACACACCCACGATAACTCAGCAGTAAAGTACAGAATGACTAAGACACCTGGCCATTAATGTGTCTGACTGCTTGATTGCTCGATTTATTATTGAACATTTAAAATACACTCTGTGGAAAATCCGTTGTAATTAGTCACCTGATTACAATTTTCTAACTGCCAAGAAGCAAAAGATCTGAAAGTGTAATTAGGGAAAGACTGTAGTTAATAATAGAAGTTATTTTCAGGTCTGTGGCATAAACAGCAGACTTCTGCACCAAAGTCAGACCCACTACACACCCATCCACACCCTCAACTGCCCACTTCAGTATAAAGGTCAGGCTACTTCCTGTTGGCATAGGACATTTGCATTTGATGTACATCTGACATGCAGTATCGCCCACTATGGGTGTAATTCTTTGGATAATAGGCTTGGTTGCTAGAAGTCTTTCTCCAGTGAATGTAAACATGCTGTAGGTTGTTTTGTTTTATTAATAGACTACCGGCATTGTATTTTTGCATCTGTTCTTATTCATTTATACATAAAGTTTTATTCAGGCATCCATATTAATGTAATTTATACAAGGTATTACAATTTTTTTTTAGAAACAGAAACTTTATGTGTCGCTTTTCATAAACTGTGCTTCTACTTTATATTTGCATATGTTTTTGAGCAGGAAATCTACTTTTTGCTCTGCTGCATCTTTATCCCAACTAGTTGCCTCTAAAACCAGGGACTGAGTGCGGGGGGTGGGGGGGCATGCTGAGGGCATCTTTTCTGCAGATGCCATGCTGCCAGCTGTCTGGAAGAAAAAGAAGCACCACTTGTTTTCTGATTACGATGCAATGATGACAAAGAATAAAAAAACCCAGAACAAGAGGCAGCTTTCAGCAAGAATCTCTGCTCACATCTGGACAAGCTTTTTATATTTTGTCTTTGTCTCCCATGAAACACTGAAAGCCCCATCTTTAAAACTTTGTTCTTAACCTCCAGAATGAAGTCTGCAAACATTAGCTATGTTTATTTTTGATAAAGTTCATCTTTGACGTAATGGCAATTACAATTATTTTGTAGCTTTAGTGACCTACTGGACTTTAAAATCAAACAATTAATATTAAAATATATTATTTGATAATAATGAGTTATACAATAAATGTCGATGGAAAGTAACTTGTACTTTAAGTTACTTATTGAAGATGCTATTTGCACCAATTACAGTACATTAACTTTGTACTATGTGCTGTGTTTACAGGCTGGATGTCTGCTTAAATAGTGTTTGGCAGCAAAATGAATGCTGACTTAGATACATTAAACTTTTCCCATACTAGGAGTTAACTCATATATAATTAAAATTCAGGCAGCCTGAGTGAAAACAATGAATTTTAACTATATATGAGCTTTACACTCTGAACACTTCCTACTGCCATCTATCAGTTAAGACTGTGTCAAATGATTTAAAGCAGATTGGACAACATTTTTTTTAGCCGCACCCAAACAAAGTTATGAGAGTCTTGAGGAATCTGATGTAATCGGTGCTAAAATGTTACATATTTCACCTTTAACTGAGTGTTTACTTACTGTTACTTGAGTAGATTTCTGAAATACTAATTTTCACTTTTACCTCAGTCATTTTTGGGGGGATTTATTGCACTTTTGTTTTAGTATACACTTTTTTTTAGTACTCCACCAAAACAATGCTTGGAAGTTATCAAAACCAAATGTCACCTAATTAGATTTTGAGGATCTTTGTGAGCGCATATATTTTTCAAAACATTCACGTTTCTTTACTGTTTCGCTTGTCATACTTGATTTTCCTACAACATGTGAATAAAACCCTGTCTTGTAGCTGATTCGCACATGTCAAACGTAAATGTCAAATGTAAATCCTGTTAATCGTGGCAGCAGATTTCTACAAATCCTTTCGTGCACTGAGATGTCATTTTGGTAAGAGAGTTAATGTAACGAGAAAGAAAGTTAAGTGGGCATGTTTCCATTCTGTCTCTGTTGTAATATGTGCAGTTGCAGTGACAAGCGCATGGATACACAACCACACAAACACACTATGGCTTGAACACACACTCATAGACACACACACACACACACTCTCACACACACACTCTCTCTCACATGTGGATGGAAATAATTAGAGTAGAACAAAGCTGAAAAATTAAAGTGGGGAGGAAATGTTGAAAACACGAGTTTGGTAAATGACCTCATAAACACCCAGTGCTCTCTCTCTCTCTCTCTCTCTCTTTCTCTCCCTCTTTTTGTCTCTCTATCTCTCTTCCTCTCTCTATCTGTCACTGCTTTAAAACAAATTTAGTTTGTTTTCTCTCTTTTGTTGTGAGATGTAAATGAAGGACATCAAACGATTCTCCCTCCCTCCTCTCATCTATCTCCCCCCTCTCTTTCTCTCCCTCTCTCCCCCTCTCCCACTGTCAGTCCTGCTTGGCTGCTTACTCTCTTCATCTGGTCCTCATATGGGCTTCATTCCCCCCTACTGCAATCCAGCCCAAAACTATTTCCTTTTTCAATTTCCAGGGGAAGTTGTTAAATGGTTTCTGAACCAAACAAGCCTTTTTTCTCTCTCTCCTTCCCTCTTTTCTTTTCTCAGCTACTCTTCGTACAGCACGAGGGGCCCACTATCAGCCCTGCGTTGTTTATATGCAATAATGAACTACCAAGCAATAAAGCTGGAGGTGAAGAAATAAACATCTCCACGCTGAAATAATAACAAATATGGTGAAACTTCCCATTAAGAATTCTATTCTCCTACATAAATACATTTAATAGGGATGTTAACAAGGAAATAGAGCCATTACCAAAGTGAAAAGTGAACTGTTAAGTAGTTGGAGCGACCTATGTTACACCACTCAGGCTGGCACACACACACGCACACACACACACACACACATGTACACACAGTCTCTTTGTCCCGAGCATGCAGTCAGGCGGGAAGGCGAGCTATAGCCACAGGGCCAGAGAGGCATGCTCATCTGAAGGACAAACGCTAACCGGGCAGACTTTCCTCATCGCCCTCCATCCCTCTCCCTCCTTTACGCCCTGCTCTCCGTCTGCTCTGTGCCCCCTAACCTCGCTACCAGTGCGGAGAACAGAGAAAGACGGGATCCATAAATCCAACCCCCAACCACCACACTCCTCTCCATCCCACCCCACCCCACCCCACCCCGCCCGACACCCCCGTTTGTCAGCGGCAGGGGCGAGGCGAGGCGAGGCTGGAGGTGGTGTGTAGCAGGTCTTCAGAGTAAGCTGTGATGACAGGTGTCACTGAGTCTCATGGGCGGACCTGTGACGAGTGTCCTGCTCACTTACAATCCTCACTTTGGCGCTTTTCACAAGTCACGAACTGATGAGTGCCAAAAGAGGTGGTACGAGGATTCATTCGCCCGATTTGTGCTCCCTCAATGCTCGTGTGTGTGTGTGTGTGTCTGCCTGTGTGTGTGTGTGAGGGACACAAGCATGAGCACCCGCCGATGGAAGCGCATGCATGCCAGTGTAGTGCAAAGCGTCTGAACCCTCCCGTCCCTGCACAGGCAAACTTAGATACAGGTGTACATGTGCGCAGATCCACACACATATGCACACATACACATGCAAACTCCCTGAAGCCTGGCACAACACACACGCCGGCTGCCAAGCCAGTTTAGTGTAGTACAAGGGAGCTGCTCTGTCTCAGGGCAGGGACACTGCAAACAAAGCCTGTAGCTCCTCCATGCAGTGGGGTAAATTAGATGTGCTGCAGCAACAGAGGGAGGAAACTCACAGGCACGTCTGTCTTGTTTAACATGATGTACCAAAAGGCTTTGCCGGGTGCAGAGAGGTTGTTTACACTCCTTTAAGTCTCAGTCCAATGATAAATGACGACCAAACAACTTCCATTTGGGTTGTTTGCGTGTCTAAATGCACATTGCCTGGTGTTGGCTTTTCAAAAAGGCGTACAATCGGCTCTGTGAACCAAATTAATTGCAAAAAATGGAGCACTGACTTGTTGTTGCCGCTGCTTAAGAGCCAGACATTGCTTATTGTGGCAGGTTGTTGTTGTTGTCATGTGAGATCACAGGGTTCTCATGCTTTTTTCACACTTGGCATGTGATGCAGGAGGGAAAGATGGAGGAAGGCTGACCTGATGCAGGATAAACAATCAGTCATTGCCCAAATTAATCACAAAATATATTCTTAGGAACAAGGATGAAGCTGCAAATGGGGATAAGAATTTCTGTTGAACATGCCACGATTCAGCTGGTGATGCACATGGACATGTTTTTCCCTTCTCAGCTGTAGCTATGAGTAGGTAAATCTGTCGCAAGATCAGCTGTAGAGGGACAACCTTTGCATTTTTCTCTCCCAAAGGGCCCCTGTCTGCCTAAAGTGATGTGATCACAGCAGGACAGAGGAGCCATGAGGCCTGGGAGGAGCTGACCATTCATCAGATCATTGCAATAACTGCATTTCCATTTCAGTGGGATCCCAGCAGGGATACACATACTCATGAAGACCCTCTTTTGTACCTGAAGCAGGGGCTGCCCTGCCTTCTTTTATCCTGCAGCCTTGGTTGGAGGAGGATAATGAGCACAGGCCCGGTACATCTATTCTCCAGCAGGGCAGCTCCTATTCATCCACAAACCCTTCAGTGAAATCCCGTGTATTTACCGAGGGCCAAGCCTAGAGTCAGTCAGTACTCGCCACTCCTCTGTGTTCGCTCTCCCCGCTGCGGCACACAAACCGTCAAAGCCCAGTTCCACCTTTTCACACTGTGCCGGGCTCAAAGGGAGGCTGGCGGGGGGATGTGGAAAAGAGCTGTGTTTGTTTAAACATGTCTTTAAAAAGCAAAAGGGGGGAACTTGTTAAATGCAGGCCAGTGTGGCTCCACTGCACACAGCAGACACATGAAGGAGGGAAGCTGCAGCACTGAAGCTGCTGCTAAAGGCCTTTTAGGTATCACTGCCACTGAGGCGCTTCATAAAGACACTTTAAATGCCACCACAGCTCTTTAACACAGGTCTGTGTGTGTGTGTCTTTATGTGTGTGCCTGAAATACTGCTGCTGCTGCTGATGATGATGATGATAATGATGATAATGATTATTAGTATTGTTATAATGATTATTATTATTATTGTAAATGTCAAATTAAAAAGCAATTAAATGTGTGTGATTTTATATATTTTTGGAGGATTTTTATGAACATTCTATCTTTGTTTATTCTTATTTTTCGTTTTTTAACGGCTTGATATGAAATATGTTTTCTTGCAGGTTTTTTGTTTTTTTCTTTGATTGTTTTAGTTAAAAATAAGCCTTATTTTATTGGATAATTAAGTGCACGTTTTATTTCTCACTGCCACTGATGACTTTTGAAGTGAAGTGAACCCAGCACTTAATGGCCTTATTCGTCTCAATCTATTACATTTTCTTGAGATTTCCAAGAATAACTGAGTGTGAGTTAATACAGCCAGTTACATTTTCACTACTCACTGAATACAATTAATTTATGCCTCTTCAAAATGCCGAGCAAGTATTTACAAACCATGTTTTACGTAATATCCATGCAATGAATTCTAAATAATCCTCTTTTTTTGTTCCATTATCTTAATTTTTTTTTATATCACTTTTTTCTCCCACAATTTTTTTTAACTGAATCTGTTTGACAGATGCACACAAAAAATTCATTTGCTCTCACTTAAAATTCTCTCTCTTTTTTGTCGATGCAGCCTATGAGAGTAAACATGTGTTTGGTTGTTTTGCATGTCTAACAGCGGAGGTTTTTTTCACGGTTGACTTTGCGCGGCGCTGCAGGAAGACGCGGCCCAGTCCCGTTTGTCGCGCCTGGACTCCGTCACAGACTTGTCACCGCTTTGATCTGCGCCTGCTGAAGCCAGCGCCTTACAGGAACCTCCAGAATTAGGTTAATTTGCACTAATAACGAGGGTTTATTTAGTGGTTTAATGAGGGCTCGAGTGTTCTTGGTCACAAAATAATTAGACTAATGACGGGTCTGTCTGATGTGCGCCTTGTGCAGAACGAAAAGAATAATTGATACGTGCTAAACTATATTTTTTGCTTTTATTGGTGACTTTAAAGTAACTTTTTCAGCTTTAATTGTGATTAAAGGTCTATTTGCCATATAAATATTGAAATATATCCATAAATATAAACATTTTGTTAGTTATTTTTTCTTTAAAAAAGATGACCCTTGCATTAGAAATTAGTTAATATTTTTTTTGTTTGCATTTTAACAGACCTATTGTGTAAGATTTTACATGTTTTTTTATCGCTCGTCAGTGAAGATTTTTGCATGCGTACTGTCGCTAACCATCTCCATGCACGCACAGGACGCTGAAGAGGACATTTGCATTTATGCAGATTAAATTAATCTGTTGATCTCCGTGTCTGTCTAATGAAGAAAGAACCGCAGTGTGTTGATATGGATGTCTGTATGCATGAGGAGGACGGGTTAATTAGGGAAACTGTGCCTGGGCTCCCTGAAAGGTCACACTTCGCCAAAGGCTTGAATACATTCTCTGCTCTTGACATGCCACAAAGTGACAAGTGCAATGACAGATTTTCCTTTTTTTTCCTTTTCTTTTTTCTCTTTTTTCTTTTTTTTTTTAGTCAGGCTAAAAGAGAGAAATGATGATGAAAGATGTTAATTTTTTTATGTTTTATGTATTTCAATCATCCCATTCTTTAATTATTAGTCAAAAGAAATGTTAAATTACTTTATCTCTTTAATTTACTCCTTAATTCTCTCATGTTTATAATGTGCATAATTGAAGGCTCATGTTGACATACAGCCGTAATGTGTCTCAGATTTCACACTCTTTAAAATATAATAACATCTTGTTTAGGCCTTTTTTCCTGCATATGCTGTGAATGACAACACCCACAACAAGTGTTGAAAACAAGATACCCCCTTTTTCCACGAGTGCACTGATCACATCACAAGACCGAAACAGGGGTGTGAAACATTTTTCCCTGCTTCGTATTTTCTTTGGCTGTCACTTCCCACTTCAGCTGCTTTGTCTGATGGTTATGGCTTCCTTGTCTCATCACATTATTCAAATACAACCTACCTGACAGCCACGGCCACCGGCTGACACTCACACACACACACAATTCACACATGTGTGTTGCTTCCTTCAGACAGAAAAACGCAAAAAAAGAGGAATAAAGCCACACAATTTAACATCACAAAAACTTATATGATGACTCTGAAATATGTCCAAGGTTTAGATTGTAAGTGTTTCGTTTCATTGTCCTCCAGTGAACCTCTTTTCTTTGCAAGATCAGCCCGCAGCATCTTAATCTCTCTATCAATCTCTTAGACCACAAAATTGCTTCTTGATCCCCCCCCTAACCATGCTGTCGTCACAAAAAGTCTGTAGAGCATCTTTCATGGTTTCATGTTGAAGGCCACATGATTGCCTCTAAAGACCTTCGACAGAGACTCGGGCTTCTAAAAATATCAGTTCTGGCCTCCTGCTGGAAGAACCAGAAACCATTTCTACTTGCGCCAGATAATTTTGCTTTGTTGACAAGTGAACTAATTCTGATGTCAGCTGGGCTTAAATGCTTTCCAGAATCAGAATCGGTTATATTAGGTTTCTGTCTTTTTCGCTTTTGTTGTTGTGTGTCAAGAAAAAACTATTTTTAAAATAAAAATGTATTTCACACAAAGAATTGGAAAAAATAAGATGCCTATTTACATGTTTGCTTTATTTAACATTCAAATTGAATGTTATTCTCTGTCTAAAAAATACTTTAATAACTCCAAATTTAAACAAATAATTCCCTCATTTGATCATATTTTGTGTGTTATGAGGAAAAATCAATGAGATGAGGTAAACTGATTTCTTTGAATATAATTTTAAATCTTCTTTTAAGTTCTGTCGGATAAAAACATGATAATTGTTTTCCTAAATAAAATAGAAACCCTAACTTGTTCGAACTGTTTTCGCTTTGTTCTTCATTATAGTTGTATGTACCAGTTTCGCAGGACTGATGATGATCAGATGATGCTGTGATCATCAGAAACATCTCAGAGAGTCACTCTCCCAGAAAGCAAAAAACACCTCTGCTTGGTTTTACTAATGTGTGAGGAGCCAAAATTGTCTTTATCACAGCCTTAATTTGTATATTATGTGTGTGTGGATACATTAAGATTTTAACTGAGATTTTCTGTTGGTTAGTTAGTTAGAAGTTAGTTCTGCTGCACAAAAAAATTACAACACTGAGACTCCGTAGGAATGAAGGAAACTGGAGCAACACATTTTGCTTTGGTTTTGTGCTTAATGAAGAACATATTCCGCGAGAGAGTGTTTTCAGTGTTCTGGTAAAAGACACACACACGAGTAATTAATTTTATAATAATACAAAAGCTTGCCATTGCTGCAAAACTATACTCCTATTGTGAAGCTCGTATAAGTTGGTAAACAGCATGTGGTGAAAATTAGAGGCACCATCCGAAACCAGTGCCAGACAAACCACACAAGTGTCTCACTGTTTCTTCCACCGTCTCTCTCCCTTTCTGTCTGTCCTGCATTTCCCAACAAGCCAAATTTGCACAAAGACTTCCAAAGCTCGTCTTACCTAAACACCCTTTGGTGCAAATGATTGTTGTCTTTGTTGTCTTTTTCATAGAATACATCAAACAAGTTATTTCAATCAGTCATTGTGGTGAATTCCAGGAAAAAAATACAAGGAAAAAGACAGAAGACGAGGAGAGATTGCAACCATCCTGCTGTGACTGAGAGTTTTTTTGAAGTTTGAGTACATTAACCAACAGGCCTGACGGGACAAATGCAATTCTAATATACAGAAACCTCCCTAGGTATATAGGATAAATGTGTAAGTAGAGTACACACAGACATATAAAGGAGTTAATATAGTTAATAGAGGTGATTTCAGCGGTGGATCATGATCGTCCTCACTGTTCATTTGTGGAAGCATTTTAATCAATCAGCTCCTGCATAAATGAGTCAGGTCGTCCAAACAAACTCTTAATAGCGTTTTGACAATCGCTTTGGCATATCAGCGCTCCCACCGAGCTTTGTATCAAAAAAGGACCCGAGGGCTCAGATAGTAGTGAGTGGGCTGGTATTAACAGATTTCATACCAGCTATTGTGGTGCACCATGACTCGGGATGAGCCAAATCCCTCTCCGTTCCTACTTAACCAAACCACAGCGTCTCACTTTGTTTGAATAATATAAAAAGAGAAGTTTGAGCTGACACTGAAAATGACACAAAGCAAACAAGCACAGTGTAAGTGACACAAAGGATCCAAAAGATAAACATGTATGACTGAATAAATGGATTACATGTTCCCCTTGACAAAGTAGCTTTCTGCACCTCTGGGATTTTGGAGTTTGCCAAGTGTTGACTGCCACGCCCGGTCGAGTGAATAGATTTGGAGGAGAGGGGGCGTGCTGACTGATCCTTGCAGCTTTATGGGCAGAGTCACTGTTTCCAACTTTTTTCTTAGTGGTCATCACATTCATTTCATTAAGTCTGAGCAGTGTGAGCATACAGGCGGCTCCAATGCTTGCAACAACTGTTTTGACATGCCAGTTTTTATTGCTTGTTTTATTTGACAGAGATATCTCCTGCGAGAAAGAATATGAGGTTGGGCCTTTTAATAGAAACCTTTTTTTACTGGTTTGCTCAGCGCTTGGATTAGAGGAAAAAAAAAACATCTCTTGTACCTCCTCATGCTGTTGACACTGTTTTAAAAAAAAAAAAAGAAGTGAATCTGCAGGATCTGCAATGCAAATTGGCCCTGCTGTCGTAGTAAGGTGAGGACATTAGTTATATGAGAGTTTGTCTGTGTTGGCAGCTCCACCAGAGATCATGAGAGCAGGGCGCGCTGCAGCATGCCTCTGTTACAAATGCATTATTTAAAGATCTGTGGGAATTCGACACAGGTTCCAGCCAAATACAGTGCAGGCTCTTTTTTTTTTGTAGTTGGGTTGAGAAAACTTCAACTTTCAGTGTCAAATTTTTTTTTGGAACGTGAATCAGAAGCGGGAAAAATTGTTGAATGTGCGTAAGGTGAGGTGTCGGTTTCTCTCTGAGACAAACATGAGAGTTCAAATTTTAACAAAATGTTACCGTAAACCAACTCATCACGCTAAACAAACACACACCTCCGAATGCACACATGCGCCGATAACACACACACACACGCTCGGTCTGCTCGATGATGCCCCCACCACCCCACCCCACCACACCCCACCCCATCCCTCCACCCCCACTGTCCCTTTGAAGTGTGGACCTGGCAGTAAATTCTTGGGCTCTTTTATGCTCATTCCCATTTCGATTAGTGGGGTTAACAAGCCGCTGCAACTCAGGCTAATGAGACTGTACCACGGAGAGGGGTCATCAGAGGTGGGGTTGGGGGGGGGTGAGGATGGATGACTCAGTCCCCTTCCTACTGAGGACTTAAATGAGACGGAGGGGAATCCTTAACATGTGTTTTTATAACCCAGAAGCCTTCAATGTTTCAGAACCTGAAAAAGTAAAAAAGGGACGAAATAAAACACGAAAAAGTCCGAACTCCACAAAGGACATAACTTTCTCTCTGTGATGTCAAGCACACCGTCGTTACCTTTTGAAAGGGGGGTTAGTTGCTCTTACCTTCACTCAGTCTTTTACTCCCAAGCTCATCTCCCCCACCCCCTGCACAAACACACACAGATGCATGCACACATATACACACACAGATGCATGCACATACCTCCCCACTAACATGGGGGCCCTGTGCGGCCAATCCCGCTGGGGACAGATGGGCAGACAGAGAGGGGGGCCTCATTAAGGCAGGATGTACCAGGATGCAGTAAAACCTCTACTTTCCTTTCCTCTCCTTCCCCTTTCCTCTCCCCTGCGCTCTCTCTCACAAGCACACGGTGCTCTTGGAGATCACAAACAGATGGAAAAAGGAGATAGAATAAGATATCTCAACATCAAAAAGGGGACTCGTTGTTTCATTGAGGTTTATTCCAGTTACCTGTTCAAATAAAAAAACCTGTTTACGGCCATGCAAATAAGCGTGAAAAACACCATGTTGAAATGTGAGAAATACAGTGCCATGCTATCATACTGTGGGCTAATGCATGGTTTCTCTCTTTTCTCTCCTTTTTCATGCAGAGAGACAATTATGATCAGATGGCAGGCATAAAAGTGCAATAACATAATAGAGAATTTGTTAACATAAACAGCATGTTTGAGGTAACTTGGCAGCCCCCAAAATGGCAGCAGATGGTAGGAATCTAAAAACTGTAAACAATTACACCCATAAATCTTGTAAAAATGACATCAGTGAATGTTTGCTGACTTAAGTTTGCTCACATGAGAGTCTTTAATGTTTAAAAGTATTTTGCATAGGCGGAGGCTTCGTCAATATTTATTGTCCTGAAACACAATTTCTCTCACAATTTGTCCCAAATCTCTTTTGAGAAACTTAAAAAGAAATTGACTTTCTTTGTGAATTTGACTGTAGCATTAATTCAGTTTTCAAGATTTTAAGGCTCCAACTGGATGATTAAGAGATTCCTTGTTCTTTATGGCAAATATTGTTCATTTATTAATGAAAAGATACATATCATGTGTTACATAAATTTCAAAAATCTTGTGTGAAGTTGAATGCATGTCAAATAATCTATGATCTTGACCTTAATCTTGAATGATTCTTCGCTGTTAAGTCCAAATTTGTCTGGACTAAGTGGCAACCTGCAGGAACGAACTTCTAATAACTACAGTTCCTCAAATGGCCACTTGAGGCTGGCAATAAATAAACTAGATATTGAAGGCCATAATGCCTTCTAGAAGTCAAATTGGTCCGCAGACCAAATGTGGATATCAGCGTTGCTCTGTCCACTATTTCTCATTCTGTCTGTGGCCTAGACGGGGAAGAAGTGTGTAAATTGCTGTAAAGGGAACAGTTTTTATTGTAAAACTTAAACTTCTAATTAAAATGTATTAATTTTGTCCTGGTATAGCCAGCAGAAGTATTAATTAAGGATAAAAGGAAGCAACAATGTTACAAAATCTCCTACAGGATCTCTTCTCTTATTGCAGTCACTCTGTAAAATAACAATAAAAACAGGTGTAATTTTCCAAAATGTTATTATGACACAGCTTTAAGAATATTAAAAAAATTGAGTGTTTACGTGTCATCTTCATCACAAATCGATGTATGTATGTGGACCTGGACATTACATTGGAACGAAAAATAGCAACTCTAATGGGGCCTCATGGATTTGCCCCCCAGGCTCCTGTTTTCGTACTTAAATGCTTTGTGGGGGTCAACACACTAACAAACCAATCTGAGACTCTTGCCCCTGTAAAGGTTAAGTGTCTCGATCAGGAGGTCAGGCCATCATTTAACGACCATATCTGCATCCCATCCTATCCGGGTCACATGCTGGCGTGGAGATCGGCTGTGATGGCTGGCCAAGTGAGCAGACAAATGAGGAAGTGGTGAGAAGTGGGGGGCCTGTCTTTTCTTGTCTCCAGCAGCATCAGCCGTCCCCTCCCCTGCTGCGTCTGTGGCTGTCTGTAGTGTTGTCTTAATCAGGCCAGTCAGCGCTGACACACAGCATACTGCAGCGAAGCCCTGCACGGCTCGCAGTCCACTAGCATCCCAGCTCCTGTCAGTCTGTGCAGGGGGGGCGGGAAAGAAACCGCGTCACCCTTCGAAAATCACATTCTGGGACCGATGTGATTATGATATAGGTGTTTCTTTTAATCCTCTACTTGACATATGAAGTCCTCCTCACTTCCTCTCCTGCACCCATTCATCCCATCATCACCATCTATCTATCCCCCCCACCCCCACCCCCCACCCCACCCCCCATCCAAAAATACGAACTGAGTGTGAGACAGACATTCCCTTCAGGTAAAATTTACAGACACAAAGCTTTTCACGCCTGTTGCTTAAGGCGATGGAATGAACATTGATCTCTGCAGAGAGAAGAAGAGAGAGATGAGTGGAAGAGGAAGAAGTATGTGTGTGTGTGGGGGGGGGGCATTCACATCTTTCCAATGGAGGTTCCTCCTCAGTTTCATCAAGCAATACCTCAGGGGAAAGAGCAAGGGCAAGAGAGGGCGGGGGTTAGGAGGGGCAGAAACAGTGGACATCGGGATGATAATCATAATTTAATTAAAAGGTTACTCACCTACTCAGTCACTCATATGGCGGCGGCGGGGGGGGGGTTAGCAGTTCCAGTCAGCGAGGCCTATCACAGCACAGCCTAATTGAAGCCTGTGCGTCTCACTGTATGTGTGTATGTGTGTGTAATGACAACAAGGGGACCCTCAAACGCCTCCCAGGGGCTCCTCTCCTAATTGGTTAATTAATCCTCACAGAGCTCGTCTACAGGGCCGGGGGCGCTCAGCATAGAGAGGGCGGAGGGCGGGAGAGAGAGGTAAGGACAGAAGGCTGGAGGGATGAGTGGGGGGTGGGGGGTGGGGGGTGTTTGACGGGAAGGGGAGCAAGTTTGACAATGACATCAGCAGCAACAGAGCGGATATTATCCCTTAAAGCGCCACATGTTTCTCACTAAGTTGAAACAATCTGTTTCTTTTATGAGATCTCCACATTTTGACAGATTATAGTCTTTTTTTTCCTGAGGTTTAATCACAGTGGGGTAAACTTTTTTGTGCATCTTAAATTTCTCTCACATCTTTCTTGATCCCTTAACACCCTCTTTCTCTCTCTCTCTCTCTTTCTCTCTCTCTGTCCCTGTTCTCTCTTTCTCCTCCTCTTCTTTCTGTTTTGCAGAGAAGGGTTACACTGGGCTGCAGGGAAGGGCAGCCATGTATAGTGCTTCTCTGGATGATACTCACTGAAAGAGACAAGTATGTAATTTGCCCTTAGAAGCAATACAACACATAATCCACTCTTGCATAATCTGCTGGTTACATGGGGTAAAATAAAGATTGTCAAGTTTATGTGTTAACGCTGCACTTAAGAAGGCTGTGATAAGAAATTGGCCGAAGTGTTTCACTTCTGTGTTGAAGAGCATTTTTGCAAAAATGAAAGTAAAAGTTTTTATTTCATGGGGTTTTGGCCAACAGTAATTGAAATGAGAGAGCTTTTTCTGTTTATTTGTGTTTATTTTAACTTGTTTATCATTTTTTTGC
>JAPZDV010000012.1:7988048-8010631 GCA_029814665.1 Acanthurus lineatus | reverse complement strand
CTTTCTATGAAACTTTGTTCTGTAATTATTGCAAACTGAGAATTACTGTCCTCCTTAAGGAAACTCTTCCTTGCTTGTACAATAGCACATTTTTTTATTTAATGTCTTCAGCTGTACAAACTACTGGTATTTTGTGTTTTATGCAAAGTGTCTTACTGTGTATTTCATGCTTTGCATATTCAACATGTCTTTTTTTTAAAACTGTACTCCAAAACCACATTTTGTTGGTTAGTTTCTGTAGCTGTGACCCTTTCTTCTCTGTTCCAGGCTTCAGAGGCGTGACCCCCCCCTCGATTGTTCCCCTGGACGTTAAAAAACATGGAAAGGACCCTTGTCTGTTGTAGCTTAGATCTTAAGAGCTCAGTAAGGATGAGCCATGGTGGTGTACCAGAAAACATGGCCCGAGTCAAATCAAGCGCTCGTCTTGGACGCGTCCACCCCCAGGCAAGGACAAGCGCAGCACCGAGCAGACTGTATGTGACACGACAGTTACAAACGAACCCAAATGGACACACTCTGACCGCCCACACAAATACTTTGTGTGTGTACTCGGATGGTGGCACTCTACAAGCAATACGTGATCATGAACAGACTGTACATATGCTGCATGTGGACATATTGAGCGTAAGACACACAGAGAGCTCGAGCAGCGAAGCAGGATGGTGAAAGTTTTGTTCCTTCTGTGTGCACACTGTCCCCTGACAGTTCTCCCCCCTCAGGCCCTTATTAGTTCAGGTCAGGGATGTTAAAGTAAAACACATGTAGAGTAAATAGATACAAGTAAACGAAAGCAAACAGAACAACCAACTGTCATGTTTCTACTTTGGGAAACACAGAAACATCAAACTTTCCATTGAATTTTTCCATCAGTCGACTCCGGAGCCAAAAAGTTGAACATTTTCTCAAGTGTTCCTGTTTTCTGTGTGCACATGTGTGTGCTTATAAGCACGCATCTGTTTTTGTATGTGTATGTGTGTTTTGAAGTTAATGTTGGTATTCCGGTTAAGGCCTTGTGCCTGTGCATGTGTGTGTGTGTGTTTGTGTCGTCTTGTCTCCTCAGACATCAGCGAACAAGGCGAGGAGTGTCAGAAGTCATTTGGCCTCGATGAAGCCACACGGCACGCTGCCATTCACTTCGAATCAGCTGCACACTGAGAGATCCAGTTCAGCCTCGGGGGCATGGCCAGTGCCTCACACACACACACACACACACACACCCACATACACTTCTATTAACCCACCTCGTTCTGCCTCACAGACACACCGAACACAAGATCCCCACCACGCCTCATCACCCGGCCCCTGGCGACCCCTCTTGACCTGCATGGACACACACATGCACATGCACAAAAGATATGCATTTAAACACGAACACCTACAATCTTTATTCACACACACTGATTCTACACACACACACAGGGATGTCAAGAAACACACACATTTAATACACAAGCACATGCACCAGACAAGCGCTGTCTCTCCGGTTTATTCTCCCTCCACCATCTCAGAGATTTCTCTCCCTCCTCGCTGACTTCACTGTCTCCCTCCTTCCTTCCTCCGTCTCTCTCCCCCCTCCCTTTTGGAGATTTCAGAGAAAATAGCTGAGGGCCAGATTAGAGGTTGGCTGCCTCTTTGCGTTACCAGCAAAGATAAATATTCCCAGGATGACTCCCATTGCCTGGAGGATGTTTATGTGTGTACATGCTGCTCAAACCCCACCCCCCCAACAGACACTGACACACGTATGTGTGCACATGTGCGAGTTTAAACACACACATACACACACAGACACACACTCTGCTGCATTTCCTCAATGCTCAGCATGACACAGTAGATTGAGTGGAGGGAGATCGCCAACATTCGTCTGTCTGTTATCGGCTGAACTCTCTGTTACCTGTTGCCTCGGTGAGCCAGGTGATAAATGCCAACAGCTGCTCTGTGATGTCACTGTCACAGGCTGTGGGAAGAACTGAAAGATGAGGTTGTGTGTGTTTGTGTTTGCAGGAATCTTAACATTCAGGGACTGACTAGTTTACTCTAAAAATACTGCATGTTGTATTATATTTAAACTAATAAATCAATATTACAATCTGTAAAAATAATACAGGTAATCCAAGAGACATGATCATAAATCTTATTGCCTGATGATGTTGTAAAGTTAGAGCAAAGAAAGCATTAAATTAATATTTGTCTGTTCCTAATTTAATTCAAATGTACAGAACAGTGGTATTTTTAAATTAGTTCCTCTTTTCACTTATTTCCGGAGATAATTCTCTACTTTAATGTAACTATTATCTAACATTTCACTCAACAGTGACCTCTGTGGTTACAAGTTGTAATTACATGATAATTGCACATTAATTGTCTCATTTTCTGGGATTCTTCTAAAAAAAAATTGCTTCAAAGATATCAACTTTAGGTAACTTAACTGAGACTGCGCGTGAACAAACTGCATTGATGTATATTAGCTTTTGGTATAAAACTAGAATATGATGCTTAGTCACTTTAATAAAGGAGAATCATTAGACAAAAGTCTCTTTTGTATACATAATCCACGGGGGAATCATAGTACTATCAGTGGCGATACCATATCTAACTCCCTTAAAGTAAAGAAACCATGGTTGAAAAGGATCAGATGCAGAAAACAACATGACTCCCACAGAAGAATAGTGTCTTCACTTGTCATTAAACCTTTAAAAACACTGGAAATTGAGGCACCCTAGTGGCTTTGGAGTTTAACATGATGTCCATGAACAAGCTGAATTGTTCCCAGTTTAAATCCAACTAGGAATCTTTTCTAAACATCATTCCATATCTCTCTTCCTTTATTTCCTTACATCTATCAACTATTCCATCTAATCTAATAAAGCCATAGGATGCCCACATCCATGTACAGAAGCGTCATACTGGTGCCAAACTGACTGTTAAACAAAACAATATCTGTTACACAGCAATATGTATCAGAAGCTTTAATCACCACCAGGTATCAGTAATCAGACCACACAAAGTAAGGCTGCAGCAGCGAAACATCTGAGTGTACTGAATTCAGTAAATGTATGTTCTATTTCTCTCGCCTTAAACTTTTTATTTGTGGAAGGAAAGCTGTATTTTTTTCTTCTTACAAATGTTCCATTGTCTAAAAATAAATCATGTGTAATTTAATGCCATGCATCATGTTTTTTAATTATTGTAATATAATGACACTTGTTCCTGTTTAAACAACTCCACGATTCTGTGGAAATAAACTGTTATTACCCAACCCTGCATGTTTTTGTGTGTTTTTGTCTAAGTGTTTTGCACAAAGACAATTATGACTTGGCTTTGTTGCAAAGTTTCAGAGGCCAGCACTTATGTTATTGTGTTATGTGCATGTGCATGTGCATGCATGCGTGCACGCATGCCGGCAGTGGCAGTACAGCTGGCCTTGTAAACTGCTCTTTCTCCACCAATTCACCAATAAAATAGAAATTCCAGAGAAGAGTGTAGGAAGTATGAATCTTATCTTACCATTTAATCCTCAGTAGAAAAGAAGGTCAACAATAGGATATTGCATAATGCTTTTAAGGGCTGGAGAACTGAATAGGTGATAGCAGCAACCATATAATATCATTTCCTTATACATAACAGCAATTTAGCCAAATGAATGTCGCATGATCTTTACTAGAGAGCCAAAACATGTTAAAAAAAGGAGGAAAATGTGTTTACTTCTGCTATATAAAATGCTCTTGAATTAGGATAGCCATTTTTTCCTGAAACACAATGGGGAAATGTACGTATGGCACACTAGATGTCATTCTAGCAGTAGGCTTTTTCTTACAGATGTAAACATTTAACTTTTTGCAGCGTAGCCAAAAAAAAGAACATACACCAAAAACCAAACTGCAAAACAGAATCATATTTTTACACAAACATGACAATGTATGGGCAAGAACAACACACAAAAACTTTGTTTTCGTACTTTGTATCTTAACCGCCATTGTTGATGTGAATCCTCTCGAAAATGTATGTTGGGGCTACGAGGACAATAGAGGACCACAATAACTCTCCCTGGTGTGCTTTGTGTTTCTGTACTACATGATTGTTGAAAGGCTAATTTTCTCCTTTTCAGTCACACAAGACAAATCTTAATTTTTCTAAAAACCCAGTGCAAGTTTTCTTCTCTCCCACATTGATTTGTTCTATTATAAACTGCATCAGAGACTGTAAACAGTTTGGTTGTACACTGAATGTGGAATAGTGCCTGATAACACATCTCTCAGCAGTCTGCAGTTGCAGCTACAACAGTAATTAAGCTCTATGCTCACTTATAACTCAATTCCTTCATGACTCTATGGTGTCGCCACCAACACACCATCATAAGGAAGAGTAAGTCATCCTTCAGTATCTTTTTTAAATCTGTAGGGGATCCCCTGTAAGTGAATCTAACCTCACAAACCAGGCTGTCCTGAGCCTCGCCCAGGGTGAACCAACGTCTTTATCATGGCATCTTCCCAGAACGGTAATTACACAGGAGAGAAAGAGCTGGCAAGACTCTGCTCTGAGCCACTGGGAGAAGCCGGGGGAGTTCTTAGCCATTTTTGACGTTGGAAAGTACGGGTGAGATCTGATCACAGGTCAGAAAGTACATGTGTGTGTGTGGCTCCAAAGGCGGCAGACTTGACTGCTCCTCTGTTTTTAAGTAAGAGAGGGGTGCCAGACAGTAAAATCGGACCTTCTTTTAGCTTGAGGATGCAGGTCGGAAGGCTCAAAGATAGAAATCCTCACTGTGCCCGACAGTCTGAGTTTCCCAGGCCCGCTCTCATTCCCAGCCTGTCAAATACTAACACTTTGCCACACCCATTGGCATCTCACATGGATGCAGAGGATATCCCTTTAGCACCAGAATAAGAAACATTTAACAGACTACAATGTAAAAACATCCACATCAAAATAAGACCGCCCGGGGTAACTGCTTCAGGGGATGACTGACGTTCAGGGAACCAGAGTTCAAGAACCGTGTGAAATGAAAAGTGAAGCCTAAAGTGTCCAATCAACAGTCTTAACCTAAAAAAGTCGGTGTGTAAACCTGACCAAACCTAATAAAACTGCAACCGCTTCACAATGTAAACCATGTGTTTAGAAAGGCTTTGCACCAAAGGTTACCTTGTGTATCTTTAGCAGAGGTCCGACCGGCTGGGACGAAAACGTGTTGGAATTCCTGCAAGCTGCATGAGTGCTGCACTGTAGCTCAGCTTGACCTCTGACCTTACCGAAAAGCAAGTGAATATGTCATTTCAGTTCTTGCATAATTATAATCATTGCTATGACACTGTATTATCAACTCAGTTTTTACTGTCTCAGTTCAAATAGACATCAGGATAAACAGATAAAGATCATGCACATGACTTTGTCGAGGGATACGAATGAAAAACTTAACTGCTTTCAAGGGAACACTCAGAGGAAATTGGAATCAGCTGGAGATTAGAAAGTTAAGAATAGGTTCCCCTTAGAGGTAGAGTAAGAAGAGAGGATGAGGAGGGGGGCTGCGCAGTATAGCTCATGACACCGGTGTCCTGCGTACAGAGGAAATGGACTTATGTTATAAGCTCAGCTTCTCTGGTGAGCTAATTTACCTATTTCCCTTTGGACGTTTACCTTCATCTGCTATAAATTAGTAGTAAAACTGACTGCTTTCCCCTTATTTTTCTTTAACTGTTAACAAAAGTATTTCACTGGGTTTCCAAAGGGACCTTCCAAAGAGATAAAAACTGTGAATTAAACAGTCTTTTTATTTTCTTTAGCAGCTGAGGTTGTCTAAGGGTTATTTTCTGATTTACTTTCACACATGAAGAAACTTTCGCTGTCATATTTTTAAATAAGACTCATCCTCTTTACCTTTTTTCTTAGTTTTGTTAAAAGTAAACCTTCAGTATCAGCTAAATAAAGTTATTTTAACAATATATTAATGGGAATAAGTCATAAAAAGCAAGTAAAAGTACATGATCTTTTTAAGAAACTTTTCAAATCTTTCAGGTTGTCTTTTTTTGATCAGCTGGTGAACTTGCTGCTACTGTCAGGCTGCTGAGCAGACAGCTGCGCTCGCAGTGAGGCGGTTGGCGCAGAGCAGAAAATTAAGAGACGTGTCTGAACAAGACTGATATTTCCAAGCTGCACATTTTTTCTCCCTGCTTGAGAGTTCTGTCTGTCTGTTTGCACAAAGCGCTAAACACACACACAAGTGCACTCACACGCATACATTCATTCAGTCCCATGCACTTACACACACTTGTGTAATCATACGGGCTCTTATTTGTACTCATTCATGCGTGCATAGATGAAGACAAACACACACCACACAAACACAATAAGGCTGGTAAAATCTAGTTTTATTTTACGAGTGTCCATATTTTTATGATTGTAATACACTGTATTTTTACAGATTAACACCCTGTGCGTTATTATGTTTTCACAAAAGAAATAGAGCAAATATATCTGAATTTAAGAAACATAACTCCACAGAAACATTTCATACATATCATATCATAGTTTACATATCCGAGCTGAGAATACTGCAAAAAAATTTCATTTTAAAGATGTGCTGCAGTCGTCAGATTGCAATGATACCGCATGAAAGGCATGTTACTAGATATCAAGTGTCTAGTATCACACCCATGCACACGTGCACTAACAGAATACACACACACACACACACGCACGCACACACACACACCCAAAACAGGTGCTCTTGTATAAGGATGTGCAGAGTGTGCAGAGATCTGATTTCCCAACACTCTGACAGAACCTCAGTTAAATATGAAAGATGAAACATGTCACCAGCATCTCATTTTTCTTTCCTCACTTTGGCACAGTAACTTCCTGTTAATACAAACAGGAGTTTCATGAGAAAAAAAAATGTTGGGAAGTTTGTTTTTTTTTCTTTTTTTATCCTCCCAGGTTTGACATAAAGAAACTGAAAAAGCATGTGCTGTATAAAGCAATTTCCTAAGTATTTGTGATTAAATTCAAAGATCACACGTTTGAAGGGTGTTTAAAGACCGTCTTGATAAGTGTGACAGCTCTGTTTCTCACCTAACAATCAGATAGAATACAGCAGCAGTTCTCTGAGTGTAAACATGCTGATAGGAGCTTTATCACCCTCATATCACTGACATCTGGCATCCCTCTCTCTTCTTCTCCCTCGTGCTTTTTTATGTTCCTTTTTTTGTTGTCGTTGTTGTTCTTTTTGACATGTCAGTTCATCCAGCAGTGGTCACATCAGCAGAAACGTTGTCCGTCGCTGTCACGCTAATTTAGCCTCTTCTCTCTTTTTATATCCCGGATAGGCAGGTGCATGTTAGTGTACACACAAACACACGCTCATAACGCTGTCACTCACTTTCTCCCGCACTCACACACTGCAGATAAACACAGGGACACAAAGAACATACCTAAGCAGAAAAGACAGTAAGTTTTTTTTATGCTTTTTTTTAATAATTATGTTTTGCGTGAATAGATTTTTACACTTTGACGATATTCAAACACCTTAAACAAGCAAATCTGAGGTAGTTCAAACATTTGGGATTTTATTCAAATGTGGGTTTGCTTGATTTAACATTCACATTGAGTTCATTCACTTGATCCAACATGCATGACATATGAGAGTTTTAACTGCACTTCGGTAACTCGTTTTTTATCAGTATTAACTTTTCATCATTGGAAGTTTACTTATTTGAGATATCAGAAGGTTAAATTCTTTCTGCATCCGTTACAACGTCAGTCTCTGAACTAAAAGCACAACAGAAAAAAAGCTCCACTGTTGCACTTTCTTCCTCTTTTTTCTCTCTCCTTCTCTCTCTCTCTCGCCAGTCTGACAGTGGATACTGACACCTTCCATCACCACCTTTCCTCTTTATGCAAAAACAGGGTCATGGCTGGGTGCCACGGGCACATAGGCCTACTGTAAACATCACTCCTTTTCTCTCCCTCTCTCTAACACAATAGAGTCCAACATAATTGAGGCATGCAAGTCTGTGGCTGCCATATGCTAAACACAAGCTGGATAAGTTGTTGGGACGGAAGGGATAAGCAGAGGGAGAAAATGAGAAAAAAGGCTCAGTGTCTTTGATGCAATTAATTGGAAAGTCATTCAAATTTAGGCTTTAGTTCCTGGTAATCCTTTTTTTCTTGTCTACATAACTGTTAATTATAAATGATAAAGACATGATTAAAAGCTGCTTGTTGCATTCTATTTATGGTTTGTCGTTGATGTTGTTGTTGTTGTTGTTACTTTTTTTTAATCCAGTAGCCATTAGGCTGTCAAACTATTCCTATAAGTGTGACTACAAGTTGCTTAAGTATGGCCTTTCCTTGTCTGAGATGAGCACACCTCCCTCTCTCTCTCTCTGCACTATTCTGCACACTGCAAACAAGTCTGGACAGCTTTGTATCTCATCCCTCTTTGGATAAACACAGGCAGGAAATGAATGTGGTTTTACAATGATTCACTCCATACTGGAAGCATTTGCTTTCAAAGAAATCCATTCAAAGCAGCTTTTGCTTCACATGTTTACTATTTTCCCTTGCTTTGGCAGATATGTATCTTTTCATTTGGCTATTTCCTACCTCTAAAACGCACCTTACCGTTTTGGGTTTTGGTCGTAACTTCGATGGTTGTGTCTGAGTTTTAAAGATTTGTCACCATTTTCAAAAGCTTCTTCTGAAAACCGAAAATGTTACAAAACTTAAAGTATCCAATCCTCTCTTTGTTTGTCTGTATTTCATTTTGTCTATTTCTTGATTGGAGCTTGTGTTTTTTTTCTCTCCTTTTGCTTCATCCTCTTCCCTTTTTCACAGAATCCCACATTTCTACACGTTTCTCTGCTCTGCTATCTTTATTAGTGGAAAGTCAAAGTGCCTGAGGCCAGAGCTTAAACCATGCAGTACAGCTGGTTAGGGACTGTCGGCCGGAGTAATGAGCTTTACCTTTAGCTGAACCATAAAGGCTGGTGCCTGCCTATGGGCATTCCTGCTCTGTAGTGAGGACAACACACAAACACATGCACATGAACACTCGGTGCCTCTTCTTTCTGGTCGTAATGAGTCAAATTCTCCAGTTTTAAACGTTTCCTCTCATCATGTGCAGCTGAAGAAAAGGAACCCCGAGTTGTTGCGATGTCGTCTGGGCTTTAGGTTGTTGAGTGACCTCTGTGAAGAATGACAAGCCGTTGAGTGTCGACAGAAGTTAGTGTGCATGATTAAAGTGTTCGCTTTAAAGAAAGCCACAAGGCTGTCCAGCCTGATGACATACAGTAGGAGATGATGCACTATGAGCTGTGTGTAGAAATGTTAAAGGGAACTTGACGCACTGTGGGCTCTGGAAGCAGAAAAAGACTGAAGCAGTGCAAAAATGCGTGCTGATTTTGATGCGTTTACAGTCAAGTCTTGTGATTGTTACTGTGCTTTCCAAGCAATTGCGTGTAATTCCTACACAGTATGCATGAAACTCGAATTTAAAAAAAAACAAAGAAGAGAAGCAACTAAATTAATTGCTTGTTTGTTCCGGTAATTAGACTTTTTTTTTCCTGTGCTCTTTGCAGAGCCTTGTGCAATGTGTAACAGCAGAGGTTGGCTTCTTCGGCTGACCTTCTCCGCAAACATCATAAAAAATCAATACTCCTTTATATGAAAACCATTAAAAGCCTGAGGAAAAGAGCACAGAGGTGCTGTTTTCTCACAGCAAATGCCAGATATTTAACAAGTCAGCCTGTAGCTCAGCTTAAAACCTCTGCTAAGAATTTAAACCTTAGTCCAAATCACACTTTTTATTCTTATTTTAAGTAGGTTTCTCATGCAGCATATGACTGGGACATACTATTCTGTTAAAATGTTGTGTGTTGAACTTTGACTCTTTTGTTCAGACATTGTTTGCAGCCGAAAACTTGAATAAGAAGAAAAGATGGGCAATTTGGAGAGCGGCTAATGAGCTTTCATCTTGAGCTTGTGCTGTCTCAGCTGCTGAACTGATGTGACGCATCTTTTGATGCACAGAGAATTGTGGGTCAGACTATTCAGAACAGCATTGTGGCTTGTAGAGACTGCAAACTACTGTCTGACGCAGTGAGACATTCTGACATATTTGGCATTCTGCATTTGACATGCTATTTATTGGGCCATAAAAATCTTTTTCTGGCTCACATAATAGTACAGAAGTAGATGTATTGGAACATATTTGCTCCACAACCAAAAACTTGCTATTTAAAACAAGGTTTTCTACCCTTACATCCTTCCTTTTGGCATCTCCTTCTTAGATTAGAAGCTGTCTGATCATGTGCTGTGGGAGAAGCATTATAATGGCAGCAGGTGGCTTCAGAGAAACTCATAACAGTGCTTTATTAATGCAACATGGCTGTTATTGTGGCATTAACCCCTGTTTTACCAACACTGTCACAGGCACCATTCACCAGGCTTGGGAATGTAACATGTGTGGGTCAATGATGAGGCGAAGAATTGATGAACAATGAGGCACAGACCGATCAATAATCCCTGCTAATCCCTAATTCCATCAGCAGTAACAACAATAGGAAGCAAATGTTACTTTTTCGAGACATATCCGTTTTCTATTGATCCACGTCAGACAAAAATAACCGTTATTCACGTTAAACCGTTTGAGAAACACACACCTGACTGAGTCGTGACACTGTGAATGTGATCTGTTGTTGTTGATGTGCCCATATTCTCAGGATTTCTGGGTCTAGCAAGCCTGTAAAAAGTTGTGTGTGTAGAGCAACATTTTGTGCTTACAGGCCTGTTTGTTGACCAAACAGCTTGTTCCCATTACGGGCTCGGGCCTAGGTGAACAAGACTTGCTTGTATGTTGGTTAGCAGGGGGAGACGCCAGATGCTTTTCATTAGATAGATCAGCGGCGGCAACCATCCTGTGTAATTTATCTGTTTTTGTGTCAGGGATAAATACAAAAGAAGAATGAGCTCTTACCAGTATTGGACTTGTGTGCTTGTGTGCGAATGAGCTTGTTTGTGTGTGTTGGAGTGACTAACGGATAATCTCTTTCCAGTTAAGGATGTTTAGGGAAGAGTTCTGGGATGTGGCAGGTTTGGAGAGAGACAGGGAAAAAAAAAAAAAATATGTGTATCATTTTGTAACAGAGGCTGCAAGAAGGCCGGCGAAGAAGAGGCATGTTCCCTGAGAAACCGAGACATCTGTTGTCTGTGAGAAGAGAGCACAGGGGAGGAAAGCAGGGATTGAGTGGTCCCTACAGTCCCCGTCCACGCCGGCAGCGGCTACACTGCTGACTAATTGGTAAGAGGCCTGTGCGTGAGCGAGTGAAGGAGGGGTGTCTGGGTGGCAAGCCAAAGAGGAAGGAGGGACAGGCCACCTCATTCCCACAGGATAAGGAAAAAAAAAAAAAAAAGAAAAGAGGGGAGAAAAAAAAAAGAAAACAGCGACCAAAATACAGAAAAAGGACAGGAGTAATGTCTGTTTCCCCTCCTTCCCTCTGTAGCCCTTCCAGACCCAGCAGACCCAGACTCCAGACTAGCCTCATCCTTGTAATTTAGATTAATTTCTTCCACATTTTCCTCAGGGATTAAGCTGCAACCCACCCCTAACCCCCCCCACCTCCTCTCTACCATAGTTGCTTAATGCTCTCATTATTGAACTGCGTTCCCCTCACAGCCACCCCACCCCACCCCCCAACCTCCGCACGCACCAACATACTCAAAAAAATGCAAACGGTCTCGGCCTTGAGAGCGTCGATCTCGTAATGTAATGTCACCTAATGATTAAAAATGAACCTTTGATTCTCATTTTACCTCATTAGTGCAACTTGGTCTCCACTACAGTAAACTTAGAGTTCTTCTATTTTGTAATACTGTCACCAGATGTTAATTAAGCTTTATGTGGCATTTTAGCACCAATTACAGTACACAGTTTCAACACAGAGGTCAAATTAGAACTGTGTACTGTAAAGTCTTGTTGGTTTGCAGCAATAAATGTTGACTCAAAGTCAAGAAGCTGCTCTTATATTGCAAATTGGCTGAATCCTAACTACCAAACCACATAAGATCTATGCATTATAGACGCTGTACTTTATTTTGTAAACTATTCTGTAGGATGGGGTTAAATGATTTGAAGTAGATTCAACCACATTTTTAGCCACAGTTATGGGAGTTTTGAGAAAGTGCAGCAATCAGGGAGATTTTTTTCCACTAAATTTTGCTTGAACCTCTTTACCCTCGTCTCAAGTTTTCTGACCAACAAAGGTGGTGACTTCTTTGGAGAGCATCGCTGACATGAAGATGGATCCTGAAATGTTCGTCAGGATACTACACAGTGAACGCTGAATGTAAGTCTGGCAGTTTCTTCCAGACAGAATCTAATTTGTCTTGTTCTCCGACTGTACAGCACAGCAGGCGAATACCAGCACGGTTCACTCACTGTAACTCCAGGTGTGTTGGTTTAATGCTTCACAGGAGCGAGTCATGCTGGGAACAGACACAACTCAAATGTTCCTCAAAACAACAAGTAAACACTGAAACCAAAGTAAATCCAAGAAAATAAAGCAATGACATTCAGAAAATAAACCACATCACATTTTTTTTAGGTTCTTTGATTTATTTGTGTATTTTTTGCACTTTACTCTTTTGTACTGACAGATTCAAGTGGCCAATTTACCTGCACTGTACATAACACTGACTCTTGGCTTTGAGAAGTCTCAGTCAAACTTGTGCACATCTTTAAAAAGCCTCATAAAGCTCGTTTGTTTTCCCTTTATTTGGTTTGTGTTGCACTAAATTCTCTTTGTCTTTTCTGCCTCTTTTATCTCATCATTACCCATCTTATGTTTCTTTAAAAGTACATCGTAACTTCTGCTTCTCAACGTGGTATTTAGTGAGTTAGTTACTGCATGTTATTCATTGTGTCATGTATACTTTCAAGTGGCCACAAGGCCTTTTAATAAAAGACACTACATACTGTTTGAATAGTAAATCAGGAGCATAACCTCTTGCATATCATATTCCACTGCAAACAAAGAATTTTGTCCTTTGTCCCAAACTCGATGACTAACATCTGCCACAAAAATGTTAAGCTTTCAAAATGAGAAAAGGGAAGTCCTTAAATCATCACATAATAAGCAATACAACAAGAACTGGACTCCATTTGGACCCAAATCAAACAACCAAAGGACCATCAGCGTGTTCTTCCGCCATTGCCTGTTCCTGTAGATAATATTATTGTACCTGAAATGTAAGTGTGCACACAGAGATCTCTGAATTTTGGTTAAATGTGAACTGACACATTAAGGCCTACACTTTGCTTGCTCGTTAAATAGACACTTAAATGTCTCCTACAATATACAGTGTGTCACTACCCACATTTTACATCTGCTCGAGAAGAATTATGACTATAAATTAAGCTGGTGGTTGAACAAGGAGCTTTGATGAGTTTTCGTAGGTAGCCTGCACAAATGGTAGTGATTAAAGTGAAATCACGCACTTCTTTTTAGTAACAAGCTTTCATTTTTTTAATCTACTGACAGGCCAGTCTTATGTTCAAAAGTTGCTCCTCAAAAAGAGTAATGAAGTGATGATGAATCAGTCCAGGCTGAAACTTTTATTGGTTTTTAATAAAGCTGCAATTATCTCTTCATCTTTCAATCAACCCATTCATTCTTCATCCATCCCCTTATCACTTAATCTTATGTTCTGAGAGGTGCCCAAATGGTAAATCATATTAGCTAAAGATCAGATTTCTCCATTTTTTTTCCCCCGATACTAAGAGACACAAATTTTGCATTTGAGCAATCATCAGCTGCCCGTGTTTACTGAGCTGGAAATGACTTGACCTCAACTCCTGATTTACACATGAGAATCCACAGTCGTTGGTATGACTTGTCGCTTGTGATATGGGATGTTAAGACTATGGTTTAACTCATAAAGTGGTTTCGGTGGTTGGGAACTGCAACCAAGCGATTAGTCTGACTGCAAATGAGCCTTAATGTACAACAGATTTCAAAGGCAGTTGTTGAAGGGAAGTGGTTGGACTAAATGGAAATGGTGAAAAGTGCTAAGTATCTGGGAACATGCTGGGCGAACTGCTGTGAAATCTGAAGTCAGTATCGTTTCAGATTGTAGTGAGAAACATACATATTTATTATCTTATCTTTATTGTCTTAGCATCCGACCTTCTTGATTTTTCACTTTTGATTAGCTGATAAATGAACTGAGAGGATGTATAGAAATAGTTAAAAATTAGGAAAAAAAGAAAATGAAGGTGGATATAAGAATTTAAAGGGAAAAAAATTACAAAATGAATGAAAGTTCTTCATCTTTGCTTCGTTATTTCCTTTTTTTCCTGACAGCTGCGTCATGTGACTCGCCGTGACCTACATAGAAAGGTCATTCAGTCAGAGCTGGCATGAAATACGACCACAGTTCAGTGAATCTGGAGTTGACAAGTAGCCTTGAGCATCCTAATGAGATCAAAAGATTATTAGCACGTCAGATACCATCTTTGAAAATAAGAGAGGTATATGAGTTTCTTTTTTCTTCTTCTTTTTTTTTTCATTTAAGATGAAGAGCAGGTAAGCTGAACAAGTCTACGCTCGCCTCCTTTTCCCAGCTTTATTAGGTGTGTCACAGGTGAATTACTCACTATGTCTCACAGTTGAGAGGAAAATGTTTGACCAGTCACTATGCCGTCTTTGTTTTGTAAGAAAAAACACAGGATAAGGACTGACTCATTAAAACAGGTGCATTAAGCTCAGATTAAAAAACGTGATCACTTTTCTGGTAGGAAACAGCTGTTTCTTAATCACAGCTATTCATGTTTTTCCACCTCATAAATAACTTTAACTTTACATAAATTGAACCATACTTGTATATCTGGTTCACCTTGACTGTTGCTTAATTTGGAAATGCTCATAAAACGACTTTCCAACTTTTTTTTGGGCACTTGAGATACTGATCAGACAAGCTCTAACGCAGCAGCGCTTGCTCAGAGGGGGATCTCTTCTGCTGACAATATAGGTGAGGAAAGTGAACAGGCAAGTGTGTTTGTTTAATAGCTCACGGCTGCCAAAACAAAAGCCCTGTGATGTGACACTTTGACAGAGCGACAACATGAAAGAGAGCCGAGGGAGAGAGAGAGAGAGAGAAGGGACAAGGTGAATAACCTCTCGTCTGAGCTTCACAAGGAAGTTTTGTCTCAACCGTGTTCAACCGGTCATCAAAGAAACTCAAAATCCTGCTCCTTGTTCTCCTTCCTCAAACCCTCACCAAAAGCTCCTTCTCCTTTTTTAACCTCCTCCTCCTCCCCCTATTATCTGTTCTCTCAGGGCCGAGCGTACAAGCTAACACGAGTAACTGAAGGCAGTTAAAGTCAACCGCTGCAGTGAGCCACCAGGTTGACAGGTCTGGTTAAACAGGTTCTTAGGGGAGAGGCTGATACTTGTTTAACTGCGAGGTATGGCCCACTGCTGCTGCTGCTGCTGCTACTCCTGCTGTCGTCTGTGTTAACATGTATCCTGGACTCTATGAAACACTGGTTTCCCCTACCGACTACAAACCCAGGATATGCGGCTAAATTAGCACCTTGATGTTACAATTTATTGTTGAGGATTACAAATAAAGTCATAAATCCAGCTGTGTGTCCCATGTTAATGCAGCATTTCTGTGTTACTAAGCCTGAGACACTTGTTGTAGCAGTAAGCTCGTGAAACACAAACAGACAGACCACATGAATCAGCGAGGACTGGCTCGGCAAGTGATGATTAGGCAACCTTGCGCCACATGTAAATCCCATCGACAGTTTTTTTTTTTACCACTTCTTTTTCTCACAGACATCAAAGCAAGTGTCATCTGCAGAGCGAAACTCACAGCACCACATTTCCACTGAGGTAACTTTATGTTATGAGTGCATTCAGATGCATATCAGTATCCCAGTTTGAGCCGGTTCTTTGGAATATTCTGGTTGGGTTTTTTTTCAACAGGTTCCTGTTTTAGAAACCTAAAAAAAGACTTTTATCCTAGTTTTAGAGAACCTGAACTAAACCTGATACTATGACATAAAAACACCTTATCCAGGTGTGTGAATCATCCCATAGTGGCTAAGTTGGTGAGAAATCAAGACACACCCGCAGGCAGACAATCAGTAACTTAGATAGATAGTGTTTTATCATTTACACATGAATAAGAAAACACAGATTTTTCCCTACATTTAAAAGTTGCATCTTAAAGACAATCAAACAGGATGAGACTCAAACCAGGACACTGACGCAAATGAAAAATCACTCACTGACACTAAAAGAGGATTGATGCTTGAGAGAGCAAACCTGTTTCAAGCATAGTAAATAGAAAAAAAATATCAAATATCAGCAAGCAGCAAGCAAGAGATACATTAAAGTAATCTCGGGAAGAGAGGATGTTAAGGGATGGCCTCCTTGAACGAGCTGTTCACTTTGTGTCAATAGCTTCCCAAGTTTAAACATAAACAAGCCATTTGTCTGCCCTCAGCTTCGCATCTTTGTTCATCACATGATGTGCTTTTAAGGTCTGTGCCTTCACTGAGCCAAACAGCCTATTTGTGAAGCTAAGTGAATGCAGATAATGATGGCTACTGTTCCCATTAGTCCGGGGACTTTTCTCTGCCGTTTATTAATAGGAAGATATTCCAACACATGACTCAACCATCAACTGTGAAATACTGCTGAGAAGGAGGCTGCAGAACAATAATGCTGGAAAAAAAAAGTGTGTGAGTGTGTTTGTGTGGACTACAGGCATCGTCACTGAATCAGGCTCCAGTCTTTTCAGTTTATTTTTTATTTTTCCTGAAACTTTAAAACAGGTTTTTTTTTTCTTTTTTAAAACATATTTTCAAAAAAGTATATCATGCCCACTTCCTAACCTCTACTTGATAAAAAACTAACCCATTTATAAAAGTTGAACACATCATCATCATCATAAAAAGTGAAACCATACACCAGAGTGATACCATTATTTACACAAGCCCGTTAAATTACAACATAAATTAGAAAATATTTACATCCAGGACGAGACGCTGGATAAAATTCTATGTTTGGAATCTAATGTCTAATTAAAAACATTTTTTTTTAATGAAAGATATATATACATTTACACGCATTCTCACAACATACATACGTACACTCTGGCAGGACTGAACTGGTTGGTGAGTTGATGGTAACTCTGCATTTTTAAATACTAAGAATGATGAAAACCTAACATAAT
This sequence comes from Acanthurus lineatus, assembly GCA_029814665.1. Taxonomy (NCBI): domain Eukaryota; kingdom Metazoa; phylum Chordata; class Actinopteri; order Acanthuriformes; family Acanthuridae; genus Acanthurus; species Acanthurus lineatus. Next base: position 7,993,390 of record JAPZDV010000012.1, on the reverse strand, counting down.
CACAAAAATATCTTGTTCCTCGCTGCCAGGTTTTAAAGATAGAGCAACAATGGAAGCATTGCTACGCTTGTGATCCACATGAACACTGAGGAGTTTTAAAGTCTCTGGTTTCTGAATGAACACAGACTGACAAACCAAACATTGTGTTTTCTCATTCAGGCCTACATAAGATTCAAATCATCTCTTTATGAACAAAGCACAATAACACTGGAGCCATTTAGTAGTGGTCGTACAAATCAAGTACAAAACAAAAAAAAAAAAGGTGGGGGGAGTGGATTTTCTTCTCCCTCTTTCTCATTTTAAAAAATGTCCTTTGCAAGTCCATTGAGACGCAGGAAATCAGTGGATTTGCCTCCAGACAGAGCAGGAGGGGGGAAGGAATTCACAGCCACAGCAACTCATCTTGAAATGATGTCCTCTAGGGAGAGGGAAAAAAAAACAGTATGCACTTTGTTCTTTTCCTCCTCTTGTCAACAGAGTGCAGGTCTCATGGTTGTAGCATCAGCACATTGGCAACTGTGTGGAACTGCATAGTGGTTTGCAATGATATGGTGTGTATCAGACCCTCGCAAGGTGGTCCCGTCAGGACCAGCGACACGCGAACGCGGACTGATTCTCAGCCAGCTTTGTTTGACAAGTTCTTGTGATCATTAACTTCGCAAAAAAAAAAAATATGATATAAATTCAACAGTGCGAGTACACACACACACACACACATGTAAACACACATGCATACACACGCTCACACACAAGTTCTGCTCTCAAAATGACAATACTTATCAATCGATATTGATTTTTTTTTTTTTTTTTTTTAAAAAGAGTCCAAAAAGGGCAGACAGGGCAGCAAGGTTCAAGGACTCGGGAGGGGGGGGCAGGGGGGTTCTCAAGTTCATATGGCTTCTCCTTTGAGCTCTCATTTCCTGTGCTTGTCCATTTTGTCGGTAGATTTGCTCCCACTGTCTGAGGACCCCTGGGTGTCGCTACCAGAGCTCAGGTACATCTTGTCCACTTGTTTGAGCGCCTCGTTCAGGTAGTTCTGAAGTGAGGTCATGGCGGCGCAGATGGCCGGAGAGCCGAAGCCGTGAGTGATGAGGCTGAAGTGGGTCAGGCAGCCTTGGATCCCAGGCTCCATGATGGGGGCCGGCCGAGAGTTTCCCAGAGGTGATCGGTCCTGAGTGAGCAGATCAGTAAACTCCTTGCAGATTTGCCTGAAAGAAAAAAAAAAGAATGATTTAGAAATATGGAAAAACATGAATTAAATACACTTATTGTTTCATTGTGATTTGAGAACAAAGTCTGCAGGGAACTTAATTTGCCAAATCCTCCAGTAATCAATAAATACAATAGAATTTCTAAGTATGTCAGCTTGCTAAAGGCACTACCCTGCTTTTCTAGAGCAGTACTTCTCTGTAACAAAATAAAGGCAGCCATCCAGACAAGACACTTACTTGGCAGCAAGGAGCATGTTCTTGCGAGAGTTGACCTCATTGCGTTCCACGTGCGCCCTGCCCAGGTATTCAGCGATTGCCTTCGCAGGGAACTCTGTCTCACACACGTAACCAAAGTCTCTTGCTAAATGAACAGCTTCACCTAAGGGAAGAAAAAGAAAACAAACCTTGTCAGAGAAAAAGACAAAGTTACCTGCGAACTCAAGTCACACACTTGGCTCTGAGTCTCAAAACAAAACTGTGTATTTATACAAATGTATATAAGTGCATTTCCTCTGACACACTGAACTGTGTTTATATGTCTGTTCACCAGCTCCAGGAAATTAGCAATTTTAAACATTTTGTTAGCAGCGCTTTTTTTGGGGCCTGATATGAACAAGCATCAAGGCGCATGAAGTGAAGCAGTTGAACTACAGAATAATCAGCTGTGCTCAGTCTTCTAGCTTGGGGGAACAAGAGCCAGAGAGATTAATATATTTCCATCTTGAGGGTGGTTTGACTTGCATGGTCATAATGTGCTTATGTGGATAAATGCTAGCAAAGAGCGCCCGCGGCACCAACAGCAAACGCTTATTGATAGATTAGCACATCACTTGAGGACACGGACGGCTATTCAGAAGCACAAGCTTTAAGGTCAGCAGGGCCTCCTGGCGAGTCGAACACAAGATAACAAGGCTTAATTCAGCTTTGAAGGTCTCTAAATAACACAAGCCTCCAGTCATTCTCCTGCACAGAATCATCAGCCCGTTTATAAAAATTAGGGGTGTAGAGAGCAAGAGAGGGAAAAAAAAATATTCTACCTCACCCTGCAGGCGGGTAGATGTGATTAAAGTGATAACATGCTCATGGTGAAGTGTCACTGTCTGGCTAAGGTATGACTGATGATGTTGTTTTAGCATTTGAGGCATTGAAAAGAGAAGCGTAAGGTGTCATATTTTGTCGTCATCGTAGCTACGTAACTACCCGACATGAAATTACAAAAGATTAGTGGCTGTTACACAATGCAGGCATTTCAAAGAAGAAAATATCAGACAATGTGTCGCGCACATAGCACTCTGTACAGTGTAGTAAAATATAACGTAATCACAACAGTTAAAGAATTGATGCTGAAAAGCTTCGCAAGCGATTCTGCAGCTCCATCAGTGTTGTGGGGATTAACTGAGTCAAACAGGATTGTATCAGCTCTTTCTGATGGCTCAAGACAACCAGCTGTCATTCAAACATCCGCTCAGTCGCTCTCATTTCAGCTAAATGGACAGAATCACCCAGAGAACAAAAGGACAACTAATGTACAACTGAAAGAACAACGTTCCTCAAGAAAGAAATCTTTGCACCATTCATTCTGCCTTCATAAAACAGAGCATTTCAACAATGAATGGTGTTCAGAGAATGGCTTAAGATTCTGTACAGTACTTTGAGCACACACACGCTATGTGGATAGGATTGACGTTCTCAGACTATTAGAGCGACATTCCAGCCTCTGCAAACAGCAATTACAGCCTGGAAGGTGCTATGCACTACTGAGTGACATGTCATACCTTCTACTAGTGAGGTAAGTAGAGTGACATTGGCTGCCTTCCTTCTTCCTGCTGGCAGGTTGAGCCCAATCTTGTCCAGCTTTTCTCTCAGAGAGCGACCTCCATTTTTTGATTTGGCCCTGCAGGAGGAAAACAAAGATAAATTACATTTCAAGTCTACAGCTGTGAAGTGATTCAGATTGCAAGATTACAACATTTTTACAGAATCTGCTGAAGTTTGTAGAAAACTGTGAAAGGAGAGTGGAGAAATAATTTGGTATTTGCAAATCTTTTCACACATTAACACCAATATTTTTTTTCGATTGCTATCTGCTAAAGGACATGTAACCCACAAATTGGAAGGAACTAATAGATTTGTATGATCATTGTGATCATGATCGCAGAACTTACTGCACGCTGTCAGGGGAGATTTCAAACTCACTCCTGTTTGAAGTCTCATTGTGCACTTTTCATAACAAACAAATCACAGAAACAGGCTCTCCTGTCCTACAAAATAAAACCACTGACACAACTGATGCTTCCATTAAAAAAGCGTGGCAGAGAAATCATTCACACACACACATTTGCAGTAACACTTAAACTCCCCACTTTCATGGGCGACTCAGTTTCTGCATGACTGGAGGGGCGACCTCTCCCTCTGCATGGCGGGTGCATCTTCAGGGAGGCATGTGTGTCTGAATGCCCCCACCTCTCCATCCCCTTCTTTCACCCACCTCCCCCGTCCCTCCACTAACGATCCCGCTCCTATTGCTATATGACCTACTTAAGAATGTCTGTGATTGTGCATATGTGTGTGTGTGTGTGTGCATGTCAGCATTAACACAGGCACATGGGAAGTGGCAAACGTGCACTCCAAGCACAAAATGCTCCACTCAGGGGTTGCTGAGCGCTGTAACCTCACGGTCCCTCAACAGACTGCCACACTTACATATGTGCCATAAGGTCAACTGCTATGCTACGGATAAAGCTACCCATGCAGCAACCCCCCGACAAAACACAAAAACACACCCACAGAGTCTTCAGATTGGTACTAACTGTGTTGATGCAACCTATCCCCAGAGGAAGCGCAGAGCCAAAATTGCAGACCACACAAAGAATGTCACGAACTTGACACACAAAAAAAAAAAAAAAAACTGATGAGCCAGACCAACTGAGCTAAGCTGTGCTTTCAGAAAAGCCTTTCCCATGGGCTGCCGAGCTTTAGTCTACAGATCACTAACGCTGGAACTCATCAGTTTTTATGACTTTTTTTTACATCTGAGACAATCAGCTAACCTTATCAACAGCATGCAGAGGAGAGAAATATGAAGGAAAATTGAATAAAAAAGAAAAATGAATTATGTTTGGGTTGATTCCCCCCAAAAAATTTTGCAAATCACTGCCTCTATATCATTGTGTTTTGTTGGGCACTTTTACAAAAAAACAACAAGGAAATAGCAGTAAGTCCAGACAGCTGTCATGTCACATGAGTTTGTGCTCTGACCTGCGTAAAACCCCTCCCAGGAGCGAAGCGTTGAGGCACTCAGGGGGTGACAGACGTCTCTGGACCTCCGCCACAGTAACCTTGTACTTGGACGTGGAGCTCAGCAAGGAGAGACGACCCGGTACGGAGCAGAAGACCTCTGTTGGGTTTGATACCATGCCCAGCAGGGACTCTTTCTGGAAAGGAAGACCCAGCGCGTTGCCTTTGGGTAAAGTGACGGGCCCTGGGTGAGGGTGAGGGAAAATATTTTGGGTAAGCTTAAGAGTGAGGAAGAACAAAAGAAAAAGGAAAAAAAAAACAATTCTGGTTTTGCAATAGAATTTGTTTATATATACACTTTTCCTGTGTATGTACATAAGCTCTAATCATCATAATCCCCTCTGTGCAACAGGGAATCTGTGTTTTCTTATACGTAATCACAAGAAGGAGTGTGTATGCAGCTCTGCACGACTGAGAAAACCAGTGTCTGCTGTAGGAAAGACTTTCGAAATATTGTGTGGTTTTCCAAACATTTGGATGCCTGATGGTTAAACAGCTAAAATGCCCACATGCCAAACACCATCCACAAACAGGTACACACATACAGACTGGACTGCCCCTCATCTGAGCCACAAATACACCCCAGTACTGTTTATTATTTTCTCTCGCAGGCAAATAGACATAGAGTGTGTGTGTGTGTTTTATGCTGATTCTAAAGTTTGGCGAATTTTTTTCTTTTTTCCCTTTTTTTTTTTTTTTTTTTTTACCCTCCCCCCACAAAATGCACTGACAGGCATCGGACAAACAAAAACAGTACAGCACACTACAAAACTAAGCTATCTTCATCCTCACCCGCAAGAATGCCCCCCTGATAATAAGTCCTCTGTAAGCGAT
>JAPZDV010000012.1:7961762-7983625 GCA_029814665.1 Acanthurus lineatus | reverse complement strand
ATTATTATTCACTGGTAGAAAATCCTCATCTTGACTAAATTTTTGCGCTCATCCTGTTTGTCCACTCAGACTGACTGGGGATTTTAATTTTACAACTGAAAATCAGCAAGATATGGCAAATCTCCGATTTTAATGCCTAAATAGAATAATAGGCATTAAAATGAGCCTATGCCATTAAATGTCGGTGTTTCACAGTGGTGGTTAAGTGCTTGTTTTAAACCGCAATAAGCCCGAGGGTTTAGCAGCATCACTCTCTCAAAAACCTCTAAAGCTCAAAGGATCTCAACAAACAAGTCTTTCTTAACTTCATTTACATTTTTGGTGGAGCTTTGCAATGTCCAAAACAAGGCAGCTTTGAAGCTCTGATATGCATCAAAACCCGAAGACAAGGCATAAAAAGAAAGTTTCTCTTCTTTATTTTTTAAACTCATACCCACCTAACTGGCCCATCCATTATGTTGTTAAGCTTTTACTATATTTTATGCTAGCCGTTAAACCTAAATACAGCCTTAAAAAAATACCTGCCTCCTTAACAGAAAAAATAGGGCCTTTGACGAGGCCTATATCCATAAGCCTTTAAAACATTATTGGGTTTGTATCATTTAACAATTAGGCCCAAATGTCAGATTATAATCTATGAGATTATTGGTCAGACCTTTGTCTTTTGGGATAACAGGCTGTGGCGTCCGTTCGCCCACGCTGAGATGATCGTCTGTCCATGGGAACAACAGGACGTGGGCGACTGAGGATTATCTCTTTCTTTTCTTTTTTGTTTTTTTTGCGTGTTGGTCCTTGGCTTGTTGTGATGCGAAGCAGAAGTGAAATGCGCACTGATTAAGTGTTATTTGACGTTGAGAGGGACACGAAGCAGACCTAAAGGAAGTTAATCACGCTTGGCCTGACGGTGATGATTTGAACAATCCTGATGCTCAGCTTGTCATCTTAATGACAGTCCACTGCGATGACAACCGGCTCAACTCATGTCAGGTGTAGGCCCAAAGATTAAATGCATCCATGTCCGGACAATTGAAAACAAAACAAAACAAACAAACAAAAAAAACTCACACAATTCGATGAGAGGATTCAACACATGATTTAGCAGTGGGTTGTTATGAATGTAGGCCTACAGTCAAAATATAGACTACTGTAAGAAATTATATTTTAAGGCTGACTTATGATGTGGCTTTTCACAATAAAATCCAATTGAAGTGATTTTATGTTAAGTCTAGTGAATACCAACAAACACAACAGAGCCAAAAGGAAAGTCACCATGATTTTCAGCTTACAGGCTTTCATATGAATTATCTGTATCATCATGCCATATATGCATTGAATTATAGGCTTGCAGTACTCAGTGGTGAAGGTAGTTACTTCGACTGCATTTAATGCCTTCTCTCCTTCTCTGCTGGACTCGTTTCTTTTATATATTTTAAAGTTTAATAAAATGAATAAATGCTGTGGTTGCTTTGTGGAAATTATGAAAGAGAAAAAAAAACATTTTTGTGCCTTTTTTAATTGTGAGCATAATTGTGTTTCAGCCTTAAATTACATCATCGGCTTGTAATCCAGTAGCCGAAAAGTAAATTAGTTCAAGTTTTTTTGAGAAATTTGAGCCTTAATCTGCATTGGCCTTATTTAAAAGCGCATACGGCGCTGCGCGATACAAACAGCTGATTATGGCGGAAAGTGAAAAAGCCTAAAACAAACATTGGCTCGGCAGCGAGAGTGATGGGCCTAAACATGATGCAAGTTCAGCTGCTAAAAGGAAAAAATTAAAAGCGTGTACTCACCCTCCAGTCTATCCTCTCCAGCACAGACATCTGCAAAGCTCTAGTCACAGCAACCCCCGTGAGACGCAGCGAATGAGTGAAACCATGAGAGCTTCAAGTTGTCGACTTCACCTGACGGGTGTCTAGTGCGCATGTGCCACTCAGTGTAATACACCTGAGTGGGGTAAATCAAAACAATCCTTCTATAGATCCTTAAGGAAAAACTCGCATTTATTATGTTTTGTATAAGAGTCACATGCATACAGAAACTGGTACAGCGATAAAGGAGCGCAAGAATGCGTTTAAGAAATTATAGGTCGATGTATGTTTTAAAAGATAATAAGTGTGAACGAGGAGACTCGGAGAATTAAACTCATAAACGAGAGAGAATTATAGTTAATCTCATAATTATCTGTTATTATTGAGTGAAAAAAGAAACAATGTCATAGAGGATAAAGTTTAAGAAAAGGTGAAAAAGGGACGTGAGGAAATTTCAAGATGAGGTAATTCCACTCCCAAAGCCGCATCGCCTCAGGCTGACCAAAAGAATCTGCTTTCAAAAGCCACTGCAGCTTTTAAGGCCTAAAATTGCTTTTGTTATCTGATCTCCCGAATACTTTAGCTTAAACTAATGAACAGATCAAAGTGTCTTCGCAGTGTGGTTGAGAATGTAGCTTACATCTTCACTTTGAGAAAATAACCTTATTTTCTGATATGTGGAGCCATGACACCTGCTAATGAAATATAGCCCAATCTAACAATACGATGTCATATAGGCCCTAAAGGAGAAATTGGCCTGATGGAAACAAAAATGCGCGTCTGACAGTGAAATATATTAATTTTTTTGACAATATTAATTCTTTTCTTATTTGTTCCTACTTGCAAAACATCACCTGCATGAAATATTTTGTTTCTTGAGCAAAATACAAGAATCGATCAGTTAAGACTAAATACATGGGTCTACAATTTCCAACTTTATTATATCTCTAAATATTATTCTGTATGGTCTCAATAAATTACTGATCAGAACGAATTTAACGGATATCTTATTAAAATATGTTGCATAAATTTACAACAAATATGTCTAAAGATGCAGTCCACATTCGTTAATGTAGGGCTATGATCATTTTTCTATAGAAACATCCATTTACTTTAGAACTATAGGCTTTTATTTGAAGGCTCCCAAACTCATGGGCCCATATAAAACCAACGTATGCTTTGAAAAAAATGCTACTGAAAAATATAAAACAAAGGACGGACTGTTCTGCGCAAAGACAAAGACTTTCCCATGAGGTCGATTTAAAAAAAAAAAAAAGAAAGAAAAGAAAAACTTTCATGAGTTACTGTGGTTCTTATTATTGATGCATTATTTCTTTATAAACCACCTATCCAGTATCCAAGGATCTAACGTGCGCTGAAAGATGTAAATTAACAACATAAAACATGTCATGGGCTGCAGCTGGATGAAGACAAGAGGACGCTGTGTTTAGGTTATTTAAATTTTCAGCCAAAACGATTTGATTATTTATGGTATAACTTACATTTAATGAGAAGCAGGCAGACTCTACTTCTTCAGTTCTTTTTTTTTTCTTACTCTGCAAACAAAGCTCGAGTCTATAAAATCAGAGATTCATATGGATGTCTCTGCTGCCACCTTGCGGTTCCAACGTCATATTACCACTAACTGTCCCAATAAATCTTCTCGATTGTAAAGCGATCAAATTATAATAACGATGTAGTTAATATTCATTTATGTATTGCATTTATTGATGCCGACCCTCTGAACACTCCAGTCTACCTCCTAGCAGGTGTAATTTTCGCATTTTACATGTAAACACAAGTCAGCTGCTGTGTATAATAAGAGCTTTCTGTAGTTTATTTTGGGGCAAATATTCTACTGAGGAGCACCACAGGGACTTTATGTCACAGCTGGTAATCAAATGGTGATTATTGCTGTTCCTTGCACAAACAGCATTAAGCATCATTTTAAAAGCAAAACACACAATGTGTTATTTTAAGTGTAACAAGGGCTGCACAATTCACAAGACTGACTTTAGAATAAAGCACACAGCTTGATATGATTCAGTAGAAATTTATTGAATTTGCTTGTTACATGCAAGAAGAGGAACAAAGAAAAGGAAACAGATGCCCCTCTGCACACAGGAAAAACCTTTTTTCAATCTCCTTAAAGAAACTCAAAGAGTCTGTGGTAAATATGATCATTCAATTTCACTACATTTAACGATAAAACTTGTATCCAACATATATTTTTTTATTAATGTCAAACATCTTACAATAAGAAAAATAAAAGACTGATGGAAACACTTTGGAAAAAATGTAGAAGCTTGATGATGCAAAAGACAGAGCACTTGGCTAAAAGTATATTTCCCATCGTCCAGTCTCGTAACAGCTACAAATGTTTGTCTTCTGCTCTGAGAGCACTTTTGTTGATTTATGAGTATCAGCAAGATGCTTCAAACTTGCTCAATGCTGATAACAGCATAACCTTGTTTCTGTGCTTTACTTTAAAGAAAAAAAAACAATACCATGAACATGAACCCCTGCTAAATGTCTTAAATATATTACACAAAGAATAAATGTGATGTTGAAAGGGGGGTAAAAAATCAATAATCTACTCCTCTCTATACATAGACAATATTGATGACAGAAAAAAAACATAAAGCTTTTGTACTTAAGAGCAGTGTTTTTCAACTAGTGTGCCGCGGCACACCTGACGATCATCAAAGATCGTCACGTGTGTGCCGCGAGAGATGGTCAGGTGTGCCACGGCACACACTGGTTGAAAAACACTGCTTAAGAGTAAAATCAAGCCAATATATGACCTGCCAGCACATTTCAGACAAATTTCAATCATGAAGAGATCACTTGAAAAAGCTTCACTCTGTCCACCAGGAGACAGCAGAGTGTCAATAATAACAAAGTCACCTTAGCCTCAATTCTCAAAGCTTCAGTGACTGAGGACACTGTGATGCTGGAGAATACATGAGGGAGGAATAAGGTGACAAAACAAAGGAGTCTGAACAACCTGGGGAGCTATTAACATGATGTTCACAACATGTATACGTGGAGCTACTGGGGACTGAAGAGACATTTTGGGAATCCAGTCATTGGTGACATTATTACAGGTCAAGTGGATGATGTGTGTGTGTCTGTGTGTGTGTATGAGAGTGTGTCTGTGTGGGGCTTTATGCATGTTGGATGTCACTATGTGGACTTATGTTTTTTAGTCCTTATGGATCATTTACTCTAGTAATCTGACAGTAATCTAAGCTCTGAGAGATAGCTACTAGAAGTGATAAGGGGTGTGGGTGACCCAGTTGGATGTCTGATCTTTAGTGCGCTTGGCGGAGCTGTGGGTGGTGAACAGGGACTTAAAGGCCTCCGACTTCTCCTCCATTTCTTGGATGGACCTCTTGGTGGCTGAGGCTGTCGAAGACTTGGAGCCTTTAGAGGAGTTGGAGGATCCCGAAGGGCCAGCCACAGCTAGGTGGTGAAACATCAACAGACAGGAAAAACAAAGCAGCAGGATGAACATAAAAAGAAAGCAAAAAAGACAAAATGTTCTATTAAATTAAAAGGACGAAAATATGATCAAGAGGAGAGGAATATGACCTTTTAAAGGGTTTAAACTTGGTGCGTTTCTCTTAATTTTCTTTTCACTTCTGTTCTGGTATAGTTAGAAATTCTCTTTTCAGGTTGTTTTGTAATAAACGAGTAATCTCACCGTATATTTCTATATTTGTTTTAAATTCTATATTTTAAGTCAAGTTTAAAGACAATGCATACGTTTCAAAAAAAAATTACATTAGAGGTCACTCTCAGTCAAAGCTTCTTCTTCAAATGCTGCTGCCAAAGACATGATTTGACACCTACAAAACTTGATGAACTACAAGATTATGCTTTTTCTAACTGGCAACATTTACTGATAAACCTTTGCATTACACTGTTCTCTTTCAGAAAGACTGTGATGCTGTCTGAAGGCAGAAAGGACTCATTACGGTCTCTAACTCTACATGCACAAAGTATTCCAGTTTTTCCTTATTCTATAAATGCTCCAATTAACAGGGACACTGCCTGTCTCTGTTGTGCTTTCAGGTGAGACTGGGACTCAGTGCGTATTGACCAGCTTCAAACGCTGTGTTTTATGTGCTTCTGCTCCTCCAGCTGCTCTGCTGTCTGTGCATCTTTTTGACCAGCACACATACAAACAGAGCAGAGATCCACGGCCGACAGGATGAAGCTCTGAATTTTACACAAATCCAACAATGCCGCCCCTTCCCATAAGCTTGTGAAGCGGTGCAGGTGTGTTTACTTGTGCTTTAGAACATCACCAGTGTGAAACACTATGAAAATATCACTTTATCTGAATCAAGACTGGTTTCATTTGTCTGTGTTCATCAGAGAAAAGCGTGGTTAGATACCTGACTGGCTGCTTTCGTCCCCGTTTTGAAGTGAGCTCCTTCCTGCTACATCCACTGAAGGAGACTGTGTGTCTGTGTGAAACAGGAGTCAGAAAATAAATAAATGGCTTAAACACAAACTGACTGGTTAAGTATTTACAAGCAGTAACTGTGTGTCTACATGGGGATATCAGTTTAAAACAGTTGTGCTTTTTAAAAGTGTTTAATCTGATAGTAAAATAAAACCTCACACAGGTCATTACATTTACAAGCTAAAATTGTCTTTACACAGGCAGGAAAAAGCTGCACTAAGGCACTTTTTTATTCATTGAAACACTTTAGGAAGGTACGGGCCATGTGCTGTCCTGGAAAACTCAGGAACACACACTAATGCTCTCTGAGGGCACATAACATTGTGTCTCTTCTAGGATTCATAAACACTGGGCCACACTTTAAAATCATGGTACTTATTCAAACTATTATAGCATTTGCATGTTTTTGCGTGTTTGTGTACATAGCACAGGTGGAGTCGTGGAGTAAAAAGAAAACAAAAAACAAATTCATGTTCTATCCTTCACTCTCTTGTCACCCAAACAAGGCCTTAGAGGCAATTCACATGTGCCATGCACATGTGCAAAATTTATCTACAAATTTCAAATTATTTACATTTTTACCCCAAACGACTACCTCCGTGCTCCTGTTCATGAGTTTCAGGAAATAAAAGAAAGGCAGGATAGGACTGACACACATCAGACAATTACAGGAAATGTATAAAATAGGACAGTTAGGAAAAGCTAAACTGTATGACCATGCAACACTGCATGATCACAACAGAATAAAACATAATGTAGGACATTAGGATGTTGGTCACATCTAATGATGATGAGAGATGAGGATTCCGGTAAGTAACGTGTGATAACTAGTGCAATAACTACAGATTCTGGACATGTGTTGTTTTCATAAAACAAATGGTGGTGTGACATTCTGCAGTGTTATTCTAACAAATGCTAACATTTTTATTGTGTAAATCACTTGTGTCACACTTTGCATTAAAAAGCTTTTGACTCATTAAAGTTTTATTGATTGATCCTGTCTTTATAGTAAAACACAGGTATTTAGTGAGATATGTGCAATAAATGTTTGAATATCCCAGCTAATGCCACTGATAGCACATTCAAAACACTATCCAAATGAAGAAGTATAGGTTCTGGTGGTTGCACACTGTTTGGTTTATTTATGTAAATCCTTTATCTTCCCAAGTTGCATGAAATCTCAACCAGGCTTTAAACAAACCTTTTGATTCTGATGATGTGGAAACTGTTTCAGCTGCTTTGCTCTTCTTTGATTTCTAAAACAGGAAGGGAAATGTATTAATTACAAAATGTTCAAAACTTTTTTTTAAGTAGAAATGTACATAATTCCAAGACAAGATTTGGATTAGGTGTTAATGCTTTTTTTTCTAGTAAAGCCAAACACTATTCAAAAGTAAACTGATAAAAAAAAAAATTCGCTGTCATAAAACTCTTTATTTAATTATTTTGGATTATTCAATTGGTGATAATCAATCATTTAATCGCCACAGATTAGCTGTTATTCTGGTTAATCAAAACCCACCTTGGTTTTGGCTTTGATTCGCTTCTCTTCCATCTTCTCCCTCAATTTCTCCACCTCCTCCTTAGTACCATTGAGCACAACAATATCCTCATCTTTGAAAGGATCCCCACACTGAGGCAAAAACACGGCAGAGGTTAGGGTTCGAGAAGAATGAATATAGAGGTTTGCTTTATACATACATATATATATATATATATATTCATTTTTTTGAAGTAATGCGCAACAGTGGACTGATTTCATTGTATTAAACATCATTTCAACCTGATTTTGCATGTTTATGTGTGTATTGTGAATGATATACACTGATTCTGGAACAGTAAAGTCCCGGCTTTTGCATTTTTTATAAGGGAAATTAATCTCAGCAAACTGCCCTAGGGAAACTGTCTTCTAATGCCTTTTGAGTAGTATTGCAGTGAATCCTCCTTAAATAATTAGCCAAAGCATTAGAATGAGGAGGAGATTTGTGTTATGTTGAGAGGACTTTTCATGCTCAGTGCATTAAAACATACATTTAACAATTACATATTAACATATAAGCTTCTTTAGAAACACATCCTGTAATATGAATAATGTATGAATGGCTGAAAAGTCCAAATATCCAGCCAAAGAGATGTATTCCTACTTTGACTTGCAAAGCAATTATTGTTCATGATGCTTGATGAAAATCATGTAAAATTGTTTCTGAGTCATCCATTGCAAGAATGAGATATTTGAAATTTAAAATAGTTAAGTAAATCAAAGCTATTTCCATACACCATTGCATGAATATTTTGTGAAAAATGAATGCTTGCATTGTGCTAAACACTCTATTATCGCACAATTTTGAATTAGCAACACCTCCCTGCCTCATCACTGGGCTGTTTATTTGCATACAGGCTGAATTTGGTTAACTCTGAGGGAAATCAAAGGATTCAATGAAGCAGAAAGACAGGCAAATCCAGTCATTCAGTCTGTAAATAAGTCACACTTTGACTGCTGTCTGGGGATGCAGGTATCAAAACATGTTGACCTGAAAACATCCAGCCAGAGTCACAACATTGTATATTCTACTCACAAAAAACTAGGATGTTACATTGTTTAATTTATTTTAATGGACCGCTACGTTATTGGGTATCTTACTTACTGAATATTTAACTAAATTAAGCTACAGACATGTTCTTACAGGTCTTTTAAACTTGTTTAAAAGGCATTTATAATTCAGAAATAAAATGGCAGATGCCCTTTGTGGTTTATTTAGAATAGATACTAAATTCTTCACAGAAATCAGAACATAACAGTGAGTAAAGACACCTACACATGAAACCCACTGGAATAAAGTTTTTGAAAAACCAAACATCATTTAACACTGCTGCTTTACTCCTGGGCAGACTAACCCAAAATGAATGGCTGCAGATCTCTAAATATTAATTTGTTTTATCACAAAAAACCCCATAAAATTACATAAGTGCTGTAACTGCCTCTTAAAAAAGGGAAAACACACCCATATACAAACACAAATATTAAACCCCTGAGTAACCAGCAGGGGATCTATTGTGTTGCCGTTATGCAGGCTCAGTGGGTGTGAACTCCGGCCATGTGCTCTGTTCAACACAAGAGGGATAATCTCAGGAGCTGACCACGCAGCAAACAAACTCTCTGGCTACTGCTCTGAAGTCAGTCACTCTGCTGTTGCTATTACCCCGAATGACACAGGCCACCGGTGAGCTGAGCACCTTATCAGCAAGTCGGCGAACAATTCAACCAGAATCTCGCTTCAGCACTAAACCAGCCACCTGACAAGGCAGCAAGATGGTGAATGATATACAGAGACAACGCTCAGTGGAGAGATACTGTGGATGATTCAAAATGTGCAACTTTGACTGGGCAGATGGACTGGAACTAAAACCCATTTAAGCGGAAAAAAAAGAAGAAAGTATACTTAGGTAAAGGGGTTTTGAGAAAAAAATATGGAAAGCAAGAGGACAAAAAAGAAACATGCAACGTACTAGTGAGTAGAAAACTAAATGAGGAAGGAGAGTGGAGGAAACCGTTGGGAAAGAGAGAGAGAGTGATGTGAGATGGGGGTGTGTTCCTTTGCGTCAGGTGTGTGCACGGGTGTTACTGCCGGTAACCAGGCAGGGACAGGAACTTGTCTCGTGGGGATGTTGGTGCAGTGACATAAGCCAGAGAAAAAAAAACAAAAAGAAAAATACGCAAACCTCTCTGTCTCACTTTGACAGGGAGCACAACCATCTGGGTGACTCGCCACCAAAGACACCAACGAAGCAATCCTGACAACCAAATTTAGTTTGAAAAACATACAACTGCTCCTGCTGCTGCTGTTGTTCCTGTTGTTGCTGACGATAGTGCAAATGGAAATGACTTATCCTCTTCCTCAGACTTTGGATGGATTGTAGTAACAAGCTCAGAGCAGCCGTTTAGACAACAATGATCAGAACAGGTGCCAATGTCAAATGTTTTTTCCTCTTGATAAGGACCACAGACTGAACCGCCTTGAAGGTAATGTGTCACCTTGCTCTATCTTTACATGCTGTCTTGATGTATGTTTTTATGTGCTACGTTGACATGAGCTTTAGATTTTTTGATCTAGAAAGCAAACATAAACATAAAACATAGATAATGGCTAATCCAAAAATGAATGTTTGAAATGTTGAATGATTATTAACTAAAGCAACGGTCCTACGGTTTTGGATTGCAAAAAAATTAACCCCAACTAAAAATCACACAGGGAGCAACATAGCAACAACCTATTCCTTTTTCACATGAAGTTGCTTGTTTTTTATGCCAGGAGGTCCCGACTAATCTTGTTGGATAACATTATCTACCATTAGCTAACACTAGATAACATTATCCTCCATGATTCATGATATAAACATCCATTTTTTTTTATTGCTGTGTACTTTGTAATATGTTGATTGGTCCATGGCAATTTGATGGATGGAAGGATCATGATAAAAAAAACATAATAAATCAATAAAAATGATAAAAACTTGCACTTTGGACGAACATTGTTTCTTTCACTTAGCAGAGCTTTCAGGTTTTGACAACAAATAATTTTCAACTACGTGCCCTGTTTATGCAATTAACAGTAATTTCTTGCTTTATAAACAGGCTGTTCACTGAACTTCACACATCTTATCACATGCTTTGTGTGCAATCAGTATAGGTCATGCTTAACCATGTCCTTTATGTATCATGTTTAACCATTTACAAGAAGTGACTTGAGTTTTGTCCTTTGCTCCACCTGGGTTTTTTTTATGGAGATAAGCGTTTTTTGTTGATACAGCATTAAAAGAAGTCTCTTTTTTTGGCATAAAGTACTTTAAAGTTCATATAACAGGATTTGGTAATCCTTAATCTAAAACAGATTGTACACTGCAATCAAAATTAAAGTCTGTGGTTTTTGTCTCTATTTTACACCTGAGCAGTGACTTCAGGCCAGAAAGTCTTTGGGAAAGTCTCAACATTGAATACTGGTAGTTAATTTAATTTGAATTAATCTGAGTTGTCACTAAGAGATGGTATAGCACTAGATGGGGCTTGATGCTTCCCCGTTAAAACGGAGGCTTCTGATCTCAGTCTTGAGTCTCCCTCAGGCTAGCTAAGGGAGACCAGATTCCCCTAAAAACTGCAGCACATGCACTTGTTTGTTCGGTCTTATCACTGTTCCATCACAGGAGATTTTGGTCTGAAAAAATTTATTCAATCACGGTCCATATCAATAATCATCTTGGTCGAATAGGCACTAACTAATTTTTTAACTGGATAGAGAGAGTATAGAAATGTGACTGATACCTGCGAGGGCATTTGTCTGGTTCCTGGAAGGGATATCAGCTCATTACCACAGCAAGCTAATCATTCACCTACCTAAGAGGAACTGTAATACCTATGTAATGTTTATGACTGCAATAAAAATTTTAAGTACAGGACACTTTGTCAACTCTCTGTATACTTTGCCTCCATATTCTGCTAAATGTTGCTAAAAAGTTTTTCTTGTTTCATATTTTGCGTGTTGTGTAAAGCAGAGGAAAAAAATCTTTAAGTATATTTTAAGTATTTTATATTGGTTTTCCAATTGTTAGATAACAGTCACTAGCACACTAAATTCAGTACACTATACTATTTCTTGGGCTGGAAACTGTCTACATCAATCAGTGCTAACCTACATTCTGTATTTAACCCTATTTGATATCCCTCATGGGCCCAGGACCCTTCTGCAAATAACCAGTCTGGATTTCTTTATTGCAGGAGTTTTTTCTTTGGTGGTGCTGTCTGGATACGACAAAGCGAGGCTATTATGTGCCAGCTTGAACGGAAGAAATGCAGCTTCCTGTTGTGCCTGGGGATAAGTATTATTATTTGTTCAGTCATTCATTTAGGGACCAGGATTCCATCAGAGCCCACATCCATAGAGCCTCCGAGTTGCAAGCCCTTCTCGACTGAATGTAAAGCTCTTCTGTCCGGCATGGAGGAGGGAGTAGAGTGGTGCAAGTGTGACAGCAATGTATGTGTTTGTTTGTTTTGGGTGGGGTTTTTTTTCAAGGATATATGTACTTTCTTCCTGCATTTATGATTTATAACAGTACAGTGGAGGAGCCAGCCTCTTCATATAGGAGAACAAACATTTTCTGAGCAATAAATTGTCCAGGATGTTCTTAATAAATTTTCAAGTCACGTACTTCTTCATTACATTTGAAGACTGTAAATGACATTAACAAGATTCAATAGTTGTGAAATACTATGCTAATTTCTCAAGCAAAACAGCTGACTTGTGGGATCAAAACTCTGACGCTGTTTGTGACCAGTCTAAAGATGTATACACACAAATGTGAGGACATGTTCTAATTTTAAAATCCTACAAAGGTAACAATATTTTAATAACTTGTAGTGTGAACGTGCCTTTCCTCTCTGTGTACAGGTGGCAAGCTATTTTCTAAATAGACAGCTGCAGTGTTCCAATTTGGCTAGAGACCTACACTTCATCACAAGACCCCTGAGCCGTGAGGAGGAGAGCTACCCTTTAGCATTCATTTTAACTGTTCATAAGGACCTGGAGGTTTTTGTGCGTCTATTGCGGGCAATTTACATGCCACAAAATGTCTACTGCATTCATGTGGACGCCAAGGCTCCACTGAAGTACAGGAAGGCTGTGAAGCAACTAGTCAGGTGCTTCAAAAACATCCTTCTCTCCAGCCACAGTGAGACAGTGGTTTATGCTGGCTTTTCCCGCCTGCAAGCAGATTTACACTGCATGAAGGACCTATCTAAGTCTGACATAGGCTGGAAAAAGGTGTTGAATCTGTGTGGACAAGATTTCCCCATCATGAGCAACTTGGAATTGGTGCAGTACATGCAGAGCAAAGAGTGGAGGGACAAAAACATGACACCTGGGGTCAAGCAGCCGGTACATATGAAGTACAGGACACAGTTTAAGCACAAGGAGGACAAAGGGCCACATTTTGCTGTAAAAAAATTGCAACAGAAGAAGGGTCCACCTCCACACAATCTGCAAGTTTATTTTGGAACAGCCTACTATGCTCTCACAAGGGCTTTTGTAGACTTTGCTCTGGAAAACCCAATAGCCAAAGACTTCCTGGAGTGGTCCAAAGACACATACAGTCCAGATGAGCACTACTGGGTGACGCTCAACCACATCAAAGGTAAACTACCTGTTTCAAATGGTACAGAGACATGCAGTTAACTCTGCAGCTGCTGATGTAACCTTTTTTAAAAGTGTAATGATTTCAGTATAATTATGATTTTTAAGGACAAGAAAACGTAAGTTACATAAAATAATAGATGCATTCAGTTCAATTAGCATATTCAATTATTAAACCAACATTTCACAGCTGCTCATTGACTATGATTTCATTTCACAGGTAACGATTTCAAGTGTGCATGAGTTTTGAGTCCTAAAGCAATGTGGTGGTAGGGAAGTCACATGTGTTAAGTTCTCTTTTTTGAAGAACAAAATGGTGATTTGTGTATGTAGAAGTCTGTAAACACCAGAGGAGGGAAAGTTACTTGCTGTGGTGTTAATAATGTAAAAACTGAGGAGTCTGTAGTCTTGGATTGACCTTAAAGAAAGCCACTGCACAACTGAAGCCACCACTCTGCAGCATTAGGAAAATGTCATATGAAATGTGACACAAATTTAGGGATGCTGGATCGTAAATATTTTCTCTGAAATCAGTGTTAATGAAAACAATGTTGTGATACTACGTGGTACTATGTATGTGATACTGCCAATTTAAAAAGACACTTTAAGACACTCCTTTTTCTCAGTGTAACACATTTTCTTGTACCATGCATACAGCACACAGGAAAAATAAAGTGTATGGACCATTTTAACACCTACATTGATATATGCTGCAGTCCTCAGGAAACAAATCGGTTCTGATGTATTACATAACCCATGATTTGCCAGTTGCCATCTGGTTAACTTTTCTACATTCAATCAAGTGCAGTTCACAACTGCAGCCTTTGTTGTATCATTATCAATCTTCATACAACAGTTCAGAGCAGTTCAGACAACATAATGAAGATTTATTTTATCTGGTTTTGTATTTGAAGAAGCTCCTGGCAGCCGCATAGAGGGAGGCTGGGAAGGAAATGTCCGGGCTATCAAGTGGAGGGATCAAGCAGGACAATCACACAATGGTTGTAAAGGTACAGTAGGGGAATGCATGTGTAAAAATAAGGCATAAGGTACCACAGGGGCTTTTCTATGTTCTGTCTTAAGCTAGTCACTATCATCTTGTTTTGTTTATTATTCCTTGATACTAGGAAATGTATTGCAACATTTAGAATGACTCATGTAATTCACTTACTAAATACTGCTTATTGCTTATTTACACAGACCCCAACAGACCTACCCACTTCTTTATCACTTTCTGTGGAAAAAACTGTCTGTTACATATTTCTGTTTAACTTTTGGCTCCAGACAGGATAACGGGACCAATTACTTCTTACAGCAACTCGAGATTTACTCAACAGAAGACGATAAGGGAACTGATATGAGGATTTATGTGATACTATGTACACTCCAACAGGTTAAGTCCGTGTTTCAAACGACCTTTTACTGTTAAGAGATAAAAAAGGTCATGAATAACAGGTTATACGCAGAGCCTACTCATCTAACCATCACTGCACATTGCAGTAACATATTAACCTCTCTACAAACACACACAGCAGTGTGCAGTAGGATTATGAGCTGAAATTTAACATTACCATTAATAGCCTCTGCAACAAAGTTCACATGAAGAGTTGTTTATGGGGATTTTGAAATGTAACTGATGAATATTTTTTGGGTGCATTGTAAGTCCAAAGAGCCGTGTGTCATTAAAATTTTAAATTTAATAATGAGATTTGGTGTAGTAGTAGGTTGATTGGGTTAGAAACCCCCCAAAAACCTTACGTCACAGCCAATTCAACCAATAAACAATGAACAGAATCATGAAAGAACTGAAATTTACATTATGTTGCAAAAAGAACTAATAGAAATATTTCATATTAAACACAAAATCTAAATTTTCGTTGCTATTTTCCAGGGCATTACGTGAGAGATATCTGTGTCTATGGAATGGAAGACCTGCCATGGATCATCGAGAGGAACAGCATGTTTGCCAATAAATTTGAAAGCAATACCTTTCCAGAGGCACTGGACTGCCTGGAGCAGTGGCACAGGAACAAGGTGATAAATCAAACATCTGTTCCCATAGAGCCATCATGGCTGCTGGCCACAAAGAGCAATTCAAGCGTAAGCCACTTCAACAGCAGTGCTCAGCCGTAAAATTGCTGTTGATAACCCCTACAGTAGTCTGTCTACATATAGTTCAGGTTATTTGCACCTATTTTTAGTCTTTGAATGTCAAAACTGTGGGCAAAAACATATAAGAGAGACAGAATTATGCACTGTGTACTTCAGGACTCTGTGACACTGTTTATTGTTGAATTTTTCTGTTCATGAAACTGTATGGTGGATAAGTTTTTTTTGTAATAAGTAGAAAACAATGTGTATGTCAGAAGACAGATAAAATATTATCTTTATAATACACCAAGGCATTCAAAGCAATAGTACAATGTTTCTAATTCAAGAAATACACAAATATATTACAGATTGAATTTGAGACAACTACACTATATAAAATATGAAAAAAACTAATGACCATGCACTGAAGTTATAATAATAATAATAATGGATGGATGGTTGTTAAATTTAATTTAGATCTTAATACTGTTCAGGGTCAGGTCCAGTTAAAAAATAACTCTCGATAAAGCTATTGTCAATTTTTTTCTGTTTTTCCTTTTTGAATGAATTGTGAAGTAGCAGGTGTGGGTGAAAAAAAAATAATAAAAGACAATGATGAAATAAAATCTCCTTCCTCCTTCCTTTTACAAATGGCACTGAGAGCAAACTGCTAACAATGGCATGCTGACATGCTCACAAAGAACACATTTTCCCAGCAGTTTTAATGGCAGATCCATTTAACAAAACATACTTCCTTGGATTACAGGTACAAGTTCTAATCAGTTTATGTAAACTTAAAACGTCTCACTCCCCACCTTGGTGTTTGTTCAAAGCACAAGGGCTGAGTAAGTGTGAGACATTAAATGAAATACAAACCAGGAGGTTTACTTTGAAGGGTTATAAAATGCTTGAAAATAAAGCAGACTTCATCTTTGAAAGGGAAAGTACAGAGAGAGGAAAAGACAGACTTGAAAATCAGAATATTTAGGCTTGAGTTTGTCCAGCAGTTTATAAAATGCTTTATTTCCTGTCACAGATCACTAGCAAAGATGCAAAAGTAGCCCACTATATGCAAGGAATCATAAAAACTGTAGTGGTTATCACTTTATACAGCACTGTTCAAAAAGTCTTTCCATCATATACCTTCAAATTGATCTAAAACCATCTTTGCTACAAAAACCAAATATATGATTAAATAAGAAGCAGGCAAAGTCAAGAAACTGTAGATTGTCTAATAAACTTATCTTAGCACACATCTCTGAAGACAGTCAGTTTCCCACAAGAAGCACTAACATTACTGTTGTTTAAGGTCCAATTTTTGGCAAAGTCAAACAACTGATCTGTACCAAGATGCTCTCACTTACACTGAAACAACAGCAGTTCAGTGCAGCAGGTATCTGTTTATTGAGTGCCTCTTCATAACAGGTGAGGATCTCCAAAGGCCTGATTCTGTGAGACTCTTATCAGGGTCACTGTCAGATGCAGCTCAAAAAGAGGATCATTAAAGCCTACAGATGCCTATAGAAACTTAACCTTAACTAAATGAGAAACTGTCAAAAAGTTTCCAGGTTAGATGGGTCTATGACAGCAGCGTACACACTGAACAAGACGGAGGCAATGTCAGATTGTATCAACTAACATTAAAGAGGCACTGGAAAAGTTTCTATAATCAATTTTTCCAAACATTTGCGAATGGTGTAAAACAATAACTGTTAGGAATAGGGTCAAAATTAAAAATGCTTTACACCACCCTGTAAACCCTGTAAACTGTCTCTATTGGCTCTAGTTTGTTTTGCTTTGCCCTTTTTAGCTTTCAGGACAAAATCAACTAAAACTGTTTTTAAATTTCCTAATTTTCTTCTATTGTTAAACCTCCTATTATTAATATGATTATTACTATTATTATTATTAATATTAGAGATAGACCGATTATCGGCGCCAATATCCGGCATTGCGACGCGCACTAGCTTTTTTTTAAATCTGACGGCTGATAAGAGATCAATTAAAAACTGGGTTATTTTGGCTCTGACGCAGCAGCACATCTCTGTCTGCAGTCACTATTCTGTCTCCAGCATCGTCCCACCCACAGCACCATCTGATTGGTTACTTGCAGGAAGGCTGTGCTTGCACAGTGCTCTCACATGGCAGAGAGGAGAAGCTCCAAATATCGGTTACCGGCCTCCTTGACAACTAATAATCTGTATCGTATCGACCCTGAAAAAAACCGTATCGGTCTATATCTAATTAATATTAGTAATAGTAGTGGTAGTACTAGTACTAGTAGTAGTATCATTATGTGGGATGTTTTGGTCTCCAACCTTGGGGTAGTGGGTGTGCAACCACAACAGCAGGACTGGCTTGAAAAAAAAGTTACTTGTTGGAGATTCAAATAACTACAAAGCAGTCAAACTGACCCATGATACCAGCTGCTATAACAAAATAAAGAAATTATCAGTATCTGCTGTTTATCAGTTGATATTGCTAATGAACAATCAGTATAAGCAGCAAAATAAAATGAGATCTGGGCCTCCCTATTTCTAAATTGTGTCAAATTACCACAATTCAGACTGTTAAAACACTGACACATTCTTATGTGTCTAGATTACTAATTCTGCCTCTGGAACCACACCAATGCCAACTGATAGTGTAAAATCTACATGGATATAAGGACTGTTTTTATACCAAGTATTGGTGATAAATAACTCTGTATGTGAATAAAGCAAGCAGTCACAGCCAAACATTGAGAGATTTGTAATAGAGAACAAGTTAATGAAAGTACAGTTTAAAAATTCTATTTGTAAAAATAAAAATGTTCATAGCTGGCAAACCAGTGGTCCATCCAGGCAAGGTGTGATGGAGTGATTAAGAAAAAAACGTGAAATATGGCTCACCTTATGACAGATCTCTGTCTTTACCTCCTTCATGGCCCTGTCCGAGAACACACAGCCACAGGTCTGCAGGTAACAGAATCTGTAAACATATACATTGAGGGAATGTAAGATACAGTATTTTAACATTGTAGGTCATTTCCTGTACAAAGGTAACCATCACTACCTGTGAAATATATGAGGTGTATTCTTCTAACCTTGTTTGACGTAAACATTTGGATTAGCAGAGTTCTGTCAAATATTTCTAAAACATATATTGAATTTCATCATATAGTATGATAAATGGTGAACTTGCCAAAAGGTTGATGAAACTCATCTAACAAGTAAATAATGAATGGACTACAAGTGAAGTGGATGCATTTAGTTAAATTTTATACTGAGTGGAGAACATTTTTAAGTAATTCCTGGTGCATCATGCTTGACGTGGTTTGACATCAGTGTGTTAATTTTAATTTGTGTTGTGGACCTTTGTTGTTACCTGTGTTTGCCATTCATCTCCAAACCAACGACAGGGCAAATGAACATGCCACAGTGGATATCTTCATATCTGTCCCCTTTAGCATTCCTTCTCTCTCCCTCCCACTCAGGATTATCTGTCAAGTTCAGTTCCTTTATATCCTGCAGAGGCAATATATTGATAAAAATAACAACGAGTCAATATAAAACCAAAGACAAATGCATAAAAGTGTCAACAAGTTCTGCATTAATATACCTTCATCCCACGAATGTGGGCAACAGCCTCAGCATTGGGTCTCTCAGCAGATTTATCCAGGAGGTATTCAATAACAGCATCTTTGTTGTAGAGCCTACAACATAACATGAACCACACTGTAAAAGCATATTGTGACACTGTAACAAGCCATTTTTTATGATTGGGGGATTAACCGACTTTATTGATCATGACGAGCTCACTACTTTGTGGGTTGCTGCGACTTTTAACAAGTCAATATCATCGAGCCATTCTGATTTCGTTTACCCAAGCATCTTTTGTTGCCTGATTGACAAGTGACAAATAGAGAGCCAACACTCACCTTCCCAGTTCACAGGCTACAATTGGGCGTTTGAGTTTCTCTTGACTCAAAGCACAGTATTTCCATTTGGCAGCCAACTCTGCATTTTTATCAACCTGGGTATATCAGAAGACATATCAGTTTACGACATAACATCACACGTAACGTTAATGGTAATTATTTGTTATTATCTATGTAATAATTGCGACTAAACGTTAAACTGTAGGTAGCATATTCCATTTTACATGCTAACATTAGCAAGCTAGCTTTCGAGTATCAGTAATGTAATAAGTGTGTAAGACGCCTTACAAGACAAATCGAGTGGCTTAAATGCTGTAAATTAATAGAACAGCTTATAACAACTAAAAGTTTTCTAAAATAACATTTAAGACAAAAAACGTACGATGATAATGTAAGTTTGTTAATGTAGCTTGCTAATAGTTGGCAACCAACTGATAGCTTTCGACAACATCGCTAACAGTTATGAATTTGAAAAGTACGACAAGAAAGAAATCAGCGTAACGCACCTTCTCGACTTTTTTGGGACCTTTTACCAACTCGTGTCTTTTGGGAATCGTTCCTCCGTCACATCCCATCTTTTAAGTTGACTTGTAAAGTTAAATTATCCAGTTAGCTTACTATGCACAAAGCCACTATGACACAGGAAGTTTCCAGGTTGTAAACAAACAACGAGAGATCTGCAAAGCTCAATGTCTCAATGTTTGATGTCGCCCTCTAGTGGTTGAATGAATAAAACTCCAAACTTTTCCGTTGTATTTTGCAGCCTCGGCCACAGTGTGGAGGCATCAATTTAAATATGAGTTTACTAGTTTCTATTCAGCTTGCAAAGCTGAAAGAGGCCTGGGAAGCAAGAAAGTCATTAAAAAAAACACTTACATACTAAATACTCAAATAAAAGTAAAAATGATGACAGAATGATGTAAAAAAAATGTGCATAATAAATAGGCACATGCATTAAATTACCAAGGACAACTTATTTTCATTTTTTTAAAAATATTGATTTGCTTTATTGCTCCTTAACAGCTTGTTCATTAGTTTTCCACCTTAAAAGCCATGTATGTAAACGTGAAAACATGTCATGGATGACTTCACTCTTGCTGCCATCAGCTATTAGACATTTTTCAGTCAGCCATTAAACCCAGAACTAGTAAGTGACATTAGTCTGGCTTTCAGGCTTGTTGTCCGAGTGGTCTAAAGATGAAAGTTTCCTTGGAAGATAGTTCAATGAGTGCTAATGAGATCTGTTTCCTGTGCCTTGCAGGCTGCAGATTAGTTTACTATCGATGGTGCTGTCCAAGAGCGACCATTAGTTTGGGGAATACCTCAGTGGAGACATCTCTGGCGGCATGACTAATAATCTGTGTGGAAAAGAATACGAAGTAAAAACACGGCACTGGACTTCATTTTTGCTGGGAAAATAGGTTTCAAACCTCTGAATGCTCACCACACACAGGCTGCTGCCACTGTGGCTCCCAGAATGTAGCAAAAGAAACAGATATAAACTTAAAAAAAAACATTTCTCCATTTTGCCCGTTGGTTCGATTAGTTCTTCCTGTAATTTATAAATTGTGTTATGTGTCTTATTGAATTTCCCCCCTTTCTCACACACAGCTAAATGTTTAGTATGGATTTTCATTAGAGGCAATGGAGTGAAAGCTCTGTTAGCAAACTATCTTTGAGAGAGTGAAGCACCCCAGGCTTAAACTGCAAACCAACACCTCAGGAACACACAATGCACAATGGCCACTGGACAAAGGAAACAGAACAATAGTCTTTTATCCATGTTTTGCTGTTTTAAAGACCACAGGCCCAGATCCTTGTTTTCTATGAGTTTTTATAGTTTTGTCTTCTTGTGTTGGCTTGTACCTGATTGAATGACAGAAGTCTTAATGAAAAGTGATACATTTTAAGTCAGCTGTAAAGTTATTAATACCAGTTTAAGACTAGTTTTAAGTATATTAATATTGTCTGTTAAAGCTTTGAGTTATTTGAGCTGGATGGCTGCAAGTCAGAGTTAGTCTTTCACTAACTGTCATTTACTTTAACGATCCAGATATAACAGTTTTCATGTAACAGAGAAAACTGTATCGCGATAACTGGATTATTGTGGAGGAACCCTGAAATAACAACAAAATGAGGATAATGAAGGTCTTGTTTCCTTTTACGGGGTTCCAAATTTTAGAGGTGATTTTACATTGCAGACCTCATGTTCATTTTTAAATGTACATCCAAATACTTTTCCACCAATACTACTACTAAATAATTTCCCAAAAAATTGAGGCAGCAGTTTGTGGTTTATTATTTTCTTATAAGATAACAATTATATTTCATAATTTAAGTAGGCAAAGTAGCCTGCATCATTTCACATCAAACATGTCTGCAGTCTAAAG
>JAPZDV010000012.1:7939476-7961662 GCA_029814665.1 Acanthurus lineatus | reverse complement strand
GATCCAGATATAACAGTTTTCATGTAACAGAGAAAACTGTATCGCGATAACTGGATTATTGTGGAGGAACTCTGAAATAACAACAAAATGAGGATAACGAAGGTCTTGTTTCCTTTAACGGGTTCCAAATTTTAGAGGTGATTTTACATTGCAGACCTCATGTTCATTTTTAAATGTACATCCAAATACTTTCCCACTTAAAAAATGAGGCAGCAGTTTGTTGTTTATTACTTTCTTATAAGATAACAATTATATTTCATAATTTAAGTAGGCAAAGTAGCCTGCATCATTTCACATCAAACATGACTGCAGTCTAAAGCCGGAGTCTGATATTGCTGGTAACCTATAGATCTCCAATGTTTTGATCACCATCTTCCACATTTTTGTAGTTGGATCTTAAGAGTTTGCACAGCCAAAATGCAACTTCCTCTCTCTCAAATCTCCCCCCTCTGATTGACCTCCCTACCACACATATCTTCCCGGTCTGCAGTGGTGCTACCCAGCATGGCTGACCCAAAGAAAACCCCAACCACAAAGCGCCCATCCAACCTCATGTTTATACTTCCATGATGAGTCCAACCTGCCCAATCAGACTTCCACTGACTGGCCTTGAACTGAAACTGTATACATCTTAACCATCCCAGCCATCCGAAGCAGCCAGTGGAGACCAAGGCTGCATTAATTGCACGGACCAGCCTTGGTAGTGCACCGAGTCTAATGCATTTAGCGTTTCTAATTGGGAAGGAATTGCTGTGTTTACATTGGCGCTGGTTGATAGAGTTGGACCCTTAGCCCTCCAGCCAACTGAGCTAAAGCCCTCCGAAGAAGGAAAACCAAACTGCCTAGTCCCTAAAATCTCTCTGGACTGTGCTGGAAGGAAATTATTTGGAACAGAGTAAAGGGATATTTATTTAGATTTATCAAGGGGATAGTGAGGAGGTGCACCTTTTTTTCCCCTTTTTTTGCCACAATTTACTTTAAATCTATAGGGCACTAATTTGATGAGCATTCACTAGGGTAATGCCATGCTGTGGGGATGTTATGACTTTTCCTCCCAAAAGAATATTTTAAAGTAAAACGTCTATATACTAAAGTCTCATAGAAATCATCTAAACCCTGTTAGTAGCTATTTTTATTGTCATTCCATCCCTTGGTTTTTTAAAATTTAAATCATTTTTTGTCTAAAAAGTATTGGAAAATAGTTTTAAAATGTCCAGATATTGAAATATAAAACAAGAAAGCAAATCCTCAAATTTGGGAAGTAATTTTACCTGATCAATTTGACAGTTAGTCATATAATAAAAAGTCATACACAGGCAAATTTTACTGATTAACCAATCTTTTCAACCCTAATCTCTATTTTTTTACACATATCATTTTTAATTTTACTTTTAATTTCTACTTTACAATGATCACAAAAAATATATAATCCAAAAGAGGACTTTATAATATAAAGACTGTTGTGAGGACATTTCATATTTTCCTGTAACAACTGCAGTGGGTGAAGTGACCATGTGCAAGTAGTCCTCAAGGAATTTGACTGCAAATTCTACTGTCACCACAACTTTTCCCCTCAATAAAACACCTGCTGTACCAAAGAATGCTTTCTTGTGATTTTAATTTGAACAGGGAACACTGCCGTACTCTAAGCAGCTCTATGACCATGTATCAAATCATATGCAAGTTCATGTACTTAATGAGAAATCCAAAACTCTGGAAAAAGCACTCCACATCCAACATGAATACTGCGACGGGTTACCACACACACCAGTCGACCACAATTATTTTCTCATTCCTTTTTCTGTTTATGTTGAAACTCACATAGCTAAAATTATGTCAGTTGGAAACATTGCCCATAACTAATTTTTCAATCCACTTGGTCTGCAGTATGAGTGTGATTATGGTCGCTAGATTGCCACATACTGATACAGATTTCTGATAGCTTGTACAGTAAAATATTCAAAATATTCAAAATAGTCGAGTACAAATTCATAAGCAGGGAGTGGGAGCTGAAGTTTTATTTTTTATTGCTGTTGTTTATAACATGATGAGAATAAAATTCCAAATTTTAAGGATTAGGGTTTATTTTTTTTTAGGTGATTCCAACTAAATGTGGAAACACTATAGATGATTCAGCAGCATGGAAATCAGGGTTTGTCTGTATCTCTGAGCTCCAGGGTATGACTCCCATAGAAAAACATGCCCAGTGTTGCCATGTTTCCTCCAGCAGATGATTGCAGACCACTTTTCCTCGTTGCACCAGCCTGCTGTGTGACAGTTTTAATCCATCGGCTGTGCTGAAGTGTACAGCTCAACATTTTATTTACCACAAACTTCATGACGCACTGGGACCTTTTATGATCCCAGCCAAGCCGAGAAACAGACTTATACACACACACATACACACACACTTACACACACATATACAAACACACAGACAGTGCACCTGGACACATTTTTGCCATCAGCCAGTTTTCTGTATGATTATCTTTTCCATTGTGGCAAACCAGTTCTGAACACCCGCAGACACAGATAAATGAATGCATGCAAGCACATTCGCAGTCTGTATACACACACACACACATACACACACACACACATGATCCTGAGTCCCTCCTTGATGCCTGAGAACGAGGAAGGAAAGTCTCCATACATCAGTGGAGGCTATATGACTGGAACAATTGCTTGTGCGCTGGCAGCACAGACTCAGTCACATTTCATTAGCTTGACAGGATACCCGAAAGGTTCTGACAGCCTTCTGGCTGTGACTGGTGCAGCCCGGGGCGATGGGGACATACCTGTGGCTGCCTTGTGTACTCTGTGGGCACATGGTGAAGACTAAGCACACGTAGCAGCTGAGGCCTGGCAGTGACAGTAGCTAAGGTTCGGGGTGTCCACGCCAGCCGCCGCCTCACCATACACGTCTTCAGCAATAATAAAGCTCACTCTCACTCTTTTTCTTTTTTTTTTTCTCTTACCCTCACTTTCACCGTCTCATGCCCTCTCTCACTCTCTGCTGCCCACACACACACTCACTTTGCACAGACGTGGGGAGAAACAGTGGGTGATTCTGTGTGCTGCTGCGCCGCAATGAGCTCAGTGCTAACTTTGAATGCTAACCAAAAATCCAGTTGGAGAGAAGTCATTATTTTATAGGAGTTTCTAAACCTGAGTTATTAGTCTTTATAGGAAGATTTCTACAGTTTGGTATAGTTTCTTTTCTGCTGAGAGGTACGAGAGGAGATTCATAGCACTCATGTGTCTGTCTAGTATGTATACCGCTTTAAACAGAACCAGGGTTAGCTTAGTTTAGCTTAGTTTAGCTTAGCGTAAAAGCGGGCATCAGTGAAATGGCTAATTGCACTTTGTATCTTGTTTGTTTAATATGCGTAAAAACACAAATGACTCAAGGTTTTTTCAGGAGGCAATGTGTTTTTCAGGCCACAACACCAACTTCGTAAAAACTTTTCAAATTGTTTCCATGCAACTGGCAAGATTTTAGGAGGACATTGGTTTGAGCAAATAAATTACCTGGTCATATAGCATATAATGCTTACAATCATGACAAATTATTCTCACTTTTTGTCTTTTGGACAGAAAAATTGAGCGAGAAATGATGTGTTTATTGGTGAGCTTTGAAAGGTGCTTGTAGACAGACCTTGTTACCTTCAGACCAAGCTATGCTAGCTGTGTCCCCATATTAACTGTGTTTTTGCTAAGCTATGCTAACCAGCTGCTGGATCCTGCTTTGTATTGAGAGCGCAGATTTTATAACTCTAATCAAGACATTAAATAAGGCTAATTCCCCAAATATAAAATTGCTCCTTTAATAAGCCTATTAGAAGACTCCTGACCTACTTCTTTTCTTGGTCACATTTTTCTGAAAACTTGTGTTCTTGTGCCCTAAAATTTTTTTTGTTTTTGTTTTTCTGCCATCTCCAAGCGTCTAGTATAGGACAACACACATTTCCCCAATGATGTCTGAAAATGAACTCCCAGCCCGCAGAGTTTTTTTTTCTTTTTTTCAGTCCCCTCATAGAAGACTCTCTGAGGGGTCTTTGGAGAAACACATGTTTTTAATAAGGGTCTTTACGTCTGGCCTTGCATAAATGTTTAGCAGCGTTCCTTCTGGGAACTGGGGCCTGTCTTTACAGTGAAGGCTAATCAGCTGTAAATTCTGTTTTAAAAAGGAAAAGGAAGGCATGGAAGGAGTTAATCTCCAAGGCCCATTGCACTCCTTGTCTCTCCTTTTATTCCCCTCTTTTTTTCTCTCCCTCTCTCCCTCTCTCTCCCTCTCTCTGAGACACATGCACATACAGTACATACACACTCCTTCTTAGGAGGGCATGATGACTAAAAGAAAGGAGAGAGAGAAGAAAAGCTTGAGGCTTTGACAAATGATCTAATAATCGGGTAGAGAGATTACAGGCTAGGTGCCCGCTGGGAGAGGAAGTGGGGCAGTAAATATTTTTTAAAAGCTGTCAATAAATTTGTAGTGTTGAGTTGAGAGAAGTGTCCATGGCCAGAGTCAAGGGTTATTGGCTCCTGTGCGGTGTGCTTGTCTTATGAGATGTACTGAGTTAATAATCTACAGGCTGAGTGCCAAATTATTGTTTAAAAGAAGCTGCTGTGAGACAGAGGTGCAAAATGTTTATGCTAGAATCAAAATCACCTTGTTTGATATGTAAGATGCACTATGACCATATAAAAAAGTCAGTCTTCATGCTGTCAGCATGCTGACCAACATGTCAAGTCACACCGAGATCTCTTAAAAACTATGATATATTCATAAAACTAAGTTCATGTGCTTCATGTCATCATGTCTGTCTCTGTTTGCTTTGGAGAAGAAATTAAACTAATTATTGCCTTTACTGCCTTTTTACGCTTAGCAAATTTTCCAGTGTTATACCGCACAAGACACAGATCAAAAATAACCAATAACCATTCTTATAATAATAATAAGTCTGTGGCGATCCTTCAGGAAAAGAGAGAATTGTGACAAAACAGACAAAACAGTTTGGAACGGTAGTTAAATACTGATAATGACCTTTAATTGGAAAGCCGTTGTTTAGTTTAATTGTTAAGGCAAGTTAATAAGTGATGAAAGAGAGACAATTATCACTAGTTCTGCTTCCGCAGTTGACGTGAAGTCTGTCAGAGCCTCATAAAGTTCACCGACACAAGTCTCACTTTCCCACACCTTTCAACCACGCTTGTTACTCAGCAGCCCAATTAAAGCTGATTTAAAGGTTCACCTGTGTGCCTATTGGCAAATGCTCCCCTCAGGGTGGTGCTCCAGCGTGACTGATGGGTTGATGAGATAATGACGGACAGCCACAGGTCTCACCTGCGGTCGCCCGTTTTTAGTGCTTCAACACTGATTGGCTAATTATGTGGATAAGATACATCCTTCAGAAACCCGTAAAAGACAAGGTTGTCCCGGCAGTAAGGAAGACACAGTTGTAATGGAAATCTTTCACATCTTTTAGCGCACATTGCATATAATTAGTGTTGTTATTGCAGTATGTGATTACAGCATCATTATTCCTGACAGGTCTAATTTGCCAGTATTTGCAAATTAAGTGTCAAGTTGTCTTAAAAATTCCCTGTAAATAATCACTGAATTATTGAACAACTTAACTCGTGGATGGGCTGCAGTACTACAATAGAAAATTATATAAGAACTGAACTGCGTGTTAGTCTGATTGCAACCATTTCTGTTGTTAATAATAACCATGGGAAATGGATTTTTTTTAAACCTCATAGTCATCTGATTTGAAAAATAATAAATGCCCTTTATTCCCCTTTATTCCCTCCTCCACCACTGTGTTTACCGGCAAAAGATCACCATTAGTGGTCATATGATAGAAAGTAAAAACTAGGAAAACCTAGTGGTTTAAAAACCAGGAAACCCCTCTACTGCACACAAACACACACAATCAGGTTCAAGCACACACAGGTTCACACATAATCATCAACACAACATAAGGCCCTGAAGATATGAGAGAAGTTCCTGGATATTGATACTTTCTTTAACACCTTCCTCCTAAACTCTCTTGAGTTTCTGTTTGGTAAGCAGAGGAACATCCTCGAGTCGCTCCTGTTTTCTGCTTCCCAGCTGGTTTCCCGTCCTGTGGATAGTGTTTCACTGATCTCCTGACGCACTGTACTGCTGTTGCTACTGCCAAGGTGTGGTGGCCAGAGGTTGAAGACCTCTGAGCCAATTAAACACAGTACAGATAACAAGTTTGTCCACTGCGTGAGGTCTTAAGTGTTTTTGGTTTTACACAGTGAGTCATCAGGGAGCGTACATCAGAAATGGCTCATATCAATCTGTAAGGTTCTGCTTTAAAATAATACGTGGTGCTGAAAAACCAACCAAAAATAATATAAAACATGACAAGAAATTGTTTTTTCCATATTTTTTACATGTCTAGTATCTCTAAAATATGCTATTATTTACACTTTGCATGACTTTGAGCATTAAAGCACTTCATGTAGTATGGGTGAGCCTCTTCCCACCAGTTTGTTTAGATACCTGCACAAACTTTCAGCCATTTTGGTGGATAATCCAACCATCTCACATTTATTCGTCTTCTTCTTCATCATCTTTTTCTTCTTCCTGTTCTCTCTCTTATTGGCAGGTTGCGTTTGATTGAATGACTCACCATCATAAGATGTGGAGCAAATGTTTTCAAAGCTGCCACCAGGCCTGGTGATTACACCCTCTGCCAACACTGATGCCAACCTTTGATAGAAAAAAAAATAACCAACAACATTTACAGGAAAAAAAATCAAACAGAAGAGCAGCGGGAAAGATTGGTATAATGTAAGCAAATCCCAGGAAAAACTGGAAAGTCGACAGAATTTAAAAGAATATATTCAGCGTGTTTTGCCTCATCCAAGCCAACCAGTCCAGTTTTTTCTACAGCTATGTTGAGGCAGCAGTCTTACCTGGGTGCCCTTCAGACAGGGTCGGTTAATAAATGCCACTCTCAATCATTCTTTGATCACTCACACACTTTTGGTTTTGAGCTTGCCTAACTGTGTCAGAGACTCGGCTCAAACCCCTCTGACATTTATGCAGCTGCCCTTTAAGCAGAAGCAGCAGCTACCAAACAGACATCAGTCTCAATCATCATCACAACCTCAGAGCCCTCAGAGAACACGCAGCCTGACTCCAGGTCTCCAGTTTCACCTCTCTGCAAAAACCCACCGGCCTCTCCAGTATTCCCTCGGATCCCCTCTGATCTTACAGTATCATGAATGCATGTCTTCTCACACTAACGATAATTGAAAATCAGAAGAGCAGAAAAAAAAAATCACTGCAGTATTTTTTTCAGCCATTATCTTTTTTCTCTCTCTCTCTCTCTATCTCTCTCTCTTTTTTTTTTTGATGGGCAATTGACTTTGGGAACAGGGGTTTACGGCGGGGGAAGGGGGTCGGTGGAGTTCGTCCGCCTGCCAGTAAGAGCTCCAAGGCCTCCTGCCCTGTTCTGCTGTGATGCCTGCGTGCTGAGTTTGGCTTGGCTTGAGTCTCTGCACTTGATGGTTTATTCATATTCAGCGGTGCAGGACGCTGTGCCATGAGGTTCCTCTCACACTCAATATGTCTGCGAAAGAAGAAACAGAAAGGAGGTCTGAGTTCCAGTTTTGCCGTATGGGTGATTGAAATGTTTTGCTCTCGTCTTGAGATTGGAACAACGATCATTTTCAAAGTCGACCACGACCACAGATTTTCTCCGTTTCTCTCCAGAAGGGCAGATGTTTTACAGCCGTCAAAGAAGGATTTTTAGTGTAATTCTATTGTGTATTACCAGTCTAATCTTGTCTGCTCCTTTTTGTTTTATATTCACTTCAGTTCTTTCTTTTCTTTCCTCCTTTAGTGTCATCTGTTTCAGCCTACGTTTACTTCTATTCTCCATTAGCATCAACTCCCTGAATTCCAGTGTTTTTTTGAGCCTCTTACAGTCTGGAAAAAGAATTGTTAACAAATGTACGACATTCATGTCCTTATATCAAACAGCATTAAATCGCCAATACTGGTCTGGCATTTCAAGGAAGGAATTTATGCTTTGTGTATATTCCAGACTCCCCCACAATCATCACCCATTCCCACAAATACATAGTGTACTTCATGTGCACATGCACAAACTACACATAAAGTAATGGTACACAAATAGAAAAACACCCCCGCTGCTATTATCTCTGCTCATTCATTGTGTCCAGGGCTCATGCTCATCAATTAACAAGCCACTTGCTATTAAAAAACAAACAACATCAACTTCCCCCAAAACTTCCCAGTCAAAACAAGCAGCAAAGGCTGGCTTGTCCACACTGCCCCTCTTAATCAAAGCCAGATGTCTCCTCAAAAACTATTTCTCTCTTTTCCTCACTACACCCCTTTCTCCAATCGCTCATTCTCCCCTTCTCTTCCCCCCACATTCCCTTTCCTGTCTGAGATTGTGTAGACGGCTGGTCCTCGGCAGTCGTGATTTGGCACTCTTGTCCGCCCTCTGTCTGTCTGTCTTTCTGTCTTTTTTAATCTCCCTTCTCCCCCTTTTACTTTCTTTTTCTGTCTCTAGAATCAGCATCTTGTCAAGCAGCCGTGGACCTACGTTGACCCTTCGCAGCACTCACAACCATTCGAGGTGAAAAATTAGACCCACATGGCAGATGCCGCCAAAGAAGTGCCTCTTGCAGAATAACTTCCAGTTGATCCGCCTGCCCATTTGATGTGATGGTAATTTTTTAAAACACATGCCACGGCCTGCACGTACAACTAAGAGCTCTGGACTTTTTTTTCTGTTTACTTTAGCGTTAGCCGGGTCCCTTAAGTTACAGCTCTTTGAAGGGAGCAGTCATGTGGCTGTCGACACACTATTCTCAGTTTGTCAGAGCCGGAGCCAGGCACAGAGTGAACGCTAATTTACTTTTCCACCTCAGTGCCGAGAGAAAACACCCTTTTCCAGAGATGCTAAACAATACAGGCAGTCCCGTTCCGCTAACTGCTCTATAGGGGGGAAAAAAAACCCTCTGGAGCTCGTCTTCCTACTGCTGCTGCTTTCAGTTGGCTATCTTGCTCAACCTCTTTAATCTGAGAAGCAAATAGCCCCCAGTGTTGTCCTTAGAGCTCAGGCACAACTCCGGACCTCTCAATGGGTCCTTGGAGAGTAGCAACAAAAGCTCAAGTTGGTGATTTGAAGTCTGCTTAGTGATTGACACTAATTTACTGACTCTTTACCCCCTTTGTTTTTTTGTACTACATAATGTTGTAAAGCGTTTAAGAGCTGGCTGTGGTTTATTCTGCTCTGGAAAAACAGGAACTGTCAAAAGTGTCAGATGTTCTGCTCTTAGTTGAACTCCTGAAAGTCATTTATTATGAGTAGAGCACATAAGGGATCCAACTAAACCTGAGATTTGCATTTTTTTTCTCCCACTTACTTTCTTTACAGTAGCAAATCACAACAATTACCCAAGCCTTACTTAGTAAGGGCATTTAATGCAAATTGCTAAAACTCTTTTTTTGTAAAGTTAAGCTTATTCATTACCAGAGAAAGAGGAAGCATAGTCATAAATCTTAGTTTCGTTACAATAATAGTTTTATTTTACTCTCATTAAACATTATTTAGTAGCAAATCTCCACGGGTCACAGGTGCCCTTCAGATATTTTTACTTACCGTTAAAAATTAGTGTTGCATACAGTTTTTTAGCTGAAGTTGGCCTTGAGAAAGGAAACAGGCTGATGAGGCCGTGTAATATACAAGCACATTGGTGTCCTCCAGCCTATCATCATTTCCAGACCTTTTCTCTGCATGGCATTACGGCAATAAATGTTTTATAAACACCACTTTTCTGTGCAAAACTGCAAAATTGCAACAAGTAACTAAAACCTAAAACTTCAATTTTAAATATTTTAAGTATTTCAAATCCTTAAAGTTGCACAAAATCATCATTAAACCTTCACTGAACATAATACATTTGGACATACAAATCTATATCTGAGTCACAATACTTCACAGCTGTATTATCTCTAATCCTGGCACTTATCAGGCTGAGCTGTACGTCTGACTTGATGGCTGTGGACGGTGCATCGGTGTTTCAGTGTTTCAGTGGGATTGTGGGGATGGAGGAAGGGGGCAGCAGATTCTTGAAGGGGACACTTGTGGGAAGGAAAAGAGTCTCATTGCGAGAGATCAGCTTGTGTAAACATTCAGGTTAATGAAGCTCAGTGGGCCTAATCCCCAGCCCTCTTTCTCACTCTCCCTCACCCCGGCCTCAAAAGCCTTCACCCCTCCCCGGGACCGCCACCCCCTCCACCCCCCGCTTTCCAACATAATCCCTTGCAGGAGCGGGCACTGTCAATCAAAAGGACCCCAGGGAAGGAGGGCTGGGGATGACGTGTGTGTGCCTGTGTGTGTGTGTGTGTTTATATGCTGTATATATGTGTTTGTTTGCACATACAGTACACGCATGCACACATTTGAGATTGGATGCACATTTGTGTGCAAAAACTCAAAAAACATCACATACCTGTGCACACGCAGGAGTGTTTTCGAGGTGCTTTGAGGTGGGAGTCAGTAGGGGGATTTCCAGTGAGGGAACAAGTTGCTTCAAACCATATGAGCAGAGAAGGTGGAAGCTCTGGGTCCAGACCTGGACTTGGGGGTAATCAGCAACACATGAACCGTATATGAGGAAGGGGAAAAGGGGATGAAGGAGCAAAAAAAAAAGAGGGGGGAGGAAGGAAAGGCAGGTTTCCAGTCTAAGCCCTCTCGGACGCTGACATCACACATTGTGGTGAGGCTATCAGATTAAACACACCGAGCCTGAGGATGTGTTTTTATACCCTGAAGCAACAGCACATGAGCAGAATGCTTTGGGCCTGTGAGGAAATGTGTGTTGCACTGATGTGTAAGAGCTGCTCCTTCATGTGAAAATTAAGCTGCATTTAAGTCTGATAAACAATCAATATTGGGAGTGTCTGCTCCTACAATTTCAGGTGTTACATTTTCCCCTGGTTGTAATTGTTACCTGTGCAGGCTTAAGTGTATCGCAAGAACAGGCATAGCGACAGTAAGGAGTCGGTCCTCAGTGAACAGTTAATTACCTCTTGAAGTTTTACCTAAATTACCTGCAAATTGCCACTGAGAGTTCCTAGTGCACACATGTTTCTTTTTCAGTCGGTGCATTTGCCCTGAGGAACGATAAACAGCTAACTTACTAACATCTTCTCCCCTGCCACCCTCCGAGTGGTGAAAAGCCAGCTGGGTAATGGCCACTGCATCGAGACAGATACCTGAGAACAGTTATAGTTTGTACAGTTTGTGTGGATGTTGTTTTCACTTCCTTCTTGGCCAACTCCCTGCACTGTCTTCACGACAACAATACTCTCACAGCCCAAGGACGAGGCCTGATCAGCCATTCAACTCCATTGTTGCCATATCAGTTGCAGTTCTGCATTAGAGAGAGGATGAGTTAGTGAGTTGACAGTTTGTTTGTTTTTCTTTCCTTTACTTTGCATTGAAATGTGCCTCAAAATTCTTCAAATTTTGAACAACTGTGCTTCTCAGTGGTTGTTAGTCCTAAAAATAATTCACCTAATTCAAAAACATGTGACATTGAATGGAGCCATGAATGTAAAATCTGGAAGGCACCAAAGCTGAAGAAAGATTCTATCTGATACCTAATAATTTTGGATTGATTCCTATTTTTCTATGGAAAACCCAACATTATTTTAACTTTTTTTAGAAATTTTATCAGACTTAAACTTTTTCATTAACATGGTTGCTGTTTATCTGTTTAATCTGTTTATGTCAGGAATTAACTAATACTGCATTCGCATGCTGTGCTTTTGTTAGTGTGAAGAGAGAGAGAGAGAAATCTCATTTGTCAACACCTTCTGACTCTGGCTTCATTCACAGCAACATTTTTACAGGATAACATTTACAAGCCAACTTGTTAGGAAACAGTTGCTTATTTACAGCAAATGTAGAGTAGCATTTGAAGTTGAGTTTCTGGCCATTTGGTGAGTATTAAGTCAAAAATTTTCCTACTTTTGGCTGTTTTGCTCATGAAAAAAATGTCAGACTTACCCTCTAAATGTTCCACTACATTCACTGGTCACTAATTTTGTCAGTGAGCTGAAAAGTAACTATTTATAGGATTCACGCGCTAATAGTCATTGACCCATTTTCATTACAAGAAACAATATTGTGACTGTTGAAATTTAATTTATAAGCGCTGTTTTCTTCAAAATAACAATATGAATCAATGGAAGCAAAAATTAGCTTAATTTTAATGATAAAAATTTAAAGACCTTCACAACTCAAGTAGATAAATGGTGTGCAGGGCATGCTGAGTAATTTCCAAAGACCATTGCCGGCATGACTAATCATGGCAGTATTAGTTTACTCTCCATATCAGGTCTTTGGTCTCTCTCCTTTTTCTCACAGTTCTCATTTTTCTGTCGTCTTTAAGGATTTTCCTTTTTTCCTGCGCAAAGCGTTTGACTGCTGTTTTATCATGCCACAGTTATTGTGATGATGATGATTTATGTTGTACTACGCTTCTCTCTCATTTATTCCTGCTCCCTTGGTTGTCATAAATCAGTGCAGATAGAGAGCCGAGCTTGGCTACATGCCACTCATGCCACAGCAAATACTCCTCAAGGGAAATGCAGGGGCGAAAAACCACAGGGGCATAAAAGACAAATTAAACGGAACCTGAGTTTCTTTAACATCCAGTCGCTTTCTTTTACATTTACATCATCGAGCACGATTACAAAGACTTTTTAACACTTGTCTCTGCAGTTATTTAAACTATATATTGCCTATATTGAGATTTAGCGATATAAAATGAGTCCCTTTAACACCACACAGACCGGTATGTTCGAGCCGTCTGAGCGTTTCTGTCAGAGGTCTGTTCACTGAAGCCAGATGGCCGAAAGAGAGAAGCAACGAGAGAGAGACAGATGACAGAAATGTCCAAAAAAAGAGTTAGGTAGGAAAGGGACAGGATGAAAATCTGGGTGGTTTGGGGTTCCCCTGGCAGCCTGTGTTAGGAACACAAACATGCACACAAACCACACACACACACACACACACACACACACATATAAACCAGCGTATAAATGTTAAAACATTCAGCCCAGACTCTGAATCCAACTGCTGGCTCTAAACCAACGAGTGCATACCCACGTGTGGCACCTTGGACGAACACCGTGTCCTCCTGCCAACTTTCTTCTTCTGTGGTGCAGCTGTTTTGTGGCACCAAAGGAGGAAGCCAGCAGCATCCCACTATCCCTACCAAGTCCTTCCTTTTTCTCTTCTTCTGTGGTGGTGGTGGGGCTGATGGGGTGTAGCGACAAGGCCTGCCTGCGATGCAGTGGGGGCCCCTCACTTGACTGAATTATCTCATCAGGGTCCTTTTATTAGGAACTCAGCAGGCTTATTATTTTTATTATTAACGGCCTGTGTTTTCATCCTCAGGATGCCAGGCTTCAGCGCACACAGCTGTTTCTCCTCAACTCCCATGTTTTCTTAACTTAAGAGGTGCTTTTGCAAAATGCCGTTCAGATATTTTTCTTCAGCATCCCCCCGCTCTTTGCCATTTTTTCACCGGACTGCCTTTTCTCTTTCCCCCCCCTTCTTTCATACGCAGGATTAGGTCGAGTTTAGCAGCCATGTCTCCAGGTTGGAGTGACAGACCAGTAAAATTATGTTGAATCCAGCGAGCCAGATAATCATTAACGTATGAAATAATAAATCCAAGTTCGCCTGGTTCATCTCAGACAAGGCAAATCAATATGGTTGAATATTCAAAGTGACAGTAAGCACACGTTTCTCAACAGTACATCAGCAGATTTTTGGTGCAAATTCTCTTTGCTGACATTAAATAGGTAATGATGATTAAATATACACCACCAAAAAAGAAATAAATGGTGACATCAGTAAAAGGATTATAAGAATTACTGACCATTTACAGAGAAAAAAGTATTTAAAATAGACACAGTTCCTCCGAGAGTCTGAATGCTGAAATCCTACAGGGAAGATTTATGTGGTATATATTTGTCTGTCATTCATCACACCCCCACTGCCTTTTAAGAGGGTCATCAAGTGAACGTGGAGACATCAGGCTGCTGGCTAATAACCTAGCAATGGAAGTCTGATCAATAGCACAGCTCAGGTTTCTCAGCTACATCACAGAGAGAAAGTGTAGCAGCAGCTGCTTAGAGCTTCAATCTTGATGTGAACTCACAGAGAGCAGAGAGGCGTTTCTTACATATGGACTCTTTGTTCATGCAAAATATAAAGACTGGGTTCAAAGGGCAATCATGCTTCTCTTTTGTGAATATCTGTGGAAAAACTGCTCTTATAAAACAGCTTGGACCGTCACTATTGAGATAAGACTAATCATACTCAGTAATTAGTGTCAATAGTTAAATATATTTTTACTTAAAATCCTTCAAATTAAATGACAAAATATGTCTAAAACAACAGCACAAGAGTTTTCTGATGTGATGACTCTACTGACAGGATGATATTATTTATCATTTATTATTAAAACTATAGTTAAGGTCTGGCAAGTTAGCACAAAAACATGACTCAGTTAGTTTTAGGAAAAATGTGCTTGTCTGAGTTATGTTAAATATTTATGAGGATAAGTTAAAAGGTTTGGGTTTAAATTATTACTTTGTGAAGTTTAGGGGAACTTGCCATCAAGATAACTATAATATCCATGTGCTCAAGGTTTTGGTTGATTACATTCATGGTTTAAAAAAAAACAATGTGATCTGTGTTGGAAAGAGGCGACAACCAGCAGTCTCTAGTTTAAGTCTGACGTTGCTCAGCCATTAACCCCCACCTCGTCCCCACATGAGCATGGTAGCTTTATAATAACACTTGATTTATTCCTTTGCTCTTGTCGCAACTCCTGCTGTGGACAGAGGTCCCTGTCATTCAAAAGTACAAAATCTCATCATTTTTTTTCCAAGGACAAAAGGTTCCTGCTTTTAGTTGTGGATTAGGTGTGCCGTTTTGAAAAAGAATGGAGATCAATGGCAAACAGAAATAATCCATAACAGGATGTAGCATTACTTGCAAGACTAGACTTGTTCATTTTGTTCTTTCATGGGACTTTTTGATAGCAAAATAAGTAAAAATATCACCAACAACAGTACTTGCTGATGGACAACAGGGTTGTCTGTCTTTTACATAAACCAAAAGTGGTTTATTTTAGAGAAACTTTAAAAAGTCCCCATAAACATCCGAAGGGCATTTGTGATTTTACAGCTAAAACAAATTGTATTTTTTTTTTAGTTTAGATTATCATACAGAGCAATCAAAACACAAAAACACAGCTAATATTTTGCAGATACAGACAATTTTCCATATAATTTTCAATAATTTAGACCATACGGCAAGAGGGCCAGGACTGTGAGTTCATGAGCTCTTAACACCATCTGATGACAACAATAAAGACAGAGACATCCAGACATTTTTCACTAATTCAAACCATTCAGCAGAGCTCAAGCTGTGTTCAGAAGCAAAAAACATGATTCACACATTGAGACATGCAGACACCCCTGCAGCCGTCGGTTTTTATGGATCCCCAAAGTCTCATTATCACAGCCCTTTAGCCTGAAATAGGCACATATTCTCGGAAGTTTTGTCACCGGTCATAGTGAGGCATTGGCTGTTCCACTGGGCCTATATCACACCCAAAACTTTTTTTAAACCTGTCAAAATCCCTGTAATTTCACCACCATCTCAGTCCAGGAGGGTCTGGATCAGTAGTCGAGGTGGCAAGCGCTGAATCGCAAGAGTGAAAACACAGGATGGAAACCATTTCCAGACAGGATGGATGGAAGGAAGTTAAGAAAAGATGGATTGGAGCAGAACAACTCAGTGACAGTTTGAGCAAGTGATCTTTTGGGAACGTGTTGCACTCGAATGACAAATCTGATTTGGGTCGTTGTACTTTTCAGCTAAAGAGGTTCAGCTGTCTAAACCTACTTTAAAATGTTGAATTTAGATATCCTGTTGAGAATGACACATCGAAAACTATGTGAGCCATGTAGTTTTTTTTTCATGCATGCCATTGTATGCCATGAATGTGGTCTTTCCAAACGAGTCCAGTCTTTAACCACTGAGTCATTCTTTACTTCTGCTTCACTTCTGCTTGATGGTGGTAAGACTAGACTTGTTAAAACCAGAGAGGCGGGGGATGGGTCAGACTGGACAGTCAGTTGCAATGTTAAAAACCCACTCAGCATCCATCAGTCTCGGTCCCAGGACAGTTGGTTTACTTTCCATCTGGGTGCTTTATCAATAAAGTGATTACCTCAATAGAAAGAACAGTGCTCCTTAAAAGCTTCTTTACTTGTCAGATAATTAAATCAGCCAATAGAGAATGTGTTCCCGATCAGATATGTGAATTATTGATGAGCCAATGGAATCTTAGGAGGAGCATTAATAATTGATATGCCTGGTCTGGGGCAAAAATAAAAAAAAAAGTGTGTGTGTTTTAATTTATCCATTATTCATCCATGAGTCCATCATGTTTTTTAGATTGTCAGCAGTCAAAGAGCAGCGGTGACAATTGGAGGGAAACCGCGACTATGAATGCTCGTCTGACTTTGATTGCTCGATATTTTCCCTCAGTTATGTGCAAAGTTAAGTAAAGCCAAACCTTCTGTCCTTCCGTACCCAGTCTGAGTAATAACAGGGTAATGCAGTAAGTCAAACAGTCTTGTTCTAATTAGGTGTGGTTGTGTGCGGTGCTCCAGCGCCTGTCGACTGCTTACAGACACGACCATAAACACTTTGAGCCTGGGTGCTCTCAGCACAGTCCTTAGGACAGGGATTAATCCAATAAGGCCTTTTTTCTTGTGTTTTCTTTTTGTTAAAAAGAAAAATATATATAACAAAGAAAGGAAAGAGTGCATCAGCATTCAAGAAAATGTTGGTGCAAATACAAAAGAGAGAAAGTGAGTGCAGAGAGAGGAAAAGGAAAGGAGGCTGACAGTCGTAGATGTAGAGTTTTAGAGGTTTTTTTAATTGAAGAAATACATGCATTATTGGCTGTCACCCTTGGATCCTTTCAATGACAATTTCTTTTTTTTATTTGTACCAAAAAAAAATAAAATATGAAGAAATAGCTATTGCAAGAGACCTTAAAATGAAATATTTTATTTTTCTTATCTGCAGGTCATATAAGAGACTAACACTTACAAAATAAAGTGATTTTCTGCAACTGGAACTCAATTATGGCCACTGACCTACTGTCCCAGCTCAGTCTGTGTTGTTTTATTGACCCATGTGGTTTTGGTTTTCATGTTCTCTACAAAATGACACACAGGACTGAAGCTTTGAACTGACAAGATGACAAACTGCCCTCAGCCAGTGTTTTGTTTACAACCATAAAACATCTGAAACATCCCTTTATTTAAGTGCTTACAGGATGTAAGAATTTTCACAAAATGAAGATATAACTTATCTTAATGTAGACGAAAGCAGTATTGACAGCCAGATGGGGGGAGAATAAACAGAGAAGAATCAGTCATCAAAAAGACAGATGTCTTACTGTCAAATTTGAAAAAGAAGATTTGCCCCTTAAATGTAGCGCAAAAATAAGATGCAGAAGACTCACATACTTAAAGGTGAATAAACAGTTAAAAACAACTTATATATCTGCATGAGAACAATGATCTAGATTTCAAGTCAGAACTGTATCCAA
The DNA here is from genome assembly GCA_029814665.1 of Acanthurus lineatus. NCBI lineage: Eukaryota > Metazoa > Chordata > Actinopteri > Acanthuriformes > Acanthuridae > Acanthurus > Acanthurus lineatus. The sequence goes on along the minus strand of JAPZDV010000012.1, from coordinate 7,943,923 downwards.
AGGTCTTGAGCTTTCAGGTTTTAATTAACTTCACATGGATCAAACAATCTTAAGTCATTAGCAGATCAACTTTAACAAGCTGAAATGAAAATTCAGTTTTTCAAATTATCTTCTATTGACTTTTTGTCCTTGTTGGCTTATAAATTTAGTTTCAGGGTTCTTTTATTCTTGGAAACAGCACATAAGCTAATATTGGATATAATGCAGGAATATAACAATGAATTTGGTCTCGGATCAGTGTGTAAAATTGAGTTCCTAGATATCTGTACATCTGAATTGTGACCCATTTCCTAAATAATTGTCCCTAATTAGCTCAATTTAACAGCACAAAACCAACAATCATGCAGTAGACTGAAGTAAATCCCTGAAGTAAATTGATGCTTTTCATTTATTAGCAGTTTGTTCCTGATTTTTTTTCTTTACTCATTCACAGGTAACTACTCAGGATTTTGTGTACCTTATAGTCACACTGAACCTGGGCTCTCTCGCTCTCTTCTCTTAGTGGGTGGAGTTTTCACACACTTTGCAGTGACAAGGCGATGTGCATCAAGGTGAAGCCTCAGTGAAAATCCACTGCCTGGAGCCACCAAGCAGACCGGAGAGGAAATGAACACATCGCTCCTTTTTTTCACACCTTTACCTTTACCTCAGCACGTCCACACCTTTCCCCCCCTTTTTTTTCTCTCTCACTCATTGACCCCAGGCACTGAACTGATAATCCAGAAAGTCACCTGTGGCCTCCTTCTCTCGCCCCTCCCTCCTCCTTTTCTTCCACAATGAGAAAAAAAAAGAAAAAGAAAAAACAAGCCTGAGGTAGTTTCTATCCGGATCCCTCCAGGCAGGTAACTCTGGGAGTCAAACAAGCATCTCCGCTTCTCATCACAAGTTTCTCCCAGATCACTTCCTCATTCAGTCAGATCCTTTTCATTCATAGAGGTGAAAAGGTGACAATTAGAGACTTAAAGTTATGAGTCAGCTGATGATTCATTACACAAAAAACACAAACAGACAGGTCATAAGTTGAAGATGTGAAGATGGTTTGGTACAATGAATAAATCTGTTTCATACACCTGTCACTTCTTTCATATGATGTGAGTCATTGCCTTTAAGCACTGATCTGGCAAATGTTGTAAAATAAAAATAAAGTGGATGGAAATAACTAAACCTGGAATAATCAATACTGGGATATTGACTAGTTCTCCTCAAGCCAAACCCCCCACCGCACTTGGGACGCTATTATATTAACAAAATCTGTCCACAGACACATAAACTGATTCTGTAGTAATTCCTACTACTAAAGGTGTCTCCACGCCCATATTTGCCATAATGACACACAGACATACTCACAAGTGGAAAAAAAATATATTATGTATTTTTTCAATAAATAGATTTTGTTTTTTAATTTGGAGTTAACACTTACTTTCCTTTGTTATTCTATTATGACCCCCTTCCTCTGTTGACTTATCAACTTCTATATAGGCAGTAATCACAAAATGATGTCTTTAACCACCACACAAAATTATTACTATCCTCTATTTTGTGATTTTTTTATATCAAATTATACAGATACAAGCAAAACATCTAATGCAGGTAAATGACCCACTTCCTCACTGTTGTTTTGATTCCAAGTTTTGACAGTTTCCTTAGAAATTGTTGTCTTTTGTTTTAGAAAAAAAAATCGTAGCTGTTACAGCTTCATATATTATTTGAGTGTTAAAGATTTCCACCCTCAACCATTAGCGTCTTTTCAGCTATCACTTTTCAAATCATTGATTTTGCAGCGTTACTTTCTGTGTCTTTGTGTAAGCTTTGGATGGAAGGGATGAAAGGTCAAAGGTCAAGGGTAGGTCACTGTCCCACATTTCATTTTCATTCAATGCAAACACAGTTAAAGCAGACAACTAAAACCACTGACAGCAATTTGTCCTACATGGTTTTACCATCAATAATCTATTTGAACACATTCTTCCTAATAGTGGTTATTGAAAAAAATCAGTCAAAGAGTTTCTCCCGTGTTTTAAGAGCATCAGACTTAAAACGGGAAACAGCAAACTTATGTGTAAACCACAATACACAAGAAAAAACACAAGGGTTCCTGAAGTTGGTTTGTCTTGTCTGTCCCAGCGAATATTTGAGATGTTGAATGTGACATTTCTAACTCAGACACTGCAGGGTCCTTTTTTATTACCCTCATTAAAATTGTCTGTTTTCATATTGTTCCTGACAGGCACACTGTAAAAGCAGTTAGAGTTCATCATGCTTGGCTCCAATAAGCTGGGTGGTGAATAATAATCTTCAGTTTTTGATTGTTTCAAAATTGCATGCGGACCAAATTCAACCACAAGCTGGAAAAGTTTGTTGATGTCTGAAAATGGAAGAAAATATATCTTTACATGAAGCCTCGGCATGATGAGAGGAAGTAGTTCATGCTATGATCTTTAAAGTGTTTGACATCTTAGGTGTGTGTCATGTGAACAGAATAAAAACTTCTGCACTGATATTGTTTTTGACCCATAGTTTTAATTATTTTCCTTTTCTTTTACCCAGACGCAGTGTGATCCAGGGGTGAGAAGAAGCAGTTGCTCCACAGTCCTTCATTGGTTTTCTGTCTTGCTTTAAATATTAAATCTGTTTCAGATTGAGAGGCAGCAGGGCTCCTGTAACTCAGGAAGCCATGGGAAAGTATTTGAGATCATCTCTTTTCATACAAAAAAAGGACACCTAACCTTCCTCTGCTTGTAATATTTCATTATTTCTCTTTTCTATTGAACCAGTCTTTCTTATCCTCCTCCATCTTATTTGTGTTACTTCTGCATTTTTTCTCTTAAAGATGTGTAGATGAAAAGCAGGTTTTTTGAGGGAATTTGCAGTTATTTTAATTTGTCTCAAGTAACAAGGACTTTCTGACAGTCCACCAAAAGTACAGGTGAAACAAAGAAAAGGGAAAATTTTCTGTCCTCAACGTCGCAATCTCTTGCACATTTTTATATGTTCACCCTTAAAACTGAAAAAACTATTTCATTTTCCTTCCTTCCTTCCTTCATTGTTTTGCCGTCTCATGCCTTCTACCCCGATCTAATTACATTTTATCACCTACAACTTGCTTCCTGTTGCTGACAGCAATTAAAACTTCTGCTTGCCCTTAACTTGAACGGCACACATCATGCAGACATGCACGTACAGGTGCAAGGAAAACTCACTTCCTTCAGCCTTCCAGCCATGGTGAATCCAGCTCAACACAGGCAGAGGTGACATGACATCATGCAGTTTGCTTTGCACATCAGCACATCAAGTAAAAATCCTCATCATTTATACCAACCAAAACACAAACTGACAAAAAAATCAAAAATTATGACACATGGAACTATGTAGAACAAATTGTACTGTACAAAATTAACAACAAATACATAAATAAATAAAATAATTTAATGCCCCTGATGTCAGTTGTGACTTTTACTCGGAAAAACTTCTTATGCTCTGTTTATGTCATGTTTGTCATCAAAGTTTCATTGTAAGCAGCACATAATTCATATTGCTTTGTTCTGTTGTGTTGTCATAACAACGCAGGCAGCAGGCCTGTTTTTAACGATGGTCATATTTGTTTTTTTCTTAAAAAGCAGATGTTAGATGATTGAACTTGGCAAAACTTTACAATGCACTACGATGTGATGACTAAGATGGGATCAAATAAAGAAATACTCCCTTCGTCATGCTCAGTGCAAATGCCACAGGGCAGTTGATTTAAGTGCAATTATAAAAACAATACATATTAAAATTGATTATTTTTTAAAATATATGTTTTAAAAACTCCCAAGCATGAAACCAAACAAGAGTAAAAGCCTCTCCTTTACTTTATCTCGAAGGCCAAGACATTAGCAGCCTTTCTTTACTTAACTACCACAGAAATTCATAAAAATCAAGCTGGACTTAATAAAGTTACAGATCAGTGTTACTGGTGGTAACACATGCAATCTAGTGCTGAGATCTATGGTTCATGAGAAATACAGTGGGTTTTTATCTAACACAATCATCAAGTCAACACTTGGTCCAATAGGCTACTTGATAAAATCTTGCAAAACTGTTATCACATTCCCATCAGTTCAAGCTATTCTTTGTGATGCTAGCTGGTAAACTTTAGCATGCTAACCAAAATGTTGAATGTTTTATGTGTATGTAATATTATACCTGCAAAATATTAGCCCATTTGTGCATAGTAGCATAGTGATGTTAGCATTAGTTTAAAACACTGGTTTGTAGCCTCATTTAGCCATTAGCCTCCTCCTAATTAGCAGAGACTCTGCTAATTAAAGATGTAAATGAAAATGAAAATTGGACAAAGTTAGTATTTCATCTTGACACAAATACACATCAAACAGTCACTAATAACTTTATAGTACTAATGTGTTTTCTGACTCTGCAAAAGGATTTCAGTGTCTCTTCCTGTGTT
>JAPZDV010000012.1:7929040-7939376 GCA_029814665.1 Acanthurus lineatus | reverse complement strand
AACACTGGTTTGTAGCCTCATTGAGCTATTAGCCTCCTCCTAATTAGCAGAGACTCTGCTATTATATTATATATTATACTATATTATATATATTATATTATATTATATTATACTCTGCTAATGAAAGATGTAAATGAAAATAAAAATTGGAATAAGTTTGTATTTCATCTTGACACTAATACACATCAAACATTCACTAATAACTTTATAGTACTAATGTGTTTTTCCTCTGCAAAAGGATTTCAGTGTCTCTTCCTGTGTTCACTATGTGGTGCTAGCAAATGCCGAGTGTTTACATGTTACGTTCCAGTTTATAAAATGTGAACCAGAGAGTGAGCATTTGATTCAAATCAAATGATGAATTTTACACAGGCTTAATCTCTGTTTTATAAGACAGTTTACCACAAATTTTTGGCAAAACATGCAAAATGGCCGCCACATATGACACAGCGTTGACAACGAAGGAAGTTTTCATCTTTTTTCCTTTTCACATGGAGATCATTTACAGTCAGTAAGCAGGACAGAAGCTTGAATTACTCAGCATTTTGCTCAAGGAAACGGCAAATAACTGGCACACAGTAAAAAAAAATCCTAGAATGAAAAAGTGAAATTTGTTAAAAATACTTTAAGTAAATTACATTTTGCAGGACTCCAAGCACTAAGCTTTTGACTGTAAATGACTGTAAACTAAAAGCCTCTTTACCTTATAAAATGCTGTTGTTGCATCTCGACAGTTAACATAAATTTCACCCAAGGCTCTCTCTTTTTCCTTGTTCATCTTAAAACCATTACCCGAAGGAAAACCATTCAGAAGAGTATCATTACCATCCAGCAATGTCACTACTCTGTCACCACCAAACAACTCAAAAAATGTGAAAAAAACCTCCTACATTGTCAACAAAACAATAGGCTGTGTTGTTGTGAAACTATTTCACACCATACCTCCAGTAACATGGACAAGGCAGAAACACAATACTCTCGAAACGCCTCGTCTTTGTCTTTGTGAGAGAGAGAGAGAGAGAGAGAGAGTTTAAAAAAATCCCTGTCAAGCATGAACTCTGAAGTTTGACGCTCTCTGCTCCGTCGTGGGAACTTGTAAACCTACGTGTGAATGTATTTTTCTCAACTCCGGGCCTGTGCGCAGGAAATGGAAGAGTTTAAAGTGTGTTTTTGTGTGTCGGTTTGGGGTGCCGGTGATGGGTTTCAAAAAAGCAAAGGGTTGCGGAATTCTCTCAGGAGATCATCCATCATATGAAAGCGGGAGGCTGGCCGAGGCTTTGCTTTATTTGGATTCATGAGGGAAATGTAGATCACCAGAAGTGAGAACAAGTGTCAGGCATCTGAGCTGTCGCCTGAACATCAGCTGTGTTTTAAGAGATTTTTTTATAGTTTTTTTTAAGACAGACATGAATTTAAAGTCTTTTGTATCACATGGTTTTCTGTCACTGAACACACTTTTAACTGATGATGGTGACATCTTGTTTACCCCCCATTGACTCTCACATACCATGTAATACATGAGGCAGAAATGTAAGCAATTTTCACACAGCCACTGTTGGGTTTGTATGCATGGGAAAACATATGAAAGAGTCAGATGAATACCTGCCCCGAGGTCATTCAATTTCACATATCTGCTGAGACATTCCTTTAAAAGTGCAACGTTGTGTGTTACAAATCGGTGAGAAAGGTTTCAGAAGGCTAAACACTTTCTCACGGATCAACAGTAAACTCAGAAAGTGAAACAGAAGATGAGTCTGTCAGAAAATATAATTGGGATTAAATGACAGCAAGTCGGATGTCAGTATTTATTTGAGTTACAAGTGGTGTTTCACTGCTGTACTGTCATCCCAGAATAACAGCAGGCTGTCAGATTGACAGATTTAATCAATAGGATTTAAGTACAGAGCCTAAACTCTGGATTCCTGTGTGAGAGTCCTGCACTTTGCACACCTGCCATCCACTCAAACCTCCTCCTTACAACTCCTACATAGCTGCACTAATTGAAGTGTATCATTTAATTGTACAAATATTCTTAGTATCACAAAAAATAAATAATTTTATGTCCAATTATACAAACCTTACAACTTAAATGTCCTTACTATTTGGCAAAATATTTTGAGACTCTGTTGGTGCTGTAGCCGAGGAGCAGCTGGCATCAGATTAGAAGAGTGATTTAAAAAGAAAAGATATTATTTTGAATTAAAATGTTCTTAATTACCTGTTTCAAATAGACTGGTAACCAATAATTATCTTTGTATTAATTAATCACCTAATTAAATATCTTGATAAATCAAACAGTTGTTTGGTTTATACAACCTTTAGAAATTGTGAAAATGCCTATTACAGTTTTTTAAAAGCCATCAGTCATCTATCCATCTGTCCATTCATTCATCAATTATCTATAATCAATTTTTTTTTTTTTTTGCAGGGTGATGATAGTTATAGATGAGCTTCGGGTGATATTTTTAAATGTCATGTTTTGTCGAAACAACAGTCTAAAAGCCCAAAAGCTGTTACATTTTCTATCATAATAAAACCACCAAAAGGATAAAAATCTTCATGTGTTGTAATGCAGAACTTGGTAATGTTAACAATTTTGTTCAAAAAATGAATTCAGCCATAAAAAATTCTTTCAAGTATTTGGAGAACTATTTTCTGTCAATTCAATAGCCAATGAGTTTTTCCATAACAACTGTGTGCCAAATAAAGTTCAATCCCTTTACACACATAGGATGAATGCAACAATAGGAACACTGTACAATACGACTGAGTTTGTGTTGAGCTGCTGAAAAACTATGTCAAAGAGGTGGTGATTCAAGTTGATGGCAGTTTTTGAGGTCATATTTTGTGGTGTTTGCACAGGCCAGGACATCATACCATGAACACCTCACAGTGCAACATAATACAATCCAGCAGAGCAACACCACGAACCACAGACTCACAAATCATCACCTCCCTGACACAAAACTAGCATTCACTGCACGCTTGGTTTGCTGAATTGAATTGTATCATGCAGTATTTAACTTAACGTGTCCACACCCTGTTTGTTAAATAAAAACATGAAATTAGCATTTATTTGTGGGTTGCAATCATGGTTCATTATCTGCAAATAGATGCTGTATACCATCACTATCTGGATCTGCTGCTCCGTTATGAAGCGTCCAGCCCTGTCAGATCATCTGGGGCAGGTCCACTTACTGTCCCCAGAGTCCACACTGAACACAGAGAAGCAGCATTCAGTTTTTATACACCACATATCTGGAACAAACTTCCAGAAAACTTGAGACCTGCTGTAAATCTCAGTTCTTTTAAAGCCAGTCTTACTACTTTTCTGTTTGCAACTGCCTTTTATTAAATCAAATTTGGGACTATTCTTGCACTGTGCTGTTACTGCACTTTATCTGTCTTATTCCATTTCAGCTTTCATTATCCTTTTTTTTTCTACTAAAATTATTTCCTGCTCTACTTATTTTTATCCATTTATTTTGACTCTTGTTTCTTTTCTGTTTTAAAAAAGGGGCTTTTATGTCTCATATAAAGCATTCAGTATTGTTTGTAGTTGAATTGTGCTATAAACAAACAATATCTACAGCAGGCTTGCCCGGCCTCACCTTGACTTGACTTGACTTGCAGACTATTTGGAATAACAGCGTGTGCTAATAAAAAAAAGGTTTGCAAAGCTAGAAACCAACTTGTTACATGTGCATTTTTAATGCAATTTCTCATGCTGTACAAACATTAGTCATTTCATACAGTATATCAGACCAGTGAGGCAGCTCCTGCCGGCTGGAGTTTCATCCCGCTGTGGAACCGACTCTGTCTGAGGCTTACAGCCTGAAACATCTGTTGTAATTTCTGTCAAATTGAACTTTTATTACCTGGTCATTAAAGCCGCAGCAATGGCAAAACCAGATGGGTTCTTGCTGACCTTACAACTGCTTCTTTTTTATGGTGTTGGTGAAAATTGAACCAAAGGAAGCCGTGCGCTTTATAAAATTAAGGCAATCATTCCCACATTCCTGGGACATGGGGGGCACTGAGGAGGGCCAAAAGAGCTGCTATGAAAGGGGGAGTATGTGCTTTTGTGTACATGTGTGCATGCACACGTGTGTCCAAGGATACAGTACATGCATTTCTTAATGGGTAAATTCCTGTGTAGAGTGTGAATGGGTTGCATGTAATAGATTTGCATTAACTTGGTTATAAAAGACTAAATCTAATTATCTGGAAAACACAGCCACGAGAATACAGATGCATCCGGAATATCCAGTATTATTTATTTATTACATGACCTATTTGGATAAAAGGGAGGAGTCTGATTGTCAGGAAACTTGTTATTCTAAACTTGACATTTATACGGGTTGTGTTTGTGCACACAAATTGGAATTAAGTGAGATTCACTGCCGATGACCACAAAAATGTGATTATAGCATCTATTTCTGGATTGTTTTTTCAAATAGGGATCTGCAGTGTGTTACATCTGAAAAACAACCCCTGCGTGTGTTCCTCGTGGGCCTCCTTGCTGCACGGTTAGAGGCCAGGGTCAGTTAAATAACACGCACAGCATATAACCAGTCCGGGTGAGAGCTGTCTCACTGGGAGGGAGGGCTGCTCCATCACTGGTCCCACTGGTCCCAGTGGGGAAGAATGGTGGGATGCTGGGTGTGTTTATCAGAGACAGAGGGAGAAAAAAATGCTTTTACGGGGGGGGTTACCTTCCTCAGCGTAGTCCAAGAATACGGTCTGTACCTGTACTGAAGTACCTTTAACCACTACCTTCAGATTTTTAGGTTTTATTTTTACTCTTGATTCAAAGCCATTGAAGAATACCGTAATTCTCTTAGTAAAAAGTTAGAAAAAGTCATGTTCAAGAACTTGTAAGACAGCAGAGATGGTGCCTAATAAAAGAATACTCAGGTTATCTGAACTGAATTAATATCAAGTGTGAGAAAAAGAGGAAATTGGGAATCAGGAGGAATAAGTGGACAGATGTTGAGCATGTTGATGACTTGAGAAGACTTAAAGGCTGCATGTTTGTATGATTTTAAGGAGGTTTTTCCTGCAGAGAGGGAGGTTTATGAATTTGAGGTGATGCAACGAGGCAGATGGGGTTGCACAAGACTGAGCAGCTAGATTTTATGCTTCTGTGGGATGAATGGGGGAGCATCTAAATGCAGATGTGGGTATTCAAGGCTTCTTGCTTCATTTTTACACAGTGTTAAACCCTGTTAAGTCTACTATCACTTTCATTCACTCATCATGTTTATATTTTTCCCCCTCTCTTTTCCAGGTCCTCTTAGCATGTAAATGATAAAGCGAATGTCATTTTTTTATCCATGTTTCAAACAACACAGTGTTTAACTTTAAACCTGAACCCAAATTACTTTAGATCCTCCATCAGTAGAGGTATAGTTTAAGAGAGCTCCCTCACAGCTGAAGTCCTCTCCTCTACTTGATCAAACTCAGAGGCAGAGTTTTCCTGCACCCTGACAGGAGGAACGCTGATGACACATTGTGACAGTAACTGTGTGTCAGCAGATACCGCCAGCTGGCAAGAGACAGGCAGACAGAGGAAAAGAGAGACAATGGCAGCTTTTATTTCTCAGCCACACATTCCAGTGGAAGAAAGGAGCTGGCCTGCCCGCCTGCTGTTTGAACTTGAGGCAGACTGGTTCATTGTGTCTGGGTCACGGTACTTCCCAGAGCCATTGCCATTTTGTACCTCAGTGCTGCACAGCACACTAATGTCACATTAATGGAGAGTTTGTGTATTTGTCGTAAACATTTTCTTCAACAGACACCATGAGTCCCAGCTTTGCTGCAATAATTTTCATCAGCTGTGAGGAATCAAATGCATTTTGCTTTGGTTGCTGACAGAAAACTTGCAACATCACTGCCGATCATCACATGTCATGTCACCGAAACTGAGTTCACAAGTTCACAGCTGTTTGTATGAAAAACATCAGAGAAACAATGTCAACTATTGTTGTCTGTCCACAGCAAACTGTGAACCAGAAATGCTGTTACTGTCTAATATGCATTTATTGAATTATGATTGAAATGTTGCTAAAAAAAATTGTCAAAGCAATGATATGGTAAAATATATTTTTCCTTTATTCTGTAATTTACCAAATATTTTTCATAAAATCAAAAATTTACTAATGACAGGTGATAAACCAGGTGGTTCTGCACTTTTTTGATAGTAATAAAACACGCAGATATTGATTAAGTACCTATTACTTAAATTTATTAGTAAAGTTTATTTCTATAGCACATTTTACCAAACAAAATACAGGTCACAGTGTTTTTTTCATTGGCAATTCGTGACACATTACTGTGATTCAGCTGGTTAGCATGTTTAGCACAAACCTTTGGGTAAAAGTCCAAATTAATTTTTACCTGTTAGCCGACAACAAGTAATATTTTTATAAGGCTATTTTATGACCTCAAAAATGTTTTCTGTCTATTCACAAAGATAGAAAGGCTGCCTGAGATGAAACCAACTTTTAAATTCACTATTTCTAGACACTGACGAGACAATAACCAAGAAGACGAGCAAAGCAGGCAGTTTGGACCTTAAACATATGTAATTTAAACACTGTTTTTACTTCAAACATCAAACATAGAGAGAACCTTAGAGAGAAAGTAGACATCTTTGAATCATGTAAATGCTTTTGAACATGCGATCCTCTGCTTGATACCACAGACTGGTACCTCTGTCATTGTAGCTAAATGTTTAAATGATCCAGCCTTGCCCTCCCTCCCTTTAGCATGCACTGCAACGTCTCACTGCTTCATCCAACATAAATCACCAATGCAGAATGCGGAGATACCAGTTTCTCCAACAACAGTGGCCTCGAAAGACCAGAATGCATTGCTGTTAGTACAAGCCATGATGTTAATTGAGGGCTGTAAATCATTTTGTCAACTGGAAAATGTTCACTCATCCATATTGCAGTCACTAACACTCTGACAGCTGGCATGTGCCATGTGCGACAGGAATTAAAACACTTTATTTGGGGGATTTTGAGGCTTTAAGTGGAGAGGTAGGAAATGACTAATTAAAATTACTCTGGACATTTAGGTAAAGGAAATAAAATAGGAAATAATTTCAGTGTTTAAGCAGAAAAATATAAATTAGAATTATCCGAGGATGATGATGTTAGTGTACAATATAGTGGCATTTTCCTTTAAATTCATATTTGGCCTCCATCGGTTTTTGTTGTTTGTTTGTTTTTGTTGTTTTATAGCCTCTTAACTAGTTGCACCAATGCAACAAACTGATTTTTATGAATGTTTAGTAGATGACTGATGTGTATTTTTTCCTCAGATGCCTGTAGATTGTTATGATTTATAGATTAATAAGGCAACAACCAATAATTTTGCTCCTCGTCTTTCTCCTTTTGTCCTCATCTTACACAGTGCGTTAAAAAAAACACCTTTTCAGCGAGTGCACGTGTTGTTATCCAGCTTCTTTGAAAGCCACATTGCCCTCGAGGATGTTCTTTTCTTTTATACAGAAAGGTCAGCGATGCTCACACTGGCCCGTGTTAAAGAAGCTCGCGTCTCCCCCAGGTGCCCTCACGTATCCATGTCTGCGGGTGTTAAGATGGTGTCAGCAGGGGCATCCTGTTGTCCTCGCCCAGGAGAACCTGTTTCCTCCTGTGTCACGGCTCCCAGCTCCGACACACACTTGCTCATGTTACAGAATACACACAGAGACAATGGTGCACACGATGGGAGCACATCATGTCATCACAACCACACACACACATATTCTCATTTATTAAACAAACAGCGGGCAGAAAGAGGATGAGACACCTGATTGGAGTTCCTCTGTTTCAGTGGAACATCTGAGGAAATAAGCCGGAGGAGACTGTCAAATATTGCTTTCCTTTTGGTTCAGCAGGTGTTGTTAAGACTACCACATGACCTGTTTTGGTAACCTTGAAAGGTCTTTGACATTTCGCATGTAAACAGCAGGGAGCAGGTGATGTGCTCTAGGGTTAAAAATGAAATCTACGTCCAATCCAAAAAAAAAAAGAGTTTGATGCCTGCTAATTTATTCTGGGGATTTTCAGAAGGATTCGGAAACATTTATTTAGGTAATGTGGGACAGGACCACAAAAATATCTAGATGTCAGTCATTATGATTATGGGTCTTCAAACTGAGTGAATAAAAATAGGATTTTACAGCTACTATTACAGCCTCCATGCTGGTTTTGAGTCCATGAAAAGCCTTGATATCCAGCAGATTTGAAAGAGTGGACAGGCTTAAGATTAACAAAGTATCAAAAAAAGATTCATGTGCAATAGGATGAATTTTACCGTGCTGCAATATTTTAAACACTACGTGCCTTTTTCCCCAGTTAAGAAATCTATTAGTACTTTGGTGTAGTAATAAATAACCAGTTGTGGAGAGTGCATTTACTTTTTTTATCATTTTCAAATTCCAGTTTATACTTTATATTTATAGATCCAAGAAATGTTGTGCTTTTCACTCTACTTACATATACTGGAAAGTGAATGTTAAAAAAAGTAAAGATTTTAAATACAAGTCATGTGATCAGCTTATAAAGTATGATGCATTAATAATAATTACAATACCTAAAACTTGGTCAGCCACAACATTCAAATCCAGCTTAAACTTGAATCAATGAGTAATAATAATTTAAAAAATACAATTATTGTTCATTTTTATAGGGGTTATTTTATATATTGATGCTTTTTTACTTGTATTAAATTTAATACTGAGTTCAAAACTTTTGCTTTAGAATAATTGATATTTCTCCTATGAGTTTAAATAAAAAGTGTTGTTCTGTAGGAAAAGCTTTAGTTAAAAAATAAATAAATAAATAAATAAATAAATAAAACGTTTCCCAAACAGAGAAATTACACCTGTCACGTGAATTAAACTCTACTTAGCAATTTTATCAATTCAGCGAGCGAGGGAATGAAAATAATGAACATCCTGTCTCACATCTTCATTCGCACACAGTGTAAAAGATAACAAACAGTCGTGATAAAACTGTCAACAGCCTGCTGTTATTTACCACAAACTAACAAATCCTTCTATCTGCAGCGCATACAGAGAGTCCGCAGCTTCACAGAGGCGCACTGAATGCTGCGGAGGCGTTGTGTAAACAAACGAAGAAGAAGCTCTCAACCAAACAAAGATTTCGAGCTCAGATAAAGAAGAAGAAGCTTAGAAGTGAAGAAGTTATGCTGAGGGAATAAATGAGAGGAGTGGTTGAGATAAGGGAGCTCGCATACAAACACAAACACTTAGACACACACACACACACAAAGACACACACACACGTACATGCCGTGTGCAGCGCGCGCACCTCTCGCGAGGAGGAGGAGAAGGAGGAGGAGGAGGAACCAGAAATCTTCGCTCATTTACTTAACATCACTTCCCCACCGCCGGGAAAGCAAACACGCTCCTGAAGCTGCGCAGGAAGAGAAGTGAGATCGATGAGCGTGTGAGTGTCTGCAGAAAGCTGTCAGCTGTCGGAACCCGGAGCCTCTCCACCGTAAAGCCCGTGCTTCCTCTCCTTCTTCTTCCTTCTTCTCCTCCGTCTTCTCCTCCTCCTCCTCCGGATCCGCGGGTCAGCAGGAGCGCACACTTTCTCGCCGATCTGCCGGGACTCTTGTGCAAAGTCTGCGGAGTCTCTCCTGGCATGGAGAGGCAGGCGATCTGACTGACAATCGGATTTTTTCCTGCGTAATCGTCTCTCTAAAAAAAAATGGTAAGTGCAAAAAAAACACGCCGGCCTTCATTTTCATCATGACATCGTGTTTGTGATTTTGTTGCTTATTCTGCTCAACACGTCGTATTTAATTAAATAGCCTGAATGGATTTAAACTTTTGCTCTGAGGGAATGTTTAAGTGTATTTGAGCTCTGTTGGTGTCCAATACAGATAATCTTTTAAATAAACAAAGAATTAAATTGACGTTTAGATTAAAATAATGGGCCCTTAATGTCACTAATAACCCTTTGACATATTTTTACAAAATAAAAGACTTAATATTTTATTTTTCAAAATATTATTAGCTGATTTAATTACTCTACCTGGTCTCCATTTAATTTTACATTAAGGCCAATTTTATAATGGCAGTATTTGAAAAGGCTTGTTTTGATGTAATGTGTGTGAGTGTTTGAGAAAACAGCAATAGCGGATATAAATGCTTTTAATTTTTGCATTATTTCTCAAAGGAGAAAGGGTCGTCAAAGGCGTCATGCAAACACCAAACTCTCCAAACAAATCTTGAATTTATGTGTATGCAAACTTGTGCCAATGAAAAATGTAATCCAGTGTGAGTGTAAGAAGA
>JAPZDV010000012.1:7868155-7928940 GCA_029814665.1 Acanthurus lineatus | reverse complement strand
TTCACCAGTTTGTGCAGCTTTCTGTTATTTTATTTATTCGTTGAAAGAATCGCTGATAAAAATAGAAAAACCTCAAAAGTCCAACATCATCCAAATAATGTACTTTTGTCCCAGAGAGGGTGTGAGGCACCTTATCCTTTGTTTTTCTTGGTGCGGGTTGAATCAGTGCAACACTTTTTTTTTTGCTCGGCCTAAGTACAGAAGATTACACCCAAATCACTGACACCCCCTCTGCAGACACGCAGGGACCCTCATTAACTAAATTGGGGGAGCCTCGCTAAGCATTTTTCAAAGGCTGGTATTCATATTTTTCAAGGACCCCTTCATGGCTCCAGACTTGAAACTCACCCACTGTGTTTTGCCAGCCATTTAAATCACCTTTAATCATTTCTATCAGCTGCAGAGTCGAGGAACAAGGATTAAGGGAGCCTTTGGTATATGAAAAAAATGTAAATAAATATGTTGAAAGTAAGGGAAACTTGATGTGGCATTTGCTTGTAATTCTTAAAATAGATTCTTGTCCTAATTTTGAAAAACTATAAATTAATTTTAAATATATGAGAGCTTCTGGCATCACATTTTCTTTGGATTAATTTTAAATCAGCATTTTTTGAATTATAAAACAAACTTCTTCACATATGAACAGTGGAGCTTATTTCCTATTATTATCATTGTTGTACAGGGCAGTCTGTCATTGTTTGTACAGTCTGGCGAAATGTGTTTTCCATCTTCCAGCTCTAAACTTTATCACTCTTATTTCTGACTTTTATAAAAATAATTGTATGTATATTTCTCCTTGTCAGTGTCTATTATCTGAAATAAACTGCAGGGGTAATGGCCAGTCATAGTTTGGGGGTTTTATTTTAGATAGCTGCTGTACCAGATTCAGTTCAGCGACGGATTGTAAATCTCAGTAAATCTCCTTTATATACCTGTATTTCAGCCCCCACAAAATAACATCCAGGGGTCTTGATGTAGTGGGGTGGGAGTGGGGGGGGTGAGAGTCGTGCTCGGACCACATACCGAAGGTGTGCGCTGCTCAGGCGTGTTTGATTTAACACTGCGGTTCATCTCCTAATAACATTAGGCCCCATTTCTGGACTCCCTCCTCTCCTCTCCTCGGCTGGGCCGGGACCCTCTCAGTCTCTCTCCCTCTCTCTCCCTCTCTCTCCTCAGCCTTCATGGTTCCTATTACTGGCTCTAATAAATTGTGAATAAGCGCAGCAGCCCAAAAAAGTCCCCGGCTGTGGAGAATTCCCCATCCTGTAGCGCAAGGCACCCCCTCTTAAGAAAACACAAATTAATTCCAAAGCCCTCTGTAGCCAAACGTTTGTGGAATGATAAATATTTTCATAGGAAGCTCTGCTCTTCCTGACTTTATCTGCAGCAATTTCATTATATTTCTCCACTGCCGCTCCACAGTTCTTGATGTCTTATAGCTTCTGTGCGTCTCTCTGCCTGGCTCTCCTTCTCTGTCTCTGCCTCTCTCTCCCTTTCTCTCTCTCTCTCTCTGGGAGTCAGATAGCCTCACTGACTTGAAGTCAGGGTTAAACCAGGCCTCTCATAGTCTGAAAATATATTCAGTTCATCCGCTTTGTATGAAATAAAACTGTTATCACAGTTTAATCCACTTCACTGAAATGTTTTGTATCAGCGTGGTGGAGGGAAGTTTAAATCTGTTCATTGCCTTCTTTAGTTAATGACACTGTTATATTTATTCAAACACTCCTGTGTTTTTACTGAGCCATGTGATCAGAGTGTATATGTCCAAGTTTACATGTTTTAATCACAATCTGCCAATTCCATAGGATAACTACGGGATTATGTACTTTATGTTTGACAGGTAATCAAGGTATAATGCAAACTAGTTTGTCCTGGTTTTGATAAAGAGCAAAACATATTTCTTAAGCAATACCTTAAGGATTTATTCAAACACATCTGAAAAGTTTATAAAATAATTAAAACTCTCACCTGATTCATCAAAATAACAAAAAAGATGTTTACTTTTAATCAAGAACAGCATACGAGGTAAAAGCTGGCTTCGTACTGGTCTATATGTTTATTTGTTTAATTATTTGAAATTTTCTTCCTTAGTAAATGTGTTTGCCCAAAACTAAGCAACTACTGCCATAGTTTGCTACTTTTAATTCTGTTTTTATGTCTAATTATGTTTATATATCTGCCTCAGGGGTCATCATGGAAAAATATAAAAGTCTAAAATACTCTTGTTTTTTGAAGAGCCAGTGGCAATGTTGTAGTGCAAAGAAGCACAGTGAGCCAGACGATAGGTTCATAAAATAACAAATTTCACTTTCTCAAGTGAGTTTTAAGTTTCAGCCGATGGAAACGACCACTTCTGAACTTTATACAGCTTCAGAAGACGCCATCGTGAGTGTAGCCTGATATGTGCAGCTGTTTGCACAAACAGCGTGTCTGACAAGATCAAAACTATCCTTTTTAAAAGCTCTTTATTAAGGCGAAGCAATAAAATGGTCCAGTGTGTGTGAGATTTAAGGATATTTATGGACAGGATATGGCAGAAGCGGATTTAAATACTAATATGTTTTCATTAATGTTTAATCTTCTAAAAATAAGAATCACTGTGTTTTAATAACATTAGAATGAGCCTTTTATATCTACAGTGGGAGTGGGTCCCGTTTTACGGAGCCCACCATGTTGCACTGCCATGTTCCTGCTACAGCTCATAATGGACAAACCAAACACTGTCTCCAGAGAGTGTTTTGGTTTTTTTACTAGTTTCATGCCCATCGTAGGTTCTTTAAAACGTCTGGAAGGGGAGTGTGAGGAACAGTTTAGTTGGTTGTAACCTGCAACCTCACCACTAGGTGCCACTCAATCCAACACACTGGACCCTTAAAGCGACAGTAAAAGGCTATATGAGCACTAAAAAAAACAGTTTAGTTCCATCTCCTCTAATCGTTTTGTCTCTGTGTGAAAATGCTTTGAGTTCTTTGTTCAGTTTTAAGCCTGCGTACGTGGGAGTGCGTGGGTGTAAGAATCATGTCTGTTGTGTTGTGAGTCCTTTGACGCGTGTGAATCTGCACGTACATGTCAAAATGTGAAACAAAAGACCAGGATTCAAAAGAAATACACATGATCTGCTGTCTCTCAAACAGTTCGAGGCTCGAAAAATTATCACACTTTCTCCTTAACGTCTTCTCCTCACCCGCCCTTCCTTCCCTCCCTTCCTAATTCCCATAAGCCCCAGAGAGCACCCGGTCAGGCCTTGTGGTGATATGTGTGTGTGTGTGTGTAGGTCTGTGTGGGTGTATTAAACCTTGGGCTGTCAGCAGACAACAGCTGTCTCTCTGGCTATCTCCACTCTCCTTATCTCATCTTGAGAATAGTGAAACCACACACATCGCAGCGTATAGCCTGCAGTGACCATATTTCATTTTTTTCGCGCTTAATAACGCCGGTTTGGGTGTTTTCCGCTGAAAAGAGAATTTAATAATTGTCTGTGGCTCTGGGAGTATTTTTTTAGGTGTCAGGATTTTTCTTCATTGAATCTTTTCCAGAGGTTTTTATATATTTTTTTTTTCTCTCCATTTTCCATCTTTTAATGCCAACTCACATTTTGGAATACTTCATCTCATTCGTCCTGCATTCTTATCTCTCTAGAAATGCATTAATCATTCTCTTGCTTTCTCTTTTCTCTCACTTTCTCTGTCTCTCTCACACACACACACACATATGTAGACGCACACACGCTTAAACAGTAAATCTACCAGTAAAGAAGTAATTGGACCTCGGCCCGTCTGTAATGCCTCCGAGCTTCAGCTACCAGCGAGCTCTGTCTGGCCAGCTGTTAGCAACTAGGGCGGCCACTTGCTGCTATCGGCTGAGGAGACTGAGCGGGGGCAAACCTTTCTGTCCTAATGACTAATAAAGCAGCCAGTCTGAGAGAGTGTGTGTGCATGTGTGTGTGTGTGTGTGTGTGTGTGTGTGTGAGTTCATTAGAGAAAGCAGGAGCACTCATGCAGTCAGGCGTGTGTCAGTTTTGAGTGTGCGAGCGCGTGTCCGACCACCCTCCCATCACTGGACCAGATGTTTTTTTACCTGGGAGCCAGACCACCATCTGACTGGGGTCAGCCCAGTCCTCCAACCCCACACCCACTCCTCCGGGCTGCTGGGAGGTCTGCCAGCTGTCCCTCACTCTGACCCCCCGTCCCGGGGCACTGGTTCTGGGGGGAGCCAGAGTCTGGGCCTTGGGGTAGGTGGTCCTTCATGAGATTTGGCGATATAACTGGTGGAAATTATTAGGGGATATTATTAGAGTGTGAGTGGAAGGATACGGGTAGTGAAAGCCTGTAAGGAGGAATGAAAGAAAGATTTAGGAAGTGTAAAAAAGAAATCAGAATTTCTGGACAATTTCTAAAAGAGTGCTGGAAAAACCAAGGAGACAAAGACACTGGCATTGTTGAAAAAGAAGATTTGATTACTTAGGGAGGGGGAGGGGGAGGTTGCTGGTATTAAAGTAGTGTTGCAAGAAGTTAGTCAAGTGGAAAGTAAAGGCCACCAAGTCTGGGAGGTAAAGTTACAGAGTGCAGACGGAGTCGGCAACAGGTTCACTGCTGCCAGAGATTAATTAGAGCCTCTGTTGGAAAAACTTTTTTGTTTTTTTGTTTTTTTGGTTTTTTTTGCAATTGAACTTTTCATTCACTTTTACAGAAGATTAGATTTTAAGACCCTCGGTATTTCAGGATTCTTATGTGTGCATCTGTGTGTTTTGGTAATTTAAATAAAAAGCTGCAGAGACTCCTGTGCGAGTTGAACCTGACAATAAAAGGGATTAATGCATAGCTTGCATAGGTTGGAAACTGGTTTCTCAAGTCGCCTTATTTCTGTTTGATGATGTAAAGATTAGGGCTCAGTTAGTATAAGATGGGGATGTTTTGTGTGCCGCCTTTGTGAAACTTCACTGAGATGGTTCCCTCTGATAGCGAACAGGTGACTGAGACACGGAAACATCTTACTCCTGCGTTTTTGCATTTTTACCGTCTCAGCAAATGTCAGACTTGCTATGTGGAGTCAACAAAAACATGACACGGTACTGTTGAGATTAGCATTTTTCCCAACATCAAAAGTAACCCACTGTTGCTGAGTTTTTTTTTGCTGACAGATGACTTTTGTTCATGTGTAAACAAAATATTTCTGTTAATTGAATCAGGCGTGTCAAAAACACAGAGCTGTTTTGTATCAAGTGTAAACACATTAGCTGAAAAAGATCCCAGTTACAAGACAGTGAAATTACAGTGACATTAAAGGGAGGAATAACACAGTTTGGCCAAGCCCCGCTAATGCCTGATTATATGTGAACTATGTGGGACTGGAATGTATTTACCTCTTAATGAATTCTCTGGTCGCCGAGGTCGAGGCAGGTTGAGATTATCTACTCTGAACATCTGCTAACGGACCACCGGCGGTCTCTGCACAGCTAACAGTCTCAGTTTGCACAAGAGAAATTTGATTATCGGCATTTTTCTCTTTAACACTACTATACACCTTTCTCACCAATGTCCTTATCTTACTAAAGAAAGGCTTAATCACCTACCATTTAGAAAGATAACATGATGGAAATTAATCAATAATGTTTAATAACTCTTTGTGGAGTTAAAATATCCTTTATAAATTGATCGGAAACTATTTTGAAAGTTGTTTTTTCAGCAAAAAAATGCAAAAATCTCTTGGTGCCAACTTGTCAGAAGTGAGGGTTTATTACTTGTCCTAGTTTTTTTATGTAATAGAATTTTTTTTAAGATTTTGAGTGTTAATCAGACAAAACAAGCAATATAAAGACTTCACCTTGGGCTTTGTAAAATTTTGATAGATATGTTTCTCTGTTTCTAACATTTTTAAACCATGTTATAATCAATGACAAAATGTAAATTTGTGTATTTTGTGCATGAAACTTTGCAGATTAAATGTCTGCAGTCAGTATGTTTGTGTATTGATGGGACTAATTTTGGAGAATCAGAAGGGGGTGGTACTCCATTTTTATTATTAATTATAAGAGATTTTCAAAGAGTTGTCAAATAAAACAACAAGTAACTTTTCCCACCTGCAGGCAAAATCATATACTGTTAATTAATTTAGGAACTGTTGGCTTTTTCTCACCTCTGCATCCACATGAAGCTTAAAAAGTGTAACTTCAGTCCTAAAGCAATTTTACTGATAATGGAAATAAAATTGTACATATGCTTATCTCTGCCGTCTGCCCTGTTGAACTGTCAGCTGTGGGTCAGAGATGGTGGAGGGGGGCATTAGCTGGCAGATGGCTCTGATTTCCACCACGCAGCGCCTGACAGTGTCACTCACATACTGGGCCCTTGTTCTGCGTCTTTTATCAGAGAGAGAGAGAGAGGGTTTGTGCACAGCAGTTAATCACCCCCCCTCGAAACTTTGCTCCAGGCACTTTGGCAAATTGACTGTCCACACTGAGGGCTCCAGGTGGGGTCCCATATGGCACGGTTACAGACCAGCAAGTCACCTTACTGAGCAGTTGGTAGAGAAGCACAGCGTTTCAATAAAAAGGTGGAACCATCAGAGGGTCTTCGCAGTGTCAGACAGACACTGATGCAGCACACATATTGACACTGTAAACACGTCTAACCATACAAACACACACACACACACACGCACACACAAATACACACACCCCAGACAGCTGACATATTTAAAGAATTTCTTACTTATGTAAATGACTTAAACTGCACACGACCTAAACAGAAATTTCAGATGAGTTGCAAAACTTAATTACTAAACTCTGCCAATGTTATTCAAAGGAGAAGACAGTTGACCTTTGTGTGACATGTTTGTAGAGATTGTTATTATATGGTCAAGGATGGATTCTTACATTTAGGCCATATTAGAGTTTTCACTTAATGATACTAGTAAAAAAAAAAATACATTTTTCTGAGTTGATGTTTATGCTAAATATTTCCTTAAATTCCCCTAAATATTCCCTTAAATATTACTCAAGCTTAAACATAAAGCTCTAGTTACACTTATCAGATGCTGTGGCTTTTTTAATTGGACACCTTTTAAATCATGGAAAGTAATTTTGAGATTACTTCAAAAGTGTTATGTTTTTCATATCAGGTTTTTGTATTGTATTACTTCTCCTTGCATTTGAGGTAACAGCTGCTACTTATGACTGAAACCTTTTAATTGCCCATGGGGGAATCTGATTTGCATAGAGAGCATGAAAAATAAAAAATGTCAGCAATCATGCACTGTTTCACACAATTTAACAAAAAAACAGAAATTAAAAAAAATTAAGAAATATAATAAGGGAAATTGATGAGAGACATCCAGTGCAGGTTCAAGAAAGTGCCAGATTTATTAATTATAATTATAAATAGTTCAAGGTTGCTGCAAACAAAGCATCGGCCCTCGATTTGATTTTTTCTCACTCAACAGTTTAGTTGATTTACAGGTAAATCTGCAAATACTGAGTTTATTCTTTTGACTGTATCAAATAACATTTCTACTTAAAGCACAATGCACCATCCTGTGATGTAATCCGTCAGCTCAAAGGCTAGAATCTGATATCCGTGAAAGAAGCAGTGGTCTAGCAGAACCCTGAGACCCAGGTGAAGCTGGTGGGACTGGCCTTGTGGCCCCGTGGCCCCCTGTGGCCCTGCTGGGTTTGTTTTAGCTTTAGTTTCAGCCCTCGGCTCTCCACATCTCTGCTTAGCGCTGCTCATCTTCCCTCCGGTGTCCTGCAGTTCCCATGGCCTTGTGCGCCCTCCTCCCAGGCCTCACCCTGAACCAGGAAGTGCCTTCGCTATCACACACAGTTTCTGTGTTTGTGTGTACGTGCATGTGTGCGTGTCCATACAGGACTGTTGCAGGGATGCAGCTGAAGTCAAAAGGACTCTGAACAGGCGTAGCTTTCACTTTTGATCCCTGGAAATTACGAGGAAATGCGAAGAACAACAGCGCTCTCCTTATTTTTCCTCTGTGCTGCCAGGTCAGCGTCAGTCTCTCGAGCTTCACAGTCTGACTGTGATCAAGGTCAGATCAGGGTCTCTGAAGGCTACAAGATTTGAAGGGTCATTTCTGAAGGGGAAAATAATAAAAAAATATATGATAAACATGAACATGAATAATTTGATTCAGTTATAATAAGTGTTACCTCACTTAGAACAAATCAAATGAAAAATAATCGGATTTTTCTCTTGTTTTTGCCCTTTATCTTTTAACATAACACATCGCACCGCTCCTTCTTAGTGACACTTTTACAGTCAGTTTTATTTATGTTTATTTTATGGTCAATCACACCGATGAGCAGGTTGATTTTTGGCTGTAGAGTCTTTGTGGCTGCTTTGCAGTGAAAATACATGTATTTGCTTAAAAAACACTGTGAGCCGTCTCGGGTGTTTTTAAAGCCGGGAGGGCGTCTCCATCAGCTGGAGCTGACATAACATAACATTAGTTTTTTCTGCTATTCTGTCAAGAAACGCTGTTGCCAGTGACATGAGAACAACACAAGAGATTCTTTGGGTCGTCTCAGGTTTTGTGATCCCAGCGACGCTGAAGCTTCTGTTGATCAGCGGATTGTCACAGTTTCTGTCACTTTAGTCGTTTGTTTCTTAGACAGCTTTTACTTTTTTTTTTCACTCACCTTCATCTCCCTGCTGCTGTAAAACCCCGCTGCCCCTATAATTCATGACTGTCATCTGTCTCTGTCGGTGTGTTGTCAGCGAGGTCGGAGGTCAGGCAGTTAGCTGCAGCTTTGCCAGATTGGAATGGCCCAGAGGCAAAGAGAGAGACAGAAACAGAGAGAGAGAGAGAGCAAAGAGATATTGATAAAATACTTAAGGTGGTTTTGCATTGACCTATAGCACAAACAAACAGGAGTTGCTGTAATGTTGCAGAGCTGAATGCTATTGCTGTTTTCTTTATGTTTTATGTTCTTAAAAACTTCGTTATCAAAAGTATGTGAGCAAAGAATGTGGGACACCAGAACGTTACACCCACATGTGCATGTCGAAAATCTCATTCAGAAAACCGGGAGCATTAACATGTTGCAACACCAGATTCCGGTCTTCGGAGAACGTTTTCTGCATGAATTTTTGGAACCTGGCTGCAGGATTTTGCTCGCATTCAGTCACAAGAGCATCAGGGATGTTTGGCTGTAAGGTCTGGCTCACGATCCGTGCTTCGATTCATCCCAATGGTGTCGAACAGGGTTGAGATCATCACCCCGTGCAACACCAAACTCCAAAAAACATGTTTAGTTTCTTTTGTGCATAGGCAATGTCAAAGGTAAATCAGAAGAGGACCGTCCCTAGACTACAGCTGCATATTTTTAAAAGTGCACTATTGTTTGAATGATTGCTGTATGTTGTAAAAGATTTCCCCTCGTACGAAACAGGAGGCCAAACCCAAACCGTGAAAAAGAGTCCAACAGTGCACATACTTTTGGTTCTATAGTGTACACAAGTTAGTTTTTCCTAAAGTCGCCCGTCTTGCTTCAGACTGACTGGTACCTTGTGTGAGTTTGCGTTACGATCTGCCGTTGAACAGACTGACCTCATTCAGCTTCCTGCTCCGACTAATTCACGTGGCATTGACCTTTTGATCTCGGGCTCACTGAGTCACGACCCCCCCTTCATTCTCTTCTTTTCACCCTTTTCTCTCTGACTCTTTTATTCTTACATTACCTCTTAGACAACGGGTTTGGGCGGAACACAATGGGTTTCTGATTTCCATCACATTTTATAAAATCTTATGGTGCAAAATGTCATGATTCTTTTCATATTCTGGAAATTCAAAGAATTCAATCCATAAATACAGTGTGGACTGATTTAATTGTGACCAATTGTTAATTTGGTGAAATAAATACTCAAAAAATAGACAAAATTGCCTGCGATGACTGAATGAAAACTGGAGAAAAATATTATTAAGAGATCACAGCTTCACTGGAAATTATATTGCAAAATCTTTCCTGTCTCGACCTGCAATCTGTTGTCATTCAGTTGATCCACACAAAGCTTCTTTGTCTTATCGGATCACAACATACATGAAAAATTCTTTAGATTCTTCATGTCAATCTCTTTTTTTTTTTTTTTTAAATTTGAACCACTGCCTTATTTCTTTCCTGGTTTATGGCCTCAATAGCTGCTCACAGTATGCATGGCACCGGTGCCAAACAGCAGTATGAGTCAGCAGCAGCATAACAAAACATTTTATAACTTTTTTCCCTGGAAAAAAAAATGTTACTTGTCAGGTTCCTGTAACTCATCATTTGGCTGTCAGACCACAGTCTTTACATCAAAACCACATTTATTATGTTCTCGTCTTTTCCGTCTCTTCTAAAACCCATTTCACCTCCTGAACTTTGTGCACAGAGAAAAAATATCTACTTCCCTCTCCTGATCCTACCGCAGCACGGCCCGAGGCGTGTCGCCATGTGTCACTCACCTGCATACCTGTGTCCTGATGGTGTCTGTTTGCTATTGTTTCCACAGGACAGTTGACGGCTCGAGAGCAACCTGACTAACAACGGTGTGACAGGATAAAGAGAGTAAAGCTCTCTCTTCAGAGGCAGGTGAGAGAACAAAAGTACAAAGAGGAGAACAAAGTGCTGCAGATGAGAAGTGTCTGTGCTGCCTGTGAACACACACCTTTATTTTGGGGGAAAAAAGGGAGATAATTTATTCGTTTAGTTTTCATGAATGCAACAAATGTTCAATTTGTGGGTTGTTAATAAGTATTGCATTTACAAGTACTTCAAATTTGATTAATTTGTATCAAAACTGCATTCAGCAATACCATTTTCATGATGTTGTTTGATTTGAATTTTTTTGGAAATGTAAAAATTCTAATTTTATTATTCATGTCATACTGATATGTAAGAAACAGTCACAGTTATTACAGTTTTATCATTAAATCTCATTGTTATTTTCTCATTTCACTGTTACTCTCCTGACGGTGCCTCTTGTTGTTTTCTTTCACAGAGCTTCTCATTGTCTATCTCAACCTCATTGTAACGGCTGCAGGTGGGTGACACATGACATTTATCACCGAAATGAAAACTGGAACTGCAGTACTTCTCTGTCACATAATGATAATAAAAGCTAACATTTGACACTATTGGTTAATGTTGATTAAAACCGTGATGGCACTGCCACATCCTTTAAAATCATGATTTAGCCTTAAACTATGTGATGTTAGCTTTTAATACATTTACGTTTATTTGAGCATGAGATGAAAGGATATTTTGGGTTTTACTTTTCTTTTAACTGTTTCCAACTGAGTTATTTTTTATTGTTGTTGTTCTGTGCTTGAAGTTTTCAATTCGAACCAGTTTCCTTTGTTCTGTTTATAACATTAATTCCTTTGGTCTATAAAAAAAGAGATGCCTCTGCATGTTTCTCACGGCAGAATTCATTCATCCTCACTCACTTCTAACTGTGAGAAACATTTACGTCTGTTGTAACAAAAAAAGTAAAAGCAAAAAGTTTTAAATTTTTTTTTTCTTTCTTTAAGATCAGCTGACTGAAGTGCCATGGCTGCATATGGACAGACTCAGTACAGCCCCCCCCTCCAGCCTGCTGGGCCATACACACCTTACACCCATCACACACAGGGCTACACCATGCCCTCCTACAGTAAGTACATACAGACATACAGTAATTTATGGGATGATTGATCATTTCATGGACAAAGGCAGAAGGTAGAAGGTTTAGAAAAACTTAACATATTTAATTCTCAACATACTCCTTTCCTACATTTACTGTCATGGAGCATTCGGATCCTTTGTTTAGGTGGGTGTCTTAGATCACCAGAAAGTGGTTCACAGTAACAACTGTGTCTTCATCACTGTCGAAATGGTGACCACTGAAGTTCCTCTTCATCTTGAGGAAGAGGATGTAGTTAAAGTTAGGTCACATTCTTGGATGGTAGCCATTTTCTGCACGATGTTGCCCATTTTCTCAGACAGTGCTGACATCCTCCAAGGACTGTTTAACTCATCTCATGCTGCCTTAGGCCACTGACTTATTAATCATTACTCTGATCATCATCTCAAAAGGAAAAAAGTTCATAATGTGCTGTTATTGCTGAATCTTAAAGTAATTACATCAAATTTTGCTAGTCAGCATTGCTAACTTCCAACTAACTTTCTAACTGTACGGCAACATAAAACCTCATTGACAACATTAAAGATCAGCTGAAAACTTGCATTCAAACACAATGACGTTACAGAACAAATAGGTGCAACACAAGGAGGAACTTGATGTTTTGTAAAGAATACAGGATGCATGCATACAATGCTGCAGAGATATTTTACAGAGATAAATTTGCATGTGTCACTAATACATATGTATGAATTCTCAGCCTGTGGTTGGGTTTTTTAGATAAATGGGGTACACTTTCTGGAAATAGACAAGACATAAACTAAGTAAACTTGCATGTAAAGAGATAATTTGTCAAGCAATTTCTGCCAAGACTTTCATCTCCTGATCTCTTCATGGCATCTCTCCATACGCAGACATTAAGACAGAGGACGGCCTGAGTCACTCTCCTGGACAAACGGGACTCCTCGGCTACTCCAACTTCAGCAGCACTCCTCCCAGTCAGAGTCTCTACAGCTACTCACACACACACGGTGAGTGTGAGACAATGTGTGTACTGAATGCATGGACGCACTATGACACACACCGGCAAACAAACCTTTTTTACATCTTTGATTTCAGCCTCACTATCAGGAGCATCCATCATCACTTTTTCTCAACTCTCTTATCCTCCTATTTTTTCCTTACCTATCCTATCCTACCTTCCTTTCTCCTCTCCTCTCCTCTCTTCTCTCCTCTCTCCTCATCTTTCTCTACTTTTCTCTCCTTCTCTCTGCCACACCTGTTCTCCATTAGCTGCGGTCTGGACTCCTGGCGTCAAAAGTCTCCCCACCCCTCCTCTTTTCTCGGGGTCAGGCCCCCTTTCTCCACTCAGACCAACAACATAGCATGCAAGCGCTTGTGTCTGTTAAAGAAAACGAGAGAGTGAGAAAACATATAGACAGAGGGAAAGAGAAATAGAGAGGATGGAGAAGAAAAAACAAGAATAATGGAGAGACAGAGAGATGGGGAGAGGGTCTTTTCTGAAAAACAAAAACACAAAATGAAGACACGGTATTCCTGGGAATTCATGTAGCTTTCTGACCACACATGGCTGTGTGTGTGTGTGTGTGTATCTGTGATGTATACATTCCTCTGTCGTCCGGCGCCCAAAGCATGACTCGCTCAGTGCGACTTTATGGCTTTGAAAGCAGCATGAAATTGACCTTGTGTGTGAAAGGGGAGAGGTTAAGGTGCGTTATACGAAGGGGTGAGTAGGTTTGAAGTTACAGGCCGACGAATGACCGTGTTTCAACTGTACAGATGAGACAAAGGACCAGCAAACAGGATTAAACTGTAAACGGATTAGTTTGTTTACAACATGTTGCTATCAAAAGTGCACAGTAACGTCATTATCTGTATCCGTTCAATCAACCAAATTATCTCTTTCTGTATTTGCATAGAAGAGCGGAAATGGGTGTGTTTTTACCAGAAGTCGTTAAGCTGTGCACATGGTGTATTTTCTCACCTGATATTCACTGGCAATGAAATTATTTTGCTTTCAAAGCAACACATTTATATTCACATGTAATTTATTAACAACCATACCTTAAAATTGTCATTTTTTTAGAATTTTTTTACTCTTTTTTGATATTTTTTAATTTAACTTCATGAACTGCTCGAACCCTTTTTTGTAGAGAATACTTAATAATCGGAAACTGAAAAAAGATTAGTAAATCAAAATGTTCTGTTTCGTATTTGAAATATAACCTATTTACTATAAATATGTATAGAAAATTACAATGCAGTTGGAGGCTTTAATCTTCAGTTCCTGTGATGTTGCGTTCTCATTTCTGGACGTGTTGACATTTCTGCAGTCACTAGGGAAATGTACAAAGATGGAAAGAGTACAAGAATATTATGCTCAAGTCATATGGGAGCATTGAATGTCACTCCAACAACACTAGTGGAACAACATAAACCCATCAAGCCGTGCTGTGAAAACTGACAGTAAACTCCATTTATATTCATAGACAGATGCAGCCTGTGCAAACCACTGATAATGATTTATGAGAATTAAACAAAAAGAGACAAAACTCATACAAATAACACTTAAAAAAAGATCCATGTACACAACAGCTGGTGCAGTTCACAGTATTAGGCTACAGAAGATTAAATAACAAAATAAAATGTCACTACAGCAGATGTATGAACAAATATTAACTCCACAGCAACTACCACAATCACGCAGATTAATGCAAAGTAAGCTTTGCAATTTTGAAATACATGATGCCTTTGACTCGCTGGTCTGAATCTCATCTTCTTTGATTGATCAAATTCTCAATTCATTGAAAAACCAGTCTACCTCTTTGTCCCTCTGCACTCCTTAAAATGGTTTTAAACACTCTGAGCTAAAAGAAGCTCTGGAATCACAACTGCTAACTAAAAAGGTCAGAAGATGATTTTTCTTTTCCATCAAGATGTTGGCGAAGCACTGCAAAATTATTCCGCATGGTGGCAACTTTTTGACCTTAAAATCGTAGCTTGATAAATGTCAACTCAGTGACTGTTTCCAAGTTTTCAGCTCTCTTCACAGTGAAGTTTGCTCAGGTGTCATGGAGATGATCGGTCATGTGATAACAAGTAGTATTACATGAGGGGGAAATACCTCTGTCTGTGTTTCAGAATGGTTTTTGGATAGATTTGAATGTGTAGTTTTCCATATCTCTTCCTCTTAAGAGAATATTCAGATGTCTGACATTATACGGGAATGTAAATATTCATGTAAACACACTGGAAACACACTGAAACCTCCAACAAACTGCAAAGCCTTCAGTGACTGTGTTCTGTCGGAGCACGACCGTTGCACCAACAAAAAACTTTTTTAACAGAGTTTGAGAGACACTGTTCCCAAACAAAATAAATTTGTTTAAATATTTTTATGCATAAATCATTAACTGCAAACTTCAAACGATAATAAACTGCCACAACGACCAAATGTTTGTAGGATTTCAAAATGTTTCCATGTCATCCATTACACTCTACACAATACACAAGCACGCACACACACAGGCACACACGCCGCAAAAAGCCATTGAAACACGTGCAGTACACTGTGTGTACAACTGAAACCAAATGGGGACTATGGGAGTCTTTTTTGTGTTTATTCAAGAGACCTCCTGTATTTTTCCTTTAGTTGCTTTGAAGATTGTTGTGTTGTCCAGGGAGATTTCAGTGTGGTTCCTCTATTGAGTCATTATTCTCCGGTTTGTCATGCACTGAGAAGCAGAGAAGAAACAGGGTTCAAGAGAGTAGTGGACTGATTGAACAATGGAGGGGGAGACATAAGGAAGTGAATCTTTAAAAATGTATCAGGACGTTTCAGCTCCTGTCACATGAGAGTAAATTTTTATTATCCCGGAAGGACAAACTGTTGCACAGCCAGCAGTCAAAACAAACAGGGTAGGTCCTTCACAGAAATGAATACTAAATCAACTTTCCCCTGTCTGAGAATATAAATCACCTGGTCCAAACTGAAACTTCCTCTTAAACGCAGCACAAACCACCCATTCATCAAACAGGTGGTAGCAAAGCAATTATTTACAATTGTTGTTTGATGTGTTTCAAATTAAGAAACACGCTATAGTTGCAGTGCACACAATCATCTGTGGAATCAATTGTCAATATTTAAGTGTTGTGTGTCTGGATGTCCAGAGTTTACTGCCACATGAGCTCTTGTGGATGTCTGCTGATGTTGAGTGACACACAAGCTCAGACTGTTGCTGTTTTTATGCATTTTTTTTTTACCAAATATCCTTTTTTCAGTCTGTTGGTCAGTCAGTCGCTCCACCACTTTTTACCACGCTACAATATGTCGGCAACTATAAGATGGACTGCCATTAATTTATTGTAAAGACATTCATGGTACCCAGAGGAGGACTAATTTTAATGACTGACTTCTCCTCCAACATCACCAGCAGGTCAACATTTTTCTAGCCTGTTGACATATCTAAGCATCTACTTGATGAAGTGGCAGAATGTTTAATCAAGACATTCATGCTTGACAGATAATTAGTCCAACTGACTTTGAAGATCCCTGTCTTACTTATAAGGCCACCATTAGGAAATGTGTTTACAAGTGTTGAATGGATTGCCATGAAAACTGTGGTGTAGACTTTCATGTTTTTAATAAGGATGAACTGTAATAACCGGTGATCATTTTTTATCCAAAAATTGTATTTGTTCAGTGCTTCAATTGGGGACCATAAACCTACAGAGCTAATGACCTGTCAACCTCAGCTACACTTCGTCTGTCAGGCTAATTAGTACCAAACTAAACACACTGAACAAAGATGGTGAAAAACACACCAGTTTACCATCAGCATGTTAACATTGTCACTGGAAGGATGTTAGTATGCTGCCAGTAGCATTTAATATAAAACCCTGCTGTGCCTTATTACAGCCTTTTAAAGCCTGAGTCTTGTTAAAACGTAACTATCAGTGTATCTGTGCACTAATGACTGACTACCAAGTCCCTGTTGGCTGAACTTATGAATGAACTTACACATCACATTATGCAAAAAGGTTAAAAAAAAAACCAAAAAACAAAAAACTTCTGAACAGCTTGCACTGTGGAAAAAGTGACTGTCAACGCAGGATGGTCCATTTGTTCTTATAAGAGCAACAAACCTAAATCATTTTAATCCGCAATCAGCCGGACATTAGTTTGCTTGGCAAGAAGAAGTTTCTGACGCACAGGCTCAACTGTATACTCCAACTTTTTGGG
This sequence comes from Acanthurus lineatus, assembly GCA_029814665.1. NCBI lineage: Eukaryota > Metazoa > Chordata > Actinopteri > Acanthuriformes > Acanthuridae > Acanthurus > Acanthurus lineatus. Next base: position 7,912,068 of record JAPZDV010000012.1, on the reverse strand, counting down.
TTTAAGCGCCACAGAGCAGCTTTTATATGAGTGAAGAGGGCTCAGCCTCCGACATTGAATCCAGTGCTCCCTATATATGTGACCACTGTGCCAGGTACTGGAAATCAGTCAGAGGCTTGGGACTTTACACAACACTTTTTAAAACAAAGTTACAAAGTAAAATAAAAATGTGTTGGAAATAAAAACAGTGTTGGTGGCAATAATAAAAGAAATTTTCAAAGAGACAAATTTTAAGAGGTAACCTGAAAGATGTTACTGATTCTGCCACAGGGGATCCTCATACAGGGAGTTTCAGATCAAAGAGGCTCTGTTCGTAAAAGCCCTTTATCACCTCCAGTCTTGAGTAGGAACTTGGGAACAGCCCTACCTGAAGATCTGACACTGACTCATAAGAGAGCAGAAATTCAACAGCTGAACAGAGAGATAAACCATGAAGTGCCTTATGGATAAAATAAAGTCAGCAAGATTATAAAATCTGTTCTGAAACCTCCTAGTAACCAGTGAAGGCTGAAACAGGGCAGATGGGACTTTGTCTTCTGAAGGGTTTTTAACCCTTTATGAGAAGGGCACTATAGGTGGAGGTAATAAGATTAAGCAAGTAATAAGAAGAGAAATAATTAATCAGAAAGAGTGTATGAGCAGACCTGACAGAAAGATGCAGGGCGAGGCTGCATCACTGTGAGCGGAAATTGCTTGGAGAAAGACATTCCTGCCTTGGCTTGATTAGACTGAGAAGATTCCCAGAGCGGCAGCAGCAGAGGAGCAACAGACTTTCCCACCTGTATTGTTATGTCAAACATAAATCTCATCCCAGCCCCTGCAGCACTGAGCTGTCACTGGAGGAAGGAGTCAAACTTTACTACTCCTTAACTTCCTACGCACAGATCAGATGTTATAAAGTTTTATCTGAAGCTGATTCATCGATACAAGATGGAACACAGTCAAATCTCCCACTAGTTTACAGTTTGTAATTGTTCTCTGTCTTGCATGATAAATCATTGTCTTAGGTCTGACCTTTGTCTTTACATCACTTCACAGGTGGTGGTATTTCATCTGGAATTTTTCAAGGCACCCATGCAATCTCCAGTTCAACCCCCTTTAACCCTGCCCAACAAGTGAGTAATTACACTTGAGCAAGACTTTGTTTTACTGTCAAGACTTCTGAAGAATTTCCCAAATTGTGTAAAGTATTTGTAGAGGGAAAAAATTTAATCTTACGCTAAGCCTTGTCAGATAGCAGCTTACTTTACATCACATCATAGTTTGCCTTTTAAATGTAAAATTAGATCTCAATTTAAAATGTTCGCATTTTAACGACACTGACTGATCAATGTTTTCCCGTTGTTAGGAGTTTTCAGCCTACTCAAGCTACAGTCAGAGCCAGTACTCTCCATATTACAACTCACATCACTACAACAGCCCCTACCTAACCGGCAGCAACATCAGCCCTGCCGCCATCACAGCACCGTTAGCCTATCAGCATCCAGAACACCCCGTCATGCTCCCCAATCACAGCCCAGAGTCACACACAGGTAAGGAGTGACAAACCAAATTTTTTATTTTATTATTTTATTGACAAAATAATAAAATGTTCTTAAAAAGTAGGTGGTGTGTTTATATATGACAGTATTTCTATTTAAAAAAGCATAAAAGATGAGTGGCTTGTAGTAGAGGAGTTATTGTAACATGAGTGTGTATAATGTTAGCCTGATTTGAAAAGTCTTGCTTGATTTTAATACTTACTGAGATAGAAAGGTAGTGGTGGTAGTTTTAGTTGAATGAAATACTTTCGCTCTGAGATTAGTCCATGTTAGCTGTTAGCTGGCTTACTGTTATCCTCAGGCAGAGCTCTGCTAGCTGTTCGCTTCTAAGCTAGCTCCGTTAGCTTTTAGCTCCGTTAGCCAAACAAATTGCAGGACTCTGCAGCGCATCATGCAGCTAAAAGCAAACCACAGGTTTTTTTGAGGCATTATTAGGGAAAATATCTGTCATTTTTAAGTAAAATGGGTCATATTTTCATATGTCTTTTTGTAAAGTAACAAAGACAGATAAGAAGACCCGCTCCGTTGTAGTCAAACCTAGCTCGGTTTGTAATTAGTTAACTGATGGTTATAGAAACATTTACGCAACATTTTCTTTCACTCTGGAGATATCTTGTAGAACATCATTGTTCATTCCAAACATTTCAATCATGTCATCTTGATACTTCTGACATGTGTATTTTTAATTACTAGCAAACCAGCTTTGACATTTAAATTCTGGGGAGTGCTCCTTTGGCATGCTCTTACTTTAATAATTCAAGTCTGTACCTGGAAAAAGATTGTTTTAAAGACTGATCAACAACTGTGTTCCAGGAGAGTATCACCCGCCCCCCAGCCCTCCAACACCAGGTAAAGATGAGGGTGTCTCAGCACGAAGGTGGTCAGATGGGAAGTTGAGAGGGAGGAAAAGGGTCAGTGACCCTGCTCCGCCTCTGGACTCTGATATAGAGGTAAACAGACACTCACACAGTGTTGAAAATTATCATTATTTCTCTACAATATTTATCTTTCTCTTTCTCTCACACACATACATAAACTTCCATGAGGTTAACATTACATGTCTGTTATTTCACTGCAGCGTGTGTTTATCTGGGACCTGGATGAAACCATCATCATTTTCCATTCGCTCCTCACGGGAACCTTCTCCTCACGCTTTGGCAAGGTACAGTGATTCAACCCCTCCCTCTGAAGTTATGTGCTGTAGCTCATCACACTTTGACAATAGCTAATTATTACATAGGTAAGCATAGTTTGGCCTAAAAAACAATGTAATCTTGCTTAGGTCGAATCAGCCTTTGTCTCAGCGACCGAATGCTTATTTGAATAATAGTCAAAGGTTTGGCTGCCTTAGCTGAGTCCACGACCTTTGGGCCTCATCCCTGAGCATTTTCACACGCTGACTGTTTTGCCTTTTTGCCCTCTTGTTTCTTTTCATAATGCACCGGGGTTGTTTAGCTACCCCAGAATCCTGTTGCGTGATTGACAGCCTGCGGGACCTTTACATAACAGACAGGCAGCTGACAAGGGGCGGACAGTGGTGCGTTACTTGGTTTTGGCTGGGGATCTTTATTTTGAATTCTCACGGTCCCCCTGCGGGTTGACACAAGGCTGATGGGAGTTTGAGAGCAGCGTTTCTGATCGGCTGAGCCCCCGGCAAGCCATGCATGCCGTTGTTTCTTTTTCCTTTCTTTTCTGCAAGGGAGAAGGGGGATGAAGAGAAACAGGGAGGGAGAGACGAGAGAGAGGGAGAGAGATTGAGAGAGAGAGTGGATGTGTTGAAATGTGAATCATGAGCCAAAAATTCCTGATTCCTCCCACCACCCAAACATCCCGCTGCTGGATCCCGGGAAGCTCAGTTGGACAGATTCTGACATCAAAACTCAGACATGCAGCGGAGGAATTGGATGAGTGACAGCGGAAAAACAGATTAACAGTCCAAAGCGTCAAGACAGCTTACAAACTAGCAACATGTTTTCTTTTTTTTATTTCCTCCCTCCGAAATTTGCAGCTAATCCATCCCACTCAGACAACCATAATGCAGTTTTTTTTTTTACTTGTCTCCACTTCACTTTGCTTTGTACTCCACCTTCCGTCTACTTTAAGAGTCCAGGCTCTTCCCGTTGAAGTCAGCTTATTAAACTCTTATCATAAACAAATGTTTGGACCTATATGCAAAGGCAAGTCTGGGCCCAGCATGAGGGAAAGACTAATGGGCGTGTTGAAAGACAGTTGTTTTCACCAGCTTGGTGAGCCAAAGGTGAATGGAGATCCACATAAGGAGCTGATTCCCTCCCCTCTAACAGCTCTTCCATTATCTCATCTATCGGAGAGCACCCCTCTCTTTCCTCTCGTGTGGGAATTTCTTTTTCTCCCTAGCTCTTTCATACCAAACTACCTTCAGAGTAAAGGTAAAGGTGGGACCTAAAAGCTTTGTGTGCTTTCTTTTTGTCTTTTTCTTCATTCTTTTTTTGTCCGGGATTATTAAGAGGATTTTATTTTATTTGTTGTTTCGTAAAGAGCAGCCTTCATTTTTGGTGGAAGGAGATTACTGATAATTATTTCAATTATTAGACAAGCACAATCCTTTCTTAAGCCTTTAACCCCACCCTCTCCATCCTTTCCATTCATTTCTTCCTCTTCTCGCCAGTGTTTCTGAATCCTCCCCCTCGTTATTTCCTCCTTGTCATCCACCTCCTCCTCCTACTGAACTCTTTCTGCCCTTTCTCTGTAATTACCTTTTTCTTTTTAAAACTTTTTTTCTTTTTTTTGGAGGCTGGTTCATTGTAATAGTCATCATTTACCCCCGCTTGTATCATCAAGCCCATTTCTACCATTTTGCCCCAGAACACAGCTCAGCTTGTCATTTCAGATGATAATCTAACGTTCACCCTTGGCTGACACCCCTCTGCTTCTCCTGTCTCGCTGGCACAGGCAAGCCAATGCTGCCTTCAAAACAATACACCCCTAACCCACACACACACACGCACACACGAACATGCACACACACACACACACCACACACACACCACACCTGCTTTTGTAGTCTTGAACAGCGCCACACCCTAGCTATTTGTCGACCAGACTCCCAGCTCGTTATGATTTATGTTTTTCTCCGGGTGATGATTGAGAATTTGCATATAAAGAAACAAAACTGAAGTTGACGAAATTCAACACCTGCGTATGTGTTTGTTTTTATCCCAAGCAAGAGAAAAAGAACAGGAGAGGACAGGCCTGGGGGGTGGAAAGTGTTGGTAGAAAGAGAAAACACAGAAAGAAGGTGAAAGACCAACACAAACAAAGAGCATAATGTATCAAAGATGCTGTTCTGATTTCAGGGATTTTACTAACAAAACATATTTAAGGGAAATTTACAGTGCTGTATTGTTTTTGAATGATTGAATCCACTGGTAAAATAAAGTGGAGGAGACATTTTTTAAGAACGTATCAGCATATTTTACCCCCAAAAATAACACAAACTTGTTTTTTTATGTTTTAGAGTTTTGGATGTATTTCTTTTTATCATTTCATTCAATCAGTTATATCAGAAAAAACAATGACTAAAAAAGGAGTTTGCAATGAGCATGAACACAGCATTGATTTTTAGTCTGCAGCGTGGCTCTTTAAACTCTACCCATCATTCCACTACTTTGGTTCAGACTGAAAAAACTTAACTGATGGATGGATTTACATGGAGTTTAATAGTTGCTTTCAAGGCTCCAAAAGGATGAATCCTTTTGACTTAGCTGATCCCTTGACTCTGAGGTTGACGATTTTGGTTTGAAGGAAGATGCCACATCAACTGTGGGATGGATGGGATGGAACTGTGGCATACTTGCATGCTAACAAGCTAAACTGAGTTGGTTAACTTGGACAGCGTTATATTTGCTAAACACACTAGCATTGTCATTGTGAGTTACACCCTGCTCTGCCTCAGATTGGTTGCCTTTGTTGGGTTGGTTTTGTTCAAACATGAAGAGTGAGATTGGTGAGTTTGAGAATACCAGATTAAGCCAATCAGAAGCAGAGGTATAATGGGGGGGTCATGCTGTTATATTATCTAAATAAATATAAAAATATATTCATGGTAAACAAGTAATTAACAGTTGTTCTGCAATATTCATCGCTCACTAGCTAAAACCTGCAGAAACTGAATGGGTTGGTTAAATCTTTAGATGATTGAATGAATGTGTTCTGTCGTTAGTTTCATTGTTCTACACCTTTTTTCCTGGGGCTTGGCAGTAAATTAAATATATGTAATTAGTTGCAGCTGTGCATAATTCACTGTAATTAATCAGAAACAAAGATTGAGTGGAGAGATATGAGAAAAACTGGTGAGCAAGATTTAAGACAGTCAGTGCTAGTAAGTTATAAAAGAGATAATGAAGATAAGAATCAGCGAGGAGTTTGATTGACAGATAAATATTCACACTTGCCTCTCCCTGAAACATATTTATGTCAGTCCAGTTGATGAGCAGAGGAAGTGAAAGGAAGGTTATTTGGAAAGACGAGCATGCAGCTGCACTGACAAGACGGGAAACATGACAAGAAGAATGATGTCCGATAATCCGATTTAACTGATTATTTTTTAAATACCAAAGCTTTCAGGCCATCAATCTCAGCCGGAACTCACGATATTTTTTTTTTAATTATTTTTTAACTAATTGATTAGAGGCCAGCCCCTGAGGTGACTGAGAGCTTTTCTGTTCTGACATCAGTTTATTAACTAGGTTAAACCACAAGCTGAAGTTTACAGACCAGTTTTCTTTCATTTTAATGTGGTTGATAGAGCGACAAGATTCTTTACTCTGCCTGAAGGGAAATTTGTGCATGCTGTGCACATACCTTACAACATAAAAAAATATATATGGAGAACATCTACAGTGAAACATGCATTAGATCAAAGGAAAATAAGTTGTGTTGGCCCATGATTTGTTTTAGTTTTGCTTCAAGAAGCCAGAGATAATGAAAAACCTCAGTTGTAATTAGGTTCTAAATAACAGATGCAGATGTGTACATAGCAGCTTTAAGGATATAGCAGGGCTGTGTAGTGTGGTTTCTGTACCAAGTTATTAACTCTTGGGTTTGTGTGTTTGTGTGTGTGTGTGTGCAACAGGACTCCTCAAAGGCAGTGTCTCTTGGTTTGTGGATGGAGGAGATGATCTTCAATCTGGCAGACTCCAGACTCTTCTTCAATGATTTGGAGGTGAGATTTTTTTTTAAATTTGACTCATGAATTCACTCACGCAAAAAGTGTGATTAAAAAAACGCTAGATTAAAATTTGTTCAGCTAACTTACACCCCTGAAAATACTATAAAATATGCTTAAGTCACACAAAAATCTCTCTACTTACTTATTTCATATTCCCCTCGCAGCTCTTTTTTGCAATAATTGTGAAACTGTGAATTATTTCCAGTAAGCTGGAAAATAAGAGCATTGAGAACATACCCAGCAGTATAAGCTGGCATGCTGTTGACCAGAAACCCATTCCTGCTACCAAGAGGTTTGACATTTGGGTGCTGTTTTCTTACCTGGCATAAAGCACAGTGGCAGTCATTGTAGAAATCCCCTCACACAACATCTATCCTGTAGTAATTCTTACTACAGCATTTTCCAAACAATTTGCCCTCCTCAGTCTAGCAAAAATATTAAAAGGAGAGGCTGTTAACTGCTGGCATGAGCGCTCTTACAGTTAGAGCCTGATCTGCTGCATTAAAAGCCCCCACAGTTAACATGGGCATTTGTGCAAACTCTAAAAAGGATGACTCCTCAAAAAATTACTGCAAGTGGCTCCTAAATAGTGAAAAGTTTGTGTTTTTCATACTGCATTCCTCTGCCTTGTTCTGACAAAGAAAAAAGATTAGAGAGGGACGGAGCGAGAGAACAAGTACACTTTGTGCTGTAATTATAGGTGTGTGTCTGAGTATCCGAGAGGAAAATTAGTCAAATGGGAGGAGGAACCGTCTAGAGTGGGGAAAGGAGCCAACAAAGCCATTTGCAAACCCGGTTCTTATCCCTTCTTTTGTTGTCAAGGCTCAGTAAATCTCTAAAGCAGTAGGCCGCAGCATGCTGACAACTGCTGTTAAATCTTGAGGTACAATTATCTTGTCCTCCCCATGTCAGAAGCAACGTTACTGGCTATGAGTGGAGTGTTATCACTGCTGTCATAACTGTAAAACTACCAGAAGATCACATTATTGTAATTGGCATGCGTGGCTGTCTGATTAATCAAAGCCAGATTTTCCAGTCGAAATTTTCTCATACAAGTAAGTTACTCTGGTTGTGTTCCACTTAATTTCCAGCTCTTTAAACTGAATCAAAATAAGGATCCTCTGTGGTATAAGTGTATGTATGAAGGGTCATTTGCGTTGTGTGGTCAGTTGTAGTGGCTCTGCAGGGCCGGATGGCACCTGAGTGGGAGCCGTGCTGCAGCCCCTGGGAGTTGAGTTATGAGGATATGGAGAGAAGATGAGGTAGCGTCTCCATCTGGCTCAAGACGGCTGAAATGTGATAGGAAACCCTGTCTGTCCTGGGTCACTGCGTGACAACTACAAGTTATACTAGGACTCTGTTTTTTGCACATATGTGTGCTCGGTGGTGTGTGTGTGTATTAATGCATGTGTAACATGTGCATGCGTGCAAAAGAAAGAGGGTTGTGAGACTTTATGGTAAGATGCTGGATAAAAACAAAGAGGGATGACAGCATTTTTATATATTCTCCTGGCATTTGATGGTGGATTTATGCTTTTTTTTTTTTGTTTTCATCCAATTTTTCTAATCTTAATAACTGTTTTTAAGTTCATGATTTAACTGCATATTGCTTATGCTGTTTTGGCCGCAGCCCCATATTTAAGCCACAGTGTTTTAAACCCTGTGGTTTGGTCGGTTACAATAACGTTCAATAGAGAGGAACAACATGCACACCACAATTCGTGTTAAAGACAATGTGCTTTTCTTTATTTTTTTAAACAAAACGTTGGATGCATTAAAAAAAACGCAGATTTACTTTGCTTATTTTACTCGTCGGTCACACTAGAAGTGCACAGCCATGTTGTCCTGTATCCCGGACGCCTTGCTGTCTCCTGTCTCGACACCTTATTTCCTCCTTCCTTGTCTTTTATTTTTGCTGTTTTTTTTAATTTCTCTAGCTCTGTATCACTCCCGCAGGCTCCCCTAAAGAGGAGAGACCTGCCTGTACAGGGCTGCACTCTGAAATGGATCTCTTGATATATCCGCTCTCCTTTTCATTTCCCAGGAATGTGACCAGGTTCATATTGATGATGTGGCTTCAGACGACAATGGACAGGACCTGAGGTAAAGCTTCTCCTGTGTTACTGTACTTGCTTACTGAGTTACTGAAAATCCAACAGTTCTGCTGTGGCTTGTGAACCAGACTTGCCCTCTGGGTTTTTAGTGCACAGGAGGAAAAAAGGCAGAGAGATGAGACGAAGAGTGTGTGTCTGTGTGTGTTCATGCATGCAAGCATGTGCATGTCTTTTATTTTCCCAACTTCCACAGCCATATAATATGTCACGGGATTATCCAACACTTTCATTTCTCATCAAAATATCTCTTTATCATTCCCTCTGTCTCCCGCAGTCCAGACGTTTTATTGCATAAACTTGTTGAAGCACTTTAGGATACTTTTAGGAGTGATTTTAGAAAGAGCCAGACTGTACCAAAGTACTTTTTTTGACGTATTTATTTTATTGTACTTGGCTCTTTTCATTTTTCGAATATGTTTTTATATTTATCCTAGCTGTGCTGAATGTATATACTGCGTGATTTCTTACTGACAACGCTTCATTCATGGTCAAAAGTCAGTTTCTACTATGTTCAATTGTAAAGAGTTTCTTGTCCCTGAAATGTTTGTGGTTGCACTGGCGCACCTCCCTGAATGTGATGAATGGTTTAAGCACTCTCTTCTTGTTCATAACCAGAGTCGTTTGAATCGGTTCCTAGAGCTAGAAAATGTATCCATGAGTATAGTTGTACCAATTCTGTGAGCAACCCCTCTGAAACGCAGATGATAGCGCTACTTAAAGATGCTCTGGAAAAATGCAGCCTGTGTCTTTATGATCTATACGCTGACTGTTTCCTGTATTGTGATCCTGCAGCACTTACAACTTCGGGTCGGACGGCTTCCAGAGCCCAGCGGGGGCCGGCTCTCTGTGCCTGGGGTCAGGGGTCCATGGAGGGGTGGACTGGATGAGGAAACTGGCTTTTCGATACCGCAGAGTCAAGGAGATCTACAACACATATAAGAATAATGTTGGAGGTGAGCTCCACTCTTATTTTATTTTGCACCGCTGTGTGCAGGGAATATACAGTAGATACTATGATTAGCTTCTTTTCACTGAGGTTTACTACGGGTCATATGTGGTTTTCTTGCTACAAAATTACAACCGACAATGACAGAAAATAAGAGAGTATCGTGATTAACATCACTATGGTCACATAAATATTTACCTGCTGCTAAAACAGTTAAAGTTGAACACAGTTCAGCAATAAACCTCAGTGATTTCTCTGGGCTTTGTCTTTACTTTTACAATTTTACATGAGGTTACAAAAGCAACTTTAGAAAAGGGCATTTTATGTTTGTAAAGCACCTTTTTTCTCATATGTTCTTGCAGTGTTGGGTACTTCAATTTGAAATGAAAATATGCATAACACATGCAGACAATGATTTATTATTTATATGTAAAAATAAAAAATAAAAAACGTTAATTTTTGACTAGAATTATTGTATGAACCTGTTTGCATCCACTGGATCACCACTGATCCACTGCAGCTATTGACTAAGCACAACTTATTAAAATTTGCATGTTTAAATTTTTGCTTTTTTTGGACATGCTTACTTTTGATTTATTCAAATTAACTAATGCTATTCTTTTTTGGCCTTGTACTTTTCTGTTGAGAGCTTTTCCATTTAGCTTTTTCAAATAGGTCCAAAAAGGCAGATGTGACCAATGATGTGTTAAAAAAAAAAAGCTCAGGGAAAAGAGGCAGAGCTTGTTTTTTAACCAGGAGGAGTGATAAGTTGTTGCTCAGTATGGACTCTTGTGCACTGCTGATTACAGTTGGCTGCCTTAGCTCTGCTGGAAGCCATGCGTCTGGTTTTGACTAGAGGAGCTGTGTGAGAACCGTCCGACACAGGACTGCAGACAGTCCTGCTGTCAAAATAAGCTTTCACAGTAAATGAGCTCTTTTATGCATTAAGAGCTGTAAGGGTTCATGCCCTTCCTGTTTTGTTCAAGACTGACCGTGGAGCATGTGCTTCTCCCCGGTGGGCAGGTTTGCTGGGCAGCCCCAAGCGAGAGGAGTGGCTACAGCTGAGGAGGGAGATGGAGGTCCTGACTGACCTGTGGCTGACGCAAGCACTCAAAGCCCTCGCTCTCATCAACTCGAGGTCAGTTCATGCAACCTTGGCTTGATTTAACATCGGCTGTTAGTTGTACAGTATTTAGTTTATTCTACATACCCCATTATGAGTTGAAATGAATGTCAGTTCCTAATATAGTTATTATCATTTAAGGTGTAATGATTTAATAATTGTGTCTGATCTGTTTCTTTTCTAGGCCTAACTGTGTGAATGTATTAGTAACCACCACCCAGCTCATCCCAGCCCTCTCCAAAGTGTTACTGTACGGTCTGGGATCGGCATTCCCCATAGAAAATATTTACAGCGCCACCAAGACAGGTGAGTCTGAGGAAAAAAACAGTTTAGTAAGACAACAACAACCTTGACAAAAAATACAGTCAACATTAATCTCCTACTGTCCTGTGTAATTTTCTGTGCCAGTAATAAATATTCCTTCAATTTTTAAATTATTTTTCAAAGGAACAACTGTATATATGTAACATTATATTACTATATTATTATTATTATTACTTTATATCATGTGATAATCATATGCTGTGATTTGACCTCTTTTTATAGGCAAAGAGAGCTGTTTCGAGCGCGTCTCCCAGAGGTTTGGTCGGAGAGCAGTGTATGTGGTGATAGGAGACGGAGCCGAAGAAGAGACCGTGGCCAAGAAGGTATAACTCAATCTGGGATTTTATGACTCTGACTGCTGAAAAATGGACCTTAACTAATCAGTTAACCTGCCGCTTCTGTGTCTGTCTCCCTTTTTTAAAGGCCTTTGCATTGAAATGTCTCAATTTTTCCTGGATTTGGCATTTCAGCAAATCCCTTTTTCTGTGTGTGTGAGTGAGTGTGTTATGCTTTTGTACATTATAGGCCAACATGTTATCCCCCTCCAAACCACAGTCTATATTTCACATCTGCACTGCATCTGCAGGAGCGCTGCGAGTGTGCTTGCCTAAAGTTTGCGTGTTTAACATTGAACCTGAATTTACATTTTTATTTTATTTTTGTTTTCTCAGAAGAACATGCCGTTCTGGAGGGTGTCCTGTCGGGCCGATCTGGAGGCCCTGAGCCATGCACTGGAGCTGGACTACCTCTAGAGGGCATCAGCTGACACTTCAGCTCTTCCACCTAAATCATTAGAAGCCCCTGAACTCCTGACTGCAGCTAGTGGATGAAGATAAACACTAGAGACTAATTCACAGTCAGTTTTTCTTTTTTTTTTTCTTGGCGTAAGGCATTTGATCCTCAGTGAGCACTCAGGCGGACAATTTTCTCACCAGAGCCAAAGGAACTTTGAGGATTTCGAAGCGAGGCTGCAGTGTAACTATAACACATAAACATGAAGCCATAAGTGATGGACCAAAATAAAAGACCAAAGTAAAATAAGGGACCAAAGCTTCATAACTAACCCCAGGGAACCATGGGTAAAACTGCAAATACTTTTTTAAAAACCTTTTTTCTTTTTCTAATTCATTTCATCTCAACTTCATTAAGGTGTCCCACTTTTGTGCACAAAAAAGATGCACTGAATGCAAACATTTACATCCTGTTTACTGGACACAGTGAGTATGTCTGGATGAATGAAAAGGCCAGATTGTTGTTATATTGTTTGTTCTGCTGTTTTATTTTTAATGGTGAATTTGTTTGTTTGTTTGTTTATTTGTTGTGAGACTAAACCAATTAACCCACTTCCCATTGACCAATACTATTGTAAAGATCCAAATTTAAAAGACCTAAAGTAATGATGTGATTGATTTTGCCTTCACTTTTATTTTAGATTTGTTTTACTCATATGTCAGCTAGATAAATATCAGATAATATTCTCCTCATAGGTAGAGGCTATTAAAAATAGTCTGATTGTATTTACCATTAAAATGTGATCTATTTATTTTTAGTTAAATTCAAACACAATGAGGTATAAACAGTTTCGGAGCTCAGAGTAAAAAAAATCTGCCCTTTAACCCTTCCATTCCCTTTCCTTACCAGAAACATGCTCTTGTAAAAATATTTTGATAAGAACTTGTCTTGAAGATGCTGTATTATAGGCTGGTGCTCAAATCCTTTTGATTCTAGGTTGTATATGTTGTCGTGTTTTAACTCTCCTTCTTTCCTGTCTCTGTTTCATTCCTAATAACCTGTTTGTAATATAGATGAACTGGTATGGTCGTGCATGTGCCGATTACACTGCCTGTCAGCTTAGCTATGATTTGTATATAATGCTTTATTGTCGATTTCTTTTGACAGACAGCAAAAATAGATTAATAAAGATAAATTAATTACATTGTGGGGAAAGTTGAGTCGAGTTTCATTTCATTTCCCTGAGTTGCTCAACACAGAGATGTGTGCAAAAAACACAGATTAAATAAAGAATAAATGAATTATCCATGTGCACATTTTGTGCAGACTGAACGAAAGTGACCTTTTTTAAGGAAAGGTCTCCCTCTTCAGGGCGAAAAAAGAACTGCAACAACATAAATCCACACACAGACTGTCAGAATACTGCAGCAGATTTAAACATAAAGACAAAAAACTCTGGGATCAGTAAAAAATTCTGATTCTAATGCTTTTATTTCAATTTTTCATATGCAGCCAAATATACAGCAATCAGTAAAAATTATTTGGAACATGGTCCAAAGCAATATGAAAAGGTAGCACATTTCAAGTTGTCAAGCGAGGCATCAAAAATTACTCACATTTCATTAGTATATTTGGCTCACATCACAAAAGAAGAACAAATTAACATTTCTGCGCAGAGAATTGATCAGAGCATTATGTTTCAGCCTCTCATTTTCAAGTATAATATGGATTTTCAGGTAGCAATGTTAATTTTAATGGCTCAAACACATAAATAGCTAAATAAATAAATACATTTATATTTACATTTATATCATACACAGCAATAGAAAAACACAAGGATTAGATGACAGCAATCTTAATGTTTCCTCTGTGACTTGATGCAGCCACCTGGTTGCCATTTTCAGGCTTCAGTAGTTATTAACAACATAAATGAAAAGAATGTTTTCAAAGCAAACACTTGAAATTATCAGAAATATAATAATTGGTTTAAAAAAGACACTTAAGCCAAATAAATGGCATAAAATAGAAAAAAAAAAAACAGGATCTAAGCTCTTTTGACCAAGACCATCTCGAAGCCTCTGATGGTGGACCTGACGTTGTTGAGTGACAGGCTGGCCTGCAGCATCTTTCTTCCCACCTTTGAGGGGATGAAGGTGATGCTCTGCTTCCCTCTTCTTCCTGGGAGCAGCTGCTGCATCCTGCAGGAAAAAAAAGACAAGATATAAAAGAGTTCACAAACTGTACCACTACCAAAGTACCACTCCTACTACCAGTGCAGTGATTACAGATGCCAGACACTGTGTAACCTGGTTCCATCTGGTTGGAGTCGACCGCATCCAACCAGTTCTGTCTGTGACAGCTAAGTTTTAATTACATGTGAATGTCTTAGCACTAAGTAAAAGTCACACTTCACTGCTTAAAATTAATTACTGGTGCTGATCTGCCCTCAGAGGTGGAACATTGGGTTATTTTTCCAAACCACACCTGCTTATGCATTGAACAGTCACACACTGCAAGTGGGACAAGCCTACATTCCTTCCACAAATAAACACTGTAACATCACGTACTGTACGATGACACTCCTTAAACCGAGCATTCCTTCACCCATTCATTTTGCAGCCATTCATGAATGCATATTACTAAGTGCCTATGGCATTAAACACTCAACACATGGTTCTGTATAAACAAAAAAGATCATCGTTCTTACCTGAAGTGAATCTTTCCCTGGATCAGCCCGGCGCCAGCTATAGTCAGCACTCCACTCACAGGGTAAGAAAACGGGTTGGTGAAGGCCACTGTGGCCATGTGCTTCTCCCCCAGCACAACAGAGTTCTCATCTGCGATCTGAAGGAAGAGTTTGTGTTAGTGAACCCTGAAAGTAACTTAAAAGAACTCACCAAAAATGTGTACGAGTCTCTTACAGAACTTATAAGAAATATGATGATTTACTGAAGATGTCTTTTTTTATCGGCCACTTCGTCATATCAGAAAAGCTAATATGCCAAATTCTTTGTTGATTATTTTAAACATTATCAGTTTGTATAATATATATAGATATGGTTATTGTTGTAACTGTGAGTCCAGTTAGTTGGAGGGATTAACTCTTTAATCGTATCATCATTCATATAAAAAACTTAGAGTCTAGCTTTTCTTTCTTAATCCCTCGACAGCCGTGGCTTTGTCCACTGAACTGTAGGTGCATGAATGGTGGATGGACGTTTCTTTTAAATGCATTTATATAGCACTTTTCTATTCTTTCAATCACTTAAAATGGCTTTACAAGCATTCATCCATTCACACACACTCATGGCAGGCAGCTTTCTCTCCTTTCAACCTGCTTTATCTCCTGAGCCGCAGCCGCCAAAGTAACAAAAAGAAAGTATCTAATACCTCTACAGTGAGCTCTGGGCTGGCGATGTTGAACTCTTCTGAGGCCAAGGCTCGCTCCTGGCTGTTCATGTCCTCCAGGACCACAGCAAGGTTGATCAGGTCGTCTCCAGCTACGTCCTCATACTGAGCTGGGAGGATCTGCTGTTTAATAACCTTGGCTGGAGGGACAAAGGGAGAAAGAGGTGGACATTAAAACCACAAAATTCCTTAAAAAAAGTGAAAATTTCAGTAAATAGATGAGTAAAAAGTGAACTTACCATCCATGGGTGCCACTTGGATGACACCATGGCTTTCCCAGAAGGTGTCTGACGGGCTGTGGTTGTACTCTTTAGCCTGAGCGTTGAGATGCACCTTTATCATCTTGGGAGCATTCTGCTTGTTAATGATGTTCACAGTGAAGCTGACGGGCTCTCCAGCAACAGGAGCTTTATCCAGGATCAGGAAGACTGCCAGCCCCTTGGATGAGTCTGCAGAGAAAACATAGAGACAGAAAGCACATTAGATGACGTGTAGAAACAGATGAAAAGTCTGACTAATGTGATCAAAAGCAAGATTACCTCTTCTCAACGTTGAGTCATTTGAGCTTGCAGAACTTCTTATTGTCATTGTCGGGCCTGTTGGGTCAAGATAAAAAGTACAAATGTGAGCAAAGTAACTTTTAAAATGCATGAAACTGTATAAACATGTTTTCTGTTTGTGACTCATACTTTTGATGTATTTGTAGTCCCCTGTGATGTTCTGGTATCTGGGGAAGCCGATAGCTTTGGTGCAGATGAGGGATCCCACCCTCTCTTTGTCTTTGTTGTAGCCGACCACCTGACCATTGCTCACAATGATTGTGTGGACATCAGCGTTGACCTCGGCGTAGACGAAGGGGATGTCATAATACAGGTCAATGCGCCGGTCTTTGACTGCTCTGACCGGGGCCGGACCGCAGCAGTACACCCCTAGAATAATAAAACAAGGATGAAAAGAAAGTTATAGTCTTGTTTATTAAGGAGAAAAAGTTTAAAATAACCAAAAAAAAAAAGAAATTTCCCAAAACAGGAGCTGCTTTTTTTCTCACACACCTCCACTTCTTTCCTGGGGGGTTGGGTCCAGAACCTGCCAACCATCCATTCCTTGTCCCAGATCTGGGCGAGCCATCCAGCACTCCACCCAGACGTGGAAGTTCCTGTTCAAAAGAGCCACAAGAAGATATTATAAAGTGTGAACTGGCTTCTTCTCTTCACAAAACTGAATAAATGTGATTAAAGTTTCAAATTTAATTAAAAAGTAGTTAAATAAAGCAGGATTGTAGGATTTAAAAGTTAAATTGCCACCAACCATATGCTGTCGTTGCTCCGGTTCAGCTTCAGCCCTGTTTCAGTGTAGTACTCTTCAATCACCAGGTTATTGTTGGTGTCGTGAGCTGAGTTGAAGTTTGTGACGATGCGGCAAGGAATGCCAAGAACTCTCATGACTAAAAGAAAAAACACAGCCAAAGATGTTTATGGGTTGATGAAAGTCTGTAATCTTGCGTCATGGGAAAATGATCCATTATGGGAACAAGACTGATAAGACATCAATCATGAAATCTTGTTCTACAAGTTATTAAAAGCAATATGAGAAATATACGGAGCTTGAGAGTAAAAATGCTGTTGTTTTTTGTAAATTATTTTCTTTTAAAGGTTTTAAATGTTCAGGATATATTTACCTGTGCACATGACAGCTGCAAACACCCAGCACTGTCCATACTTGACTGGGCTGTAACCAGACTGAGCCCACTTTCTCAGGATGTCCCCACTGCCCGTCCACAAGGACGGATGGACTCCCTGTTTGTAGTCACCTGACCACTTCCCTTGCACCACTCCACGGTCGTCCTCGCTGTTGATCTGAACATAAAACACAAGTTATAACTTAGTTCCACAGGATCACAGCTCAAGCTCAGGCGTGTCACATCTTTCCAGACGATTCTCGTTCACAATGGCAAGTTTAATCACCACTATGATCAATTCTTTTCTATGCAATAATTACAGCGTGACTTTAAGTGTTCCTAAGGCCTGTATTTGTCTTGTTGACATGCAGAATGCAATGTCCTAGTTCAAGCCACAGCATGTTTTTAATAAGCAGCTGTGTATCATGGGAAGCAAATAAAAACTGGGTGAATGAAAACAAAGGTATGTGCGACTTGTTTTTATGTTGAAGTTGTGCTTTTATTCGGAGTCTGTTGGCACTCACCATGGCAGACACGACCCGGCCGATGTAAATGGGGTTGCTTCTGTTCAGGTAGTCCATCCTTCTGTTCTTCTGGTGCTGAGGGCTGACTTGGAGCAGATTCAGGCATGCCTCCAGCACACCAAGCTCATACTGTACAAACAGAGACCAAAGAAAAGAGAAGAATAAATTACAATGGAATGATATGTGAGAAAATACATGTTTAATCTGCTCTGTAATGACCAATATGTAACTAAGGTCAAGTTTATGATTTGGGTTTCGATAAAAATGAAGATTTTGACACCTTTCATGTTTTTTCTCAATTATTCCCCCTTTTTCCCTTTTTCAGGGATTGTTTGAGTAGCTTTAGAGTGAACACAAGCAATACTTCCAATACAAAATCGCTACATTAAAACTGCATTTATGAGGGTTTAATCTAAAACTGATGTAAAAGAAATGAA
Organism: Acanthurus lineatus; assembly: GCA_029814665.1. Taxonomy (NCBI): domain Eukaryota; kingdom Metazoa; phylum Chordata; class Actinopteri; order Acanthuriformes; family Acanthuridae; genus Acanthurus; species Acanthurus lineatus. Next base: position 7,894,032 of record JAPZDV010000012.1, on the reverse strand, counting down.
AGCTGATCTTATTTTTTAACTGAACATTCAGAAAAAAAAACAATCATCATCTAAAAAAATCATTCATTTCATTTTCATACCTGATCGAGGGACCATGGTCTGGACACAACATTCATAGCCGACCCCGTAAACATCAACGTGGAGTCACTCTGCACATACTCCTCTCTCTGGTCCTCAAAGGGAATATACACTGTGTCCTCTGCAAGAAATCAATCTTACATTTAGCACATCCTGTTCGCAGCATAATTTCAAATTACATACATCATAAATAGCTAAGATGTCAGCTGCCAAACTCATTTTTTTATTGTTTCCTCTACTTTTTCAAATGTGGTGCCAAACATTTGCCGTGATACATCCTTACCTCTCTCAGGTATGATTCACACAGCCAGTAACACACCACATCACCACTGCACTGTAGCAGTCAGACAACCATCAAAGAAACTAATAGGTGATTAAAAGTGATGAATGAATCAATTACATCATCATCATACACTCATTTAACCACAAAAACCAAGTAGGACATTTTTGTTGGTTAACTCTCTGCTGCACTATTATAAGCTTTAAACCATTCACTTGACTGGCTTGCACTCACCACGACACCAGGGATTACAGAGCAGGATGAATTTGCCGACGGGGCAGATCTTCTTGCCATCCTGCGTGAACACACACAGCTGAAATCTGTAGACCCCCACCGAGGCAGAGGCAGGAGGGCAGATGAATATGGAGGGGCTCCGGAGGTTCAGACCCACTGGATCTATGAAGGCTCTCCAGCTGGTGGAGGAAACCTTCATGGAGAAAGTGACTGGAACTTCTACATACAAGTGGCCTGAGGAGAAAAGAGTGAAAGACATTGAGGTGAAGGAGTTCTAACTTGTGGATGTCAGCTATTTATTCAGGGAAAAAAAGAGGCCAAAAAAATCCAAATCTAGACTACCTAGCATGACTTTGATCTTCAGAAAGTCCGTCTTGGGGTTGAGGGGCCGGCCGTTCAGCAGCACAGTGAATTTGAACGGCTCCCCTCTCCTCACCACCAAGGTTTCGGAGCCGCTGAAGTCCTCTGTCCTGTGTCTCGCCAGGTTTTCAGAGTATTCCAGGTTGACATTTTGAATTCTCAAATCTGCAAATGAAAAATTTAAAAAAATTAAATTGCTGCAGGAAAATTTTATTCAGTGCAACAGTTAAATAACACTAAAAATTCACCCCAGAAGTGAAGAGACTAAGAGTAAAAAGGCTGAGAAAACAGCTCACATTTCTGAAGACAAATCTCACCTTCCATTTGTTAGTGTCTCTTTTTCAGCGCAGTGCTTAATGTCCCTACTGTCACCCTCCACTGCTTATAAACCCTTGCCCAACCCACTGAAAGCATTTGGCAGGTGGTAGGAAGAAAGTGTTACTAACGCCCTCAGGTCATTTAACAAAACATACACATCAGAACAGTACACCCCACCTTTCTGATTATTTGAAGGTGTACCACGTTTCATACGTAAATCTGGCTGTTCGTGAGTAAGCAGAAACACCCACATCCAAAAAAAAGAACAGAAATCCAGAGAAGATTACTTTAGTGGGCGTGAAAACTTGCAACATGCTGCCATGGTTTGCAGAAACAGCAATACCGTTTTATTGGGTATTGGGTTTATTGGGTAGTTTTTGAATAATATCTAGTCAACAGCTCTTTAAATCTCATTATACTATTTTTTTTATAATTTGTTATATGGGCAGATATTGGTAAAATGTATTACAGTTTGGTGAAGTTGAGTTTTGCATCATATCTGTCTTTTTGATCTTTTGTGAGGCAGATTTGAAAAGAAGCTATTGCAAAATGAAGTTTGAAAATGAGAAGTTACACAGGTTTTGGTTAGGACAGCTGCTTCCCAGGAATCCCAGACGGGCTCATTGACAGTCATCGCTTCACTCACTGCTACACCTGTATCATGTCAGACTTTCATCACTGTGAAATGACTAACAAAGATCATAGGCTTCTCTTTTTCCTTTAGTCTTGGCCTTTAGTGTTCGCTTTACTTGAATTGCTTCATTTACTTATCAACAATTAATTTCAATTAATTATTAATTTAAGTTTACTTTTTTTTCATGTACTTACTTGCATGTCAAAGTTTGTTTACCCTTCATCATCATCATCTTTATTATTATTATTATTATTGTTGTTGTTGTTGTTGTTGTTGTTATTATTATTGTTATCATTACTATTCTTTTTATTATATTTACTATCATTATTATGTTGTTGTTGATGTTGTTAGGGTTGCTGCAGAAATGAAGGCTACTTTGAGCCTCTGTGTAACATTCTGAAATGGTTTTATCTAAGATAATGAATTCATTACTTATTACTTGTCTTTTGAAAAAGTTACATCATCTGGCTTGGGGACATGCCTTGAAGACCCTGCTATGTTTGCCTCCCCCCCCAATAAACAAAAGTCAGGAGCTGGATGGCTGTAAAAATCATGTATTTATTCATATGTTTATGCTTCGGTTATCTCTTTTTTTCCTGCACAAACCCTCTGACAAACTAAACTATTTAGTTTATACACCTGAGTGAGAAACTGATCTGAGTGATACATTATCTGTTCATTAAGTTGTTTTGGCTGTGAGCTTCAGTGTAGTGAACTGTTTGTAGTGCTTTGGCATTTTTTTGTAGCTGTCTTTAAGATAAAAATCTTGACAATTTTCATTTAAATAAACGTCTGTTAAGCCACTGTCAACAGCTGATGAGGCAAACAATGACGACTGAATCTACGACCTACTGACGACAGCTCCTGCATTGGCGGTTTTACAATCTGGGTGACTCTTGCGACAGCCCAAGGTAAAATTACAAGCAGTACACAGATCACGCCCTTTAACCAACAATCTGCAGCCTTGACAGCGCTGCTCTATGACACAATTAGAATGCAGGTGTGGGAGTTTACTTAGCGCATGTTATTATTTCCATTAAAGCCGAGGCTTGCCATTGAAAAAAAAAATAGCTATATTGCACAATTCATGTTTAAACAATAAGCCACGCATCTGTTTTCTATTGAAAGGAATGTACAGAATCCCACAATGGGTGGGATAATGACACATTTTTTGAGAGTGAATACATGAAGTCATGAAAGGGATATCTACAGTATCTATCTAGTTTCAGCACATTATGGGGTGGAATAAAATACCTCATATTTCATTCAACTTTTCAGTACACTTAATATAAGTAAACAAAGAATTAACTTTTGGTTATGTCCTTCAAAAAAGTTTCATTCTTGTTTTTCTGTTTAATGGCAACTTCACAACAAATAACAGCTCTTTTGTCCTTTATGCATTAAAAAGATTAATGTCTTCTGTAGTAGGGGAATAAAGTGGCACATTCCTTGGAATTAAAATCACATAATTGCACATCAACCCAAATATCAGCAGGAAAAATCAAACTGAAAATGCACACATTATATGCTGGTGAATCTGTTCAGCTGGATGTTTGGTGTCAAACAAACACAAGTTAGCTTTGACAGCGAGTGTGCTGTTCATTTAAGAAAACATTTATCAATAAATCAGAACTTACACAAAAAAAAATAATACAGTACAAATTTATAAATCAGTAATGATTTTTAAAAAGGCAACATTCAATTATACTTGGCATATTCATAATTATAAAAATAGCAATGCAATTATTGTATAGAGGAGAGCTGGTCCATAGAGAAAGAAACTAAAGCCTCACTACCGAGCAGCAGTCTTTGGCTTATTATAAACAAGGAAGTCTGAGATGTCATGCCACACATTGCTGTCATGGTACAGGTAGTTCATTGAGGACTGCAGGGATGGCTGGAGGGTGTGTGGGTAATATTCAAAGAGCCACAGTACGATGCCCCACACCAGCGTGGCAAAGAGTGGGAAGGGGTCATGTTTGGGCTGGGGGATAAATCCTTTCTCCACCGCCAGCCGAGACAGAGCGAATAGGATCCTGGACAATAAGTACATGTTGATCTAAAAGAGAGCAAAAGGCAAATTTTAACCGAACTGGCTTTACAGTGATTTGTTGATTGTGAGCGAAAATGACAACAGGAAATTTTGGACCTCCAGGCTGTTCATACCTGACTGTTGATGTTATTGTTATCTCCAAACACTAACCATCCTCCAACACAGGCAGCCAGAAAGGAGTGAGACTGCAAACTCTTCCCCTGCATCTTCTGCTGCAAGGCTTGCAGTCCTTTGTATGTGAACACAAAGTACGCCAGGTTGCGGGAGTGGGTGTATGTGGCCTTCAAAATGGCTTTCAGCTTGTCCTTCAAACTGTCAGAAAAAAGAAAAACCTGTTCACACTTCCAAGGAACTGGAAAAATTAGGAGAGCAAGGCACTTAAAAAGAAACTTACACTCAAATTCTTACCTGCCATCCCTGAATAGAAACGTCATTACCAGCGCATGCGGTGCTCTGATTTTGGCCCCATATCTGAGAAATAAACACACTTTAGTGTCAATACTGTCGAGTAACGTTACTCGCCTTCAAAATAAGGTCATACATACAAAATGCTTTTAGTTTAATAAACAATAATTCGCTATAATAGCAGGCTGTTTGTTGCCTTAAGTTACCAAAGTGTTTACAGACAGCTACAGCTAGCGACCACCGAAAACTACAGCTCACCTGTTTGCCTCCAGAAGTAGTAACGTAACGGTAACTAACTATTGTAGCTTAGCTAACTAGCTAGCTAGTTTACAGAAAATATTCACTTACACGGCGCCATTTCTGAATCCTTTCAAAACTGCCAGTGCAGCTTTATATTTCTCTTGCTGGAGTAGATTATTGACGGTATACAGGAGAGTTTTTGTCATATCAGGACCCGCCATGACTTTCAGTAAAGCTGAGGGGACACAAATACATGTTGCACACACAGGTTAGGCTGCCGTGTCACAGTGAAAATTCGTCGTAGTGCAGCATTACACAATACGTTCCTATGTAAATAAAGCTTCGTGTGTTATTGTGGTGATGGTGGTGCCAAAATTAGTTTTTAAATATACGTTTTGAGAATAAACCAAAATATATACAGATTTACAGAATAGTATCTATATATTAACTCAAAACTTCCCCTGAATTTTTTAGTCAGCACATAGTCAATCAAGCTAAGATGTGACTGCTGAACTGTTTTGTCTCTGTGATTTACTTGAGTCATTCAGCTGTTATATTACATCATTTAAGAATGGATGACTTATAAAAATAGTGCAGACACATGTTTTAACTCCTTTAAAGGAAAACAAATACATTTAATACCAGTTATTAGTCATGTGCTGAGAGAGTAGTTACTGTCAGGTGGCATTAAGGTGTATAAAATTGTAAGTAAGCAATCATTTAAAGGTATACATATAGAGAATATTCTAGCCATTTCATCAAAATTTCCCTAATTTTCATTGAGAGAGATTTGATTAAGTAATCATTTCTAACAGTAAAGAAAAAGTATTTTAAGTACGAACAGTACAGAAAAAAAAAGTACAAAAACCACACACTGGTATTATCAAGTATTGATTCTAAACTGATTGAATTGATTGATTTAAAATATTTGTTGCCTTATGATGACTGTAAGAAACATACAAACATATAATGTAGAGAATATTGTAAACTAATGAGAAAATGCTGCAGTGATAATAACTATCACAAATGTAAAAATGTGTTTTAATCATTATAATATGGTGATTACTGTTGTTTTTTTCGTTTTTTTAATTAATCCAGTCTGTTGATACATGAGACTCATCCTCCAAATTAAAAGTACTTAACCATTGACCTGCAAAAGTTAAAGCCTATTTAATTTATGTAAGTAGAGTAAACTGTGAAAACTATAGAAAAAGTATGTCTAAAGTAAAATCTTGAAACAAAATCACATAAAATACGTGGATGAAATAAAAATGTATATTGTAACTCAACTGTGTTTCTTTATTTATGGGAGAGCAAGACAAGACTGCAAACCTGATACGTTAGTGTTATATAACTCGCTGGTTTAGTTGGAATAAAGTTACGCTGGACTTCAGCATGTAACTTTCGTAATAACATTAGTCATTTGGTTTTGGCATATTGCATAATCTGAGATTAGATGCCTCACAAAGAGAGGGTGGAAACATTTTTTGTGTCATTTTTCAGAGGAAATACATAGAGTTATGGGATCAGTCTTTAGTCATCCTGCAGAAGTTTTCTTTTGCCTTAACACAATTTTAGGATTTTTTTTATATATATATATTCTTGATATTTTAAGGGGTTAATTTGTGTTACAATCTCACCCAGAAATACACAAAAACAAGTATAGTGTGTGTTGATATTGTAAACATATGAGGTGATAATAAACATTTCATACTTCAAACAAGAGTTTAGTTTTTTAATCTTTTATTCTTGCTTATTTTTTCTCAATCAGTCCAGTCCACTGATACATGAAACCCATCCTCCAAATAAATAGTGTTCAACCATTGACTTCCATTTATCAAAAAGTTAGAGCCTCAGAAAACAGTGATTACCCTATCAACATGATTTACAATGCAATCAGTACAACTAGAACACTATTTTGCATATTTCTATACATTTAACTGCCCCATGATCTGGAACAAAGCAGTGATTTAACAGTGAGGTGGTTAATTCAACCAGTTGGAGAGTCAAGGTGCTATGCCTATCAGTTGTAATCTGTTAAAATGTTCAACAGTCAACATTTCAATCACAAAACCTTTTCAGTCAAGGTTTTTAGTTATGTTTTGTTGTTGGTTTTTTTTTTTACAATAATCTTTTCACAAGTCTGCACACCAGTAGTTACACACTGAGTTTTGCCAGAAAGAGGAAAAAAAGTGAGATAATGTGAAATACCTGACACAAATAAGTTTAAAGTGAGCAGTAACTGGCATTGACTAATGGTCAACACACCTGTCAGGTTGGTGAGGGTCTTAAGCCTTTGAGAACAACCGGCATTTTCTAAAATTGCAAGAATTAAAATTATGAGCTGACATACAACCATGTGGTTTATGCACAGGCTACTTTGTGAACCATGTGTGGAGTTAAAGGGAACCTGCTTAAACTTAAAATGTAATCAAACCTTTTAAGTCATCTGGAACACACCTTAAATTTATACCACAAAATTAACACCACGCCGCCTACACACACACTACACAGCTTGATGCTTCGACAGGTAATCATTAAATAATATCACTTGACAGATTTGAATTAGTTCAAATTCATATTTAAAATTAATGTAGCTAAGCTACCTTTCGTTTGAATTTTTTGTTCTTTGTAGTTTTACCAACTCTATAATAAAGGACAACTACAAACATAATAGTGACAACTGATGTATAATCATTTAGGGGATGTTAACAACTGATTACACTTGGTGTCTTTAACTTTTAGGTTGAATAGTTTACAAATTTTTTTTCATATATGATCCTTTGGTTAAGTGGTTCCATAGTCATTTCCTTTACATGGTAATAAAAGAAACAAAGTCTGATGTTAGGGGGAGTTATTTTTGGAAAAGACATGAAAGACACAACTACTATACATATCTGGATACCTAACACCCTATAAAACTAGGGTCACTTTCTATAACGTTAATTCAAATCTTAGTTATCAACCTCTGCCTGAAACTCAAAAGGGTCCACTGTGTGAACTAAATGTATTAAGATACTAAACACATTATCTACCTTATTAAGTATATTTACATAAACTGCATTAGTCACTTAACACCTTAAACAGTTAGAATTCAGCATCTTCATTATTGATCTAACATAATACTTAATACAGGACATTTTCCAGAGAATTGGCTACCTTTCAGTGGGAATAGTTAATTATTTAATATATCATTGTTCTGTCGCACAAGATACATTCTGATGCCCCCACTTCATTAGTAACATCTCCTAATTATCATGGAAAAGACATTTAAATCCCCCTGACAGGTAAAGGAAGTGACCATCTATGGTCAAATGGTCAAATACAGCACAGACCATTTGGGGAAGGCAATTTTGTCAGTTCAAATCACAACCATACCGGTTTCGCTATACACTTGCAAATATGCAAGCATTCCCTACTTCAAACTGAGAAATTTAAATTAATAGTAAATGCTGAAACTTACCAAAGTGTTATAAAATGATCAAATAAATCACTGTTTCGTTCTACTATTGGCAAAAATGTTTTCTACAAAACTATTGCACAGAAAAATACAACCTCTCTTAAGAACAATCACAACTGTCTTACTGCTCACATAACTATGTGCAAACTAGTTCAACGTTTCAGCTCATTACAAAGGTAGGAAACCAACCTGGTAAAACAAGAGAAATTATCATTTCAGATAGCATGATCACATTTATCAAAGTTATTTAAGAAACTGCATATGTGCTACAGGAGTCAGTCCAGTCAGCTGTAAAAAAAAAGACAAAAAACAAAGGAAAGAAAAAAAGACAAAAAAACTCTCCATCCGTTCACTGATCATTTCGATAAGCGAAAAACAAAAAGTTGAGTCTGAACGACCCAAAACTATAAATGTGCTTTTGATGTTGTTTTTAGATATGACGCTTTTTGTTTGAGTCAAAATGCATAAATATGGTTCCTTCCTCTGAAATCTTTAATTCTAGTGCATAGACCTGACATGTTGGCTCTGTAGAAGTTACTCCTGCACAGATTTGCAGATGTACACACAGAAACTGTACTTGCACAACGTGCAGCAAGTGCCGACACGTCAGGGTGGGAAAGGTGTCTCTTGTGCCTCCATCACATGATAGTGGGCTGATTCAGGGCCAAGTGAGATTAGCTGGATTAGGGTGGAATGGATCATATGGGTGCAAAGTGAAACAGGGTGGGGAGAGTTCACAGGTCTGATGTGGAATGAGTGAATTTATGACAAACAGCTTGGAAAACAGCTGTTACTGCATGTGATCATGTGACAGAAAATAAAGATCTTATGTTCATCTACCAGTTAATAAGCAGCTCCTGTCCACAAGGAGAACGTATTGAAAAGGGCTCTTGTCTGAAATGAATATGGCTCCTCCAAGCCCACATCCCTCCATCCAGTCCTGCAGCTCCTGCTCTTGTTGCCTTACTCCTGCCCAAAACCCTCTGTCTCTTCTATGGCAAACATGAGCTTCTCCTTCAGCTGCTCGTAGCTCTTGTATGGGGGGAGGTCCAGACGATTAAAGCTACGTGGAGAAAAGAGGCGAGAACTAGATCATTCTTCATAGAAATATACAACGTCTATGCTCACTCAACAACACCTTTAGGTTATACCTCTTAAACCAAAATTATCCTGCTTATTGACCAAATTTTATTTTTACTGCTAAGACGAGAAATATTTTGCTTCCCCTCTTGTTCAGTGTCATTTATGCAGTTTTAGCCAATCTGGTAACAGATGTTAACTCATTTTATTGCTGCAGAAGTACACATGCTGATTAAACACTTTCTGAGCTATATTAGTAACTGTGCAAAAACAAAACATTATAATACAGCATTATATAACCTCTCGTGCCATCATGAAGATCAACAATGAGTGAACGTTGGTCATTGGTTGATTCAGTAATGACTAATAGGGTTGGGTTTTGAAAGTTTAATCCTGCGCCCCTTTGAACAAGACTTCTGATGAAAAAAACCTGAGGCATGAGGACTTATATAAAATTAGAAGCAGAATAACTCGTCTCACCATGTGTGGCTTCGTGGAAGCCAGTTCTCCTTGCCCACTTTCTCAATACAGAACTTCTGGGGGCCGTTGCTTCCTACATTAATAAAAGTATGAGGAAGATTAAATCCACCAATCAGCTTTGGTTGTGACATACAGTGTGCATTATGTGTTTATTTTGCATACCCATCAGGTCAGCAAAGCCTCCCACAGGAAGACGACAGGTTCCTGTGACAAACTGCAGCAGTCTCATTCTCTTCTCGTTGTCCATCTCCTTTACAAACTGTAACCGGATCGTATAATGTAAAAAAAAAAAAAGTGATGACACACATTTCCTTACATTACAGGAATTTTAATAACATAATACTCTTCAGTTCCCAAGTATTTCTATGTTAAATGAAGAGCTTTGAGAATCTTTGGACGCAGTGACTTAAGCAAAGGGTGATCCAATCTTCAAGCTCAAGCCTGAAAACATCTGCAAAACTACTCAGGAGTATTAATCTAGAGGGTCAAAGTGAGAAGGAACGAAAGGTGTGTTGATCATGAAGTTTGATTTAACAGTGCAGTTCGAATGTGTTCATGTATGAACCAACCTGCCAGAACCAGAGGATCTGTTTGCTGCTTCGAGCATAATGCCTGTAGATTGTGTTTCTCTGCCAGTCCACCAGGTCTATCTCCTGCATCCCACACAGCATCACCTACAGGTCAGAGGTAGCCAAGATCAATATTGTGTAAAGCTCACATTTAAATATGAATGTTTTTTCACTGGGGAATTTTTTCGAAGGACCAACGTTACCCCAAACATCAAAATACCCTTTTCAGTAAAGGTTCTAGAGAACAGGCCTAGTTGCTACTGTACCTCTAATTCCTTAGCATCAAAGTACTGAAGATACTGCTGAGGCAAGACTTCATTAAAGCCCTCAAAGAATGCTTGAGTCTGCTCCTCCACACCTCTGGAAAGCCTCCACTCCGCCACCAACCTGCATACAGAGAAATTAATGTATAGGCATTATAAAACTAGAATTACCGGATTCCGACATGTGACTCTGCCAACCTCCGTGTCATCCTGTCAGAGTTTGACTTTGGGAAATATTATATAACTATGAGTTATAACTGCAGTTGTTCCCTTGGAAGTTTTTAGTGTAAAGACAGATGATAAATGCTAAGCAGCAGAGGATGCAGCTGTACCTGATGTATTCCTCCTTATTTTCCTCAGTCACTTGTATGTTCCCTCCATCTGGTTTCAGTTCATGGGTGGTGACCTCCCCGAGGATCTCCTTGTCAACTGAGAAGAACATCTCCAGACCACACTCTTCTATGTTATTATCCCTGCAGGACGGGGAATCATTTTCTTTATTAAATACAGAATAAGTAGGATTTTTTCTTAAAAACAACCTATAGACTAATGCAAAAATAATCCCTTTCAATTATCACTTATGACCCACTAGAAGTGTGTGTTGTGTCTGTATCAGTGTCCTGCTACACTCTCCGCTCTGCCTGTATAATCCTATGTTTCAGTGTTCAGTAGTTTTCTAGGAGTCAGCATTTGGGTAGTGGATGCACAGCCAAAGACAGTGTGAGGATATCAGGACAAGAATGTAAAATTAAACCGCTTCTGCACACACATCCAGGAAGAGTGTTTAAATTTTCACACCATTTTAAGTGACAAACACTCTGTCCTGTTCATCTTATTATGCAAACCCTCCCCATCTTCACCATACCATGTGCTCCATCAGCTAACCAAAAACTCACAGGTTGAGTTTTCTATCCACTGACTTACTTGATCCAGATGAGTGAGTTGTAAAACTCTGGATCTATGGACTCCAAGTCTTTGAGAGCCAGAGGTTTGTTCAGAATGCGCTTGTAGAAGGGGAGCGAGAAACCTGTGTCGATGAATTTGCCATGGAACAAGGCCTAGAGGAGAAAACAGTCATTGTCATTTGAATTTCACATTTGAAACCTGTGAATGAGAATGACGTCCTTAAAGATAGTTAGATACAATCATACATGATTCACACATAACCGTTACAAATTCTGTCACGTAGGAATGTGGGCTTAAGTTATGATGCCATCAACTTTCTTTTAAATACTGATGGCTCACTTAGTAAGTGTGTAGACAAATAGTGCAGGTACCATGGCGATGAAGCGTCCAATGAACTTGAAGTACTTAAGGTGATCAGGGTTGATGTAAGAGGCAGGGTTGATCTGTAGGCAGTAGTTGTCCTTGCCAGCATACTCAAACAAACAGTACATGGGGTTCAGTACTTCATGAGACAGCAAAAAGAACCATTCCCTAAAATATGACGACAAAGAACAAAAAAAAATAATCAAGTGTAAGTGGTCATACTAGTTAAGCAACAGGTTTTGTCTGTTTTTTGTAATGCAAGGGTGGTGTCAAAAAAGAAAACAATAAGGCGTAAACGTGCAAGATTTCAGTTGAAATTATTACCTGGCCACACCTCCATAGTCTAAACCTTCCTCTCCAGGGAAAATTAACCACAGTCTCCGCCTTAGGTCTTGAGGGTGGAAGCTCATTATCTTTGAAAGCGGAAAAAGAGTTAAAATAGTAACACAACTGAAACACTGAAAAGACAGTACTGTTAACCAAAGTAATGAGAGTAAGAAGATATTGTATTGAAATAGCCACCTGTTGGAATGAGTCTTCAAACAAGGTTTTACGAGAGACTGTAATCTTAATGTGCTGAGGCATCGACAATTGCTGAGAAGGAAAAAAAACAAAGACATTTAAGACATTTTCATGTCTTTGGAAACCAGCAAACATTTACTTTTATCCTTGAACTTGTAAGTGCTGGAGAATTGAGAAACAACAGTAAAGCAGCATCATGATAAAGACAGATTGTATAAGTAGAGATAAAAAAGCATTTCAACACTTGTTGTGCAGCACATACCTGACACCAGAACCTGAAGTATTGCACTTTGGCTTTAAAGTCCCTGACATAGGTTATCTGTGGCCCATTCTCACTGTGGAAGAGACCAGAAAGGCCATTTTTCAGAGTCCATTCAAAAGGCATTTATTTAGATAATGTAAGTACAGGCTGTTGTGTACCACCCTGTTATCACATTTGTGGCTTGAAAAGATCAAACAGGAACTTACAGTGAGGATTTTCCTGTGCGGGGGTCTATGTAGGTTGTGGTTCGCCGGTTGTGGTCTACAAAGTAGGGAATACCATCCACAGTGAACCTCATCTCCCAGCCCTCTGGCAGGGGCTTATCATTTAACAGCCTGAACAAAGCAAAAACATCAAACCTCCTGTTATAATATAATATAATATAAATAAATAAACACACACAAAAGTTACATTGCAAGTAAAAACGGCAGGCAAAAATTTACAAGGGAAAAGGAAGCCAATAATAACAAAAAGAAGCTAACAGGAGCATAATGATTTATGTACACATCAAAACAGCAGAGAAAAAATATAATTATAGAAATTTCATATTCATATATATTTTCAGAATAGAAAATATGCGACACTAGAATTTATATCTTAACTTTAGAGGTCAAGTTAAATTTTATAGACTACAATCAGGACTACACAGTAAACCAAGAAAGGTAAAAGCAAACACACAACAACCTGCCCTTACGATATAAAAGCAGGTCTTACTCCATATTGCTGAATAGTATTTAATAATCAGATGCTCCTGTGCACATGTAACTTCCTCATCAGAAGCAGTTTATTCATGAGTCAGTGCTGGCAAAGTTTCGAGCAACTATCATATACACACACAAAGGCATAAGCTCACCCTTGCGTCCTGGGGTCTTCCCACTGTGTCGTCCGAGTCGGGTGATGAACAAAATAAACTCTACCATTGGTGTCTGTTCTTTTCTCTGACATAAAAAACAACACATTTTTTAATATATGCTTTAGTGTAAAGTCACTGTCATAGTCAGTGTTCAGTATTGTAGCTCAATGAAATGCTCAGTGATATTTACCCCAGCCATGCGGCAGAGGTCCCAGCGGGTCAAACTCTTTATTGGCTGTGGCTGCCAACTGGTCCTGAAGCTGAGTAAGACAAAAAGAACAAGACATGTGTTGATTAAATGTAAAAAAATCTAAAATCTACCTACTACTACCTAAAGTGCCACAGTTTAATGAAAATTAATAATTATGTGTAATTAATCCTCTTGTCTCTGGTACAATGGGGAGTTTACATTTTAAAAATTTTTCAACCATGTGAATCGACATTTGCTATAGTTAACAATCATTAGGATCATATAGAGCCACCAATAGTTATTTAAAAAAGAGTATTTTGATAGGATACTGATCATGTCTAGATGGGACATTTAAGTAAATCAAAAGAGAAAAATGTTCAAACTCCACCTCAAGTGACTGTAACAAATCCATTAACTAAGACAGTGGCTGCTCTCACCCCATAAATGAACCTCTGGTTGAACTGCTGCATGGCTCCCTGCAGCTGGCTGCGCTGGTGCTGCCACTCCTCATAGTTGCGCACTGACTCCTGCGTGGGTCGTTGCCATGTAGTCGTTCTGGTTATGTGGTCGACATAATACACCCTACACATCGGGTCCACCCTGCGCTCCCACCTACAGAAAACGGGAGAGTGAATTTAAAAAAAAAGCACTGCTGAGTTGGTAATGTCGGCCAAACGTCAGATGCGCTTAAAGGCTCCACATGACATTCAATACCAGAGAAACCAGTTGTTTTAATCTGTTCAGTTATTTCAACATCACTGACATTACATGTATTGAAACTCAGATTGTGAACAATAAAGGGGGCAGCTCTTCATTAGAGGCAAGAATTGTTATAAAATATTTTTGTAATAAAGATCGTTTTTATGGTGTTATGACTGCACAGTCTAAAACAGCAGACCAATATGCATATTAGTAATTGTACATCAAATGAATCGAGTGTTTTGGTACCCTGTAGGCAGAGGCTCAGGTCTGTCCCAGGTTGTCCTTTTCTCAATGTGATCCACATAGTACACCCGCCCATTCTGGTCCACCCTTTGCTCCCACCTGCAGAGACAGATACACATGAGTTGACAACAACAAAGCAGAGGAAACAGGATTTGACTGAGGTCAACGCAGAAAAAAAAAAATCTGTCAATGTATCTTATTTCTTTAAATCACCTACAACAGTATTACACTGCACAGTAACAAAACACACAACTTTTTGGAAGGCTGCTACTAAATTTGTTTATTAACAGTGGCCATCAGACAAGACTCAGAGACCAAGCATAATGCCATGTTCTTTTACCCTGGTGGTAAGGGACCGTTGTTCATAGGTGTGATTCTTGGATTTGTTGTGGCCAGAGCTGCCGAGGCAAAGGTCCCTGGTTTTGGGCCACTCGCTGTCTGTGAAGGACCTGCCGTCGCTGCTCCAGTGCCTGAGTCATCCTGCTGATTTGAACACCCACTCGCTGAAGCCTGGGATGAGCCATCGGAAGCTGGACCTTCACTAAGCTCACTGGGGGAGGAGCTGCTAGAAGATGCTGGGTAGGGAAGTGACAAGGACAGCAGAGAAGAAAACCTTAATATCTGTGGATTAATTCACTGAGGTGTGTATTGCTTTGATTGCATTATATACAGTGTACAATGTTGATTTCACAAAGAAATCATTTGCATGTGAGAATGTGAATATGAAAGCTAAGTAGTGTGGCTGGTATGCCAAACAGTATGTGAGCTAATTTTATAAATTCACATTGATGTCTTGTTTTTTTCCTACTTGGTGAGGCTGCTGGTCTGCGAGGGGTAGCAGGAGGAGGTCTGGCTGGTCTGGGAGGACGTGAAGTGTTGGAGCCCTCTGGAGATCGGGAAGGAGAATCAGTACCACTGACAGCATGACCGTTCGGTACTATAACCCACTCCTCTGAGTCACTAGAGGGAGATGTGTCTCGGCTTGACCTGAGGATTAAAATATTAACTTAAGTTATTCTACAAGTGTACACTTAGAATTTTTACTATAAGTAAGGATGCAAACTTCATAAAGTTACTAAACCTGTTGTCAGTGTCCCCATTTTGTCTTGTCTTTCCATTTGGCACAGCAGCTAAAATGAGAAAAAGATGACAAGGGACAAAATTTATTTAAATAATTTGGAATGTCACTTTCACAGTACAATTTAGCATTGACTTAATAAGGGACACTTTATGGACACTATTTTGCATAGCAAAATTTTATACTGTTGTAAAAATATAATAATGTGCACAGTGTTACATTATATGTCTTATGGCTCAGGTTATGGAAAGCAATTGCTGTAAATAAATTTCATGATTTGTGTTGCTATATAGATCTGTTGCACTAGCTATCTCTTTGTAAAGATAAACATTGTGGAGAAAGTGCAGTATGCTACAATTGATTTTCAGTTGAATTTACTCTGTCAAGTAAAACTAGGCACTTAATTCTGAGATGTGTTGAAGAAAGAGAGAGAGAAGGTCCTGTAATATGAGACAGTTTTGCAGAAAATGTTTGAGTTAATAAAGTCAATGTTTTATTATAAACATACTATTTTATTTTCTAGTACAGAAAACTTACAAAGATATTTTTATATGCTTTCAATGACGCATCTTTGAAAGAAAATTGAAAGCTGCCAAGATCTGAATCAGCTGGTCAAGTCAAAAATTGTGTTTTCCAAGAAAAATAATAATCAGTGCATCTCTATTCAAAAGAAACACAATGTTTAGCAACTACTTTCACAAAGGATCCCTTGAGATTAGTTATTACGTAACTGTGACCAATAACTATACTAAGTGAGAAGCTGATATGCAGATTTATCAGTCAGGCTCTATAAAGAGCTCTGATCAAGGGCCACATCAGCAGTTGCTTTAACTGAAGACTACAGCACAAACTATAAAGAGAAACAAATGGAAAAATACTTTTAACAGCTAAACTATTATATTTTCAACATATTCTCAGTTTCTTGCTGTGTGTTGTACCTTACCACGTTCTCTCTCTGCTGAGGCGAAAGTTTCTGAGTCAACCTGCATGCCATCCAGACAGACCGACAGGTCACCAACAACATCTCGGGGGTCTCGGTCAGAGGACAGCTGCAGAGTCTGCACCACCTCACATACTGAGGAGGGCACAGAAAATAGTGTTTAATAGGTGAAAAAAGACCTCAGGTTAAGTGAATATCAATATAAGTTGGGGCAGGCAGACATTCTTTCAGCTCAAGCTGATTTGGTCACATGTGGAGTAACGTCCTCCATGGCCTGGAAAGGCCCTTGGCAAGTTTTTAGAATCTTGTGTCAGAAATTAAAAGCAAACATGTACCAGACTTTTCACATGTCACAGGGTACATGCATGCTGACAAGGTCTGAGGGGAGCCATTGTTTTAGGCCATAGACATACTGCAATTAAGCAAAAGGTCATTAGCTTATGGGAGGCCTGTATCCCAGGGAAAAGAAAACTTGGTGAGCCTTGTGCATGTTGGTTGTTAAGCTTATCAAAGCCCAACAAAACATTCTCTTGACAACACAGGCAGATGTGCACTCCCACATAACAAATATGCACAATGTCTACAGTGTAACACCTGCCAAATATAATAGCTGATATGCCAAATGAATACTGGGAGGGAAATAACATAGTGTTACATCTTGTAATTATCTTAAATTAAGCCATGTGGAGAGGTTTTTGTCCTGAGTACCTCAGTCAGTATTCTGTGGGAAAACAGCCTCCACAATCTGCTCTTTGAAAAAAAAAATATTTCCATATTTAAAGTTAAAATGACAAATGTAACGAACAGCATTTAGTTGTGACGAGACCACAGCTGTCTCAGTAAATGAAAAAGTGAGTGGACCTTTGAAAATTAAATATTTTAGATTTTAAATCTTTAAAAGACAACAAATCCAAAGATTACCACTTAGGACACAGAAAACAGTCTGAACTCACATTTCAAGTCGTTGGCCTTAAGAGTCTCACTGATCTCAAGTGTAGCCATTCCTAACAGAATGTCTGCTTTCAGTGTCTGGTGGCTCCAAACACGAAAGACCAGCTTGCTGACTGGACTTACAATTCTGTAGAAAAGCAAGAAAATGACAAAATACAAGTCAACACACAAAATTAAGGGTGGCTTTTGACACCTGTCTTAGTTCTTTTATCCATGTCTTTTTAGAATTAAGAAGTTCATTTTGTAGTATAAATTCCAACACCGAGCATTTGCTGATTGAAGCTTCAGTGTGAGGGTTTGTTTGTTTTTCTGTGTTTGACACAAAATGGTAAGACCAAACGATGATTCTGAATTTTCACTTCTGAGCATTACGAGTATAAAAACGCAATAATATCATATGATTTTGAAATACAATTCACTAATTATAAATGCCACAGAGCTTTACTACTAAAACAGCCATGAGATGGGTTATTAATTTTACCAGTCGTTAATTTATTTGTATGCACCAGTTACCATCTCTATAGTGTGAAGATTATATTGGACATATGGATTAACTCCTCTGCTATTTTCATTTAAATACATTAGATAATCATTCAAAATTCATCCTGCAAGTATTTAGTCTCCCCTTGTTGACAGAATGGCCAAATTCCCTCATGTGATGAATAATGGATTTTTAGACCCACAATGCCACACATAGACTACAGTCAATTCAAATTAATATTTCTATTATCAACTACTGCACCATCCAGTAATAAATATGTCATTTGTACAAGTGCATTCTCTCCTATGACAAACACAACATACTTACACTGTGAGAGCCTGCTTCCATTTGGGACTGTGTGTATTGTTGCACTTCTCAGTCCTCTTCGACTGGCCATCTACGGCTACCTCCACATATGGGCTGGGACCAAACCAGTTCTTTTTGTTTTCCTTCAGCTTTGCTGAAAGAACTAGAAAGGAGAAAATACCACAGTGAAATTGCAAATTATTAACTTTCAATAGATTTCGGGCCTTGTATTCACACTGGAAAATTAACAACCCATAGCATAAAGCTTCTTATACACAAAGTCAAACAATATTTAACAGAACTCCTTTATTAATATATCAAATTTTCACCTATTTTGTTGATAGACATGGTTACAAGGCTTGCCCCATTTATTTACCTGTAACTTGCAATTGAGCCTTCATGGTTCATCCATAACACTGCAGCCTTGTTTGGCTACACTGTGAGGACCTGCAACAACTGCAACAAGTGACATCAGATGTAAACATGGGACACGTAACCTGGGCAAGTAACCTACTTAAATAGTGATTAGGCTATTAGATTGCTACAGACAGTGGGAAAAAAAATGTCTGACCCAATGTACAATACAAAGGCAAGCAATGACATTGAAGGCTATCTGGATGAAATAAAGGAGTATGTATGACAGTTTCAAGTAAGACAGAAAAAAAAGATACAACCTATCGTTTACCTAAATAATAAAATCAAAACTAAGTGATTCAGGTGACTTAATTTCGACTGTATGATAGACAACTGTATTTCGTTATTGCCAGCCTCTATTTAATTCTTTCTATTAAGTGTTTTTTTGATAACTCCACACAGAGACACATTGCTGTATCACTAGACCAGAGAACGGTGCGGAATTTTAAAAAATTAGTTTTATTGGGCACATAAACTGCAATGAAGCGCACGTAACCATGTAACTGGATTTAGTCTTAGCTATTTCAAGACACCAACGTGTACCTTCCATAACGGAAAAGCTTATCATTAACTTGGCTAAATATGTCTCGTTAAACCTGCTTTGATAATCTTTGACAATACATTCAGACAGGACAGGAAGGTCGGGTTTTTGTTTTAAATGCCAGACGAGGGGACCCTAACCCTTAATATAATATGTCAAAAAGATGTCGGTTGCATCTGACAGTGACATTACGCCGTCAAGGGACAAAATTAAGGCAATACAACTGTTAGTTAGCTTAATAGCTTCATATGTCATGTTAGCAGGGGGTTAGCCAACAGGAGATTTGTTGTCAAGACAACTTCAAACACTAGCCTTTGTTAGACAAACGGTTTCGACAGCATTATTACCAAGATATAGTAAATGGGTTAAAATATAATGATTTTTGTTATGTATTAATGGAACTGAGAACTTTCACCCCCTGTAACAACTTTGTTCGACGACGTCCTGGACACCAAGGCTTTAGCTAACCATGCGTTAACTAACGCTAGTTGTGTTAACAACACCTGGTTCCCTGACTAGTTTTGATTGTTCAGTCCAGGAAATCTAAAACGCTATTCCGTGAGAGACTAAATGCCCATACCTAAGAGAAAGCAGACGATAAAGGGCCACGGGGACCTTCGTTTCAGCTATGCATAGATTGTTGACAGATAGCTAGCTACCTGCCATCGGCACAGACCTGTGTTCCGCTGGCCAGAACAGATCGGCTTTTCCGGTAGGAGTTTTTCATTATAAAACGGGAGATCTACAGCACCAGATTACTGATACTCTTTCATTTTTTTTATAAATATATACTATAGCATAATTACAACAGTCCAATACAATTGCTTAATCTGTAAAATTTAAACATAAATGTCCATTCTTGGAGGTGAAAGTAATTGTTCGACGAAACATCACCAGCTTAAGTTCTAACAAGTATAGTAACGTTATCTTTTTCACGAGACTGCAAATCCGTTCAGTGTGTATTTCAACTTTCTGTACATTGACATTACTATTGTGTTATCTTTAGCGATAGTATTCGCAGCACGAAGAAGCTTGCTGTAGTTATAGCAATATACATCAAGATTTTTAAATGTTTACAGTTTTACTTTGAAGGAATATAAGGAAGTACGTGAGACTGATGCTGACATCATAACAACATAAATTGTTGCAATTAAATTTTAAATTAAAGAGCACTTACATGCCCTAACTTTGAGTGTCACCTCATTACGTAAACGCTTGTCTGATCTCTACACTGTGTGTTGCGTTGGTTAATAACAAAACTATAAGAACATCACCTTGACAACAGTAATTGGTGCTAAGCAAGACGCCATTTTTGGACACGCCCACTTCTGCCTTTCTCTGGTTTGGTCTCGTGATAGCGAGTATGCTAGTCAGCTGTCTTAAGCGCCTCAGCTCATGAAAGCTATGTTTTTTAGCTAGTTTAAAGAAAGGCGACAATTGGAAAAAACTCATCAGTTATTTAAAATGTTGTCTCGTCTGTTGAAGGAGCACCAGGCGAAGCAAAATGAGCGAAAGGAGCTGCAGGGTGAGGATTTTGACTGGTTTGCTATCATGCTAACATGCTAAAAACAAAGCTGACTGATTTGGTATAAGGCTCCACAATTAACTGTTTGTTTTTGGTTTTGATGTGTTTCACTCCTACAGAGAGACGCAGGCGTGAAGCGATCGCTGCAGCCACCTGTCTTACAGAGGCCCTGGTTGACCATCTCAATGTTGGGTATGAAAATTCAGCTCTTGGCGCTTTGCTATTACTGTCAAGGTTTAGCTAACGTTGTTATCTCGCAGAGAAGTGGTACTTCAGTATTTGGACAAAGTAAGTGTTGACATCCTGGTACCCTCACTAAGGAGGGAGTTATGTCCCTCTAAAAAGTATGTATTTTATATTTTACACAATGTAGATGACAGTTATGTAGTCTGTTGTCAAAATATTGTTTTAAGTATTTGCCATTAAACTCAAAAAACACACCCACAGAAGCCAGCATTTATAACCAGTTTGAGCGATAGTTGTTAGCAGCAGTGAATACTTATTTCAAACAGTGGAATAGTCAATTTTTAGCTTTTCTGATTCATAAGTGCAATTGTTATGACAGTTCTTCTGAAGGGGTGGACTGATCTTTCCCAAACATATATCCTTTTAAGCTGACCCACCCAGGTTTTTCAAACCACTGATACCTTTTCTGAGCCATGAGAATAAATAAATCCATTCCTGACAGAGCAGATTTGGCCTAATGTGTGACTCAACCGAAAATAATACATTAAGTTTGATAAAGTTGTGAAAGTTCTGGTGAAACCAAGACAATCAGCTTAAGAACAAGACTAGGATGTAAAGACCAGTGTTGTTCTGTTCTTTTATAGAAAGGATTAATTCCAGATTTCTTCAGAGACTTGGTAAGATTTAGTTTGAGTCTAGTTTGACTATTACAGTATGTTTTCAGGATACATGGAGCAACTAATGACAGATTCGACAATCAGATATAGCTCAATTCTCACTTGCTACAATGGACATATGATGCATTATCCTATGCTTTCATTTATCAACAATACTGTACCACTTCTCATTTTTTTGCTGTTTTACTTTCCTGTAGAGTTGCTCAGGCATATGTAAACCAGCGCAAGCTTGACCATGAGGTGAAGACTCTCCAAGTGCAGGCAAGCCAGTTCTCAAAACAAACTGCGCAGTGGATCAGTATGGTGGAGGGTTTCAATCAGGCCCTCAAGGTGAGATACAGTGTATCAGCAAGAAAATTAATCTAGAAACACGGGGGGTTTTTTTGATGTAATACCTTTGTAAACACATTCCTCATCAAACATCAGCTCAGATATGCATAACAGCAACACTTTGTAAGGTTGTATTAATTTTAAGTAAAGTTTTGTCACCCATCTTGATTAATTATTTACCACTTGGGGATTCACTGTAAATAAAAAAAGTCTCATTTTGGTACGAATTCATGATTGATCTACTTAATTATCTAGCCTTTATCATCTCCACGGAGTCAAAGGCTGCCAGGAAATGTCCAGAGCTTGCCAGATGTTGGTCCTGGAGTTAGGTTAGATTTGCAAATTTAAGCTTGGATGATATTTATTTCGTTTCTCCATTCTCTTCTGAACAGGAAATTGGGGATGTGGAGAACTGGGCCCGCAGTATTGAGATGGACATGCGGACCATCGCCACAGCTCTGGAGTATGTGCACAAGGGTCAGCTTCAGTCTGCTTCATCATAAACTTCATGCTGGGACATTTACTTCTGAAAATAAATACACTGGAATGAAACAGAAGTCCAGTTGACTTCTATCAGCAAAGATGGAAGCAGCAATGCCTTTGCTTGTGTGAATGGGCTAATGCTAACGGTTTTCTTGTTCGGAGAAACAGGTTAGAAGTCTGTTGATTTGACAGAAATTGCACACCTGCATATCTGCCTAAATTCTGGTGTGAGAAATAATATTTAACAGTGCAAGCACATACTGGTGCTGATGAAGTTCAAGCTAGTGTATGAAATAAATTAGGTCTGGCATGTTTTTTAAAGTGACTTCTGTAAAAAAAAAATCTCATTCTGGTTAACTGTAATTGGACAAAAAATTCTTTGTTGGGTTTTTGTTTTTTTTGAAGGTGCTACATATAAAAACTCTCTTCAGCTCCCGCTTGTGATAGATTTAAGAGGCCAAATAAATTGCCCCTTAATTTGCTCTGTAGTTTCCCCCCCAAAAAAATTTCATAGACGGGCTTCTCTTCTGCACTTAACACCTGAATTATGTATGTCTGTTTGTGTATTATTTGTCTATGTACAGTGATGACTTTGCTTTTTTGCAAGACAACTTGACTAATAATTTTGTTACCATTTTGTTTTGAAACATTATTTTTAATAAAGTTAAGAACTTCACCGTTGTTTTTTCCTATGAAAGAGGGCACTAATGTAACTCCAAAGTGATTATGTATCTAAGTTTTCACAACAGCTGCAGTCTGAAAAGAAAATCTAAGTCATGTAAATAGCGTAAAGAACCTTAGCTTTTGCAGGCTGCTTACAAAAGGGAAAGTCATTAAGTTTTCGGATGTAAAGAACAGCCGTGTCAAGGATTGTTTTTTGGCTGATGGTGTAATTACAATTGTTACAAAAGTGCAAGGCAGAGGGCCAGTTCTCAAAGTAGTAACAGACATTTAAGATCCCAAAGTGTTGGGATAACGTGTTGCAATCAAATTATTGGTAAACTATCAAATACAACAACTGGATAAAATTCTTCCTGGCTCTGGTGATTAGACAATACGTGGAATGTGTGACGTGAAGGAACGTTATGTCACAATGCATGAGGCTGTTGACGGCAGGCATGTTTGGTAACTAATAACACTTGTAAATCACGGCGCATTATTATGGTAGAAAATCAGTGCTAATATTGAGGCCCCCAGTTTGCACCTCACATAACACAAAATTACGCCTGTTTGTCTGTAAAGAATTAGTCTTGCTTCATTTTTCATATCTGTTTTTTTTTTTTTATGGAGGGTGCAACTGTGAAGAGGTCATATTTTCACAAACTATTTTTTCATATTGCCCCAGGGTTCTTGTGAAATAAATGATTGATAAGCCACTATGTAATGAACAGTGCCAGGTCTAGTGTCAACATCAGTGGTATGAACTGACAAATAACTCTTAAACACAAAACACTTGTTACGTCTGTATACCCTTGGAACCAGTAAGCGAGATTTCTCGTCCAGTACTAGAACGATTTATTTGATATCTGAGGTCACATTTTGTACAGAAAATTCTCTGTGTATCCTGTAATTCCTACTTTTTCTTTTTTTTTTAAACACATACACTTACACAAACCCAATAGTTACGGATTGGGGATTACCAATTGCGGACTTGTCTTAAAGGATAAGCCGCAGGGATAAAGTCTCTCACTGACCAGCCTTTCTGAGTTAAGACAGAAGAGGAAAAGGAAAGGGAAGAGGACGGAGAACTTCTCAAAAAGTAAACAAGGTAAGATAATATTGTTTTCATACAATTATCTCACTCACAATCAAATCACAGCAAAGTACTTTCTCCATCTTTTATGTTCTGGGACATTTATTTGAACTGACTGTCAATTTAATTAACTAATTAGATTTTCTGTTGCTTTTTTAAATTTAATTCATAAAATAAGTAGAAAATTAAATGTGTATAATAAAAGTCTAAAGCTAACTTTTTTTCCTGATCAAAAAATATTGATATTTATGAGTATTCAGGTGTTCTGCAATATTTCTTGGGGTATATCGACTATTAGTTTGAGGCTAATCTTACCTGATTTGTATTTTTACATGGTCATAATTTTTTTAATTAATGATCTCAGGCCAGCAGCAACATTATTGTTCTCATATTTGAATAACCCTGCAGCTCATTTTGATATCGTGGGTAACATGATTCAATGAAGTATTTTTCTTTGGTTTTTCTCAGTAATAAGCCAGAAAACTAATTGGTTTTCAGCAGTGAGCAGCTTAAGCAGATCTTTCATGGGTATTAAATTTATGCTTCAAAACAATGCACCCCTCCCTCCTCGGGTCTCCCTCCCTCACAAATGCCTTTCTTTCTTCCATAAGAGTATTATCCAAATATTTCTCATGTGCCCAAAGCTGTTCTATATTAAAAGTACTTCTACTAAAGCCTCTGGTGAACAAACTCATTGTTTCCCAAAAATTTAGCAAAGAGGTTCAATAAACTAGGAAAACGCTTGAATAAAACCTTAAATATTATGAAATCAAGAGGGGATTTGGCAACGGGGATTCCTGGAATAAGTCAGTGTATTTCTACTTTTCCCTCTATTGCTTGAAAAGCAGATTTGGCAGTTGGCCATATCAAAACGTAGTAACATTTGCTCAACATGTTTTTTCAGCAAGCACTAAGTCCTCCAGGTGACCAAAAGCCCACTTCAAATCTTGGGAGCAGCATGGATACACAGTTTATTTACGACCTTTTAGGGTAAGAAATACCAACGCCAAGTTATGTTTTGGGAAATAATTTGGCGGCTTTAAAGCTCACACATCTGGGCTACATTCTAAAAGACAGATCCATTTTTATTCTCGTTCTCTTTCAGGGAAAATGCTTGGTTGTACATCAGTGCTACTTTCGTGGTGTTGTGGATACTCGTGTGGCTGTACAGAGACAGCCTGGAGATAGAAGACATCAAAAACAAATATGTCTTTGTGACTGGCTGCGACTCAGGCTTTGGAAACCTGTTGTGCAAGAAGCTCGATCGAAAAGGTTTCCGTGTGCTGGCTGGCTGTCTCACAGAAAAGGGAGCTGATGACCTGAGGAGGGTCGGGGGGCCTTATTTGAAGACTGTCCTGCTGGATGTGACCAATCAGGACAGCATCCAGAAAGCCATGGAGTGGACTGAGAAGGAGGTTGGCGATAAGGGTGAGAGAGGACTTTATTTGAATATGGGGAGACTCTACCAGTCAAATTTCACAAGGTAGATCTCTTAATACAAGTATGCTCTTCTACCTTCTGTCTTTCATTTTTTTCAAAGGACTTTGGGGTATCGTGAACAATGCTGGACGCTCATTACCAATGGGCCCATCAGAGTGGATGAGAGTGGAGGATTTCCATAGTACACTGAAAGTCAACATGAATGGAGTTATTGCCATGACAATGACCTTCCTGCCCCTCATCAAAAAGGCTCGCGGCCGTATTGTTAATGTGGCAT
>JAPZDV010000012.1:7857208-7868055 GCA_029814665.1 Acanthurus lineatus | reverse complement strand
CTGGGCAGTGTGGCCGCAAACGGTGGTGGATACTGCGTCTCCAAGTTTTCAGTGGAGTCTTTCTCTGACTGCCTCAGGTAAGACTTACACAGCCTCATCCACATTAAATGAGACTGTATTTTGTGGAGCCAATTAGTTTTTATGTCCACTCTATTAAGGTTAATAATCTAATGAGGGAAAATAGTCATTTAAGTCATAATCTTTAATGTGAAGACAAAGGATAACACATATAAGTACAAAGTGAAGTAAAAGCTGTGGTGATTAGTGCACTAAAACTTTGATCTCAAGTAAAAGAACAATTACTCCTTTAAAAATTTCTCATTTAAAAGCACAAAGCTCATTAGCAAAGCTAACAAAGCTCTCAGCTATATTACTTCATAATATTTATTTTAAAGGCCAACAAATTACTTTTGCTTCAAAGGAAAGTCAGTGTCATTACAGTAATATCAAAGATCAGCATAACACATGAAAAATTAGTGTAGGTTATGTTAGCTACCTACATTTACACCTTGCAACAGTAGTAGGAGTAATACATGTTTTGGGAAAATTAGTGTAGCTGAAAAGTAGATTACTGGCTCAAAAATATAGTTTTAAAAAATTAAAATGAACAGATCTTGTTCCTTAAAAATATAATGAAGAGTTTCTGAGCTGAATAAAACAAAACACTCTGCCTCAACAGACACCAGGCAGTCAAGTGTTCGCTGATGAGACCAGACAAGAAAGAATATTTTCTTTCTCACTTTTTCTCAATAATTTAATTTAGCTGTACTTAATAAACCAATATATCCTGTTGTCATTCAAACACCTGCACCTGTTTATGATTTTTAAGGTTCATGCAAAAGGTTGCAGCCGTCGTCACAAATGCATTTCAAGCTCTAAATCTCACTTGCGGTGCCATTCTGTGTTCAGGAGAGATATAAACTACTTTGGAATCAACGTGTGCATCATTGAGCCGGGGTTTTTTAAGACTGCGGTGACAAGCCTGGACCCCCTGGAGAGGGAGCTGCACCGCCTGTGGAACCAGCTCAGCCCTGAAGTACAAGCCAGCTATGGAGACAAGTACCTAGATAAGTGTAAGTAGACTGCTAACATTTATTTGGACTCCTCATACAAGCTATGATAAGCATCACTTCATCATGGCTCATTCAAAGGCAGAAAAGTACACATATTCATATTTCTATCAATAGTAACTGTTTTATGTTTGTAATTTTGATCACATTCACAGTCTCAGTTGTCAGAAAAAGCCAATTACATTTTCAGAGTCGAATAAATCTCATGCTTATTTTGGAGGTAATGATTTTCTATTCAAATAATGTGAGCATCTGCTTCTTTTTCATAAAAATGTATTAACATATTTTGTATCATAAACTTTCACCTGCATCTTCCAATCAAATCCTCGAACCGAGACAAAAAAAAAGAAAAAAGAAAAAAGAGAGCTGGAGGTCGTCGGGGATCTGACGGCGTCCTTCCCATTAACAAATGTGTTCTACTTAAGCAATGAATGCCACATTTTTTGTGTTTTTATATAAAATACACTTTGAATATATTTTCCCATAAAAAAGATGATCTGGTACACATTAAAAGAACATAAAACTTCCAAAAAATCCACATACTGTATTTTAACAATCTTAAAATATATATATCTATACATAAGGGAAACACACATAAAATCAAGGCTGCAAAAAACTGTCAAAGCAGGTTTGTCATGAATCAAAAATACCATGAAATCTCATTCAGTATGTAATACATACAATTAAAGGTAAAATCAAAAATACATGCATTTAAGTTAATTGACTAAGTCTCATGCACAAACTGTAATTTTTCATTTATTGTGACTTCCAGACATCAAGGTCCAGCGTTTGATCATGAATGCTGTCTGCGACTCTGACCTCTCCAAGGTGACCAACTGCATGGAGCACGCTCTGACCTCTGCCTACCCCCGCACCAGATACAGCGCCGGCTGGGATGCCAAGTTTATCTGGATCCCCCTCTCTTACATGCCTTCCTGTGTGGTTGATATTGGCCTCAAGCTGGTGCTGCCTCGTCCTTTAAAAAGTGTGTAACTCATGATGACTTTGAAGGAAAGTCTTCAAGGTTTTCAGTCTTTTTGATGCAGTACAGAGATGACTCGATAAAAATAATCTTTTGCCTTTCAAAATGCCTATATTCTTTATCTGTGTTGGCCATGCAATGATCTGATGTTGCAATTATTTGTATGTGCATAATCTGCCTTGTTAAAGTGTTATCTGTTTGAAACAGTGAAAGCAATGAAACTGTATTATGTTTAATTTACTGTTAAATTATTGTTTTGTTTATTAACACATTGTGGTGCCTTTTGACATTTATGTTAAATGAACAACATCATTGTGGACATAAATAAAAATAAATAACATGATAGTTTCCAAATTGTCCCGTTAAGTGTGGTATGGATGAAAACCTGTACATGTTGGTGATTTTCATGTTTTCATTTTGGTTGAAGAGCATGTGTCCACTATGATATGAGACAGACTGACCACAGTGAGAGATTCAGTGTAGTGGTAAAAGAAGGAGACATGGATGAAAAGTCTTTACTTGGCGCTTTGTGTCATCGCTCTCTGGTTGTATGTCATTCTGTCTTTTCCAGGTATGAATAAATTGCACGAAATGAAATGAAGGAAATGAAATGACACCAGCCAAATGAAAAGTCTAGTTGTAAAAAGAGGAACTGTAGAAAGGAAAATTGAAAACATACAAAAAAAAAACCTTAATACAAATACATCAACCCCAGAACTGAATCACTGCATATTGATGAACTCCTCAATAGTATTTCTGCAGTCCTGATAGAAACATCCCTCTGTGCTGGCTTACATGTGGTAAATTCTTCCACATCCTCCTTACAAATTTTGTATTTTCTCACTTCTATTTTGACAATCTAACCATGGAACTCTGTAAGGGTGACAACAGAAGGGACAAAAAACAGACAAATCAATTGGCAGCCCAAGATAACCTCAACAAAATGACCCTGAAACCCAACCCTGCCCCCTGGTGGCACTTCTAACAACTGGCCATCAACAGACAGCACAGCAAACAAGCCAGTGCTGACAACCACGTCAAGGCTGAGTCCAACACTAATACCAAATTTAGCCGCAAAGGCCAGCAGTTACACTGTAACACATGGAGAGTAGCACAGCAATGATGCTGGCTCAGCACAACACAAGAAGCTACATTAAAACCAGATGACAAGATGGTAATACAGAAGAAATGTATGTTCCTTGTCTGTGTGTATGAACACAAAAAATACCTTGGCCTCATGTGTGCATTATTCTCCAAATAGTGTTTGTCAAGTAAAAAGTAAAGTAAAAAGTTGTGCATTATATATAAATTGGCCCATCACCTTGTCACCCCACGATATTCTGCATACTCTGATTACATGTTGATTACCTGTGTATCCCCATTTTCAAGCTCTTTTTGTCTTTAGTTTTTATCGTCTGAGAGACATTTAAAAAAAACTCAGACTTTGTTCACTTGTATTTAATTCACATATATTTGTCTGGATGACATTTTTATTGCTTAGACGATTTATATTTAAGCTATCAGCACAGTTAGTCATTAAATGAGTGTTTGACAGAATGTACTGAACAGGCTCAGCCGGTTGGGAACATATTAGTAATGTGAAAAACTTGGTTGGCTGATCAGCTGTTGTTGCACAACAGTTCAAAGACTTTTTCAGACTTAAATGTCCCTAAAGAGGTAAAAACACGTGAAGCTATGTAATTATGTCATCATGACTAAGAGTTGCCTCCTGTATAATAAGCCTAGTTAGGTGATGTTGGTGTGTTTAAGTCACAATGACAAATGGTGGAGTAACAAAAAGTGACATTTATCCAGATTCACTGACACTGTCCTCGTGGCAGGCCTCTGTTCTTTAACACATTTCTAGCTTCTGATTGGCTAATATAATCTATCAGTCACGTGATAGCAGTTGCACGAGGTTACTTGCCTGTTATTTATTATCGCAGATCCACTAATGCTTTCACGTGCCCCTCGTAATATTTTATTGTCCCTCATAAATGACCAACACGCTGTGGCACTCAGACAAAAATCTATCAGCCATTTTAAAATTTAAATAAAGTAGTGCAGAGCATGTAGGTCTACAATGAAGTGCATAAGTGTGCTGATTTTAAAACTGATTTTAATAATAGAATTTAATCGAAAAGAGTGGCTCACACGCCGTAAAGACAAAATTACCGACTGCACTTGAATGCATCAAAACTTCCCCGTATCATTTGAATGTCAGTGACCTCGCAGACGCCGCCATGAACCGTCTGAGAGCGCTGCGGCTGTCAAACTCTGTGCCACGGATCGTCAGAAATACAGAGGCAGCGAGGAGGGTTTTCATCATCCAGCCAGCATGTTGTCTGAGCAGCACATCAACCAAGGCGTCCCAGCGACGGCCGCCCACGCACGCGGATCATTTTCATCCCGAAATGTGAGTGTTTGTGTGTGTGATGAACAGCTGAGTGACATCTTCCTCCTGCTGGTGTGGATTCACACACACACACACACACACACACACACGCAGACGTCACCCACACCGCTAAATGAGCTGTACCTGCACATGTTATTATTACACACATTTCAACAGTGGTGAAAGAAGTATTCAGATTATTTATTGAGGTTGCCTAAAAGTTGCTCCAATAATAACATACTGCATAAAATATTCCATTAAAAGTCAAGTTCCTACAGTGAAAAAGTTACTTGGGTAAACATCTTAGAGTTTTATTTGGAAAATGCAGCAGATTCTCACATTTGAGAGGCTAAGAACAAAATATTTTTTATTTTTGCATGAAAAATGACCTGAAAAAAAGTTGCTAAGTTAGTTTGTGTCAGTTCCAAAATCATTTAATTGTTTATTACATAGTAAAGCATCGTGTTTTGTAAGCTCTTCGAACTATTAGTATGCAAATTAAAGATAAAGTAGACTTAACTTAAGCTGCCAAAATAATGAAGTGGACTTGTAAGTGTTTCAATTTAAGGAGGAGAAGTACAATGAAAAAATACTCAGTTACTTCAAATGTGCACTCAAGCACAGTAATTAAATGTAGTTTGTTACATTCCAGGTCTGAATTTTGAATTATGATATTAGTTAAAATGTTTATTATGGACATGGGATGTACAGAGTTAATACTGTCAGCACCAAATGGGAGAAAGTCCAGCTCATTTTTGCTAGAAATGTGGTCACATCAGGTCGAGTGTCAGTCAGCAGCATGTGTCAGCAATAAATAAGACAGTTTGCACTTTGATATGAGAGTTTATGAGATATTTAAAGGATTAGTTCTGCAAATAAAAAACATGTACATAATAAATGTGCTATTTTTCACATTGATTTGTCTTTAAAACTTTCTAAGATTTGTTTTTTGTCATGTAAAAGCGACACATTTACTTTAAAAGGGATTATTTTTCATGACTGCATGATTCAACAAGGATCATTTTTATTTATTTATAACAGTTTTAAAGGGAAATATCATCTCAGCCATGTATTTTGTAGCCATATGTAACTGAATGACACACCATGATTGATTTCCGTCTTGACTAGAGTTCACTCTTCACTTCTTTAGGAATGTCCATTTAAAGTCCACTAGCTCTATAGTGGAAGACATGCTTTTCTACACCATCACAGAAGGAAAAGAGCAAATCCCCATTTCACACTTTGCCTCAGTAAGTAAACCAGTCACATACAAGTATCCATCAGACTATCTGTACGTCCATCTGCTGTTATTATGGTTTAATCTGGCTTGTTTGCAGGCTCTGAAGAAAACTGGCCTTGACCCCTCAGACCCCCGTCTAAAGGACTGCATGGAGAAGATTCAACAGGCTGTGAACGAATCTGTTGGAGAGGTGATGATGGACAGAGACCTTTTCCACAGGTGAGTCAGTGGAGGAGAACATGTGGTTAGAACTGAATCAAATCATTAATAAACTAAAAAGACTCAGTACGACAGTGGACTGGGATTATCTTTTCTATCCTAAACTGTCCTGTTTTCTGTGGAAAATGCTCTTCTTTGAGTTACTTTTTTGAGTTGCTTAATAATAGGTACTTTTTGCTTCTTAAATCATCACAAACCAAAATGCAAGTGGTTTGTTTGGTTTTCAGCGAATATCTCCAGATGTTAACTGCCTCTTTGAGTTCAGTGTGCAGCACCTAGCAAACTAACTCTAGGTCCACTTATGTCTTCATCCTGAGGGCAACATTACACATTATATTTTTAGCATCAAAGCTGGAAGGCAGTCAAATCCTAAACATAACACCATAGCACACACTGATAGACTGTGTTTAGATTTTTTTGTGTGTGCTCTTGTAAGAGTCCTCACATTATGAAAGGATTTCAAATTTTACATACAATGATGGACTCTACTCTACCAGATCAACAACTCAGCCAAAGGGACATAACTTTTAGGGAAGTTTACTGACTGAAAGTAGCCGAGAATTATAGATTAATCACTTCTTTGAAAGCAAGTATAACAGTAGATTAGATTGCCTGTTTTTGGCAGTGCTGCTCTTCTGCAATGCCCCTTAAATCTACTTGAACCTCGACACTGACTGATGATTTGTTTTCCATCCACCTCCCTGTGAAGGCACGAGATCAAACTATTTTTAGTCTGACCTTCAAACAACAATCCATCGTAATGAAGGATTTGCTGTATGCAACCGGCTGCATTGTCGTCTCTCTGCCTGTCGCTGCTTTTGTCTTCCTTCTGGAACAGAACCGATTATGATTAATTTATGAAAAGTTTATTAATGATGTTGTCAATACAGAGAATGTGAAGGAAATCATAACTACAGGAGGTTAAGCACATTTATAAAGTAATGCAGTTAATCAATGCTTTTGTGGATGTTAAATGTTGGTTGAGACTGATGGTAAGATCTTGACTCTCTGTGGTGGTTTGCAACACTCTGGTTTGTTGTGGGTTTTTAATTAAACTGCACTTCTGCAGAGTGGTTATGCAAATACTCCTCAATCTTATTGCCATGTATGAGTGGAAATAACAGTTTAATACAGATATCATTTCAGTAATATCGTCAAACCCTTAATATTTCAGATACCTTAAATGTAATTTGTTGGACTTGCAATAAATCTGAACATATTTTCATTCCCTCTGTTGTCTCTCTCGATTAACATACAGTATGACTACTCAAAACAAGTCAGATATCATTAGTGTTAGAGCTTCAGTTAAAAACTAACAGTTAGAAATTAATAGTACATGCGGTGAAAATATTAATTTTAATTGGCTGTGGGCCAAACCTGGAGGTGTGGAAGTCAGTGTTAAGTAACACGTGTGAACATGTCGGCTTTATTTACCGTCATGCTGATCAAAGCAAAGGCCTGTTGCTTTGGCTGAGAGCTGGCAGCTGCTGCTATTTGCTCTCAAAGGGGGGAATCTTTTTGCATGCCTGATCCGATCCATCCCTGGCAATCTTCTGCAGACACGTTCATCAGGCTTTCAGCATTTACTGTATCCAAAAATGTCACATCGGACAGTGCAATTATTCTTAGAACAAGACAGTACAAATACCTTACTTGCACCCATTGGTTCACTCAGTGCACAGGCATTCAGAGTTAGATGCCGTGTCACGAAAGGCATTTTTACTTTTTTGGGGGTTTTTTAGATGGAGAACAAAATGTGTCAAATTGCAGTTTAAGTTAAAGTCAATTAGTGTGTGTTATTTTGGGAATGTGAATTTTCTGTGTCTAAAGTCTTTACACATGCAAAACGGAAGGTAAATACAGTTTTGGTGGTGAGTGAAGAGGAAACAGTGCGTGTGTTTTGAAATATAGTGTCCCTGAATGTGTTTTGTGTCAAGATATAATGGTAAAAAACAGTGTGGAACTGTATTATTGTATTGATTTTCAGTAAGTGTTCCTCAGTATCTCTGTGTTATGTTGTTTCTCTGTCAGGTGTGTCGGTGGAAACGTGGTCCTGCTGATCCAAGCGTTCAGGAGGAAATTCATCATCCCTGATTTTGACGCATTTGCACAAAAGATAAATGAAATCTACACCACAGTTCAAAACCAAACAAATGGGAAGGTAAGCACACGTTGTCTATTTGTTTCTTATTGTAAAGAAAAACGATTCTGTATCATTAGTTCTTGAGTGAGTAGTGGAACATTGTTGTTTCAGCCTTGGACACGCGTGTGTAGTGGTTGCCACATGTGCTGATGTTTGCAGCTATAAAACAGAAAAAAAATTGTAAGAACCCTGACTGTAAATTTCACAGACTATTTACTGCACCTTTCTGCTCACGCAACCCTATTTTTCACTCACACCGTCTTTGCTGCAGTGCTTTTAGTTGTGACACGTGCTTCTTAGTGTAAAACTGATTCACTATATGTTTTTCTGCATTTTGGCTCTAGGTTGCAGACTACATTCCCCAGCTGGCTAAGTTCAGTCCACAGCTGTGGGGTGTGTCTTTGTGTACAGTGGATGGCCAGAGGTAAGAAAAACAGATTTGCACATGACAAGCTAATCACACCGCAAGATCCATTTTGTAGTTTTTCTGAAGTTTTCAGCTATGTTAAAAGATCCTCCTCGGCAGATAGAGTTTTTCTTAGATGTAACTGAAATACAGATGTTTAAATTAGAGTTAAGAGTATTTTAGAGAACTTTCATCTTTGTTGGCTTAATGGAGGAGGTACCTTTCACTTGACAAATGGGGAGGAAGACTGTGTCATTTGATTCAAAGCTCCAGAACAGTCACTAAATGGACTTGTAGTGAGAGTATGATGTTAGCTGCTGTTTTCAAGGTTGAGAATGAACTTTCAATCCCAACAGACTCATTAAGCCAAATTAAAGAACGAATTAAGTTGTTTTTCTTTTCACGTTATCACAGAGTTTCAGCGTTAGACTGTGTGTTGATATCTATCCACCATGCAGTTTCAAGCCCTCAGGAAACAGAGGATTAGTCTGGATGAGAGAGCGAGGATTGATGTTTGCTCTTTTCATTATTTACCCCTGAAATGTTCTCGAGAAAGACACCTCACACCCCTAAACTGCCCCAGTGTTGCTGCAGAGAAGCCAACAGATACGACAACGGATTTGATCATGTCAGAAGAGGAACTGTTTTATCTGCAATGAGCCTAGAAACATTATTTTCCACACTCTTGGAGTTTTACATGTCTGTTCTGTCTTCTTCCTCCAGGCACTCTGTGGGAGACACCAGGCAGCCATTCTGCCTGCAGTCCTGT
Organism: Acanthurus lineatus; assembly: GCA_029814665.1. NCBI lineage: Eukaryota > Metazoa > Chordata > Actinopteri > Acanthuriformes > Acanthuridae > Acanthurus > Acanthurus lineatus. Next base: position 7,858,831 of record JAPZDV010000012.1, on the reverse strand, counting down.
GTGAAGCCCCTGCAGTACGCCATCGCCGTCCATGAGGCGGGAACAGACCAGGTTCACCGTTATGTCGGCATGGAGCCCAGCGGCCTCAAGTTCAACATGCTCTCGCTTGATGATGACGGTGTGTGAGGCCTTGATTAAGGCTTCTACGATGGAAGGTCCCTTCAAAATGACAAGTTGTTTTCTCTGTTAACTATTGTTATCTTCATGATATTTTTACTTCTGGTTTTTAGCATTGGCTTTGTGATTTTATTGTATTTTATGTTTGGTATTATGTTCTCTAAAATTATTTGTTGAATTTATTGTAAACACCATTTGATTAAGCTACTATCTAGTTTAAATGCTTTATCAGCATTGAGTCTAATCTCATTCCGTCTCCCAGATAAACCTCATAACCCCATGGTGAACGCTGGAGCCATAGTGATCAGCTCTCTTATCAAGGCAAACAGATGTATGATGTTTACAGCCTGATGTGTGATCACCTGCAGTTAATCTGTCACCAGTGACATTTTCTAAAAAAATCTGAAATCATTGTTTGTACTTTTTTTCATTCAGAAAATTACAGAAGTAGCACTTTTAACACCGTCTGTGTTTGTGGAATGTAACTAAAGATGTAATATGGGACATTTCCCCTTTAAAATGTCAAAAAAAATGTGCAGTTGTATTTGATTAAGTCATTTTTTTGCATTATCCCACTCCTGTTATTTATCATTGTTCTGAGCTTTTATTCTCATTACATTGCGGCACATAACACTTAATTCATACCAATTCTGCAAAAATGTTCATCTCATTTTTAATAATATAGAACCTGTGACTTAATTTAGATAAATAACAAGTCCCAGCAGCCCCAGACAGCCCTGTAATTTGCAGTATGTTCTACTTGAGCACCTGCAGCTCATTTAGTAAGTTTGTTAATTTGATGATGATCTTCATGACAACGCCGAGGGAGAAATATCTTAAAGCTGCAGCAGCAGGGTATCAATATGCTGTTTCTTTTAAAACATCCAAATCTATTAAATATTTTGAGAAACTGTGGCTGCTTTTCTTCAAGATATTCAAAGCCTTTCTTACTGTTGGAAAACAGAAAAATACAGGATCAGTTTTATTTTTCACTGTTTCATGAAGTCCTGATTTGTGAGTGACTCCCTGAACTCCTTAATTAAGCAGTGAATAATACTTTTATGTACTGTGTCATACTGTGTTATGATGAGTGAGGGTTATATCCAGTGTTTTTCATAAGCAAATGACTCTGGTTTTTATTTTTCAGCCTCAATCAAAAAAGGCAGAGAAGTTCGACTATGTAAGTAGAAGCCGCATCTTCTCATCTTCTTCTCCGAAAAGTCCATGAATAAGAAACACACAATTTTGTTTTGTTCACCAAGGTAATGGAGTTTGTGAAAAAGATGGCAGGCCAGGAGTATGTGGGATTCAGCAATGCCACGTGAGTCTGCTGTCAAACGCATTCGAGGTGTTTTATGTTAATATGTCTTTGTTTTGCAGGCCTAAGTTGAAAGACGGGGGTTGTTCAAATAGCCTGTCCACCGGCCTGCTGCATTATTGATGATTAAGTATTGACCCGTTCTGCCTCTCTGTCTCAGGTTCCAGTCAGAAAAAGAAACAGGCGAC
>JAPZDV010000012.1:7846791-7857108 GCA_029814665.1 Acanthurus lineatus | reverse complement strand
CAGGCCAGGAGTATGTGGGATTCAGCAATGCCACGTGAGTATGCTGTCAAACGCATTGGAGGTGTTTTATGTTAATATGTCTTTGTTTTGGAGGCCTAAGTTGAAAGACGGGGGTCGTTCAAATAGCCTGTCCACCGGCCTGCTGCATTATTGATGATTCAGTATTGACCCGTTCTGCCTCTCTGTCTCAGGTTCCAGTCAGAAAAAGAAACAGGCGACAGAAATTTTGCCATCGGATACTACATGAAAGAGAAGAAGGTCAGTTGAGACATGGGGGATTAGAAATTCTTTTTGTTTTCTGTGGCATCTGTTTGAGATAAAACATAGTATTCAATAATGTTTTTGTCACATGGTTCTTTAAATTTGAAACATTAAATATGGCTGCAACATGAATGATGTCCCCATTACTTTTTTGATTAACTGATCATCCATTTAGTGTATAAAACACTGTAATCATAGAAAAAACAGTTTTGAATATGAAATGATCTTTTGCTTCTAAAATTAAGTTTTTATCTAGTTTTTTTGTCTGACCAGTCAGTTAATTGTTACAGCACATGATAGACATTTAAAATGGCAATGGGTTAGTTAATATTTTGAATAAATAGATACTGGTGTAAAAATCATTATAAACAGTATTTTTTTAAGGAAGTAAGAAAAGCATGCTTGACCCATCTTCACTTGTTTCATTATATTTTCTCCAGCTGTAGAAAGACTTTTAATCTTCTTGAGATATTCTTTTTGTTAGGTTTTCCAGTAAAATATTAAAAATCTTCCCTCCGTCTTTTTTTTTTCCATCATCAGCTTGCCAGGAACAAACTTGATGTTAGAAGCCAACGGAGTTGTGCTCGCTGCACATCTCCCTCATTGCCACATTATCATGTTAGAGAGAAGCTATGCATGACCTTTTGACCCTTGGAGCTGTGTTGTTGAGGGCAGTAATCCCCAGCAGGGTCTCTCTTTCTAAACTTATCCCATTTTAAAGGCCACAGTAAGAGAAAGACTCATATTTTTGCCACAATATTCTTGATTTTCTGGCTGTGAAATCATCTGGTTCAGTATATCTGAGCCTTACTTGGCATTCTTCAGTCGATTGAAGAGTCATGATGATCATATTACTTCAACAGTGTTTCCCCCCAGGAGCAGAAATGATCGATGCCCTGGACTTCTACTTCCAGGTAAACTGCTCTGCCAAAACTACACATTTTTTAACAGCCTTCTGCTGTTTTTTGAGCATTTTACCAGATTTTTCTGTTTTTTAAAGAACTGATTGTCTTTTGGTCACAGCTTTGCTCCATCGAGGTGACCTGTGAATCAGGAAGCATAATGGCTGCCACTCTGGCCAACGGAGGGATCTGTCCAATCACAGGCGAGCGTGTACTGAGTGCTGAGGCAGTACGAAACACGTTAAGTCTCATGCACTCCTGTGGCATGTACGACTTTTCTGGACAGATGGCTTTTCGTGTGAGTAACACCAGGAACTGTCACAAACCCATCTGCCTCAACAGATGTTTTTAGAGGGAATTTGTTCGTTTGTTGATCCAAAATGAATCCCACATCCATCCTCCTGCTCTCATCTCACAGGTGGGCTTGCCGGCCAAATCCGGGGTGTCTGGTGCAATCCTGCTGGTGATCCCTAACGTCATGGGAGTGATGTGTTGGTCGCCTCCACTGGACAGAGTTGGAAACAGCGTCAGGGGAATACACTTCTGTGAGGCAAGACTGGGAGTTTGTCTTCTTGCCTTTGTAGTCAAATCACTTAACGTTGCTGAACTATCTACTATCACCTAAAACCACAAACTTATGAGCTCAGAAAATAATCATCAAGGGGTGATTGATAAGTTCATGGCCTCAGGCAGACTGAGTCAATTTAAATGAAATTCCAGCATGTTTATTTTTCAGCATAGGCCTCATCCTACAATTACACAAATAGTCTAGCATGTGTATGTGAATCTGTAAAAGAAAAAAAAGTGTCTTGGATGTTCAGAAAATGGTTCACAGCAGCAATTATGTCGTCATCACTGGCAAAATGGGGTCCATCTTTATCAGGGGAAGATTTAGCAGTCTGAGGCTGACAAATCAGGTGAAAAGGGCAAATGTTGGACAAACTCAAATTTGCATTCTTGGATGACCTGATAAAGGCCAATTTTCTCAGACAGTGGCAACTTTTTTACTTACTCAAAACAAAAAAATACCACATAAGATATCAACTTCAAACTTTGTTGATAATCACTCAAAGAGTTGAACTGCATGTCCATTTAAAAAGAGGTGTATAACTCATCTCCTTCTACTTTACATTGCAAATTTATCAATTAACCCTTGTGACACCCTCAGATTTTACATCCCAGTTACTTCATAGGTTTTCATTTTCTATTTGTAGAGTTAAATTTGTCTCATTCTGATTAAGTTTGCAAGTTTTTTTCCTTATGTTTAATATAGAAAAAAGCATAAATTCTCCAGTGTTTGTCCTTCTGTAACTGACTCATTATTCTGTTTATGATCTTTCTCAGGAGCTCGTGTCTCTCTTCAATTTCCACAATTATGACAACTTGAGGCACTTTGTAAAGAAGCAGGACCCTCGCAGACAGGAGGGAGACGACAGGGTTTGTGGCTTTGTTAGTTTGTCTTTACTCTCATATTAATGTGTTTTGTGATTCAGTGTTCATGCTTCTCTCTTTTTTGTATTTGCAGAACAAGTCTGTTTTCAATTTGATGTTCGCCGCCTACAGTGGAGATGTGTCGGCCCTGAGGAGGTGAATTACAAGCAACCTGATTATTGTTTTCCTGTATAACAGATAACCTTCAGGCTGTTAACACCTGGCCTGCTGATAAAAGATGTACTAACAGATAATATTTAAATAAAAACCAGACAAAGTGCCGGTATGAAGTGTGGTGAACAGTTTCAATGCTGTTTGGCACAGACTGTCCTAGTCTATCAAATATTTATATATATATCTCAAACAGTATTTTATGTTCTCTTGTTTAGTGTCTTAAATAGTGATAATAAAAAGTGTTGTCAAACAGTCCAAGTCTCCCATGGGTCCTCAGTTGATTTAAGCATCTGTGGGAGGCTAGTCTGTAACATATCTCACAATCAGACCAGAAGTATGTTGACAAACCTGAAAAAAATCCTACTAATTTCTGCATGTTGATGTGCTTAAATATAAGTATGAAGCTAAAATTGATATTCTATTTCTTTTTTATGTCACTGAAGGGAGATAGGGTTTTTATTTTAATGCTTGTAAGAAAAAATGTGTGAACTGTACTGATTTATTCCTTCAGGTTTGCTCTCTCGTCCATGGACATGGACCTGAAAGACTACGACTCTCGAACAGCGCTACATGTGGCTGCAGCAGAAGGTGAGCTCAGCGTGATCTCTTCATCTCTGGTTCTGATATTTAGTAATTGATCAGTTCCAGCAAATTAGACACCAAAACTATAAATGACCATTTTGAAACACAAAGACATACTCCACCATTAAATAAAAATGACAAATCTGAACCAGATACACCTTAATCACTTTCACTGGTTCATGAACTCATGAACTACAGAACTTCTTCCAGAGCAGAAATCTAATTAGCCAGATCAAGTGAAACCTCCCCTGTGAGGTGTTCAGGACCTTTACCAAAGTGTGTGACTGTACATACAGTGTTTTTGTGTGGTGGTTTCATTATGCCTTTGTGCCAGTGAAAGCTGAAGCCGGAGGCGTTGTGTTTTTAGGATTTCCACCCTTAGGTCCATCTCACGCTCATGAACGTGATATGTTGTGAGTGCCTGGGGGGGATTTCCTTCAAACTTGTGCACAAATATCCATTTGGATGAACTGGTTAGAATGTTGCGCTCAAAGGTCAAGCATCAACATTACTGTGACCTTCCAAAATAGTTTAATGCCCAAACTTAAAACTTTATCTAGTTAATATGATAAAACAGATGAAAGATAATTGTATTGTATTTGCATCACACGTTGACACTTTCTAGTGTTGCTCTTTTTCTGCTGCTAAATTTGTATTTATTTTAATGTGTCATCTGGTTAAAGATGAGAGATTTTGTGTCTATACGTGAAAAACACAGAAACATTTATACTTATTAAATAATTTGTTTTGACACTCACAGCGGTAATTAACGCTTAGATAGTTTTTACTTAATTTGTTGTCATGATTAACTGCGGAGGCATGCTACCTTTGGCTCACATTATACAAAACCACTAATGGATCAGCTTACAAACCCTTGCAGAGCACCATATGGCCGATTATTCGTCTTCTGTTTATGCACGGCGCTGCTGTGTCGACACTACAGTGTCATTTTTCAAAAGGAGTCTTGGAAACCAGTCATTTGTTTACAGGATAAAAATGGAGCAATAACGGTTTTCATCCAAATGCAACAAGCAGAGCGTCTGTACTCTGGAGGGATTAATCAGACTTTTTTTTTTTTTCATGGCGTTCATCGTTCATTTTGTGTAATTTTCTCCACCCACATAATGTCATGCTGTTAAATAAACTTGTAAATAATGAATAGTTTGCCAGCTTAGTGTGCTATAATTTTAGGATATCTTGTTTTTTGACACAAAAGTAAAAAGCAGTGTTTTCAAAGTTGTCAGAAAAAGATTGTTTTGATCTAATTCCCCTCGATGAATTGGATGTAAATGTAAACTGTCACCATTTTCTGTTTATTTAGGTCACATAGATGTGGTGAGGTTCCTCACTGAAACCTGCAAAGTTGATCCGTTTGTAGAAGACAGGTGAGGTCGGCATCCATAAATTCTGCCTTTTTTTATCCTAAAGCATTGAGTTCACTGTTCCATTTTTTTTGGCTCACTGAGAATAATCCATATTGAGACGTTCTCCTTTCCAGTCTGTTACCTAAGATTGTTATTCTAACCCTATGGTGGGACTACCTCATTTAAAAACTGATTTTACAACATGCTGCAACTGTGCAGTCATCGTCCAGAGCAAGTTGTATAAACGTAACTATATAGACTATGAATTTAAAGTAACATATAGGATAGTTCCTGTATATTTTAGCCTGTTTTTTTTCCATTAATATGGCTGTCAAGACTTTCATTTGTCGTGTTACTCCTGCCGGTTTGCTGACATGATCAGTTTTATCTCATTTGCTACTGCTCCATTAGTATGAACACTTACAGCCTCACACATGTAAACAAACCTGTATGCTGTCAGCCATTATGACTCTTCTAGGCAGCTTTTTTGTGTGTGTGCTTGCAGTTGTGCTTGTGGTGTTGAAATGATTCATGTAAAGATAAATGTGATAAAAAATGCAGCTCGGCCAGATATGCTGTTTTATATATATGAGTCCTCCTGTAGAGACTCATATATGAGTCTCTACAGGAGGTGGCAAAGACATATGAACACCATAGTGTGAATAAATGAATATGCACAAAGAACTGACCACATATTGTGAATCCACGATGGAATATTTAAATGTAAATCACAGGAAAGTCACTCCTTCCATCTTTACCTGTCCTCATGCCTGTGCAGGTGGGGTAACCTACCGGTCGATGATGCCATGCAGTTCGGACATGACCACATAGTGAAGATGCTGAAAGACTACCAGCAGGTTTACAGGCAGCAGGAAAGACAGCACACCGAGAATGAACATTCCCTGAAGCTGGACACCATCGATGGCATGCTGTGACTCATCAAACAGAGTCCCCAAACTGTAACATGCCATTGCATTTGTGCAATCTGTTAAACTTAAAGCTCCTTATGTAGCCCACAAAGACTGATGGGTGATTGATAAGTTTTTGGCCTTCAATAGAAAGAGAGAAGTTATGCAGCGTTCATCACACGCGCATGCAGTTCAATCTTTGGGTAATTAGGCAAAAAGTTTCAAGTTAATAACATCTGCAGTTTTTTCTATTTTGTATAATTTAAATTTGCAAACCAGTACCGTCTGAGAAAATGAACATTAGCCTTCACGCTGTCATCCAGGAATGAGATTTAAATTTGTTTAACACAACCAATTCATCAGATTTTACACCCTCAGATTACTACTTCTTCCCCACGATAAAGAGGGAGCACAGAGTTCAACATTTTGTTAGTGATGATCAGCTCATTGCTGATTTGGACGGTTTGCTGTTTGTTAAAGTCCAAGATGCTGACTTCTATTTTGAAGGGGATCTGTTTCCTCCGTGACCTCCGTGTTTCCTAAGGGACGAAGTGTGTAAATGTAGGTGTGGAAGATGTTGAAAAATGTGATCAGTTTTTCAAAATGCACTCTTTTTATCTTTGGCCAACAACTTATTAATTATTCTGTAAATGTGCCAAATAAAGCTAAACATAATTATTTAAACATAAAGGAAAAAATGCAAATTGCAGTAAGGAAAATGATTCATCAGTGAAAAAGGCAACAGTTGGAAAACGCAAACAGAATGTAAAGTAGGAAAGAAAATAAAATACAGACAATAGGGAGAGTAGAAATGATAACACAACAAGCCAAGGAGAGACATTTGTGGGTTTATGTGAATAATAGCTGCCTCCTAACAGATTCAGCCCAGCTTCAAATCAGTACTGCGAGAATACATTATCACCTAGATACAAATATCGTGCTATTGTAGTATTCATGTAGGGTTTTTTTTGTAGGAGAGGATGGCAGATATTCACAAAAGATGGATGTTTCTACATTCAGTATTTCACATTACTTACAACAGCACATTTTTACTGTTATCTGTTTTTAATATCCTATTGTGCCTTGTTGAAGCTGTTAAATATGCAAATATAACTGGTATGTTATGATGTGAAATCTGAAATATGGCTCATTATAAAGAGGAGACGAGACAGGCAGTGTGCATGATCTCAATAAAATAAAGTCAGATAGCTTGTATATATTGTGTTCTTGCATATAAGTACCCTGATCCACAAATACAACGTTATACACTGCGTCATGACATCTTTCCCCGTTTAACTCTGCATAAACATGACAATTCAGAGTAATTTATTATGTGAAATATTTTGACTGAAGATAAAAATTAAAAATGTTTATTTATCTGCCCTCTTTGTTTCATTTTGTTGTGATGTTATTAGGACAGTCAATTCATAAAGTCAACAACTTGTTAAATATTTATCAGTTATGTATTAAATCAGATGAATGTAGGAACACATGATGAAGGAGCAGCAGGAGGAATCTGTCGTTGTCAGGAGGTGGCCTGTGCTAAATTGCTTTAAATGCTATTAGTATAAGAACGTGCATAGCATAATTATTTTATTGTTTAAGGAAAAAAACAGTACAACAAATAATTAATGTGATATAAGACATTCAGCTGTCCCTACAGTGGATAACACTAATGTATGCTGAGTCACAGCCAGCTCATTAAAACAGATCTAACCTCTTTTTTATTTATAGATTTAAAGATAATCAGTGTTGACAGACTGTCCCTTTAGTGGCCAGATTCATGGAGCTGATAGAGGCTGAAGATTAAAGCTACGGTTTACACAACCCACAGTTTTCCTCATCTCCATCAGATGGCACTGTGCCCCCATCAGAGAAAAAGTCTGTGCTCTCATCTGGTGAACACACAGCATCAGTGGTAGAAACTGTATGATCCCTGCAGGGAAAGGAAATAAAGGAACAGACGACAGCTCATATAAGACTGACCTGACATTCGGAGAGACTGCTGCCACCTGCACAGACCCCGGTGGTCCCGAAAACATCCTCCATGTTTCTCCAGTGCAGCAACAGGCAGGAAACAGCCTGACTTCAGCTGGGTCGAGTCAAGACACCAGCAGCTAATATATAAACATTCTTTAATAATCTCTCAAACTGGAAAAGGCCTGTTTTATCCATATCCATCTTCATGAATGTTTAAAGGGAAATTCTATTGGTTTTCTCATTAATGTGTGCCAACTGATAAGAAAAGAGGAGTGAATATTGTGCTCTCTGTTTTCTCAAAAGCGCTCGATAAAATCAATCGTTAGCAGTCAATCACTAACTTGCAGCTTACTGCCTCAAGGAAGTCAGCAGCTGAGACATGAATCTGCACCGCTGAGTCGAAACACTCGGCTGTTTGCTGTTTGTATGCTGTTTTCAACAATCACGACAGACTTAGACTCAGTATTCTTACTGGTCAATGTTATCATTAATTTCTGGGAGAGTCAGTATGAACCTGTGAAATTAGTTATGGTGTCAATCTTGTTTTAGTAGGTAAATTGTACTTTTGAGAGTTGCAAGATAGCTAGATTGGTTTTAATATTTTTAGCAATGCTTAAGAGGAGGCTTTAGAGACGTCACTGACTGTAATCAGAGTCATTCACAATCCCCACAGGATGACTGTTAATGACTGTGGTGATCCCAGAACTTATTTCCTGGCAGAGGAATGAGATTCTCATGTGAGTGAAATTCCTCAACAACTATTGGGTGGACTGAAATTTAATTTGGTATATATATTCATGATGTCCTTAGAATAACTGGAAATCATGTTAATGATGCCCTGGCTTGACATCCATCAGGTCAAAAAGCTATTTTTAAAGCATGCTTATTTGTATTCAGTGCCATTTAGCAAATGTGATCGTGTTCACACACAAAACTGTTAAACATTTGCACTGACTTGAGCATTTTAGCATGCTAACGCTTAAAGGCATGATGTGTAATTTCTGCCACTGATTTTCAATCAAAACAACGTAAACAAAAGACACAGTTTGATGATGTCATGAAGTCGTGTGGGATAATGGGATTTGTTTCTTTCAGTTTTAAAAAGCCACCATTGCAGACAAAAGTCTGTCTGTTTGTTTCAGGCAGAAATGTTTATAGATGAGGTGATGTGTTAAAAGTTTTGCTTACAATACATTTTATCAGGTTTGCCAGTTTCTGTCTTCACTTTCTGCTGACTTGTAGCACCAGCACTGGAAATTAGTGACAGGCAACAAAGTGAATCACACCATTAACTTGAATTAAATTGCAATTTTTTTGAGTTTGAATATTGTTGGGAACATTTGAAATGGGATTTTAATGTGGAAACATTACACATTATACATTAAAATGACTGCTGTGCCTGAGGAAAACTTGAGTAGTTACAGTTTCATGCTTGAAATTAAATTATTTGACTGTTTTCGCATGAAGAATTTACAAAAGTGGCAGGCACTCAACCAGCACATTTTCAACACACAGCCCAGCTCTCATTAGTGTGCGGTCTGCCAGTTTCTTACTAATTTTCCACCCTGAGAGTAGTGATGATTAATTTGTCTAAGTGAGTATGAATACAGTGATTCAGTGGAGGTTAATGCGGGAGGAGATGTGGTCAGTTTGCTGGTAGTCAAGCTGTAGTAGTAGGAGTTTAGAGTGGCTTCAGTGTCAAACCTGTGGAGATCAATGAGTCAAACAGAAATTACTAAAACCTTCTGTGACAGGATTCAGGTGATACAGTCTGTGAGAGCACTTCTGAGTCTATTAGGCAGAGATTGTATCCTCACTAGCCTATTACCTCTGACAGCGTGTTAAATTGAGCAATGAACATTTTTCATCACAAGAAAGAAAATGATTGATCAAGCGGAAAACATGATGAATGAGTTTTAATTAGTCCTCCAAGTGAACTGTTTCTCACAGAGAACGGAGATTTTACAGATACATTAACATTTTGATTTGGTTCCATCAGCCCAAAAGTGGTAAAAATGTTGTTAGCAATTAATTATGTGCTGATTAACTCGTGTTACAATTAGCAATTAGTTTCCCCATCTTGACTGGATATCTTGAAGTGATGGGCTCAGATGATAAAATACTTAAAGAGCCACTGTGTTGTTTTGGTGAGAACCAGAGGATTTAGAGAACCCTTGACAACAGTCAGAGTTTCTTTTAGATTAAGAAGGGCATAAAAAAAAGTACCTTATTTAAGGGTTACTATGAAAATGTTGTATCCAATATTTTCACAGACATGAAGAAGGTTTCTCAGACTTGTTGTATTTGACATTTTCATGGTAACCTTGGGGTTCAGTGCCACCGTAGTCCAACACAAAGGACTGACCTTCTTCTTTTTGCATTTGTGTAAAGTTGGTACCTTCAAATTTACAAGTCTTGAAGTGACCATGAGAATATCTTCTTACTTTATTCTTCTATTAAACTGCAGTTTTAAGTGCTTTATATTTTATACAATACATTAAAAAATACCTTCACTGATACATAAAAAATACATTAAAAAATACATTAAAAAATGTTTTTTGTGAATATATACATAAGTAATTATAATTCAATAATATTACAAACTTTTCCTTAAATTTTTTACACTTAAGGGCTCTGACCCAGATAGATAGATAGATAGATAGATAGATAGATAGATAGATAGATAGATAGATAGATAGATAGATAGATAGATAG
>JAPZDV010000012.1:7749172-7837178 GCA_029814665.1 Acanthurus lineatus | reverse complement strand
TAATGTCTCTCACTTACCAACAAAAATTACTGCTAAAGACCATGCAAAACAATTCCCTGATGTTCTTCACGAAAGTGGAGGTAAACTGTTATGCACCCCGTGCAATAATGTGGTGGAACAGAAACGAAAATCATCGATTGACAAACACTTTTCTACCGCGAAATGTTGATTTTTAATGAAATATACAAAACAAAGAAAAAAATGCAATTTATTTTAGCAATTTTCACTGTCTCCCGCAATTTCATCGCAACAAATATGCTTAAAACATCGCAACTTACATTGCAATTTTTTGCAAAAGCTGTCGTGAATTCAGGCATTTTGGGCCACAACAATCTTAAAAAATCACCACAAAATCCTGGAAGGACTGGTTAGTGGTGTATTGCAGAAAGGGATTCCACAGTACAGAACCTGGTTTAGACATGATCATTAGCGCTGTTCTTTGCTGTTCTGCTATCCAGGCTACACATACACATTCACACATCCCGGAGCTGCTATGCAACACTTTAAACTTATCAGTTACATGCTGTATGACCTGAGCTACTTGCTTGCGTTTCTCTAACAAGATCACAGCAGGTTAGCAGTGACCTTTGTAAAGGCTCTGTCTGCTTCCACAGGCTGCAGTCTCACAGTGAAACTTCCTGCCTGTAATGTAACTATCATAAGAAAAAATCAGCCAATATACAGCCATCATGCTCATATATTGGTTGTTGAGAACAATGTTAGGTCTTGCTGAGGTTTAGAGGAGAGGACTGATATCATTCTCACAAAATCTGACCTTCTGGTGTTCAAAACCATGGAGATGACTGTAAACTTCAGTAGGAGCCTCTGAATACAACTTCTATCACAATCCTAAAATGCACTGTTAGGTCTGCTGTGGAAACCTTAAAGTTAAGGATCCACAAGCTACAACATAGACCCCATAATTAAAAAGAGCCAGTCAAGGATGCATTTCCCACACCAGCTCAGGAAGTTCAACCTGCCTCAGGAACTGCTGATCCTGCATTTGACGTTATACTTCATATAAACTTTCATATATACATATGCTGCACATACATCATCAACTCCATATATATCTATTCAGTATTAATTTGCACAATTTGTATTATTTACAACTTACCAAACTTTTGACGTGTATTCAGATATTTAATTTATATTGTTGGTCATCAGCATTTGCTATATATATTTATTTACATATGTTTATATGAAGACCCCTTTTTTCACACACTTGCGTACATATTAGTTTCCTCTTTACTCTGTTTGTTCAGCTTTGTTCTCGTTCTTAGCTGTCTGTTCCTTTTTGAGTACACCAGGTGCCTAAACGAGTCAAATTCCTTGCATGTGTACACATATTTAGACAATAAAGCTGGAACTGATCTGATGCTGATGTCTGTGCAGTAAATATTTGTCTGGAGACAGCTAGTTATAAAGATAAGAACCAGTGTATCCAAATAAAAATAAAAAACAACCTACGTACTCTTGCAAAGAAATAGTTTTGGTTACATCCCCCTGTAAACTACAAATTGCTGATTTTAAGATGAATGGGAGCATTTTCCAAAACACTAAATTATTCCTTCAAATTAAAATTCTGCACAATTATTGTATGTCTGTGAGCTCTTATTAAACTCTATTTGTTGTTGTTGTACAACTAATTACTTAATTTTAAATTTTTTTACATTGACTAGTTTCTGGAAAGAGTGTCCGTATGAAAGGGTGAGAGATTCCTCAAACTTTGAAGAGTCTTTCTAAAACCATATCCAAAACAATGCTTTATTAATGAGAGTATATCTCAGAGGATTAAAGATACATCCACTTAAATAATGGTGACTGTGACCTTCCCTCAGGCCATTCTTCACATTTATTTATGAAAAATACTCTGTTTCAAAGTCAAAATGAAACATTCAATTAAAAATCTCATGTCCACTAATATTTAATATTTCCTCATTTACTTAAAAATGTGTTGGATGTAGAAGTGTGAAGCATGTGAGACACACTAAATGCATTAAATTTCTTCTGTCAAAACAGTGAGTTTAGTAAAAAAAAAAAAAAAAAGTATCTGCTAAATATATCTGCTTTATCTGTTGGGCTTATCAGTTATTTACGATTATAGCACAGTTGCAGCATATGTGCGGCTCCCATTGGAAAACTCATCATGCATCTAACGTTTCCTTGATTAGAGCCTCTGTGTTCAGTGCAGCCATTTCCCTCCTTAAAGGTCATGAAACCTCCAGAGGGGCAACAGAAAGGGTAACACAAAATACCTGTTTATTAAACACCATTCAGACCACTTATATTTGACTAAATTATGATGAGAGCAAAAAGATCACAAGGTTTAATTTTGAAAAGAAACAGTGATGAAATAATACTAAAAATGAGACCAACAAGCAGATGAAATGCTGCAAAATGAATGTCAGCATTGGCTCAGGACTGCTGGCTGCCAGAACTCTGAAACAGATCAAATTTGCATTACACCAAAAAAAAAAAACAACAAAAGTGCATCCTTGTGTCCCTGTAGAACCTCCCAGTGCCCGTCTGTTCATCTGTGTTTTCATCCTTTTACTGTCACAGAGTTAACCTGCTGAGTGCTGACGAGGCTCACATGCTGCACTGAATGGAAAAATGATAAATATAAATATAAAGTTTTATGACGCGAACAAAACAGTAATTTATCAGGTGTATATATCTGAATATCTGGGTTAATCTAATTGTGATCCATTGTGTATTTATTTTTGTCATGATGTCAAAAAATTTTGAAATTGTATGTATTTATTTGTAGAAGTTTTAAAAGGGAAAAATAGTTGCGGGTGGAGAACAATTCAATTCTGAACAGTTTTATTTAAAATTAAAAATATATTTCAAGGATTATTCAGGACCTGAAAGAAAAAGAAGACTATGTAAATTGACTAAAACACATGATGCACGTTAATTTTGTATGATTTGAGTCACTGAAATACAGTTTTAAAAAAATAACAAAAAAAAACGCTGTTATGAGTGAACTCAATTTATTTACCGTAATTTCCGGACTACTTTTTTCACACGCTTTGAACCCTGCGGCTTAAACAATGATGCGGCTAATTTATTGACAAAAATAAACGAGAAAGTGTGGGACGAAGTAATTCTGAGGCTGTTCAATCCCGACACTGAACAAGACAACTTTAGTGGTTTTAGTGCACAGGAGGAAGATGAAGATAGCCATCAATGCCTTTTCTGGTAGGCCAATGTATTTTTTATTTTTTTAACCAGCCGTGTTACAGGCACTGTTTGGAAAAATACATTTATTCAGTGAAAAGTTAAAAAAATCTTTCTGTGATATAATTTTCTGTGTAAATGTCCCATGTTCGACTGGGCCAACATAGTTTTAGCTACAGACTTCCTTCAAATTTTAAATCACAAGACTTTGTTCTCTAAATGTTGGATTTACATTTTTTTTCTACCTTGTACTGTTTCTGAATTATCACAGTCTTAGTTTCAGAGTTTTCTCTGCTCACTCTCAGGTTTTATAATGTGTGTGTATTGCAGAGTGCTCCCCTGCTCAGTGAGTCTTATGACCCACAGAGTAGAGGAGAGCAGAAAAATGAGGAAAAGATTTTAGAAAACCTCCTGAAAAGTACCACAAACTGTATCAAATCTTACACAAATTATCATATTCTAGTAGGAAATTCTCTTTCCATTGACATCGGTTTGAAAGCCATCAGACTTATACTTTAGACTGTAGGGGCCTCAGTTTGACACATGTGCCTTTCTTTCCCGTTGACTTGAATGGGAGGACACGGAGGAAGAGCATGTGCCACTCCAACTTTGAGGGCTTATAAAATCCAAACAATTTGAGTAATAACAAAGTTACATAGACATTTTGATCAGCACTGTGTCCTCAGTCATCTATTAGCTTTTAAAGCCAACACCATTTACGCCCTCAGAGGAGATACATTTTGTTCAAAGTGAAATTTTGGCTGTAAATTGCATTTTCAAATGCAAATTGCTGAGTTCCTGTTGATTTTGGCCTGGGGGTGTCAGCACGTGATTTTTAGGTCTTGATGAGTGCTACAATTCAACTCTTGTTCGATCTCTCTCTATGACATTCCTGTGGGCCGCAGTAGCTGTTTTACTGTGCCTAGGTGGCATTAGAGAGCACATTTTTGAACAGAGGGGTCAGTTTTTCTATTTTATCAATTTTTTTTGCCAGTCCTGAAAAGCATGCCAAATATGGTGAGTTTTTGAGCATGTTTAGGGGGTCAAATTAAGCTTCAGAGAGACGTAATAATAGAAACAGAAAAAAGAAACAGTACAAAAACAATAGAGCTCTCGCAACGCTTACGGTGCTCGGGCCCTAACAAGAAGAAACGAAGCAAAAACAAAAGGGCCCATCCTCTGGCCAGGGCTTGGGCCCTAACAAGTGAATCATCCAAAGTCATCCATGTGTGTAGGTGGAGATTAAGGGAAAGACAGCAGGCATTGCATCCTGCATCCCACAAAAAGATACAGAGCTGGCTTTCCCAAGGACATAGCAGCTTTTTTTTTAACTCTGCAGCCAAGAGTGCCAGCAAAGTCATCCCAGGATATAAACAAATACAACTGTTGGTCCTCAACATAACATGCAATACATCAGCATTAAAAAGTCTACAAACATTGAAACTATCTTGTATATATTATTAAGTTGTGTGCAAACATCAGTGGCCAGTTTTATTTACTATCTGAGCCTAAACTACTATGATTTTTCATTAACCTTACCTAAAAGTTTGGTTGCTTTAACTTAAAAATGGGACTGAATCATTTTAATAAACACAAGTAAGCAATGACTTGGTCTCATTTTCAAAGCAATACAAACAACCCCCTTACTATGTAGACTTTTCTGCCCTTTACTCTACATCATCTGATCTCTGAAGCCTCTGCTGAAGTCTGAAGTGTCCTCTGGGAACTAAAAATTCAGGGGAAACTCAAGGAACATGCAAGAAGGTGCTTCACAGGCTTTATCACAGTTTGTGATAGTGTTTGATGGCATGTTGCCACATCAAACTGGATATACTGAAGCATTAAAACGGTCTCTAAAAAATGCCAGCAAGTGCCAAGACTTTATTTATACAGTTTGTGGCTACATTTTAATTTCAGTAGTCATGTGCTACAATAAATACATTTTTTATAGGCATCATTTTTGGCTGCACTTTATTCATGTTCAGTTGCAGGAAAGGAGGATATCTGAAGAAATATAAACTTCATAATGATGTGCATAAGTGTGTTGAGAAATTAGTCATCACTCAGAGTTTAATCAAGTTTATTTTTGGTAGACTGAAGGTCAGGAATTACAGCATATGCAAACATGGTCAGATGTTCTCTGTCATTGTTTGCTCCAACACAGAAGAGTCTCCTGCTTAGTTGATGATCTGGAAAAAAAAGAAGCCAGCAATTATTACACGCCATATGTGACTTGCAGTAAATATTCATCAAACCCATACCTATACCAGCATTTCTGTATTGATGAGAAATTGTTTAATAACTTATTCTATTTAATTTAATAGATACACATATCCTTATACCCAAATACTGACCGAGTTAATCCAGCTGTTGTAGGCAGAGACACGGGTAAAGACAGTGGGCTTCTGGGGGTAATTGCAACCCAAGCTAGACCCAAAGCTGGTAATACCATGGACGTAATACTTTCCACTGACAAGGCAGTTCAGAGGTCCACCAGAGTCACCCTGAGAGGAGATTAAACAAATCATCTTCATATATTGTACAAAAATTCACTTGTGGATGCAAAATATGAATAACACATGGAAAAGTTCTACGGATTTTTAGGGTTCTTTATATTAACACATTAAAGTAAATGGGTGTGCAACTTTTCCAAATTTCTTTTTCAGGCTTAAGGAAACTCACATTGCATCCAGATTCAGAGCCACCACCAGCACACACCATGGTGTTCTTGACAGTGCTGCCCCACCAGGAGGATTTGGAGCAGGTGTTGTAGTCAACCAAGGGAAGGTAGGCCTCCTTCAGCTGGGCGGAACTGTTTCCACCAGCTAAACAACATGACAGTGGAATGGTTAAGATACGTTGAACGCTGAGCCATGCAGAAAATACCCCACTGCAGCTTTGAAACTTACAGCTACCCACAGGGATCATGCAATCTACTCACTGGAAGTACGTCCCCATCCAGTGATGTAGCATTTGTTGTTGTTGGGCAGAATCTGGCCAGAGGGAGGCAGGGAGCCCAGCTTGACATAAGAATTCAGGGTGGCCAGAGAGCTCAACTGCAGCAGAGCAATGTCGTACCTGTGGTGGAGATTTGTCACTCAGACAGGACCAAATATATCTTTGCAAAGATTTTGAGAGAGATTACCACTTCTGTAAAGTAATATTCTTACTTCTCTGCAAGCTTAGAACATAGAGGTTTTGATGAAAAGACATTTAAGAAATGATGGAAATGAGAAAAATGGACTCCCTTCAAAACACGACTTCCTTTACAAACATTTTTGACAGAGATCTCTCTTTGAAGATCAACAAAAGCATGTGGGTCATTGATGCTTGTGAACACATGAGTGTACGCAAATGCAATCCTCACCCTGCCGCCGCGTTGTTGGTGTTCCAATTGGAATGGATATGTTTGTTCCTGACAGAAATGACTTGCTCTCTGCCAGTGTTGCTGTAGAGGTCATGCTCTCCAAGAACAACGCGGAAACTAAAGTTTCTGCAGAATTTAAAAGGAAAAGAAGCAAAGAGAAACACAACATATTTTTAAATAAAACAATTCCATATAGCTGTGACTTAAATGACCACCTGCAAGCCAGTATTATGAATTCTGATCACAGTAAACTGATGTAAATAGTGAAGATCCTAACAGGCCACCAAGTTACTCCTGCTTTTGTTGAAGCTTGGACTTTTCTGTCTTTGGAATCAAATGCATGAATCCCAGCAGTATTTAACAGTTAAAAAAAGAGGCTGTGAGAAGTTTACTCACACCAGTGACATTTAGAAACACTGGAATGAATCATACCTTGGTGTTGAGATAAGAGTGAGCTACAGATATTCAAGTCAGAGAGACGGAAAAATGCCCATGAATACATGCCAAAGGATATACTGAGTCTGTGCTCCAGTTAATCATTATGTTACCTGTCCACACAGTGAGCAGCAGTCAGGACCCAGTCACTTTCGATCAGAGTTCCTCCGCAAATGTGGTACCAGTAGCCGCCGGACAACGCCTGAAGAGAGATCTAAGTAGGGGGAAAACATGAAGACTTAAGTCACTGATTCACTTTAATCGTGATTTCTGCTTAAACTGTGCATGTTTTTCTTGTTTGTTTTTCATTTTGTGTTATGAGATTACCTGCCAGGGCCAGGAGTTAGGACTGGCAACCGCACCTCCCACAACTCTCCCAGAACTCAAAGACTCCAGGTACCTGGGCTCAGCCTCAAGCTCAGCCAGCACTGGTCAAACACATAAAAACAAGGGGGCTCAGTTCATACTTTATAATACTATTTGCCTTCCACTCACAGAAAGAAGAAAAGAGAAATGTTGGCTGTCATAGTGCACTGGTAGAGCATAGTGTCTGGAGCTCATACTTGTTGACTAAACTAAAAATCACCGATGACTGTCTGACAGAAAACAAGAGAATGAATGAGACAGAAAAAGATCATAATAAATGATAATGTTGTTATTTTCTTACCAATGGCAGCAAAGGTTGTCAACACCAGAAACCTGAACATGTCTGCGGTACCTTGGAACGTCTCCACAGAGAACAAACGCTTCCCTCCTTCTTTTATACCTCTACCTCGACCTTAGCTGGTGTGGAAAAGTAGTTTGTTTTTTTTTTGGCTGTTTTTTTTCCCCTGTGACAAACGCCAAGTATGCACCTGGAGTCAGTCTCACACAGTGTTTTTAGTCGGCAGCCACAAACAGCTCCTGTTGGACCGGCAGAAAACAGGTTCACAAAGCAGAATGACAGAATGACACGTAGACCGGAGAATATATTACTGCATGACATGAGTCACTGTGATTCAGTGGAATGAGAGAACTATTTATATTTTTTATCAAATCTACCACATCTATTTGGAACATTTAAGGAGAAAAAAGACTATTTTTATCAGGATATTTGAATTAAGGCCAAAAAGTTTTATGATAACTGGCTAACATTATGGCTGCGCAATCCATCTCATATAAAGACAAACTTCACAAGTTTCCCTTTTAATTATAATGATTGTGACTTTTTTTCTAATAAAAACTTTTCAAAATGGTCTTGTAGTGTAATTTCATGTATTTACAGTTGACATTTTGTTTTTTTACTTTCCAGTAAGTTGGCTTGAAATAAATTATCTGATGTAACAGGGTGCAAGTTTTTGTGAATATTTGCATTAAAAAAAATAATGACGCTTCCATTTGAGTCAGCATGAATTATAATGTACTGTGAGGATAAGAAAACGTGTTTCTTTTCCATCTCTCATTCTGTTTGTCTTGCATCATTCAGTGACTTTTTTTTTCTTAACTGTACATTAGATTTTTTTTTTTTGGTCTGTTTTTAAGCACTACAGCACTTGGAGAAGTTGATTTTCTTTTCTAAATACCTTAAAAATTAAACAAAAAAAATCAAACATGACAATTTGACTGCATTATGAAAACCAAAATATAGATATATTTTTCAATATTTTCAAAATAAGTGTTCCAATGTTGTTAAGTCAAAGAAGAGTTGCTATACAGCATTTGTATCTGACAACCCACAGGACTTAACAATCAGCTGTGTCTCAGCAAAAGTTACATAATGTTACTTTAATATTTAAGTAGAGAGTAAATGAAAAAAAAGGGGCTCTGGAGTTCAGTTTCAGTGCAGAGGTAAGATGAGGTAATATATTTTTCAAAATGAACAGGCATCACATGGCCTTCTGAGTCACTTCAATAAGAAAAACTCCCTTTCCCAGAAATAATAATTAAAGATTAATCCACCCTACTGTCACGCATGTCACAACTCCCCTCCCACGTCTCCATCTATAAGACATATGCTGTTAGTTCCTGCATACTGACTGAAACACTGTAGCTTCAAGTGATTATTTATTTCTAAAATGTAAAAGTAACAGAGATATAAAATCAGTGCAATTACTCATTCAACTGATTAGTAAGTCTTACAATTGTATAAATATTCTTGTTTTTAGTAATTTTCTTCTTATTCATAAAATATGGAGGTTTTAATGATTTGGGTGGGAAGTCATTAATCATCTGGACTCCACATGCCTTTTCAGTCCAACACTAGATGGGGCTAAAGACTAAGAAACACTGAATCACTAGTCGGCTGCAAACACACATTTTACAAGACCATCTGTTTTTTACAGTGGTTCTTAGACTTCCGTCTCAACACCTAAATCATGATGCACATCTGTAGATTTTAGTGTAGTTTGCAACTGACTTTAGAAAAATGAAAACATTTAAGGACAAAGTCAACTCTTCATTGAAAAGAATTAAATCCAGTGTGAGAACTGAGTTGAGGAGGATTTCACCCCTCCTCTTCTTCTTCACTCTGACCTCTTTGACATTGAACAGTTAACTCTGATATGGATTACTTGATGATTTATGCACGGCGAGTCTCGAGTAAAATATACATATATATATAAATATATTAATACTTTTTAAAAAGCCCTCTACTTGTTCTTAACCGGTCACGCTGATATTTCCAACAATAGGTTTCTGGACAATAGGAAGGGCCTCTGATGCCTCTGTCTTTTACAAAACAGTCCTTAATTAGACAGAAAGTCATTAAACTGTGTGGATTTTGGATTATTGCCTTATCAGGCCATTAAAGAGATAGCCACGCTGACTGGTAATTGAGCTGGCCCCATGACACACAGGGAAAAGGTCCTCATGCTGCAGGACTTCGTGATCAACAGGGGCTCCACAATTTCACTATTTTCTCATAGAGCGTCTTTGTCCCCTTGCAACTCCTCTTGTAGCCCTCCACCACCCCAACCTTTTCTTGCAGTGGCATAAATCAAATCGGGGGAGATCAAAGACAGGAAGTTCTGGGGATGTGTTAATTAAAGATGTTTGCTCTTGATACAGCTTCCTCTCGTTAATGAATAGTCGATTTGGTTCCCATAAAGATGTCTCACATACACGGCAGGAAATTGAGGTTCCAAAAAAATTAATGGGATGCACTGATTGGGTCGACGATAAAGAGTCTGGGAGGGTTATCGCAGAGTGACTGTTGATGATGCCAGCGTGACATTTTTTTTTTTTTTTTTTGGTAAAGCTCAGACTGTGGAGCAAAAAGATGTATGCCATGTGATGATGTTACCATCAGGAATCCAGAGTGTGCATTTAAAAAAGCATTAATTGATTTTTTTAGGCCACTAGGCCACTTAGGCCACAGAATAACATATTATCACCTTATAAAGTTGATATGGCAACTTGTTAACCAACTGTTGCCAAGTGGGGATATAAAAGCTTTTCTACTGAACATAACTGCCTGCTGTTGCTATTAAAGTAAAGAAGGTAAGTGACCCTGAACCAAAACATTAAAGCTGCAGTCTGTTAAGCCAAAATAATGACCTGAGAGACATTAAATTCATCTGTAGAGCCGAGGGAACTGAAGTTAGGGGTGATAAGCATCTATGGACTCTTTACCATGCATTGCCCCAATAAGTCTTCTGATCAGTTTTTTAGCATAAATATATTAAAAACAGCTTAACTCTGCAAAGAATTTCAATAATTAAATACCAAAACAACATTTTTTTGATCAAAAGAGCGCAGAATAACCTTCTTTGTAAACTTATTCCATTTTTCTGAAGTTTAACTGAGAAGAAATGTAAAATGAGACAGTTCTTTCTCCTCACTTACACTCCAATGCGTCTCTTTGCTTTCTTTGTTCACAGGCAAGAATTGCACAAAAGACCTTTATGTATAACTATTATTGTTCTCTATTCACTGTTGTGTTGCTATTCTGATGGCCTGCAGGCGGGCTGTTGCGTAGGCACAATTAGAGTTTTTAATGTTTCTGTGTTGTTTAAGAAAACAGCAAATATCCTGAAACAAAGGCCCTTTGTTTGCCGACACAGTTACTCTCTTGCCCTTGATGAGCATTTGTATTGTTCATAAAACAAAACCACATAAATAAGTTGTGCCTAGACAATAAATACGAAGGAAAGTTAAGTAACAATTATCAGAAAAAGATGACAAGGACCAAAAGTCTAAGAAGTACTTTGGGGTTTTAGCTTGAGGTGAAGATTCCTACCAATCTGCATTATATCTTAAATCTGTTAACCTTTTACTTTTAATTGAATCTACTTGTTTTATTTTTTTTTTAGTAAAATGCTTTCTTTATTTCTCATTTGTACAGTGTTGCAGTGCTAAATTACTGCACAACATGGCGCTAATCCACAAACGGCCTACAGGGGCCTGCAGTGTATTAGCACTTTTCCCTGCTGGCCGAGGAAATGTGTGGGGATGCATCAGTGCTGCCACGCGTCCTGCTGGGTGACAGCAGCGAAACTGATCCACTGGCCTGTTTGCAACCTTTAATTGCAATTATCCAACAGTGAAAACAATCAATGCAACACTCCCACTTCCCCCCCAACCTTTCTCTGTCTCTCTCCGCCTGCCTCATCAGCTCAGTTTCCCTCTCATATTTCTTTCCACAACCTCCTTTTAGCCCATGCCTCTCGCTGTATATGTGGCAAAAAGGTGCTATATTGGCTGTGAGGTGGTGTGGTTTGTAGGGGGAAGGGATGAGGTGGTGTTAACTAACGTACTGCTAAAGAAAGATGATCTGCTGTGGCTACGAGTGCCTGATTGATCCTGTGGAGTGCTGTTCATCCATCTCCGTCCTCCCGCGGCTGCTTTCACCTCTAGCTGCTCGCCTCTTCCCTCTCCCCTGTTCCCCCTCCGCCCTCGTCTCAGCTGCTGCTGTGCTGCTGGGTCCTGGCCCTTTGGTTGCAGCAGTGATAGGGTCTGCTGAAGTGGAAAAGGAGGATGCTGCTCCAAGCTTCCCTTACTGAGTGATGGAGGAAAAGAGGAAAGTGATTAAAAACTGACATAGCTTGTTGCTTCATCCAGTGTGTGTGACGACACTTGGGCCATGAGAGGGCTTTCAGGATCAGACACGCAGTTAAACTCCAAATGCTCATTAAAATTCCCAATTGAAAAAAACAGGAATAAATCAGCCAACCCGATGAGAAATAAGCTGATGAAATTAGCTTCAGAATGAGCTGTGTATAAAATATTTGGAAACTGACACAGTAAGGAAAAAGAAGCATGTCGTGTGGTGATATCAGTGTTTCACAGATATCTAATTAAAGCAACCACATACAACAGTGAGGGGAGCTTGTGCAGCTGCTTTGTCAAGCATGTTTTTACTGCACTGCACATTTATACCTGTCACTAGCTGTCAACATAATTATTCCCCAAGGGAAAGGAGAGAGAATAACTATATGTCAATTAGCGCAGTTTAGCAGAGAGAGCGTCAGTCGGTTCGAATAAGCGCTCTCTGATAACAGTAACTTGTTCTTTGAAGGCTAATGTTTCTGTATAAATTGTTAAATTCTTTCACAGCATTTACAAGTTTTTCTTCACAAAATATAAACCATCAAAGGTAAAAATTCAAATCAGATATGTTTCTGTGAGGAATTAACGTGGTGAAATTGGGCTGTTTGATGTCTGAAGATGATGCGAGCTGAACAACGCAGCTCTGACATTAAGCAAACCTCTGATTTCCACTCTTTTTTGTATTCTGTCAATCATTTTTTACCGCTGACAATTGGAAGTATGGAGAGACAGAGAGTTTAATCTCAGAGTTTTCCTGGTCTGTGCAATATCACTTTCATGCATGACTACTGTCTTCACAATGAGAGGAAGTAAGAGGGGAGAAAATTAACTTGGACTTCAATCATTTTTGAATAGTCAAAGGAAATGAAGCTGAATGATGAGTGAATGGATGACCGCAATGTTGGTTCTTGCTCCTGTATTTATTATGCACAATGAGACCCTTGTGTTTAAAAGATCTGTATTTTTGTTTTGATATAAAGCTTAGTGCTCCTAAGAGTCCTGTGTAATGAAAGTAAGTTAATGCTGCAAATTTATACCCTATGGTACACTGTAAAGCATTGTTGGTGCGGGATGCAAAAGGTTTTCTTATCCTGCTCTCCTTGACAGGAACACTCAGATATTTCATCTGGTTTCACTGAAAATAGATGCTGATCCATTCTTAAAAGTAGAGGGAAGCTTTAGTCTAGCTCGTGCTTGTGTATTTCATTCTGTCCTCCGGAGCTAACAATATGAGTTAAAGCTATTGATTGGGGCCCATGTGGCCAGCCAGCTGCTTGGTAAATCACCAAATAGGAATCTCAAAATGTATATATCAAGATATTCTCTGTGTCTCTCTCTGAATTGCATTTGAGGGGGGGCAGACTGTTTATTAATTTTATTGGTAAGGATCCCTCACATTCACATGTGCAATTTAATATCAGGCTTGGAAATTCTGTGTTTCAAATTTGAACTAAAATCAATGTTAACTCATTCACAATAAGTATCCCTATAAGCACTCTCTGTGGTCAACCATAAAAAGTAATTGCTGGTTACTTAATTTTCAATTATCTCTTCAATGAAAACTAAATCCTTTCATGACTAGGTGCCCATTTTTCTAAGCCCATATCTTATATATGCAGTGGCACAATACAATTTGCTTTTGCCTTCCTCTAAAGTGCAGCAGAATACTGTGCAGCAGACCACCAATGAAAGAAGAGACAGAGACAAAGGGAGGGTTAGAGGGAGGCCTGCATGTGAATATTTAATTAGTTGTTAATGAAA
The DNA here is from genome assembly GCA_029814665.1 of Acanthurus lineatus. NCBI lineage: Eukaryota > Metazoa > Chordata > Actinopteri > Acanthuriformes > Acanthuridae > Acanthurus > Acanthurus lineatus. The sequence continues at coordinate 7,823,404 of JAPZDV010000012.1, read as the reverse complement.
AGAAGTCATTAGGATTAATTCCTCCTTAAAGCTAATTTAAATGTTCTTTTGCACTTCTCTTGAGAGTAGCAGCCTGTGTGTATGGGACTGAGGTGGAGTTCCCATGCTGGTCCTTAATGGGGCTGCAGCTATGGACAATAGTCAATCACTCAAAACTGTGTAGCAGTAATGAGCTCACAAGTCATCATCATATAGTGCTGTATGCATAATTAGCAGCAATTCTGAGCAACTTGTTTTGCCCATTAAATATATAAAGAAATATTTCAATTATTAGCTTACCTTATAAAATAAATAACATAAATGTGGCTGTGTTATTCTTGATATCACTGGTGCGGAAAGGATGCACCTGCAAGCAAAAATACTTGCAACAACACATTAATGAAACATTTCACAGGTTTTGCCTGGTGCCTCAATTCATTAAAATGTCAACATAGTGAGTATAAAATAAGTGCAAGGGTCTTGCATCACTAGCTCTCCAAATATCCAATGACGCTCATTGTGGACAGAGCCTGAGGCTGTAAGCACAAAAAGTTTGTGGATGATGATTCTAACTTTTCTTCCAGGGGCAGAGAATCAATCTTGCAGCAGAGAAACCTGATGCTTTATTGAACTGGCGACACAGATGAATAACCCATGTTGAGACACAATCAACCACCCTAAGAGGGGTAGGAATAGCAGAGATGAGATGACAGCACCTCCTTACCCACAAATTGCATAGTATCACGTCCTTCAACTGCACCAACTAAACTCTGATATCAAAGTAGCTGGAGTTAAAAAGGTTAGGCCTCTTGGTGATAATCCCAAACGCCTGCTATCAACTTAGTCACAGGTCAAACTTAAGAATTAAAATAAGAATTTCAATTTTCTGTGTAAACATTATTCATCATTTGGTGTACAAAGAAACTCTGTAGGTATCTCCCTCAAGAGCGTGAGCTGGAAATTGCCTACATAAAAAATAGATGCATGGAGGGTCGTAATCTTTCTGGTGAGCATTAGCCTGGACTGATTTGCACTTTAAATTTGTTGCAGGAACATAATAACAGGTTAGATGGCAAGGGAAACAGAGAATCATTACCCTTACAAAGTTACACATGCACATGCTTAAGTATAAAGAAAAGGCATCTTGGTGAACAGTGTCACAAAGAGCTGCAGGTGCACAATTGGGGGTATCGAAGCTTTCTGTTGATGGATTCCCCTGCTGTCGATAAAGGCGTCCTTGACTGATAATGATCATTGCCCACTAGGGTAGTATGCATTTGTCTGGGCTGAAACCTGCAGATACTCATTATTAGATCTAATGACCATCTGTCTATGAAGACCTTGTCTGTCACCCTCTGATGACGTCATCCTCGGGACCGGTGCCATGGCAACAGCTCCCTGGAAGCAGGTTCTAGGTGCGGGCTGGAAACAGACTCAAATCGCCAGGGTCAAGAGCCTCTTGCTCCCTCTGTGTCCTTCTTGCCCAACAATAACTAAAGAGACTTGTCAATGCAACCTCAGACTGTATTCACATTCTCTGCCAGCACCCACTGTGTTGGATGGCACACCACGTAGCCTTAGCCAAAGTAAAAGACAGTCTGCATGGGGTGAGCTGAAAGGAAAAGGAGGACACAAGAGAAAAAAGAGGAATGGAGACATTGGATAATCTTCCCATGTGTGTAAGCTTACTTTCACTATGAGTGTAATCCAAATGAAATATTAAAGAAGACTCAACCTCACAAAGAGTTATGGAGACAAACCTCTTGTTGTGCTAACATGAACCAGTTTTCTTTACAATTTCTTTAGGCCTACCGCTGTATACAGTATTCAGAAGCCTAATCCTATGAATATGCTGATTGGTATTCAAAGAGTTTTCATTACAGTTGACTTAATGTGCTTGATACGTATGGTTCATAATCACTTGTTTAATTTCCATTTGACAACTGATGATTTTTGTCAACAATTGCTAGCAGACCGAATGTACTGTAGCTAGCAAACTTATAAGGTTAGCATTACCTCAGTAAGAAGCGAATGGGGAAAGCAACATAATAAGAAGTTGAGCGAGTTGAAAATTGAACAGAGTACAAAAGCAACATATAAATTAAAGGTATTCCTTTTATTGTATTGTTTATATTTTACACCATTTCTTATATGATATTATTATATGATCTTCATAGGATGAATATTTTCAACAATGCACATATTGTGTAAATGAACAGATTTTTTCTGCAACAGCTTCCCTTGTGTCTGATTGCTTTGATTTGAAAGTGAATTTTTTTGACTCATCCCCAACTCTGACAAAATAGTAAAATCTTACTGATCACCCAACTGTAACATTAGCTAAATTGGGTAAAAAAAAGGCCAAAAACAGACTGACTGTTGCTCCATTTTGAGCCTCTCGTCTACAGCCACAAGTAACATTAGCATTAGCAAGCACGCAAGCCCGCCAAACAAGATTTATTTATCTGCAGTGGCAGTAAACCCGGAACCTGAACCTGCCATCAACTGTTCTATTATAAGAGCTTAACAAGACAGTTAGGACCAGCGAACGATAACATCAGACTTAATAAACAGCACAGCTACGACAATGTTCTAACACTTCCCCACTGAATCACACACTGCAGAGCATCAAGCTGCTGGCCCAACAAGAAAGGTATCCAATCTCAAATGACCATACATGTGGTCCTTACGACTGTCAAAGCTTCACCAGAGTCCCAGTCTTTCCAGAGGATTAAAAGAGACTGATACACTTCAAATACCAACTCTACATCGCTGTCCTTGCTGTGTTCACTCTTTACACTCTATGTGAATGTAACAGCATATCTCTTAAAGTAGTTGCTCCTCTGTTGCATTTTTAAAATGTGTTCGAATGCAAGGTTTTGGTAGAAACTGGGGATTTCATTGCCCTTAAATGTGGAGGCTGGAATGTAAAAGTTCCCAAATCCACTAAAGACTAAAGACTAAGCTGCTGAAGTTACTCTGAACTCTAGCATCTTGGCTCCCATACGGACATGTTCAAAGTTTAAACAGGAATTTGTTTAACACAACTTCATTTTTTTTGCAAGTTTCATATTCTTTGGATTAAAAAAAACCAAAAAAAAAACCAAAAACAACTTACAGTCTACATAATGTGCTTGTGTAGCACTTGCACATTGTTACAATACATGCTTCCTCAGTTCTGCTTTTCAGAGGGGTCGTGTACTCATTAGCATGTGCATTCTTCAAGAGCTGATCAGTTCTGTAAGAGCCTGCTTAAATCATTGTTTACAAAAAAAGAAATGGAGGAGAAAAACGCATTAAAACAACAAAAAACAACATATTTTTATGCGAGCAGAGAGACTGAGAACTTTCCAAATATATGCTTTTATATCCATGTGTCTGTGTGATAGTGTACACAAAGAACTAGTAGTCATTAATGCATTCTCTCTTGTTCCCGGTGCCTCTCGATGCCTTTCTGCTAAGTAAAAACATCCCTCTTCCATCCTAACACTCATCTCTTACATTTAAAGGTCTGATTCAAGAGGCCTTTTTTACAGTCTATTTTCAAGTTATTAAATATCTTTGGAGACTGCAGGAAAAAATAAATCCAAAGGAAAATTAACCATTTTTTGTCTTAATGTTATTGGTGAAAAAAAGGCTTCTTTTACTGTTATTTCTACAAAAATTAACTATTTAAACTACCCTCCAACATCATTACTGCAACCCATATTTGACTGAAGTTGTATTGGTGAAACACTGTATTATCACATATGTAATCACTTTGGTAGAGGCTGCATGTTCAAATAATTTTAAATAACATTATCTAAAATGTCTGTCTCTTCAAACAAGCAAAGAATGTATATGGAGGAAAAATGAAAAAAAATCCCACTTGAGGCATTGCACCTAATAACAGTGATAAAATACATACACCAAAGGAACTCTTAATGAAGCATGAAGAAAACTGCTATAATAAGCAATTGTGCATTAACAATACTTGTATTTGTGAGCTACCTTTTTCTTAAAAAACTCTGCTATTATGTAATTTTAAATTCAAGGAACATCAGAAGTGCTGCCAGCAAATCGGTTGTTTCTTTTCAACTTCTGAGCTTTCAAAGTGTCCTTTGTAAAATAACCCTCACTTTTATCATTCCAGTGGATGGAAATATATTCACAAGCAGCTCTGGGCAGCAGGAAAGTCTACGCAGAGCCTGACCAAAAAGCAGTCTGCAAGGAAAGCTGAACTGAAAAACAACTTTTGCAGACAGGCCTATTCATCTAGGTACCTCTTAGGAACACTACACTATCATATTCTTCAGAATGATGTAAATGGATAAAAATATCCTCTCACTGAGCTACTCCAGCAACATTGTGGCAATTACAGAGAACCATGATAAAAGCTTTATTTTGGTAACCATACATCATATCACTTGCTATCAAAATGTACCTTAGTAATTCAATATCTATTGTAATATCAAACCCATGTGTGTCACTGTAGCATGACGCCTACCCAGAATTCACACTCCTTCACTGGAACAGAGCATGGCTCATCTTCCCAGCACTGTTGATCAATATAAGATGCCACATTGTCACAGTCAATACTATGGCAAATGGCAATTATGGACAAATTATGAACAATTTCATGGGTGAGCTCCCCACGCCTCATGGCAATACGGTTTCTATGACAGATTTGGCACTAGCGGTCTTACGACACATCTGCCTTATTGCCCGTGTTGGCTCACTCATTCACTCTGACATATTTGGATGTTCCATTCAGTCAACTACAGAGAATTGGTCAAGGTAGAAAACAGATTAGTTCGGGGAATTGTGTGAGCCTGTGTACAACTGTATAGAAATGCCTGCATGCAAGAATGAACATGCCCGAGTGTGTTCGAGTGTATATGACATGTGTGCAGATACAACTGCAGTTATATGTGCACATTTACTAAAGTATGCATGTGTGCTCTGTGTACATTTGTTGATGTATTTATTCACAAATAACTTTCAGTAGTAGCCTTAAATTGTTAAAACATGGGAAATAAACAAGAAGAAATAGCATTTTAGAACTTCTCATAACTATCTTTTTTTAATAACTTTGTTTTTATTTTTAATTAAAGAATTATATAAATGTTTCAAAGAAACTTCTAATGCAGTAACAGGGCGTTATCATTCTGTTCTTACCTTTTTCTCGAGGGGTAATTTTGTCTTTTAGTCACACTTCTTGCAAGCTCTATGTGTGAATCTTTGTCATTTTATGGAAACTTTAATTAAATAAAAATGTGATTGTGCTCCCCTAATGGGAGGCTTCCACTTCAAGCTTCAAGTGCCCCTCAGCTCAAGAATTGCAAAACTATGTTATTAGGGTAAAAAAAAGGGAAAAAAGAGAAAAGAGAAAAGAAAAAAGAAAAAGGAAAAAAATAAGTGAGACTCTGCTGTATTTTCATCATTTCACCATTTTCTTTCTTGCCTCTTGGAGAATATGCCACTTCAATGACTTAATGTTTGCTGTTTTGAATTTACAAGTCAATGCTGTGTGTGCATGAGCATCGAGATGCATCCAAGCCTTCCAAGCTTCTCCACTTGAAAATCACACATGAACACACTCAAAAGCCAGGTTTCAGACTACTTCACCACCAGCTCTGAATAAAAAATAACCCCTGGTGTGCTAAGTCATGTGCAAATTTGTGAAAACATCTTTGTTAACTGAATATCAAAGTAATGTAAATTTCCTTTTAACTTAAGGGAAAATTTCTAAGGCCTCTGCATAAAAAAAAAGTTTATTCATAAATGTAAATTATTCATCTTGCTGTAAGGAAGTCCCACCAATTAACACAAGCAATTGGCCAAGTTATGCAAAATGTAAAAGCATATTTGTCAACATTAAATAACTATGAGATGAGAAATGTAGATGACATTGTTGAGTTCAAAAGTAAAAGTAGTGTAATGTGCCAAAAATTTCATTGCATTTTGTTTTCTGAAATATTTTATATATATTTTATATAAAATTTATATATTTTATATATCTTAGGGACCACTATACATAATGAGGCTACATTACTGACGTTACACTTCTTTTCCGTTACATCATAACGGTCGAATTTGGTAAATTAGCACTAGCTTAGCTTGTTAATACCTGAGCTAGTTTACCTTTCAAAACCAGGTAAATTTACCACTTAACATCCGGTGAGTAATAGGGTAACGCTTTGTCTCAATTTTGCTTTCAAAAAGGAAAATAATAACTTTGACCAGAGGAAAGAAAAACTTGATGCTAGCTTGTTTTTCATCATCTATGCTAACGTTAGCTTAGAGGACAGCCAGGGAAACACTGTGATGAGTGAACGGATGGCATTTGAGGTAATGACTTATTTCTGATTCATATTTTATGTCATGGCTGAAACTGTAGGCTCAGTAGACAAATGCTGGGTTGATTCTTGGTAAAGTTCAGACATTTCTAAAGTGACACCGACGTTGGACTTCGTCACCCGGTGTAAAACGCATGCCGTCCTATCCTTGCTCTCTCCTGTTTGGGGCGATTTTAATTGATCCCGGCAAACCGCGACCGCCTCTGTGGACGATTCCTCTGAATTCATAACGCTGAGCATTTCAGACGGCAATTTCCTCCTTTTTAACCAGGAACACGTTTTTCCAGAACACTCTCATTCAAGGATAAACCAGCGGAAACCTAAATACAACCGGAGTAACTAATTATCTCTGCATTATTGTGGAGGCAGCACTGGGGGGGGAGAAGAGAATGGATGCAAGCAAGCGAGCAGAGGCGCACCGAGGCAACTACCTGACAGACCCAGCTCCTCTGTGATGCAGCTGTTTGTGCTGGCTCTGAAAAAAGGAAAAACCCAGGACAGCACGACGACTGCTTTTAAAGCGCTAACGAGCGAGAAATCAGGAGGTGCTTGTTATTCTGCACGTGTTGGGATTGCATACGAGGAGCGGGGAAAAGCCATGTCGCCAATCTACTCTCTGCCTTACACACAGAAAGAGAATGTAACGTTGCCACCGCTTTGATTTTTTTTTTCCCAATTCAGATTTTCATGTTTTCTTCGTCGAGGTGATTTGTCTGTTTGTTTACTCTCTGCTCAAACAGTGATCTTGTAAAAAAAAATTTTTTGCAGCGCTTTTGTTTTGAGCGTGAGAGCAAAAAATATTAACTCGGTGATAATACAGAGGTGTGCGAGGAGAGGACAGCGTTGGCATCTATCCATGCGCGCTCCACACCGGGCTATTTATTATGGAAGTGTGACCCCAGCTGAGGTACAACACATGCTTACCCCATCTATACTTTCTCCAAGTGTTTTAATGTAGTGCCGGCGTATTTTGAGCATAGCTTGGGTAAAATGCGCTGAATATCGGGCTATTTTGCCGGCTGTCAGTGACGCAACATCTCACACAGACTGCATGAGAAATACATGCGTAGACGGGCGTGCACTTGCAGACACCAACCTCCTTACCATTAAGAAAACACCTACTTATTTATAAAGCGAGTCCCCTCTGTTTGCAAACCCTAATTACCCTCAGTTCATCTAAAACTCATCCCTGGGACATCATGGATCTCAAAGCAGACTCGGAGGACATGGACTACAAGCGGCCGGCACCCATTGAAGTTTTCGCCAGCAGGTCCACGCTGCATGGCATCTCGCACATGTTTACTTATGAGCGGATGTGTATCAAGCGCAGTCTGTGGATTTTGTTCTTCCTGGGCTCGTTGGGTGTACTGGTGATGGTGTGTGTAGACCGGGTGCAGTTTTATTTCCAGTACCCCCATGTCACCAAGCTGGACGAGGTGGCTGCTCAGATGATGATATTTCCCTCAGTCACCTTCTGCAACCTCAACTCCTTCCGCTTCAGCCGTGTGACGCGCAACGACCTGTACCACGCCGGGGAGCTCCTTGCCTTGCTTAACGGCAGGTGTGTGCCAGGTTCACATGTACTTACCTGTACTTTACTTTCATTGTAGGTCGACTTGTTGTTAAAAATGATGTCAGTGGCAAGCCTGCCAATGATTAAGTGCTTCAGCAGCATTCCATAATCTTTTATTTCCTGTCACTTAGTATCCAACTTCACTTGTGTGGTCAGTTTCCTTCCTCATGTAGGTTAAAAGCAAACCAATATTCAGTTCACAGACTCCCAGACAGGCACACTGGCGACTTGGATGGGAAGATATAGCCTCAGGGAAACCCATCTGTGAGGATTTAATAGTTGATTCGGAAATTGTGTCCACTGCACAATATGAGATAACAGTCCCAAAATTGAAACATTTAGCTGAAACAATGTTTCAATTTGGATAAATTCTACTGCAGTTATCACAAAACTGCAATATTCTTTATCCCATTGAAATGAACAGAGGACCATTAAATCAATAAAAATCCCCGAATCCACTGACTAAATTCTTAAACTCCCTCTTAAGATTTTCTTTGAAGGGAAGTAGTGCTGATGTCCTTCTTGTTAGGCCTTGCAGTTTAAATCTGCAAAGCACTGGTGAACTTTATTTCATTTAAGCTTTTTTTTGTAGCATTGTGGAAGTACAACTTTGTCTTGTGAAATTTTATGCAGAGCAGAGCAGTGTTTTAGAGCCTGTCTCTATTGCTGTTAAAACACTAGGCAATGTGAAATCAACATTGACAGCGCATGCAAAACATTTCAAAGCTTGCAAATATGAATATGAACTTGAACTGACCTTAGTCTTAATTTGGAAAAAATAAAAGTATGGATGAAGGGCTTTTCCTGAAAAGCTTGAAAAACCTCAGCGTCCCAGTCGATTATTTAATAATGTAGTAACGTTATAGATCATGTCAGTTTAAATCCACACCACATATACTGTTGTAATTATGAAATCCTATTTGACAAACATGAAATATACCCCTAACATTTATCCATGGAAATATATTGATTTAGTACTTGATTTAGAAAAGGAGAAAGAACACATTTATAGCATATAAGGTGGATCCCCTGGGTAATGTTTATTGAATGACCTGTTTCTAACTGCTTAATATAAAATGATGAAGTTGAAAATGGCACCGGTACAAGTCCTTGCCTTAACATTTTACAGTTTACGAATATCTCAATATTTAATAAGTAGATGAGTGGATTTTTTAAATCCCATGCTGACAAAGTGTGAAGAGACGTGTGTGTGTGATTCACCGGTGCCGTCCCCTCCCTTTACACTTGTTGCTTTCTGCTGCGCTTTGATCATTTATTCTCTTGGCAGCCATGACAAGCTCACCGTTGACTGTTTCAAGTTCTGACTTTAAATTTCTTCACTTTTTCTTCTCTGTGTTACCCAGCTCATTCTGATCACGTTTTCCAGTACAATACAGATAACTGTCCTTGACTCTGCATTCACAGCTAAAGCACTACAATTTACACACACACAGACAGAAACATAGACACAGTTAACCGCAATATTAAAACATGCAACACACAAGCACATCTAAATACCATCTTGGACACATAAGTCAGTGTATTTTTAGCATATTGATCCACACAGCTCTGCAGCCAAAGGCACAGTTGGAGAGTACCTCTGTGGTACATGCTAGACTGACATAAATCCAATTCCTTGTTTTTATACTGAATATCTTTACTCTGTGACCTCTATATACATCCATATAACAGGTAACAGCTAACCTTACAGGAAAGCACTAGATTCCATTGCTTGGGGCTGCAGTTCTACAGCTTAGTATGGTATAGATTTCAGCCAGTAAGCCTACATCCTACATGGATTTGTTTCTCTATGTTTGTGCTGTCATCTGTAACGGCAAACCCTGAAAAAAAAAATCAACATCGACCTCTTCTACTTTGATTCATTAGCACAGGATCAGTCAGAGTTCATGTAAGGAGTGAGATGCACATGCAAATCATAAGGACACTGTCTGAAAAGGTCTGTCTGAAGAGGAAAGCAGAAAAATGAAAGCAGTGGGCCTCGCTTCAAGTGACTTTGGAAAGAGCTGATTTTAGATGGAGGGAGGGGGCAGCAGGCAGAGGCAATTAACTTGTGTCTCGTAAGCTGTGTAATGAACAAGTCTTTATCCCTGCGTAATTAGTGCTGTTTGTTAAGCTACGGAGTTGTCCCACTGATTAACACTCTCTCATCTTTCTCTCTGTTTCTTGCCCCCTTTGTTCCAGTTTGCCTTTTGGCCAAAGTTGCCTACTTTTTGCAGACTCAGAGATTTATTGTCTTTCTCTAAAAGGGATAGTTCTCCCCTGAATCAAAAAATGCGTAATTGTTTTCTCACCTGCAGTGCTAGTTATCCATCTAGATTGTTTTGATGTGAGTAACAGAGTTTTGGAGGTATCAGATGACTGCCTTATCTCAAATATAAATGGAACTAGATGTAACTCATGGTGCTCAAAAGTTCTCGAAAATTTATACTGAAAAACTCAACAGCATCGTCTCTTTCCAAAAATCATGACCTGGTTAGTTCACATAATTCACAGAGCTTGTTGTGAGCAGTTTCCCGTAGGAACTATTTTCCTTTATCAGAACTAAACCTGCCAACCATATCATTGTGCGGAAGCAAGTGTGCATCTATCATGGATGAGGGGCCTGTGCTGATGGTGCTTGAGATGTAAACATTAATAACCTCCTCTTGACTGAGCTGTAAAAGTTGCTAGTGCAGTGGTGCCTGGTGAGCTAGCAACCCTCACCCTTGCTCTTCTCTGATTGATGCTGTAAGGCAGATCTCTATTGCTCATATCTCAAAAACTTTACACCAAATTTACCTCAAAACAAAACTATCTAGATTGATAAAGCACTGCGGATGAGGGAAAATATGTTTTTTTATTATAAGGTGTACTTTAAAAGATGATGAGTCAAGTTTTGTTTTACTCTCTGACAGTCTCACATATGTAGAAAAAGTGCTGTGTGATAAAGACTACGGAGTAAAAAACATAGGATTTGGGAAGAACTTGAATCTAACTCGTAGATTAAAAAAAGTTTTTAAGGTTTCCTGTAGACACTGCTTGTAAATTAAACATTGATTGGGTGAAAAACATTTCAGTGGTAGGCTGAGTCTGTGTCTATCACAGTCTCAGGAGGAAGCAGCAGGCAATATACACCCTTGCGGTGATGCATGACTGTCTGAGATGCTATGAAGTTTATAGCTGAGCGGCTGGTAACTTACCTTGACTAACTCCATAACAGCAATTTCTATGCACAAAAAAATCAATCACCTTCTCATTGTGTTTTTGCAGGTTGTAGTCACACTTGGTAGTGCAGAACATTACAAGTAAATTGCTCAATTTTATTTTTATTATGTCGCAAAGGCAATTACAAGATAATTAACAAAAGAAAGGTCATTTTGGAATAGGTGTTGTTTATGTGGTGTGTGCCGCCAAAAAGTGTTGGGTCAGCTCGTGAAAGTCAGAGATGCAAGTTTTCTGCTTATGCAGTAATCAAGCTTTAACATGTTTCCTGAGCTTGCAAGCATGCTTTGAATTCTTTCATGTACAAGAGGTATGTGAGGTATAGATCTAATGCTCTATAACTTTGACTGCGTTGTCTTTCTCAGGATCATCTTCATTCAGTCTGAGACTATGAAAAGACTATGAAAAGGAAGACATACATGAGCAGTTTAGTATTAAGCCAACATTTTTTAAAGATTTAATATGATCCATCGTGGCAAGATGTTCAATGCTATTGCTATATTTTGCTTTATTAAACTTACAGAAATAAGGATCTTTAAAGTATGCTTCATCTTGGTGGCCCTTGTTTGCACTTCTGTGAGATTGTCCAATGTGGAATAATAACTGTGTCACAGGTGCGCCACCATTAAGATGTCATTATCAAAACTCTGCTACCGGGAATCATTGTAGTTAATAATTTTCAAGGACACCGCACAAACAATCTGATCCACGTTAGTATTGAGGTCAATTAGCGCTAATTGTATAATTACCTAAGATTATATCAAGATGTGTTCATTGTTGTGTCACACAGTCTGTGGTATTCATACCGCCTTAATACAATTGGGAGCATTAACTGCTAGTGAGGAACATTTTTTGTGAGTGTTATTTTACTGAGTGAACAAAGTCTCGACTGAGTTCATTTTTGTGACCTCAGTCTCACTGTCAAGGTTCACTTTGAAAATCAGTGGTTGTTAGTATTTACTTACCCCTCTCATGAGGTGGCAAAGTGATGCAGATGTCCCTTCATTCCTTTTATTCCCAGCAAGAAAATTAAAGTGCTTGTGGCCTATAATCCAATTTAGTCTCCCCCACCCCTACATCGTGAGTTTGCTGTGATTGCTTTAGGGAGCAGTGGCAGGGCAATATTAAAAATCTACCCGTATTATTGTGATTGTATACGCTTCAACTAAAGCCTCCTGACTCGAAGCCTGAGCACGGCATCTTAAGTGCTCTCCTGGCAGCTTTGTGTTTCTTATAAGACAGAGGCTGAGGATACAATTCAATTAAGTTCAGAATATATCATAACAGGCAGTATCTTCTTATAACAATAAAGCGTGACAATGTCTTGGTGTACTAACATTGTGGCTCAGGATTCTGAACTAGTTTTTATCTGTGATTCAGCATCAAAGTTACAACTTTTTCAAGCGCCAAGTAGTTTTCTGGACTGTCTTTGTTTTTTTTGTCCATTGGGCCACTGTAGTGACTGCTGCTTATTATAATTCTTCTCACATTTTCTGTATTTTTTTTACTTATTATCAATAAATATTATTATTTTCATTAAAAAGGTCAAGAGAAAGCTGCCAATGAAAGTGTAAAATGCGATACCCTGAAAACCATCCTATTAAGTCAGAGCTGCTCTGAGGGGTTTTCTTTGAATTGTGGACAGATTGAAAGTCATAACATGAATTATCATAGAAATTAGCTGTTGATATGCTGTCATATCCTGCAAACACTTTATTGATCTTGGTTACCTTACATTTGATTTTTGATGTTGCACTGTTGAATTTGATGATTATATTGTGTAGCATTCCATTTAGCTTTTGGTTGTAAGAAAAGTCCCAATTTTCTCTGTCACAGCACTGTTAACTCCATTTTAAACCTCACTTCCAACATGAAGCATAATGGATTATGCATGATTAGGCATGATGAGTTTTATGAGCACAGCAGAAGAAAACAGTCCTCATTTCAAATTACAGCACATAGTGTCTCACATGGTGAATATTTTATTTCATTCTGTTGGTAGCAGGTAAGCAGCACTATAGCTGCAGTGGAACATATTACTTTTCTTGTAATTTGGTCGGGACACGATTTGAAAATACATTGCCGGTTGAATATTAAAGCAGTGCTCACAAAAGAAATAATGTTATATATCATTTTTTATTCATGGATCAACTTACATCATTCCCATCATCAAGGGACAAAATCTTGTTCACAAGCACAGACAAAGCTTGACCTTGTGGAATTAAAAAAAAATCCATTAAGATTTACCACCAATTATGATTTGAAATGGTACCCATATCCATGAGAAATAACTCCGCTGTCAGCGTCCACAAAGTCATTCACAGATTTATTGCCAGAGGAGAAGGGTATGCCTTTGTCTCTGTCTGTCTCTGATGGTTTTCAATTCCAATCCTGGTTTCCCCTGCTTTTGGACAGACTTCATTCTTGTTTGCAAATGTAAATTTTGCTGCTCATAATTATTACAACAAAGAAATATAGAAAACCCGTTATAGGATGGTTGCTGCACTCACATCACACAAATGCAGGACTTTTTATCTTAACCCATTACATCAATGCTTTGCATTACTCTAATCCCAAGAAAAAAACACAATCTTCTTGTTTAGTTAAATCAAAACAACATCAGTCTTTTACTGTACTGTTCACTCTAATAGACTGAGTCCAAACCAATTATTCTCATAAGTGTCTGTCAGTGGTACTTAATCTTAGTGCTTTATAATTTGGACGGTTGTACCATTGATGGCCCATCACTCAGCAGGGGTTATCAGTGGGCCATCTTTTTTCTTTTTTCTTTTTTTTCAAGGAGGGCCACAGTAGTTAATTGAGGTTAATATGTGTCTGTGAAAAAGTGTGAGTAGGTGCTGGAGGTTGATGATGGTTGTCAAGCAGAGGCATGTCATGAATGACTTCCACAGTGTTTCTCTGTGTATGGGTACGGCCATTATAGTTGAGTTTCAGTTTGATGAGAGTTGATACACACAAATAAATTACATTTTGTCATGTGCTTAATGTGTTTATGTGTTTACGTGGAGAAAGAAACACAGAGCAAAAGCAAAAAATATTTAGACTTCCATCAATGAAACACCTGAATACATTTTACATGAAAAATAAAGCAGTTGTGATGTGAAGCATTTTGCTTTCATTTGAACACTTTATGCTTCATATACTCTTTTGCAGAGTGTGCAGAAAAATCAACCTAAAGTGAAGCATTATGAACTTTGTTTTGCTTACTACATGAAAATGCTCTGCTACCACAGTTCCTGATAATTATTTGACAGAATAATTGGCATGATTGTGCAAAAAAAAAAAATACTATCATCATTTAAATAATGAAGCATTTTCTCCCACTTAATGACACCTCTGGTGGCTGATGTACAACAGCGAGGCTGAGCTAGACCATCTAAACAGATAATATATGGATGATATTGTGAGGGTTTGCAAAATGCAAGAGATGATACTGGGAGAGATGGTATGCACACATGTATGTTTCATTCAATTAGAGGGTGAATATGCTCTTCTCTTACTACAGCTGAATAGTGTCTTTCCCTACTGTCTTGAAATTATGTGAATTTTTTATTCTTCCACGAGTAATTCTTTTATAATCATTTTGAAGAAAATCCGTTTTAAAGATAAATTTCCTTATGATTCATACAGATTTTGAGATAACATTTTATTTATTTCTGTTTATTCATTTACTGTATTTATTTGAGAAAACAGTCCACAAAACAAAACAAGTTCCTCTACTGATAATAAAATTACAGGGTTGTTATCTTTGTTTAATGCCAGATTTCACAGTGTAAAAGTGGGATTTTTTTCCCCTTTTTTAAAATTTTTATAAATTTGCTTCTCCATCTTTACATAAACTAAATCCAACACCCTCTTGTACAGGTACGAGATCCGGGACCCGCACCTGGTGGAGGAAAATGTCCTGCAGATCCTGAAGGAGAGGGCTGACTTTGACAACTATAAGCCCCGCCCCTTCAACATGCGTGAATTCTACGACCGAACAGGCCATGACATCAAGGACATGCTGCTCTCCTGTTATTACCGAGGCATGGAGTGCAGCGCTGAGGACTTCAAAGTGGTGAGTCAGGCGTGTCAATAGTGAAATGTCCTATGCAGGGCCAGCTGAGGTCTGCCAAGACGTGGATCAGCTGGGTGTATTTGTGATACAAGGTCAGTGTTGAGATCGTATATGATAACATCTATATAAAATGAGCGCTGCTGTGCAATCGTCGCTGAAGTTTGCATTTGGGAAATAACACGGCAGCAAATAGAAGGCAGTAAATTGTAAAGGCTGGTTTTTATGCTGGATTCAATCTGTCGGGCTCCATCAGATCTGTCTGTCCCCTCTTAGAATGGGATTCAGTCCTATTGTGTACACTGTGACTGACTCATCAGCCAAGTGTGTTTTTTAATATCTTGATACACACCATGTGCAAGCCTGCTGAAAAGCCCTGCATGTGGGCATCGGTGTTATAGTTTACAGTCTCTGAAAAGGTTGAGCAGTGGGTTGAAACTTGATATTTTGCTGGAGTCCATCTCTGTGCCATAACACTTTATGAGGGAGAATTTAAAGAAATCTGTTGCTCTGAGATTTCTTGAGAGTGTTTATTTTTCTCTTGTATCAAATGGCTACAGAGATCAGGTTATTGCTTGAAACCTATGTGACCTTATTATTAGCCATATTATTACCTGGAGCCTGTGTGACCTTTTTAGAATATCTTCTGTACAGTGTATGGATTCCTCAGATACAGAGCAGTAAAAAACGTTTAAATATCTGAAGCACCAGGGGTTAAACTCAAAATTCTTCTCTAAATTTCTTCTGAGTCTGTCTAATAACAGCCACAACATCTGTTCATATTTATGAAAACACTGATTTCACTATTGAGGTTCTTCTGAAGGTAACACACTCACAGAAGAACAATTGTTTGGTAATTGAATGTGTCTTTTGCTCACACCAGGAAACTGACAAACAGAGTAATTACTTTGAAAATTATTCTTAAATTGTTCAGCAGTTCTTTCTCTTCAGTTTGCGGGATATTTGATTTCCTCCTTCATCTTACTTTGTCTGTCTGTTTTGGTGCTTGCAGGTAGCATACAGTGTGTTAATCAAAACTTACTTGCTGTCGAAGGCTGTTTACCGCTGCTAGAAGTTGGGTTAACAAGTGCAGTTACTCTCGATCATAATAATACACAACAATAAAACAGAGTAGCAGAGTTGACTGTTATTTATTTGCGTGATTAAAACTATGAGTGACCCTTTCAAATTATAAGGACCTTTTGATTCAGATTAATTTGTTTCATAGAGTTTCATTTTTACTTTTTTTATCGTCACAGCAATTAAAGCCTCAGTTGCTGTAATTTTGATGGAGGGGGTGAGAGGATCCACCTTGTTGTTGTATTTGTGCATTAGGCAAATCTTTTGATTTTTTTCTGCCAAACAAAGCCCTCAAAAGAGTTAAGAAATTAGAATTCACTGACGCAGAAATGGTTTTATAAATGAATACAGAACAAAAGACGCAAGACAAATCCGACTCAATTTGAGGTTACTGTTGCTTTTTTTAAATAGATGCATTAGGAGTCACAAAATTAATTCCTAAAAAATTGTGAAAAAGAGAGAAAACCTCTTCTTTTGAACACAAACAGAATCAAAAAACAAAAAGGGGCTCGGGGTAGAATCTTATAAGTTGTAACCTGCTGTGGATGAGGGAGCTGATCCAGACGGAGAAACTATCCAGCAGATGCTTGTGCCAGAGCAGGTGGCGAATGATTATGGCACTGTACTGATAAGGCTTAAGTCCCTTGAGAATCTTATTGGTAATTGCGACCTAATAGACATTTGTAAATGTCTCATAAAGAGTCCAGTCTTCATAGATCACAGAACATTTCCTCTTGCAATTATGCATTTGTTGATCGGTAGATCCTGCATGCTTGTTTCTGAGAAAAAGCCAGTTTTTTTGCTTTTGAACTAACTCAGTCCATCTCTTCTGCACATCATTCAGAGGTGTGCTCACCCTGCACTTCAGTAGGGAGTTATCCCTGCCACGCCTACTTTGACATACATATGGCTGGCTCTGTAGAGGCTCAGACATGTCTATGCATAAGAGACCCTCAAAAATTGCATCAACCTTTATAAGTACAGCAAAGTGCATACTTAACTACAAAGGTCATACCACTCCCCTCTATTTGCCCAATCCTCCAGTATATTCACATGCATAAAGAAAGGGTGTCTTGTTACTTATTACATAACAGGTGCACTTCAGGTGACAGGCAAACCTTTTCCCTAGACCAAGTGCACCAGATTGATACATAATGTGCATGTCTTTAGCAGAGTGTCTGAGAGAAGGCAAGAAAAGGCTTTAAAAATCTGGCCAACTGTGTCACTCCATTTCCCCGTGTCCTTCAGTGGTCCTTTGAGGTAGAATATCTCATGCTCTGAGCAATTTTTACCCCCCATATCCTGTAAAATCATGTAGTACAGCAGCGGCTGCAACACAGCTCACATGGTACAGCGCCTCTAATGTGCTGATGTGTCCACATTTATTGTAGTTAGTTGCTTATGGCAGATGGTGCTTTGCAGAGCTCTACTGTATTGGTACAGTAGTGGACCTGGATGAAACAGCTCAGCAGAGAGCACTAATGGTGTGGAAAGAATCTTCAGAGTGATAGAAAAAGAAAAGAAAAAGTACGATGAATACTCCCACCAGCCCCTGCCCCGAACCCCAGAGCATGGATGCAGTAAAAGCATGATTAACACTGTCGGCAGCTTCTACTTGTTTACCCCCAGCGTCGGCTGTGTGCTTCGCTTGCTGCTCCCTGGCTGTGGAAGATAACCAGAAACAAATGGTCTCCGCCACATTTGGCATCGGGGCATCCAGTTACATAGGATCATTTTATCAGCACTCTGATAAAGATGGAAAATAAAACAGCACTTAATGCAGGTTGTCTCAGATTGAATGGTGAGAATTCGCAGTGCAATACCATTTAATTGATGAATGAAAGGATTTAAATGCCTTGCAGCTTTTACTATGCCTGAATAAAGTTCACGTTGTTTCCATGCTCACATTCAAGTATTAAGTCTTGCAATATCGAATCAGAAGTACAGTGTGTCCTTGTCAGGCCAATGTTATCATCTGCAAATGATCAGTGGTCCCAATACCCACTGGGACACACCGCCATATAACCAGTTTTCAGTCATTAATGCTGAAAATATTTCCCATTAGTAACTCCCGCTAACCCATTGTGTTTCTGCCACCCCTTTCTCCTTGGAAAGATTTTTGCTAATTAAGAATGCAGAAGGTTTGGCTTGCATCTTTAAGCTCTGCTGATACTAAAGAGCAGCAGGATAGAAAAGTTACCCTCAATTAATATTAATACATGGCCTATAGATTCTGAACCATAGCTGCAGGAGATAATAAGAAAACACTAAAAAGCGAATGAAATATGAAGACCATAATTTGATTTTTATGACCTTGTGTTTAATTAAAGAGACATATACGTCGACATATGGATCATAAATGTATGAAATCGGCTTAGAAGTAAAATTATTGGGTACACAGACTGACTCAGTGCATCCCTCGGGAACCCTCTGCAGATAATGTGTTGATAAGTGATTGATGTCAAAACCTCTAAGTTATTCCATTTTGAACACTTCAAGACACCCACGTCTGACTACATCACCAGGGAAAACTCTGACAGACTTTGCAAGACTTAAAGCTGAAGCTAAACAGGGGTTTGGAAAAGAGTGAGAGACAGCGCATAAAAGAGAAAGCAAGAACAAGAAAGAAAGAGTGAAAGAGGGGCAGAAAGACTAAGGGACTGAGGCCCAGGACAGGTAACATCAAAGTCCTGAGGATGAAACTGGACATAATGGTCAAGTGCTGCAGAGGGGCACAAAGAAACAAAGCAGTAGCTGCCACCACAGTAGCAGCATAGAAGCACTATCAGTACACACACAGGTTTGTGCTCATTTAACCTCTCGAAGGCTGCAGAGCTGCACTGTATCTTCCTTTTCCAGCTGCCTAGTTGTTTGCCCAAACACAATGAAGTATGGCGGCTCAACAGGTCTCTCCTTTCCACTCTTATGTATTTCTTTCAAGCAAACAGTCCATTTCTAGAAGTCCATTGAAGGAAATTCAAATTTTATAGGTCATAGTGGTATTTGGATAAAATCTCAGCCCGTCCTGAATGAATTGTGAAGAGTTGTCACAATTAAACTAGTTTTCTCCACGTCTTTGTAAAATTCACGTTTAATTTGTGCTGTATCCCTGTACAGGCCATTCACTCCATCATTAGTTCCTTCAGTATCCAGATTTTTCTTCTTTTTTTTTGTTTTCTGCACAATTTGTCTAACTACATTTAAAACAATAAACCCTCCAGCAAATCACCTACACCCCCTTGACCCTCCTCTCAGGGGCAAAGACTGTAAGTACCTGGGCGTGTTGCTCTCAGACAGTCTGTCCTTCTTGAATGTCTTGGCAGTGCCTGCACCATCCTGCAGTCCTCAGTGCACTCTACACAGGCGCTGCAGAGAGCAGTCTCTCACAGAGCATCACTGCCTGGTACATCAGCTGCTCCATCCCGGACTGTAAGCCCTATGGAGGGTGGTGCACTCAGCAGAATGCATTATACCACCCTTCCCATCCCGTGCAACATTTATATCACATGTTGAAGGAACAAAGCAAAACAAATGACGAGAAGTAAGGAGAAGCTCTCTTCTCCAGGCTTTCAGAATACTGAGCAGTTAAGTTGGAAATTTTATCTAAGTTTGTCATTGAAACAACATTCTGTTATACCTTTCAATAGTTTACATCATCAATCCTGTTTAGTTTTAGTCTGTAGTCTATGACAAGCCCCCTGCTGCCACCCTCCACCCTCTACCTTTACATAACCCACACTTTTGCATAATTACCGTGATCAGTCTATTGAGCTATTGGCTCCATTTCAGCTGTCCGTTGACCCTCTGAGTCCACCTTTGGTGGTACAGAGAAGTGTTGCTAATGAGATGTGATCAATAGTGAAAGCCTCTCAGCGACACTTGCCAATGAATCACATTTCACAGCCACTCTTTGAATCAAACTAAAGGAAAGGTTTTTTGTGAACTCTTAAATTCTTAAATTTGGTTCTCTTTTTACATTTGTATCCTACAACAGTTACTGGTTTTTGTACTTTTTCCTCCTCCCAAACTATATTAACTGTTCCCTTTTGACAAGTAATGTGGGTTTTCCTTCTTTTTGGTCCAAAAAAAACTCTTTTGTGCCTACAGGGACTGTTTCTTATTGCTGAACCGTAATGGAGGGATGCTGCTAAGTGTGTGTATTTGAGCTATAGAGCCACCTTGAGGCATGTGAGCCCGATTCCTGATGTAATCTTATTTAATTATATTAGCTATTAAATACAATGTCTGTTAAAGCTGAGAATATTTTGAGGTTGCTGCCTTTTGTAATGTCAAATATTCAAGCATGCTTTAATCTTCCATTCCTCATCAACTGTTTTTGACACAACTCACCTTTGTTCCACCCTTTTTAACTCATTGCTATTCAAGTCTCATCCATCAGCTCAAAGCCGATGATTCTGCCATTCTTTTTGGCCGGACAATTCCGACCACTTTCCCTCTTGAGGATAAATCAATCAATTTGCTATTACTGTAGAACCAAAAGACATGGATCAATTAGGTTGTTACTGAGTAATGGATGCGCCCTTAATGAAAAAAACACCTTCTCTTTTGAGTGTAACGAGGCTAAAGGCTCTTCCCGACATAGTCCGATTTTTAAATTAGAATCGTAATTGTGAAATGCCGAGTATTTTGCAGCAGGTTTATTCCAAATCATTAATCAACAAACATGATGCTGAGTGAGATATTTGACACTGACCATGCTCCAGCTCCAGATCTTTTTCTCTGGTGTACAGCCACAGTCTAATCAGATGAGCTCAAAAATCCCACCTTTACCACTTCTTTAACACACTGTGATCCCAAATTAATTTAAAAGTTTATACTGATAAATAATCAGTGATTTGTTAGTTTTAAACTGGAGGGAGATGCCAATGCAATTCAATGCAATACAATTTCCCTCCCCACCACCACCAAACAAAACAACAAACAATTTAGTAGCTACAGTGATTTGTACTATAAAATTAGTATAAAATTAAAAAAAATTAAAATGATCATGAATTATGAAATATTTATAGTATATAGTTAAACCATATTCTAGATCCAAGAGGAAAATAACAGAACGGCAGGAGTAAAAGGAAAAGGTGCAATAACAAATCTGTCTGCTTCTTCAGCACCACAGATTTATCAATACACAGCGCAGTTAGGCCACTGATGTTTCAGCGCTGGGACCATAGGTATCATTTGATTAATACATGCCAGAAACATTTATTTAAAAGTGAAATATGTTTGTTACATACTTTGATTTTTACCTAGATTTGAGAGTTTAATGCATATTTGGAATGGAACAAGTTTTGACATTGTAAGGTTGAAAAATTAGGAACACATGGTTAGCTATAGTCAGGCGCCAGAAAGTCTGGAATGTAGGACCTGGCCAATTGATGCAATGTTTGGCTTTTTAAGTGGTTCCATATGTATCTGCCTATATATACTCCTGGATCTTCACAGTGTTTGTTCTCCTCTCTCTGACTTATACTGCATGCGCTAATATTGGAGAACCCAGATCTGCAATTAAACATTGTTACTTTTCATCCCGTGTCATCTCTTCTTTGAGGATCACACCACAATCTTCATCATAACAGAGATGTTGCATAAAAATTGTTTTTCTGCTTTCAGTAATTATTGTCTCCTTTTTAGAATTAAAAAGTGCAATGCAAAAAAGCAAACACCGCTTCATGCAGTTTGACCACAACAAACTTCCTGTCTTAGACTGTTTTATGTCAGCTTTTTCTGCAGGGAAGATTGTCATTTTTGGATTTTCTGTCACAGAGCTTTTAAAAAGCCAAGCATGTGCTTCGCCTCCAGCACACATACACAAAAGGCACCTTTCACCTGACCTTTTTGCTGCAATTTTAATTGCAGAATGAAAAAAAAGGCATTTTTGACAAGATAATGTCCTAACATTTCGGATGTAGGATGGACAAAAGTGAAAATGGAGGAAAACACATTAAGGCAAGTTCAGGAGAGATCTGAGAATCCATTTATTCCATTTGACCCTGTCACTGCTCCTACCCTTACAAAATTGATTTTTGATAATGAATTGGTCGGAGGAGATATGCAGTGGGGAGAGAGTGAGAATAGAGGGAGAGAACTTATCCCTTAAAGAATCAATTATAAACACTGGTTGGGATCAGAGGCAACGGATGGCTGCGCGGGGCTTTGGTTTGAGTGTGTGAAAGGAAGAGAAAGTGCAGGGGGCAGGAAACGGTCCTGGAATAAGGACATTGGTATGTGCCAGCGGGGGGAGTCTCTTTTTGGCTGTGGGTTAGTGGTGCCGGGCAGCCAAGTAGCAACAGAAGGAAGGAGGAAAGAGGTGGGGATTGATGGACACTGAGGGAGCCCTGCGAGATCAGCAGTGCACTAGCTGAATGAGAAGCAGGATGGTCTGAGCTCTTTATGCTAAGGCCCTCCCTTCATGCACAGTGTGTAAAGCTCTCAGTTCACTTCATTCCACTGCACAAAAATCAGATGCCTGGTTTACAATCTGCATACAGTCTTGGTGATTATTCACATGATACTGACAGGTGGCACACTAATGCATTAGCAGGCTTATTGCCATCCAGAGTCATAGTAGCACTGCTGACTTTTTTATCCTCTCTTTTTACCCGATCCATCAATTTTGTATATTTGTTAATTTTACAGGAAACATATACTCACTTGCCTTAGTGCGCTGCATTTAGATTTTTTTTGTCTTTTCTGTAGTTCATTAACAATTTGGAATTCATTAAAGAAAAATTACTGGCAAACTTGATTAATGGTTTTGGCATTTAAAGTTGAGTCCGATCATTACAGCAGCTGATTGATGACTACGAGTAAGAAAGTGTGCTGTTTCCCGTGATTGCATGATGCAGGTTTTTTTTCTTAACTGTATTATTAAATATGACACTTGGGATTGTGAGCGACAGACAGTTCAAAAAGATGTTTCTTTATTTCCAAGCTGACAGGGTGCAGGGTGCCGTCATCTGTGCTCCAGCATCTGGGAATAGATAAGAGTGATAAAAGAAGTTAGAACACCACTTGGTCCCTGTGGGATGCTATGTTTTTTAACTTACCAGTCATTGTCATGGTGTTTTTTTTTCCTTGTCTCTCGGGTGTAGCAACTTCTTTATATATACCCAGTCAACTTCCTTTTGACTTCAATGTCCTTTATACAACAGGGCTTGTAAGTAAGAAACACTAATGAATAGCTCAGTGTGTTCTTGTTACAGATTGGAAGAGCAAACCATTTAGTTCACAATAAATGTTTCTCGATAATCCGATTTTTATTCCTTTTACACTAAAGTGTTTAAACATGTAGACAGATACTTACATGGAGCCCAGAGCGATGCTTCATCTGCTTAATTCTAGCTCTTTTATAGATGTTCAGATAATCTTTTAATTATACTTATAAGTGGTTGCCACAGGACCTGGTTAGAGTTGTGAGTGTGAATATTGAAAACATCAACCTATAATAAGTGGCTTGGAGGAATAAACTGTAGGTGATTTGAGGGGGAAGCGGGGGTAGCCTTCCACCTTCCACCTCAGACCCTCTAATTGGACCTAATAAGGTAATACATTTTAAAGAGGTGTTTTTATTTTATAGGGGGCAGCATTAGCTCTCATAACACTGCTACTGATTTGGTGGTAGGAAACTCAAAGACCAATTGCATGCATTAATCAAGTCAGGTGATAAAATTAAGCAAATCAAATCAGTGCATTCAAGTAAGCGTGGTTACTCCAGTCAGTGAGTGAGATACACACACACACAAGTGAGACAAAAGGAGAGTCAGGTAATGTTGAGAGAAATTAGAGAGTGAGAAAAGTAATTTCATATGGCATGCTTTAAAAATAGTACAGTGGCAGTAAAAACTGAGCTTTTAATCAAGATTGAATGGACTTTTAACGTGTCCATTCTTCCCACGGGCAGTTCAAAACTAGTATGTCTCATATTCTCTCAGACTGTGGGAATTATTAATAGCTGCACTAGAGACAAAGCACAGAGCATCTTTTGAGCGAACATACCCACTCAAATCCAAACTGAGGGCAGAGAAGATTAATATTTTATTATCCAACAGAATCACAGTGCATGTTAGACATTATGATGGACTTTTGATTAAGGAAATTCCCTCTAACTGGACCCTTTTGAATTTGTGCACAGGAACACAAGCAGCGGGAGGAGAGCTTAACCTTCATTTATTTTTTGAAAGAAAAAGACAGGTTAGAATGAGCTTGGATTGGCATACATCACAGAACAAAGCTTTCAGAAACCATCTGTGGAAAGAAAGGAGGTGAGAGGGAAGGTGATGGAGCAGCCATGCATGAGACTCGGAACAAAGCACCTTTATGCAGTTTAGTTTGTATCTTGCATTGTTTGAATAGCCTTTGTTGCATTTGTGTATGACATGATGATCTGGTTTTGATGTGTTTGCAGAACCTTGTGTTGCATGTCTTAACTGCACCGGTTAGTCAGTCAGTCAGTTAGTTGACTGAATGGTAAAAGATCCTCTGAATTGCCTCCTAATAAAAGTAAAGACTTGTCAGTCAAGGCTGAAGCTACCTTGGTGTGTCCTTTTTATCATCAGTTCACCAACGAAGGCCTGAAGGCAACAGCTCATCAATTGTTTATTGAATTTTTTTTGCATCTTTTTCATGTAAAGTTTTAGAGTTGCAACCTTGTAAAATTGGGACATTAGAAATGCAGGTGTCTGATTCAACAGCCTCTGACTAAGGGCCTCTGACGAAGAAATGTTTCGAGAGAAGAAAATGCTGAAATTCTCTAAAAACATGACACTAAATGTTTTAAATTTACAAAGAGGTGTGTTTAAAGAACACAAACATTTTTGTTTCCTGATAAAGTTCTTTTTAGAACATTTTCAAAATCAACTTCTTCACTAACTTCCTCAACAAAACATTTTTCAAAATCAAAACTTTCAGTTCTGGCTTTTTCTGTCAACATGTTTCTTTTGCATTCAAACATGTACTAATGTAATGTTTCTGTCCCAGCAAATATGATGCTAAGTGAAATATAAACAACAAATAAATTTCCTCCACTCTGCTTCTCATTGAAAGTAAATAGCTCATACAGTGAGTCACCTCTGTTTTTCTTGCCTGAATATTGTTGCTTTACTACAGTGACATGGTTCCTGGGCAGAGACATGCTGGTATAATTTAAGGGTTGGTTGAATACCCCTGGCCAAAATAAAGGCTAATAGGACAGACCACCTTAAGATTTGCCAGTTCAAAGTACATTTAAGCGATGATCTTTGTCAGCCCTAAAAAAGCCTGACAGACTGTTTCTAATGAGAGCGTTCTCAATGCCGCAGTAAACCAGCCAAAAAACCCCTTAAGGCACAAACTTGTACCTGTATTTACCTGCACTGAATTTAAAGATTGTGTGTTCGTGGTTGTTTTTTAAAAAACACTTAATTTTCATTTATTAAAAATGAAGCTAGACTTAACATTAATTTTTGTGTTGGACTTGTCTACGATGGACCACCTGAAGCAACTGTTCATTTCTGACCCGAGGGTGGCCACAGGGCCTATACTGTTTGAATAAAAAGACTTTCATAATTAGAATTGGACCATTTAAAGTTCAGTGTGCGTGAAAAGGACACTGGCTCAGTGCCCTCATGAGCAGGAGCTGGACAATGTTTGTGGCTGCCAGATAGGTTCTACCACTTTAAAACTACATGCCCTCTAACAATGTTTTATTATTCAGCATTTGCCTGCAGGATCCCGAGCAGTGTTCTTTTTCTCACTTTTTGTGTGCATGCTCTCTGAAAACCATGTAATTAACAATACCGTCTATTAATATATGCATACATATACATTATTTCTTACCTCTGAATCCTTGATGATGCATTCTTCATTTTTCTTCTTGAACCTTTTTTTCATTAAAACTACTATCATTATCTTTAGTCAAGTCTTCTCTAGTCTAGTCATTATATTTTAATGGTTCCTCAGTTAACAGGCTCTTTATCTCACAGCTCCCTTTGCGATGGATTTTGTTCCCAGCAGTGGGGGTTGGTGAGGGAATTTAAAAGCATCAGAAATCACTTACAGATTGCTGAGTGTACAGTTCACACCAGCACATTTCACTGTGCAGGCCTCAGAAAGGTGCAGGCAGCATATTTATGCAGTCCATCTAATTTATGGCTCTATTCAATATTAAATATTTGTATACGTGGGTATGTGTGTGTGTGTGTATGTGTGGGTGTGTGTATGTGCATGTGTGCATGAAAACAGGTCACAAGCAGTAAAAGCTCCAAATTTTATATCCAGATTCAAGAGCATCTGCTGTACAGTAAGATGCTGACCTGCAACTTTAAAGCTTAAATCGGCTAAAAGCACAGTTTGTGGTCCTTTTAACTCTGTACAGTTATCAAAAAAGTTAGAGTTTCTTTGGTTGTGCTGGAAAGTCTGCCTTTCCTGCATTTGATGTGTTTAAGTAGTTTTTAATATGCACATCTGTGTCATAGAGCTTGTGTTTGATCTTGTATATTACTATATTTTTTCCATAACTTTTAATTTTATAGGAAACACAGGTACACAGGTCTTATTTGTCATATAGACCTTAAAAACACATTTATGTAATACTTCAACTACGGCCACTGCAGTGTTTCTTTTTTTAATATGTGAAAGTAATTTTGTCCTAATGCTAGACTGTCAGGTACAATGAATGTGTCAGGCTCAGGTCACAAATCAGTAGATGGGGGGTGGAGGCCAAGTGGACACAGCAAATATACTGCAGCTGTACCCTTATTCTGTCACTGAGTTTATGCCCCTGTTTATCCAAGAAGCAAACAGCTGGGCAGATAAATACTGTGATTATTGTTTATGAAAGGAGGAAGGGAGGTTGTAGAGGAGTAACGATAGCCTGATATGTTATCTAAACAGCAGAGACAGGATCCCACAAGTGACTCAATCCACTCTGGCAACCTTGGGGCCTCTTTCTCTCAGCTTAGTCATAGATGCCATTGCCAGTTTTTCTGACCCTTCCTATGATTTAATATAGGAAAGCCAAATAACCCAGTGTACTGGTTTATTATTTAGTGCTCCAGCACTTGTCATCTTCTCCTCATAGACATTCGTTTGACTGACAAAGGTCTTGTGCTCCTTTTTTGTCACCTGATCAAATTAAAAAGCCATCCTCTGACTTTTAAGTGTTTCTAGCTTTTCCCAAAAAACATCTCATTTTACTGCTGTAACTTGTTCAAAGACACTCATGTGGTGTCCTGACACAAAGTCCAAGGAGTGATGCACACACTTGCTAGGGTCCTGACAGAGCACTTTTTTTCTGGTGTTTGGTATTTAAATTTAAATTAAAGTAATATAAGTGATTGGCCAGACAATGCTGCTTTAACAAAAGGTCAAAACTTGCATTTCTGAATAAAACCACATAACTTCTGTGCTGTCTAATGTTGGTCAAAGTAGAAGATGAATGATGTTTGATATCACAGATGTAGCCAGTGGCCTCTGCAGGGTTTCAGCACCTTTTAGAATATTGATATTGAGAACATGGGGTATTAGCCTAATTAACTCCACTTTGAAGTTCACAAATGATATTTTTAATGTGTAGAGTTTTATTTACAAGGGTCATAAAAAATAATGAAAGTTTGGAAATGGCTGAATTTTAACCGTTATGTTTTCAAGGTTAGGTGCTTGAATTGATCTCTTAAAGTTTGCCTGATTTTCAACACAATCTGCTGTTTCATCTACATAATCACTCAAGTAAACCAACGTTTTTTAGTGTTTGATAAGAAACAAACTTGTTGTAATATTTGTTTGGTGCTTTTGGTTCCAAAATTAGCAAGCGTGAAATAAACAAGTGACAATATAAAGTAATTGATGTGAGTTTAAAGGAATTCTTCTTTTGTGCAAATGACTCTTGAGATTTTTGGTTAAGGTACTTGAAAATGCTGGAAGAAAATGTTAACTCTTAAGTAATTGAATTTGACTCTTTAAAGCTGTCCGAACCCACGTGGAATATTTCAGTATCCCCTATGAGCATAGTAATAAAAATCACGTCTACAGTCCATAGAGATCATTAGTTTAATATATGTCATTGCTATCTAATGCATTTCTTTATTCTGGTGGCTTAATGCCTAATTCATGATATTTTTATCAGAGCCTTTTGCTCTCTGGCACTGTTTCCCCTGGGCAGGCATGTACAAATTAACAGGAGCCAGTTGCATATGATAATGATTTAAACTGCCAGTGTGTGTCAATTACAAGAGAGTGGAACTCCTCTGGGTAAAAAAATAATTTTTTTAAGAGAATGAGCTTATTCATTTCAATAACAGATTAAATCACTTTAAAGACAGAGTTTTTTCAGGTTGTATAAGTTGGGTAAACCAATAGAATTTATTGGCTCTTTTGTTTATGCAGCATTTCCTGGATAGTTACCAGCTTTGGGCTCTAAATACCAGCCTGTCCACTGATGTTAATTTCAATACCTAGCCTGTACTATGCTGACACAAAAGACTCAGTTTTGTGTTTCAAGGCATTGCACACAGTCACAGTTTGAATAATCACTTTGTCCAGCAGGCTGGAAGAAGTGGATGGCTGAGGCTAAGAGGTGGAGACCTTTTTGGTTTTTTTTTTTTTTGATTGTCCTGCTCTTGTCATCTGAGGGTCGCACAGTGTCTTTTTCTAGGGGACATAGAATGAAGGCAGACCTTAGTTTTCTGGTTCAAAGCCCAGTTTAGTCAGGAAGCAGAGCTTTACTTTATGTGTCAAAGAAATAAGAAGGTTCCACTTAACACTGTTGTGCATGGCTTCATTTGCAGATTATACTCAACCGATTGGAGGCTAGAAGTTGAAGGGTTATGGAAAAGTATGCTGCAAATCTGCAAATTCTATCTATTTCAGCCACTTTCTTTATAGTGCAAATATGCTGACAATATTATACAGGAGGTAGGACTTAGAGGTATATGAAATTAACTCGTCCATTTAATGGTACCTGAAGAAATCTTCAACATTGTGACTGTCACTTTGGAGAAGTTAAATAAAATTGTTAAACACTGTTTTACTCTTATATCGTAACTAGACTGATTGCAAGTACTGCTTTAGTTGTTGTGTATGATAATATAATGATGATTATGATATAAAAATAACAAAATTTAAAAAAAAAATCTCTCAGTGTCAAGAATTATTGTGCAACTATGACAGTTCTGCCATGTTACCCATCTTGAACAGTAGATCTTTATGTGAGCATGTGAATGCACAGTACGTGTGCACTAATATAAATGATTACATGTATGCATGTTCCTAAAGCTTTCAGTAGAAATGCCAAAAGGTCAGTACACTTTAACCTCATGCATTTAGCAGGAGTGAGTGAAGCAGCAGTGAACTGCTATTACTATGCACCGTCACAGTCTGGACTCATATTACAATTACTGCCTGTCTTTTGGTCCAAGTGGATCTGCTTGCCCATTAGTGTCATATAATAAAATGCGTGAAACCAAAACGGCATCATTTTTTTGCAGTTAAACAGGTCTTAATGAACCGTTTGGTTAATGAGGCGGGCAGCCATGATGAGACAGAGCGAAACAATGGCAAACATGGAAAGTGGCAGCGCTTGGTGAGTCTACTTTGTCATCAACCTGCCCTTGCCTGTCACATGAAATAGAATACATTTCATGGTATTTTTCCTCATATTATTCCCTTCCTCTCCTCACTAACATCAATATTGTATTGGCTTACTGCAAGCATGATATGTGCATATTATGTTTCTCTTGCGAAAACAACAATATAATCCAGTATAAGGGAGACCCCAGTACATTAGGGTCTCATTGTGCAGCTGAGTGTTCACATAAATTAATGTCTGAACCTTCATAGGAGCTCTTTACGTGCTTGTGGTAGTAATGGCTTAGACTATTAGAAAAAAACAGCGGAACTAAATTAATGAATCACCGACCATAATCAAATACATGATGACACATGTTAGATACATGTATCATTCATGGGCATCCATCAATTTACAGGGCTGCATGAGTCATGGTCTCACTAGCCATCATTAACTGAGGGAAACAAATGCTTTGTTATTTTAAAAATGCTGCTCTAATATATATTGATCAAAGGTCTTGCTCCCTGTTGGTTGGGGTTTGTGGCGTGGGTGCAGTGGACTGATGGTTAGATGAGTGAACTTGTAAGCAGAATTTGGTTTACCAGCTGTGTGGGAAATTTGAGAAGGGAAATTAATGTAAAATAAGCCCTGCTTCTTGACATGTAACATTAAAATGCCCTTGCCCTTATGCCGGTAGTAGGATACTGGCAAGCCTGTAAGAACAGAGTAAGATGGGAAGTAAAAGGAAGAGACAAGTTGATGTATAGGAGATGACGAAAAGGTTTTATCATTTGTATTAAGAATGTCATCAGTGATGACGGGATGTCATCAGCCTCAGACCATTTTAAAGTGCATATTTTTGCCTGAAGTAAGAGTTGAAATGGAAATTTAATTTCGATTTCTATGTTATTACTTTCATGCTTTCATAGTGTGGTGCAATCACTAAAAAAAGCTAACCTGATTGTTATGAAGGCAGTGGACATTTGAACATGGTGAAAAAATTACTGTTTATATCCTGCTCTCTGTTGAACTGTTTTATTATTTACAGAACAACGTGACCTCCAGAATGGTATGTTCAAGGCAGGAATGTTTCCAGGTAAACATGATACAGTTATAAAGACCCTGTGGTCCCAATGCTTAATTTCTTTGAATTTTTGCTCAGTCAGTATAGCTGAAGTAAAACACACAACAGAATCAGGGTTTTAATCTGAAGTTAGCCAATTTAATTCCAGCATTTTTGTACCTTACTTTAAATGAGGTTTTGTTTTTTTCCACAAATTATTGAGCCCATTTTACTGTGTTACCTGACAAACACATTTTCAAAATACTACAAGACCTGCTAAATGTTGAATTATAAGAATAGACAGAATTTCAAGCTAAGAATTATTAAGGATAATTGGATAGAGGCTTATTGTAATAGATTTGCACATGTGGCTCTTCACAGCTGGATGATTTTGTTCAAAGCTCCAATCACTTTTTTTCTCCCCATTTAGTATACAAGATGTCTCCAAATGCAATCTAGTCATTGTATTGCACAACACTAGCAATCAAATGATAAATATGAATGTGTAATACCATATGAGTGTTAACACACAGCCTCTTTGGGATAGGATGTACGCATGGGTCAAGTCTTGATTTGCCTCCCTTGAGCTGTTCAGTATGAAAGATTTGTCTCGATGAATTTCAATCACTGTTCATCAAAGCAAATCAAGTTTATCTGTAAAGTACCTTTTAAACAACAAGGCGATTCAGGGTAATTGCATAAGACAGAAAGGCATTGAAAAAAAAATTATTAAATAAGCGAAAGACTACACAGTGTAGCTATTTCACTCTGTGGTCACAAATGCTGAGCAATGCATGATTTTGCAAGTTGGCGAGAGCTCAACCGTCTGCATCCATAAAGAACAATGCTGGCATTCTCACTGATGATAGATAACATCTGTGTACATCAGGTCATCTTTGATCTGAATATGATGAGAGAGTACTTTGAAATAAGATAAACAACAGCAGAGAGGCGTGATACTTCTGTCCAGGAGAGATGACCCGTATCTGACAGGACACAGGGGAGGAAAACAATACATAAGTGGGAATTCTGTTGGGAACAGTTGAGAAGCTCCTGTGAACTGAAAAGGCCTGAGAAGAGAGGATGGAAGAGAATGATTGAAAACAGATATAGTTGTCCTGTCAAAAGAGGGCAGAAGTCCAAAGCCAGTTGTATATAACTGTCATTCTCCATTCACCATTTGAGTAGTGCTGTGACGGACCACTGGCTTGTACCTTAGCACAATTGTTGTTGTTAATGTGTCTGTCAAAGGACAAAAACTGCTATTTTTATTGCTTACTCATGTGATACATTCTTGGGTAGCTTAGATTCCTGTGTTTTTCTTACCCAGGCAGATGAAACATCCAAACAATCCAAACAAAAAACACTGCTGTTACATTATTAAAAATTTTACCAGCCTTTTCCTGTTTTTTCTGTTGGTCTTACTTGTAAGCATCTAACACCCTGAAAGCTTGGATTCCTTTTATTGTATTTTATTGATGGAAAAAAATTCAAAAATGAAAATCTATAGATGGCTTTAGTAAAAATTTAGATGGCATAAATTCATATGGACTTAAAATAAATTATGATATTTGTTGTGGCAATTTTAGCCGATCTACTTGGTCAGCAAACAAGACTGAATAGCTTTGTGCATGAGAGTTTATTCTATATAGAGAAGGCTAAACCTCAAGCTCAGAGCTCAGAGTTTGTGCCCAGAACAGTGAATACAGCACATCTTTATACATACACTCAGATGACAAGATGATGAGAAATCAATTGTAGCATTCTTGAGCTTTCCTGTTCCCTTGATTGGAACATACCTGTTGCAATCCAGTATGTAACATGTTATGTAATCAACTGTATCTGTTAGACAGTCAACACACTGTTTTTGGAGGTGAAATTATACTGAATGTAAATCTATTGCTGATGTCAAGTAAGACAGATGTTTACATAAAGGTGAATACAAAGGTCACACACTTACAAACACATAGGAAGAATGAAAAAATATAAGCATATGCATGAAGAGAACAAGATTTCCACCACAATATTAATCCAGATAAACATAGTAAATGGGCTTTTATTTTTAGTGTCTTGATATACCCAAAGAAAAACATGTAAAATATAATTTTCTGTGTTATCACTTACTATTAATTTGGGCTTAGATATGGCTGTGTTAACATCGTGTTTCTGTAGGCACCTGTTTGCAAAAACAAAATTATGTGTAAATAAATAAAAAAAACCCTCTATTTCAGTGTTCACACTTCTATTTCTCAATGCCAGTAGCACTCAGAGTGATTCTGACTGAAAACAGAGTGTAACACTTCAAAAGAAAAAGCCATGCATGTGCTGGTTGAAGAACAGCTTTCAATTTACCTTGAATATGCTTTGGAAAGGAGTTTTAGTCTAATTTGGTCCAATTTTACCTTCCCTCTTATAAATTTGCAGTGGCATTATATGTTTTGAATAAAACCGGTTGTTGTCTGGATGCAAGCTGAAAAAATTTTGTTTTAAAATGTTGTAGGAAGAGGGTTGGAGATGATGGTTGTGCATATGAGACTCTTGAATTTTACATGCCAAAACTGAGGCTCTCATCCTATTATCCCAGGTTTGCCTCAGGTTATGTAAGAAGGGAAGGGTGTTGTAAAAGTCAGTATGCCAGGATCAAAATACACAATATTTGTGGCTTTTAAGATTAAGCCGATTAAGCCAAAGCTTTTCAAACTGTTAGGTGAGAGTTCTTGAGAGGGCATGGAGAGATGAACAACATAGTGGAAGGGTTAGTTGCTTTCTGGCATCCTGAAGCCAACAGAAGGTTAATACTGTAGTTTGGCCTTTGACTTGGTCCACTGATCAACATGGTCTGCAGCTTGAGCTGCAACAGTGGATGTAACACACAGCTCATGGTAGGAACTAAGATGCTTTAAAACCCTGTTTTTTGGGGAAGGATCTTTATTATGAAATACAGCATTTTACTTTTTAGACTGCACAAGAAAATGGAAAATAAGAACTCTAATATGTTGGTTTTTTGTTGGGTTGTTGTGAGATGCTCCAGGTGCTGTATTGATCTGTGCTTTTTTTTCTCCTTAAGCCTCAAGTCTTGGAGGTCAAGTCATTACAAGGCTTATATTTTTTAGTCTAATCTTAATGTTTAGGGGGGGGACAGCACACATTCACTGTTTCAGTATTAAACCAAGAACTGGAAGTCACAAGACAAAAAAGTCACAGTTTTAGGAGTAAATATTGTAGGGAAAACAAATAAAAAAAGGTTTTACAGTTAGTTTTTAATAGAAAAAAATCATAGTTGTTTAAAGTAAGACATAATAGATTTACTAAGTGCACAATTTTAGTAAAATGTTGATGCCTTGTAAGCAATAATCGGGACTGGTGGGATATTGAAAACAAAGTAGGCGAAATGAATGGATTTGTCAGACAGCTGGAAATGTGATTTCTTTGGCCTCAGATGATATGCACACTTTACCGAAGTGTATTTCTTCATCTGTGCTTCACTACACACACACTAACACAGTTAATTACAAAGAGCAGATACTTTTCTGCCTTAATGTTTTGGCTGTACACCAGATGAGCCTTAAAAACACCAGCACAGAGGAGCGAAATTGTCTCATTACCTACTTGGTTTAATTTAAACCCTTTTCCTTCTCTTGCTCTTTTTTTCTGTTTTACTGATGAATAAGAAAAAGAAATTAGGAAAAGGTTAATCTTTTACTTACAGTGCATACGCTAAGGCAGAAAGTGAAAGTGGCTGTAAAAGTTCTCTCTGCATTACTGCTGCACTGGGACAGCAGAGACCACAGGCCCTGATGTGTGTCCTAACTAAGGAAAGCTTGTATTAGACAGCATGGCACACACGGGTGTCATTAATATGTCTGGTGGAGCTATTGAGCATCAGGTAGTGAAAATGTGATCCAGCACTCTCACACCCAGCACGGACATCAATAGCACTTCACCCAATACACTTGGGGAAAATTCAAGTCCCCACTGTCTCTGCATGGACACCACAACAGGCGATTAAACAGCTCATCCAGAAGAAGCACAACAGTGTAGATGAAAAAGAATGGAGCATTTAGAAGTTGACTAATTAGCACCACATCTGGATTTGAGCCAATGCCATGTTTCCCTTTCTTATCTATTGAACTCTGGCAGCTGATGAGTGGGTGTATGGATCGCAAGTGCAGCTTTGAAAAACTGACTTGCGTTACATTTCACCAAACCATGTTCCACTGTTGTTGTTAATCATGTTGTGTCTGAGCAGGTAATGAAGTTTCTGAGGTTGAAGAGCGCAGTCATCCATCCTAATAATGGTGTTCGTGGTGTACTTTACATGTTATTGTCTCTTACTTACTCTGGGAAATGGGTTTTCCAATAGGTCAGTGCAAATAATGTGACAGCCAAACACATTAGAGTGTGTATTTGTGTGTGTTTGCAACTGTGTATTAAGAAAGGGTGTGGGAATATGACAGCATGATCAATGTAATCTATTTACTATCATTATTATTACTGGTAGTTATAGTTGTAGTAGCAGGAGTAGGGTTGCTTTCTCCTTATCTGGTCTTCAAGCCTGGAACCTTGTATCACAAACCTCTCAGGTAGCAGGTGTGTTTCACAGCTCTGTTATTGTAATCCAGCCTCTCTTGCTGAGATATGGCCAGGAGCTTAACACTATTTTAATATAGTAAACACATCCTGCTGTACGCTTTTTTATACTTAAGGCCAAACTTTGCATTACAATAAAAGCTGTCGTGACATGAATGCGCTTTTTTTTCCCTGAAATGAGGGGAGCATAGAAGAGCTAAGTGAAGGTTTGTCATTTAGCCAAACATAATGTCAGATACCTCATATATAAGCAACACACCATCATAATGGTTGTGGACCACTCCAGGGTCAGTTGACATTAATTATATAGCAAAAAAAAACAAATCTGTTTCAGGGCTCCTTCTGGGTGCAGGGGCTCCTAATGTTTCGCAGAGTAATGAAAATGTTCAATCACACTTAAAGCCAGTGTATTATGGCCCTCAGGACCACCGATGTGCTTCAGAGTCCACAGTGTTAAAGGTGATCTGGCAAGAGGTGATGAACACTGGGCTGTGTGCATGTTGGCTTACAAGTAAATCTTAAGCCTGGTATTAATAAAAGATTTTAAGCTGTTGCTTTTCTTTCATTTTTGATGATATTGTATTTGTTGAAAAAAAAATATTTTAATGTTTAATTTTTCCTCTTTGTTTTTAATAATGGAAGTCTACTGGAGGAATTTTCAAACAAACTTGGTTTCAACATTTCATCCAGTGTTGTTTTACCATCTCTATCCTAAGACATACCTACGACATACATACGAAAACTAATAACAATTGAGAAATCAGTTTAGGTGCCCTCATGAATTTTCACATCTAAAAAGCAACACAAAACTACGTTCCAGCTTGAACGTTTCCCTTCATATATTTAAAAAAAAAAAAAGATTTCTAACCCAGAATCCACCAGAACCAAAGAGATTCACCTCTGTATTTGCAGTAATACGGTGGAGTCAAGTTAAAACACATTCAACTTAAGCCTCAGTTCTCATCGTTTATGATAAATCTACTACCCTCGTGTATTTTATTCAAACTGAACCACTTCATACTTTAGCACACTACACTCTTAGGACTAACTGTGTGATTATTTTACATAATAAAGCTCTTGTCACTTGTGCTTCTGTGAGACCTGCTGTGCATGAGGCTAATTGTATGACTGATTACAAATTACACCATAAAAAAAGTCCTTTATCAACTTGTCATTAATACAGTAAGAACAGGAGCTCTTATACAGTTTAATGTTAGCACAACTTGCTATAGTCATATGACTTCTCAGTTCTTCAATTATTCCTTTCTTTGATATCTTTCTTTCTTCCCTGCTGTTAGTTTTTATCTTTGATTTTTTTTTATTATTCCTTCACTTGTTCTTTTCTCATTTCTTTACTATCTCTGGACTTCCTTTCTAACTCTCAGTCCTCTCCTTCTCTCCAATCTTCGATTCTCTCACTCATGGACTTGTGACTCGGCTACTATTATTATAGCTGTTACTCTTTTAGCTTTCCATTCCTTTACAGCCTTTACAAGCATTAACTCTCAGCTCTAGGTAATCATGTTGCATTCATCTTGAAAATGCACTTTCTTGTTTATTGTAACATTCTGGTTGATATTTTTCCCATAACTCTCTTTGACATTATTTATTTTATTCTTTGCACTTGTTACAGACAGAAACTCATAGTAGTAGGTTATTATGCCCAATTCTGTTGCTTTGGGGTTACATGTGCAATGGGTTTGATCACTCATAATAAAAAAAATGACAGCATTACAGCACCTCAAAAGTGAAGCCAAAACTTAATTGTCCCCTGTTATCTGGCTGCAGTGTGGTCATAAATCCCACTCCTCCATGTCAGCTGATAATAGCAGGTTTGACTCGGTGCATCAGCCCAGCGTGGCAGGGATTTGCATCTCCAATACAACAGGGCTCCCGCTGGAAGATGTGTCTTCAACTGATGACACACTTGTCCCGAGGTGATTATTACTTTGCTGAGTGTTTTTCTGTCAAACAGCATGGCAGGTAAAATAAGTTGTTTACCTGTTGGAGGTGAACTGTCTGCAAAGTGCAATAAGTTGTTGTCTGCAGCTTCATGTAACATCTCACTCTGGCTGTGACACCTTGTATTATTTCTCCTTGCAGTTTTAGTAGATGTGTTTTTTATTAGGAAAAGCAACTTATAAAGCTCTGCAAATTTTTTATTAAACACGTTCCATTTCATTAGCCCCATTATCTTGTTATTTAAAAAGTAATAATGTGAGGCAGCAAAATCAGAAAATGTTGAATTTCTATCAGCAGAAACTTAATTCTTATACAGCTAAATATGATCAAGCAGTGAAACAAAGCAGATATCTGAAGTACAGAGTGACACAGGAAAGAAAGTTAACCTCAAACCACAGAGATTCATTTCAAAGATCCAAAAGTTCTTAGGGTAAATGCATATGCTTTCAAAAAAGTCTGTTGTTCACAGACATGAGTTGAGTTCTGTAGGGCAAAAAGGGGGGGTCATGGTGTGTTGGTCACAGTTTGCAAGATGTCACCACATTCTGCTTGAGGGCAGGTCTGTTTTGCTTTACTTCAGAGATGGTTCATCATGTGCGGCTTGGCACAAGTAGGCTGCTTATGAAATGCAAATCAGTGCAGCATGGTGACATGGAAGTACAATGACAGGTGACAATGAAAAACCTCATTAGATACTTAAGAAGGAAACTTTCATTTCATTCAGATTTATTTTTCAGTAAAATCAAGACACCTGATTTATTTTTGTGAGTGAGTTGACAGAGTTTGACACATCAGATATGCAACCAAACTATTTTCATTTTTGAAACAGATTATTAATGTGTACGAAAGCTTTATTTGGTCGGAGTGTACGTGCAATTTGTCTGCCTAATTTCCATCACATAGTGAAGCTGAAAGGAAAAACACAACAAACATAAATCTAGATCCCTGGAAAGAAAGAAGGGATTATGATTTTCACTTGGACAAATAGATTTTCCTGTAGGTTTTTTTTTGCATAACAGTTAATTCACTGTAATGCAAATGGATAAATAATGAACAGAGGCCAAACAAGAAGTCCATTGTTTAAAGATTTTATTTCTATAGTCAGATTTGTGTGGCTCTCTATCTTGTGCGCTGTATGAGTAATTTTTCATATTTCCAGCATTTATCAAGCCTATGCATTCAAAATTGAAGATTACAGAACTACACATGCCATGTACGGATTAGAGAGCCGGAGACAGATAATTTGCTTGTGTGCATGTGACACAGTTAGTTACAGCCGGTCTGTATGTGCGACAGTGTAACTGTGTGTCTGAAAAGCAATTTAAGAACAAATTGAATATACCAAAGAAAAGAAAAAAACAACAATGCTTTAAAGTAGGACATACATTTACTGTATGTACATGGTTTATGGTAATGCAGTTGGCTTGCCTGCACCCTGGCTGGGATGATGATGATGAGGTGCAAATCCAAAAGCCATTACACCTCCCTATGAGTTCTATTATCACCGCTGACTGATAATTGCATTGGGCTGTGGTGCTATGAGAGCGGCAGCCCGGTGCTGGTGCCTTTCTTTATGGTGTGGCCCGATACGATCTTTGGGCGCACTGGTGCGAACACTGTGGACTTTTTATGGTGTCCTTTTGTGTGACATGGGCCAGACAGAGCTGAGACTGTGAGATAGGAAAAAGGAAGAAAAGGGAGAAGAAGTTAATGTTAATTAACAGAAAAGAATGAAAGTGGGGAGAGCGAAATCAAATCTCATTTCATTTATGAGAATATTTACGGGTCCTCTGCTCTCTTTTTATCCATCCTTTTCTTTTAAAAAAGAGAATGATGAGGCTGGGTCATGCAAGGACAATTGAGGGAATAAAGGTGAACTTAAATGACGTCTTCTTCCATACCATCATTAATTTAATGCTGTTATTACTGGTGTAAGTGGGTTTTCATCTCTCAATAGCCAACATTCAGTCACTGATACTTAACCCGTGAGCTTGAATATAAGATTCCCCATGGAAGGTCTGTTTGTTTCAATGGGCATTTTTATTCTGTAACAAAAATAATGAGGCAGCTGTAGCTAAGAGGTGAGGATAATAAGCCTGTGGTCACTGGTGAGATACTTCACATAGCTGACAAACTCCTGACAAGAGAGGCAAGTGAACACACTCCATTAACTGATCAACTACCACTGAGAGGCAACACTGAGCAAGGCACTAAACTTAATTAATCCAGCAGTGTTACCCATCCGGACAAGTCTCCGGTTGCATTAGAAGGCTCCTGGGTGAATATTTGTGTTATTTCATAAAATGAA
The DNA here is from genome assembly GCA_029814665.1 of Acanthurus lineatus. Taxonomy (NCBI): domain Eukaryota; kingdom Metazoa; phylum Chordata; class Actinopteri; order Acanthuriformes; family Acanthuridae; genus Acanthurus; species Acanthurus lineatus. The sequence goes on along the minus strand of JAPZDV010000012.1, from coordinate 7,783,653 downwards.
CGATTTTGCTTGAAAAGCAAGGAGGTGTGCTTAGTCAGCTTGGCCTGGATAACATTTAAATTAAAGACAAAAAGATCACTCAAAAACAGCGTTCAGGGCCTATCAGGACTGGGCACTATGGATCAAAAATCATATCACGATATAGGCAATACACAATACATGTAATGGTATTTAACAGTACAACATGGACTCATCGATTAGATGTAAATAAAGATGGCTGATCTGGATATACAATATTTTTGAACAAATACATTCACACTGACACTGCAACTGTTTGACTGTTGATACTTTCAGTAATTAAATACACAATGACATTTCGATAAAGTCATAAGCAATGTTGATATTATTTTAAAGTGGATAAATGCATATAGAACAGCTGGAGCAGTTTGGTAAGTTCAGAAAATTACATCACATAGCTAGAAAAAGACAACACTCATGCCATACCTATATACAACGATATCCAAACAATATCCAAAATCATCTCATGTCATGATATCAAGTTAATATCAATATATATTGCCCACAACACGTAACTATTAAGATCCATTATTTTTTAATTCATGTCACTTTTTTGCATCTTACTACTAAAGAAACATCAAAAACTTAACAGGCAATGGATCAAAGGGTTCTTTGCATGTGTTCCCAAGCATTACAAAAAGACCAGTCAATATCACCGTTCACATGTACAAAGATCAGGCCAAGCAGTCAGAAGGTAGCTCAGCTCCCTCTCCCCTGAGCCCTGAAAAAAGATGCATCTGCACTTATTCTCTTTCTCTCATGCCTCATCATTACCTCAGAGACCTCCCTCTGTCTCGCTCTCATTTCGTCTTGGTTTTCCATCACGGACTCTGCTTTGATATTCATGTGCTTCATGATTGAGATGCAAAAGAGATAGTTGCAAGGCCCTAGGTCATCCTCCTCTCCTCCTCTGTTTCCTCTTCACCTCCTGCACCTTTTCATCCTCCTCTCTTCTCCTCCCTATCCTCTCTACTTCTCTCCTTTTTTGCCTTGGTACATTCTCTCCACTACTTCTTTAAAGTGCTATAACTGAGTTTTTGCTTGCATCGCATCATTTATTTAATGTGATTCACATAATAATCATCTATTTTAACCACAGGACACATCATGTTTTGCTCTCAGGTCAACTCGGGCTGGTTGAAAGAAGGAAGAAAGTTGAGACAATCCTTCTCTTTTCTCTTATACACTCTTTAGGTCCTGATGTGTTCGTTTTTACTGCATATTACATTTCGACCAGGCACACGCTTAGTTTCTGTCAAGGTAATTGAAAGCCTCGCAACTTGTCGGGATACAAAAAAACATTCCGTCTGTTAGCCTGCAGTCACTTCTGGTCCTGTTTAAAGAGTTGGTAATTTGTCCTTCATGATGACTTACACCTACTTTTAATTCCTGAGCTCGTGTTAGGTTGGAAGAAAGTTTTAACCCACTGAGAAAAAAACACATTTGAGAAAGAATTCAGGCGAAGCCACTTGATCCGGCTTTACTGTGGATTTGTGATTTCTTCCTGCAGACTGAACTAAACTGAACCTTCACCCTTTTTTGCCTCACATTGTCTCTAAGGGGGTGCTCTTATACACATTTTGTTCAGTTTTTTCACATATTTGTTTTCTGTGTTTTTACAAATACTGCAAAAAAATGGCGAGATGTCCTGGCTCATTTTCTGAAAAATATGCTCTAATTTCTGTCTCAAACTGTTAGTTTACACCCACGCTGCTGGGAATCCATCTCAGACACACACGCCCATTCACCCATTCTCACACACACACACTCAAACAGATACTCATATCTTGCAGTGCTTGTAAACTGTGATGCAACTGCAGCCTTTTGATCCCTAGGTCCTCATAGTTGTAGGAGGACAAGTTGTGCAGACCTCTGAAATGTGTCAGTCCCCCCCCCCTACAGCCCCCGGCCGCAGCATTTGCACCACTGACCTTTTCAGACAGGCATGCTTGTGCTTAGCCCCGACCGCGTCTGTAAAGCCAAAGCCAATATCCAGTGATTTATTTCATTTGGCTGCTCGAGTACATCCTCTCGGCCGCCTTAGGCAAAGATAAAGCTGCAGCCTGAGCCCTGGGGTGATGCTGTGGATGTCCTCCCTCATCAGCTCTCAGCCACTGTCACATCCTTCCCCCCTGCACATAAAAACACCACAGACACAACAGCAAAGGACAGGGATCAGCATTAAGAGGTTACTTGTGGCTTGTGCCATGTCTAAGCTTCACATTAGGGTTCTGGAGTAGGGCCAGACACATTGACTGGGCCACTTTAAATAGTAAAAAAAAAAACCAGCATAGTGGTCAGTAGGCTGCTGTCTGACAACCAGGCCGTATCTTGGGGGCTAAAATCCTGCTGTCTTTGTGTTACCGTGAACAGGAATGGCAGGGGAAGGAAACAGGGGGTAGAGGAGGCTGGAAATGGGTTTTGGAGGACATGGACCTATAGAGCTTTGCCTGCAGCAAGAGCATTTGGTATTCACCCTCCGAGGGTTGTGTCAGCAAACTCTCAGAGGTCAGCATGAGAAAATGCATCCCTCCCACACACTCGTATTCTCTGAGATTGGATAAATACCACAAAGTTCTTAAAGAGAGGACCTTGGAGGTCCATTTCACATAACAGGGTAAATTGTTGTCGATTGTTTGCACCTCACAGCTTTTCTGAGGCTTCAGGCACTATTTGCTTTATAATGGTGATTTTTTTTTCCTCCTTTGGCTATAGCGGTAGTAAACGGTTACAGTTGTCTTCAGATAAGGGAGAAACGTTCCAACAACTGTGGGGGATGCAAAAGCCACTGCTGCCCTGCAATGTAGCCTGTGTACACTACATTGTGTATAAAAACCATACAGCTCTTTTAACTTTTTTGTGTGTTTGTGATTATAGGCTTTGTGGGGTTCATATTGTTTACACATCTCTGTGTTGCCTGCTTTTGTGATGTTTTATTCTGCTGTTAAAAGTGGCAGTTATTTAACATCTAGAGCCTAATACTTCTTGTTGCACCAAGCTTGGCGTCCATAGCTGTTTTCTGTGTTATTTTCAGAGTTAAGATCATCTTCTGGTTAACTGTAGTGAGGATTACAAATTAAAGCCACTATATATTTTAACTGACAATCAGTGTCATACGAAATTTGAGCTTGGAGATGTGATGTGTTTACGAGTGCTGTTGAAGTGATATTTAATGCAGTTGTAGCCGACAGGTGTTTCTTATAGTTAAATGCCATATTTTTATGAGAGCTTTGCCTGCCAGGTCTTAAAGTCTGGACATCAGTCATATCAGCAACTACTTTTAAGAAATTGTCACTTTTGACTTTGAACAAAAATTATAAATTGAGAACTATAAACATGAACAAACTATTTTCATTCTTGAAAAGAAAACACTGAGATGAGAAAGTGCAAGGAATACAGAACTTAAATTAGATTATAGTTTATCTTTATTAGGGCTGTACCAAATATCATTTTTTGACATTTAAAGTTTCTGTTGAGGTTTTGGAATAAAGATTTAACATCAAATTTTATGACTTCATCACCAATCCCTCCCAGTAAAGGTGAATTTTCAGCTTGTATGAATTCTCATCTCATCGCTGGTCTGAATCCTTTCTAAAACCTCATGAAAAGATGAATGGTTTTATTTGTTGGATGGCTGGGTGACATTCAAGACTATGTCATGCTGTCTTATGCTTCATATAATGATACAAGGGCAGATGATTTGAAAGACTAGCATGATAATAGATGCCTTTGATTGGAGGGTAGATGTGACGAGATGTCATCTGTAACTAGGTGCAGGCACTCTGTTTCCAAAGCATGTTTAAATGATACTGCACAGAATTTTTAATATGTAGGTTTGGTAAAGTATTGTGACTTCAAAATTTAATTTTAACGCATGCAACTCATCACCAAATCTTTTAAGAAGTTAGTTTCTTTAACCATCAGTGCTCAAAAAGTCAACCTACAATCGCTTTTAAGGCCCCTAGACACTAAAGAGGGCAGGAAAAGTCAGAAGTCAGAAATCTCCTGCCACCATCACTGCTGCAGTGATTAGCCCTGTCTTTCAACTCTCCTCTCATCATTCCCTTCTTTCTTCTCCAACCCGACATTACACATTGCCTTTTTTCTCTTTTTATTCTCTCAATCTTTCACGGTGCTTTTATTTTTACTTTGCAGTGTCAAAGGCAGATGGGCATACATTAAGTATCACATGCTTTCACATCTTTCTTACATATATTGCCAGAGCAGTGAGAGCAGGGCAAAGCAAAAGAGGGTAGTGGGTATAAGTGGGTAGTGGGCAGGCACAGCACTGAGGGAATGTGGACAAGTACCAGGCACAGGACACAATTACAGCAAGTTTTGGATTTCTCCTCCTTTCCATGTAGTACCATGGAAAGTGAAAGCTGAATAAGAGGAGAGTGTTTTTAAAAGAGACCTTGTCACTTTGACAAATGGTTATAGATGTGAAGATTTTAGTCCAACGTTACTATAAAGATGCACAAGATTCATATTAAAAAAAAAGATGATTACATCTAACTATATTTTAGTGGCTCAAATTAATCTTTGGAAAATTTCCCACACATGATACTGACGCTGCATAGATGGATGCTCGTGGGCATTTCTCCAGATGGTGTGTGTGTCTGTGATTGTGTGGGAATGTGAGTGAGTCTGCCTTCCCCTGTATTTGTACTTTGCCAAATGTATCCATAAAGACTGTTGTTAGGTACCAGTAACACACTCTATGGATGCCTGTTTTGCATTTATTTGGACGCAAAACATAAAACAATATGGAAAAATTAAAAGAAAAATCATGCATTTAAAGGATCAAGGTAACTGTCCCTTTTTTGTGGAGCACTGTTATAATAAAAAGTGTTCATAAATACAACAAATCTATAATAACGTACATCTATTCATGTCTCATTCTCATTGTATCGACAGGGGTCAACAGTTGAATTTTGATAGGTGCAAGGACTACTTTCTCTTATATATTACAAGTGTTTGGTAATATTTTACTCATTAAACATATTAATCAGTGTAGTACTTGAGCATGAATACCTCCCACTATGAGTTTATATTAATCCTAATGGTGAAAACTTAGTCCAATCAGATATTTATAAAAGCAATATAGAGATACTTAGGGAAAGTTCAAGCTCCCTGTCAATGATCAGTGTTTCTCAATGAAGGAATATCTATTCAGAACAAATTTAATTAAAACTTGGGATATGAGTTTGAAATTGAAAAGGATTTTTGCTCATGAGTGATAATGAGGTATTTTCAATATTGACTTGTTATCATATGTTCCCTGTGTAATAAAATCCATTATTTCTTTCTGCCGAGCAGTGTAATTTAATCAGCGTAATTCAGTGTATAAATGGTACAAATCAACCTTTGCACTCTTATTGTTTTTGAAGATCTGAAGATTGAGATTAATTTATCTTGTGTGATGTAGATGGGGACATAGTCATTTATAGTCGCAGAGCTTTGTAGAGGGCCTTTAGGGGGCTGAGACGATGTAAGGCATATGGTTTTGTGTCTCAAAAAGATACTGAAGACATGAACTCATTCAACCAAAGCAGATGTACCATGAGATTGTAATTAACCTGTCTTAGTTTGCTGTAGACTCAGAGAGAGTTCTTACCTTTAATGAGAGATCGTTTGATCACACAAAAGAATATGAAACAAGTCGAATCTCTTTCATGTCTGTACAGTTTGAATATTTCAAAGGCATCAGGCTTCGTAAGTCCATCCACCAGTGGAGATATTCGCTTATTATGTGTTCCTCTGTGTCGCAGACAGGCAATGATCGCCTTAGGGTACGCGGCCACAGTGTGTTCACAGATTGGACTTCATTAAAGCACAGAAGATTGCACCGGACAGGGATCACTGAGCCCCTCTCTCTTTTCCCCCTTCATTCTGTCTCACTTGACAGACTGAACTGGTGTCCCGACGGCAGAGATTAAATATTAAGAAAGAAAAAAAAAAATAATGTGCGTATGAAAAATGGTTATCTTATTAAAACTTGAAAGAGTGATGCAAACGAGAAGGGGGTGCTCATCACTGGAGTTGGAGAATAGGACCAGCAAAACTGCCAGTTGGCCAGATGGCTGCCAAGTCTGTGACTCTGTGTGTGTGTGTGTGTGTGTGTGTGTGTGTATTTATACAGGTGTGTGGTGCTGGTCATCGCAGGCTTCGGGCTAAGTGTATTTGTGTCACACTCATGAAACTGTCTTTACCTTACTGAGCCGCCAGCCCAGATTAACGGTAGCGACCACTGACTGTAAAAGGATGAAACGCAGCTCTACTCAAGTAAAACCAAAACAATCAATGCCCCCCTGTTGCCTTGTTGCTGCATTATAGATCATAACTCCCACCCTCTTCATGTTAACAGATGGGACATGATTCAAACTAAACAAAGAACATTTAAAATTTATTTCTTCAATAATGGTTTCTGTTATTTTAGGTAGTAAATATTTAAGTGACCTTTTATCTGTTAAATTAGATTTTAAACAGCTATTTGATGCTTATAAGAGGAGTTGTCATGTCAGGATCACATGTGGGCAGCTGTATGAACCTTAAAACTGCAGCTGCATCCTAAGATTGCTGTCAGTGTTATCATCATTGCACAGTGTGTGAGCAAAAGTAAGGAAGACTTATGAAGAAAACTGTGGCAGAGGATTTGGTGTCAAAACAAAAAAAGTAAAAACAACTATATGGCAATGTTTCAGATTTAGATTCAATACTAACAGGAACTGTGACAACCTCTTGTTGAGGAGGAAGAAGAAGTAAGTTATCCGAGTAGTTGGATTTTGAAACCTTTTGTCTGCAGTACAGTTGCAATTAACTGTGGCTTTGATTGCTCATTCTTGTTTCTCTTCTTCTTGCGAGGTTTCTACCAAATCTTCTTTCGAAAAATGCTCAGAATGTCTGTTTTCTTGTTTTTATGTGCATTTTGGACGAACAGTATCAGTAAGTGCTAAACTCACTGAGACTTTGCATGTCTTGTAACTACTTGATGGCAAAAGTCATCTCATGTTTGCCTGATAAATGCTTTAAAAATGAAGTCTGGTCTGTGTGTTGATAAAATGTTTTCATAGAGAAAGATAAATAATTGCCTCATTTCTCTAAGTTGAAGTTCCCATTGTAGAATTTTTATTTTGGGGGGAAAAAAATAATTGATTCCCACAAACACTTTCAAGGTAACATTCTTTAAGTGTTTCATTGTAATGACGACCAGGAAAAAGGAACGTCGCAATCTTCTTTATTCATTTTTTTACGCTTGATAACCCGAGAGATTGCTTCTCACTTTCCAGAATTGCAGACTGAGGTTTTGTTTGTGCAAGTGTGTTTGTGAGTGAGTGCAAATGTGTGTCAGCACTTAAGTGCTGGAGTTTGATATTTCCATGTTAATGAGTACGTGCTTTTCTGTAGCAGACTGAAGACAGCATTAATAAACAACACCTGGACAGAGCATGGAGGATCACATAGATAAAAGAGGTGGGTGGTTTCCAACTGCTTCCCCTTTATTTTCTCCAACTGAAATGAGGACAGACATTAGAATACACATGACATTACAGACTGAAGATGTAAAAGAAATTAGAATATCTGTTTCGTTTTCTGCCTCTGCTTTATCTCGTTTTTTTATCAGTCAAGGTGAGAAGTGGACAAGACAGAGGAAACAGAAGTCTAAGTGTGTGTGTGTGTGTGTGTGTGTGTGTTTGTTTTTTATTACAGTTGATGTGACCGTAACAAATGCACATGTGGAGCTTTTATATTTACAACAGTGGTGTAAAAGAAGCCAAATAATTTATCATTATGTTGATTTTTTTGTTTATTATTTTGACTAAATTGCAATTCAGCAGCTGTGATGTAAAGGTGAAGGTAAAGCAGCTTCATTTTCATTACACAATGATTTGTACAGCAAAGCTGTAGGATTAGAGAGCAGGGTTGGTCCTGAGCCGCTGTAACTGAGTGTGCAGCCACTCTGGGCCAACATACCTAATGTGCCTAACACACATGTTTTGATGGTGGGAGGAAACGGGAGCAACCGGAGGTGACCAATGTAGACATGCGAACTCCACATATAAAGGCCCTGTGCCAGCTGAGAATTGAACAGCTGAGGCAGCAGTGCTAACCACTAAGCCACTGTGATGCTGTATATATCCTGTAAAGTTCTTGCAGGTGCTCCTGTTGTGCCCTGACAACAGGACCCTGCTCTGAACTCGAGGCAGAGCCCACCTGTAAAGTCCTGGCTGAGGCAACGTCCAGCTCTGCTTTATCTTAATTGCTCTGTTGCTAGTCTATCTAGTGCAGCCCTCCAGTTCTCCAGGGTGCTGCTCTGTCCCTTAGTCACAGGATTTAGAGGATGGGGGTTCTGCCGCTAGAGCAGTCTAGCTTAACACTCAGGCAGAGCCCACCTGAAGCATCCTGGCTAAATGAACACCCAGATCTTCTCTGCTTTTTCTGTATTTCTCTCTTATTGCTCTGTTTTGTCTCTGCTGCTCTAACTAGTGAAGTCTGGTGGTAATTTTTGTCTCCTTTTATAAACCGCTGTAATTAGTTTAGTTGTGGACTGCTGTTGTAATATGCTGTTAATAAAGCCACAAGCAAGAAGCGGTGAATCAGACTGACAGATGACAAGGAGCTCTCCATGGTGTGGTGTCATCACGGTGACACATTTAAAGCTGCTCTGTTGTAAAAGTGATACAACAAATGCAAAGGTTCAAGTCTAATTAAATAAATTATAGATTAAAAACAACCATAGTTGACAGAGACAAAGGAATCCACAATCAGAAATCTATTTTGCTGCAGGATCTTTGCTGTCTAGTCTTTAAGGAAATATTAAAAATCCTGTTGTTCTGGCATGTGTCCACAGCATCTGTAAAGTCTGTCTGGAGAGCTGCTGGAGAACAAAAACAATAGTGTCCAGTTTGTAGAGAAATGTCTTAAAGTGAAAAACCCAATCTTAATCGGACATTAGAGAACTTGTGTGAGAGCTTCTCTTTGGAGAAAAAACAGGTAGCTTCAGCACAACAACAAATGAAGTATGCGCAGGAACAGCTGCAGAGGGAAATGTCCCGTCACAGACAGCTAAAAACAGAGAATAGAGAACTTAAGGATCAGCCGGCCTCTGTGCAGAGAGACCTCAAATGCAGCATCAACCAAAGAGACTGGAAAAACATTGAGATTGCGAACTCTACAGAGAAGAGCTTCGCTGCCACCAGGACTTGGCCTCTGAACTAGAGAGGACAAAAAGTCAGCTTGAAGAAACCAGTTCCAGGTTACTTACCGAGCGCAGCAGATCTCTGATCACTGGCAGCCTTGAAGGGTCCTCACATGACATGTTCTGTTCTGTGTTCTGTCACACTACTGACCCTAACCCTTAGCCTTGGCCTAGAACCCCTGCCTCCCACAACCCTGTGCCTGAGGGACAAAGCAGCATCTTGGAGAACTGGAGGGCTGTGTTAGATAGAGCAGTAACAGAGCAATTAAGAGCAGAGCAGAGCTGGAAGTAGCTTCAGCCAGGACGTCACAGGTGGGCTCTGCCTTGAGTTCAGAGCAGGACACTGTTGTCAGGGCGCAACAGGAGCATCTGCATGCCCTTTACAGGAAATACGCGGTCTGAAGACACATCACAGCTGCTAACAAAAATGTTCTAATTTAACCATTCAAAATAATCAAAAAAGCAACATTATTGCCAGTGTTGTAAATAAAAACAGCTCTACACATGCCTTTGTTAAAGTTACATTGGTGATAATACGACACAAGTGAAGGGCAACAACACAAGATTTTGTCTTTAATAAATAGTTTAACATAAAGGCAAGTCAGGTTTCTATTGGACTTTTTTTTTTTTTCTAAGTCGTCATGCTGCAAAATAGCATTTCCAGATTGGACTTAGAAAGAACACTGATCCGTCTTTAACAAGTCAGCGCTTTTTAAAGGTGTTATTGTGTTATTGAACAGTGAATAGTAACATTATGTTGCATTAAATACAGACTGCAACAATACAGCAAAAGCCACCATTTAGTCATTCCGTATAACACCAAGAACACAGCTTGGTACATATTTCTTTTCTCTTCTTAGATCAAAGACAACACATATAACACACATTGAACTTAACCACTCGGAAGCAGAGGTGGTGAGTCATTTTTTTTTTGCATCAGTTATGGATACATGAAAAAAAAACCTCAACAGTACTTCTTCTGTCGTACTTATTCTGTTTCATTTATATAATAATGTGTGTGTGAGTGTGTGTGTATTTTCTTGAACAACTAAAATGAAAAGAAAAGGGATGGCAATTTTTGTATTTTTCCAAGGTATGCATCCATGAACCAACATGTCACGACAGGGGCCCTGATCCACTGAGTAGCCATGTGTAAAATGAGCAGAAGCCAAACTTAGGGTCACCCATCAGAGTTTTCATCTTTCTTCTGATCTGATCGTAACATCTTCCCTCTATAAATTCTACTTGTACAAATAGTTTTTTTTTTTTTTATGTCCTGAATAGACAGCCATTTCTCCAGTCACTTTTAATTTTACAGGCCTTTTTTCAGGACCCTCTCCCTTGCTTTAATAAAGTCTGATGTTTTTGTCAATTTAATTTGTTATCCGGACAACATACATGTGGATGTAAAGAACATTTTGAAATAGAAGTGAATGGTCTTGTCTTGGGATGTCTGCCTCTTTATTGATCCCTTAGCCTTGCATGCTACGTGTGCAAAATGTTGAAAATTCTGAGCACCGAGCGTTTTTCAGCGCCCGGCTGTGAACATGTTGAAGTTAACGGAGATGATGTTGGTACTGCTGAGAAGAACTATGGAAACAGATGAAAGGTCACAGTGCTCTGTTTGTTTGTTTTTATTCTTTCTAACACAAAACAGCCAGTATTTTACACACTACTTCGAATGCCATTAGTTGTATGCATACTTGTTCCTGAGAGTTGTTCCCTAGCAACTTATTCTGATCGCATTGTTCACTTTATGAAAGACATAGAAACAACATGGTTACAACATGGTTAATCAGAGACCATTGTGTAATCTGTAGTGTTTCTCAGCAAAGTTGTGGTCCATGTATCATCTGATTCAATAAGATGACCATGTAACAGACCAAAAATATTGTAATCGGTGTATTTTGACTACAAATTTTACCTTACCTGGACCAAGTGGTGTTTTTGTAACCATCTAAATAGCAGAAACAAACTTAAAGAGATTGTCACAGTTCAAAAAGGCACTGATAAACAATGTTCTTCCAACAGGGGCTCCACATCAGAAAATGCTTATATAGGTTGTAATGTTTTTATTGTGTCTAGGTTTTTATTGTTAGGTTTTTATTGTTTTTATTGTGTTAGGTCTTAGGTTCTTTTTTGTATCCTGAGTCATTAAAAACAGATTCATCACTGTTCTCAAATTTTTAAGACCATATAGATATGGGAGAAAATTAGGTCTCTTTTGAGAGGGATTCACTCTTTTATGATCTTTTTCCCTTCTCTTGTTAGCATGCATAAGACATGCAAAGTGTTCTCTGGCCTGGAGAGCAACGTTAACCAGAACAGAAGACATCAGATGAGAGTCAAATAAAGAAAAACCTAATGTAATTGCAGTATTGGTTTTAGAGAAAACGCTGCCTTCTGTTTTTTTGGAGGACGAACCAACTACTCAGACAAAGTTATCAGTATAACATGTCTATTTTACTTTCCCCTTGAATGTCTGGCAATTGGCAGACAGGCTACCTCACTTAACCTTGAGTATGATAAATTGATGCTTGGAAAATACAGAAGGACGTCTTCCTACTAAATACAATTGTAGTCCCTTTTTAACAGAGAACAGAGTTGTCTCTTGATTCTTATGCATCAGAGTAAAAAGAAAGAAAAGGTCCACTACATTTTACTGCAGGGAGTTTCATTTCAATTTATGCTTTGTGCGTACCGTCACCCTCACCGTCCTGGGAGGTGTCTTTTCAAACAACCCTATACATAATGGATTGGTTATTTGAAATCTTGAATGTCCCAGTTAAGTTTGTGTCAGTTTAATTCATGAATAATTTCCACCTTGTTTTCCTTGGGCTTGTTACCACTACTCTCCTCACAGATCTTCTCTCTCCTTCCTCGTCTTCTGTGAGTGCCTCTCCTCCTCGGGCGCTTTCTGTTCATGAAAAAAAAACTACACCTTCTCCGTCTCTCTCTACTCTCTGACTGCAAACAATGTCTTCCTGTTTAGTTTTTCCTCTGAACCTCAAACCCTCTTTGTGCCATTAATATCCTCCAGATGTTGCCTTGCTCAACTTGTTTTTTCTATGTGAAAGACTTGCTTCTTTGAAGATTGTCAGGGTGACCCGGTGGCCAAGCCAGGATGCTGAGACAAACTTCACCAGAAATGGCCCACAGAGGAGAAAAGAAGATAAAGAGATAAACAATCTGGAGACGCTGCCTCCGTCACAGTATGCCCTTCAGAAGTGACTCGCTTTTTTTAATAACTATTTCTAGTAAGCAGCGCCTCAGCTCCTCAGCACTGCTTGGGTCGTGTTGGCTGTTCTTCTTAGCACAGAGGGCTATGAGCTCCTCCATGGGGTTGGTCAATCAGTCATACTGACAGGCTAATAAAGGGTCTCTCTGTTAGTAAAGAGGGTATAGTAACCCACAGGTGACCGCTTTTTCATGTACTTCATCCTCTCACTAGCTCTCTTACCTTCTCGCTCTTAAAGCGATCATTTTATTATTATTGGGTTCTGTGTCCACTTTAGCGTTGGTCCTGGTTCACCTGTTTTTTAAAATGCATTTTTTTTTCATGCATTGTGGAGAGAACAGCAGGTTTGGAAAGAGAGGTGATCTTTAAGCCAGAGGATAACAAATTGAGAAGAAAGGTGAGAGGTATAAAGTCAGTTTCACAGCAGGAAGGTAATGGACAACATTTGTAAGCCACACTTTGATGAGAAAAAATGGTCTTTACCTGCTGCAGCTTTTTTTTCTGCCTTATGGTCATGTGGGCTGGTGAGAGTGGAGGTTTGAGTACACATATCCAATCTTTCTCTCTGTTTCCTTTGAACACTTTTCATTTTATTCACTTTCCTGTTTGCATCTCCTCCCACCTCTACCTTCCTCAAATGCTCCTCCTTTTCTCCTTTATTCTCTTCTCTCTCTCTCTGGGTCTCAAGGCTGTCCTTTGCCATTGCCAGACTCAACAGTGATTCAACCACTCAGGTGGCTCCAGCCACGGAAATTGCAGCCATGCATCACCCCTCTGTCGATTGACGATAGAAAAATTCCATTACAGTCCATCGCATGTTTCTGGACAGATGTCCAAAAGAGAGGAGAAATGGAAGCTGGAAAGCAAAAGAAGAGATAGCAGGGATGTTTGAAGAGAGATAGAGAACAAGAGAGTATTTTGATAAAGAATGTCTGGCTGGGGGACAGGCATGATGAAAAGATAATGGCGAGAAAGTATTACCTTCACAATGCATCACTTTTATAATAGCAGAGCCGCAACGGGACCATTTGAACCTGTTCAGCTCTGCTCTTCAAGAAACTGTGGTCAAGCAATTGTCAGTCATATCTGTGGATAGATTTTTTTTATAAGTGATAGAAATCTTTAAAGTAAGTCCTGATGTGTCCTTCTCAAGACACCACAGAGCTCCAGGGATGTTTTTGTGATCCCGAACATCCCTGAATAGGTGGACAAGAAAAATTGAATTTTCACTTTTTTTTCATTATATCAGATTCCCTTGTATACATACTCCTTTTTCTTTTGCAGCAGCTCACAGACTCCGCTGTTGTTCAGACCAAACATGAGAATGGTGGAGAAATCTGATTTAGGTGACTTTAGGTGACGGTTGGAGTCTGAAAGTTGTTTCAAGTATTCGCCTTTACACCAAAAGTGTGTGCTTCAGGTTTGGTGTTTGTTTGATTTAGTTGGTTTGGCCTTGTGTTAAAACTGTTAACTAACCTTGGCGGCAGATGTTGTTCAATTGAAGTGTGAAAACGAAACGGAAGAATTGTTTTGTTTTCGATTTCATTATAAATTCAAAGACAAACTTTTAAATACATCTCATGACGCATCTCGTCTCATAGTGAAAATCCGAACCACCTTTGTTTGGCCAAGAACTTGTGCACATACAAGGAATAAAAAGCATTGGACAGAGATGCCATCTCCACTTTTTCTCCATTTAGTCCTCATAAATCTAAGCAATGGCAACACTTGCATCAGAATACTGTTTGTTGATTTTAGCTCGTCATTCAACACAATCTCCCCTCATGGCTTTGGTTGGAAAACTTAGCACTCTGGGGTTAAGTATCACACTCTGCAACTAGATATTGGACTTCCTTTCAAACACACCACAGACTGTTTGGATAATGTCCCCTTGACTCCAGTGCTCAATACTCAAGTTCCCCTAGGTTTTTGTTTAACAGACCCCTTCTGTTCTTGCAGTTTAGCTGTGATTGCTTACCCAGAAGAGAAGAGAACTCCACTGTAAAGTTTGTGGATGACACCGTAATCATTGGCAAGCCAGCAAAGTTGTACATAGAGCAGAACCTTCTGTTCAGCATCAGCCTGAACAAGAGACTGATTGTGGAGTTTAGATAAAAGGAGATCAGAGGAGCTGAGGGGAGCAGTGAAGAGTTTTGTGTTTCTGGGAAACAGCATAACAGGAAAAATGTCATGGATATCAATGATCTCCACTTGGGTTTAAAAAGGAGTGATAATAAATAAATATACAAATATTTAAAAGAGACACTTCTTTTACATAATAAATTAAAAATTCAAGAGAAAAGCAATGGCAGAGTTGCTATCAAACATCAGACTAAAGGGCAGCCTTCACAGGTAACAGGACTTCTGAACTCATTCTCTGCAATAATAAAAATGTCAAATAGCTTTATTTGTATGTACCTTATAATATTTCTCTGCTTACAAAATTCTCTGCCTTTATTATGCATAGAGTCGTGGTGTAATGAGAGTAGACAGACTTGAAGTAACCCTAACCCAAACCCTTGCCACGGTTGTCTTGGGTTGTCATCTCTTCTGGACAGCAACAATTTCAAAACACCAGCCAACAGGGCAGTCACCCTAACCCAGAAAACAAGCTTTTTAAAAACTGTGAATAACAGAAAGAGACAGACACATCCTGTTGAAATAAGCCTTGTCTTAACATCAGAAACCTTTTAAAAAGGCAATAGTAGCTCAACAAAGAGCATGTTTCAGAACAGTAGTATGCAGAACAGCATCTCTGGATACACAGAATGTTGAACCTTATAGGAAAAGGACTACAGCAACAGAAGACCACACCAGGTGGTGGTGTAATGGTGTGGGTAATATTTTCTTGGCACACAACAGGTCTTACAAACCCAGGATTGTCCACATGCCACAGCCGACTTGAATATAGTTGTTGCATGAATGTGCAGCTGAAAACTGCATAAGATTATCATGTCAACGTGGACCAGAATCTTGTACATAGAGTTTCCAGTGCCTTATTAAATCCCACATAAAGGCTTTTTACAGGATATACTGGGATCCAGTCATATGTTCATGCATGGATGATGTACATAATAAAATGGCCGCAGGATTTTTAAAAATAAAATAGTACAGCGAAGGATGATATGCTTGGTGGAGCACTTTCTACACAACATGCAGTAATTGTAGTTTTAAAATGTCTGTCATTGCAGACTGAGAGATAGCGGTCTGCTTGTCAGATGATGTACAATCTTGTACACAGCGGGGATTTATGGTTTGTGCCCTTTAGCTATTACATTATAATAATCATCAGTTGAAGCTGTGTTTCTGAAAAGAATAAGAACTGTTGTTTCCTGTTGCGAGACACTCTTTGGTTCTTTAGTCACAGATTGTGAGTGATTTCCCATAAGGCCTTTACTTTGATTCACTGCTGCAAGAAACTCTAAGAAACCTCATCTCCATATATTCTGGAACAGATGAAACCTGTTCTTCTTTTGTTTTGCCATTTAGCGGCATGGCAGATGTTATGCAAAATCTGCACCAGTGTAGTCAGGTGAAGCTT
Source organism: Acanthurus lineatus (assembly GCA_029814665.1). Classification (NCBI taxonomy): domain Eukaryota; kingdom Metazoa; phylum Chordata; class Actinopteri; order Acanthuriformes; family Acanthuridae; genus Acanthurus; species Acanthurus lineatus. Next base: position 7,767,657 of record JAPZDV010000012.1, on the reverse strand, counting down.
GGCAATGTATCTGCCAAATTTAGTTTTAACATTATAAAGTATTTAATGTTTAAATCTCCTTTGGAAGTGATCCTGAACTGTGGCAGATGTTAAATATGTGGATTTTACATACTTCTTATATATTAATACTATTGGCCCAGGAATATCATTGAGACAGAAAGGGCCAGGGTAATGGAGAAATGTCTAGGAAGGACTGGTATTATGAGATGTAGACTCTGTGCCGTCCTTTCACCTTTCAATGTGTATGGCTGCCAAATGTAGTATTTGGTTGGGTTTAGGGGGAATATTTCATGTGTTCTGCTGCAACTCCTGTTTCCAAAGCTGCAGTGAGCCGATAAGATTTTACTGACACCAGCATCAACAAGCTGACCCCCGTCTCTCATTCACTGTCACAAAAAAATGGAGGTGAAAGACAGCGGAGCGAAGGAGATGGAAGAAAAAGAGGAGAGAAATAGATGAGATTAAGTGGCCAGGAAAGAAGGCGGTGATGAAATGAAATGCCATGGGGAAGGATGGAGAAATGACAAGAGGGATGGAGGGAAGACGGCGAGACAGCAACGCAAAGAAAGGGGAACTTGACAAACAAGATAAAAACAACATCGAGGCAAAGAAGACAGTCGAAAGGTTCAATGGAAGGTTAATGTTTCTTAGTTCTTTTTAAATGTTACAGGCTGAAAACCTGACCTGCATTTCTTGTTTTTAGTAGTCTAGCCAAAACTGGTTGCAAATGTCAACATTCAATATGACTCAGCACTCTGTATAACAAAAATTAGTACTTGGGGGGATGCACAATAAGGATTTTTTAGCCAATATCTATCAGATGAACAATCACATTTTGAGTTTTTTTTTAAAACAAATAACCTGCAGTTTGTGCACAACTGAGCAAAAGTTGTGTTTTGGCATGAACAGAACTTATAGGCATGAAGGGAGGACATGACCTGAGAAACTGACCATGCCGTGACTTTGCATGTCAGCAACACCAGTGTTTTGTTTTGTGTTTTTTTGAAAGAGTAACACGTGCATGCCTTGAGGTTTGACAGCACCCCCTCTTCCTGTACTACCTGCAGTATGTTTTTTTAAACTGGCCTTGCGTTTTATAAATGGACCAAACAAATACACTAAAAGTTTGTAGCAGGAATGCAAAACATTGCGTGTAAATGGAAAATCTTGTTGCAAGAAAACAAATGAGTAGTTTGGTGAAAAAAAAATCCCAGTGTGACCCTCCCACCACGAAAGAACAGGCCTTGATAGAAAATGCTGTCTTCATTACATGTTTTATGAGTGTCTTGTCTGCTGTTAAAGCTATTAGAAATATTAAGGTTGTACGAAGAGATATGAAACTTCTCTGATTAGCTGTGTTTTAGATGAAACATTTCCTTCTCATCAGACCCAGTGATCACATTTGCATGTTGAAGAGAGGCTCATTTCCAGTTCAGTGCGGCAAATATTGTGTCAAGCATTGCATGACAAATGTCCAAAGCGACAACATATTCATTAATGATATGTATCCCTGGATGATTTTTGAGAGCTGCACTATATTTATCATTCTCCATCAGTGGATAATCTCCTATAAAAGCGTAACCAGTGTTATCAGTGTCAACACGGTGTATCTTGTGCTTCTTCTGTGCCTAACACTAAGACTCTGTTATCAGTTTGTGTTTCCGAGGGAGGCAGTATTTCTTTTTTTTTTTTGCTTTGTTGTTAAAACATTGTAGACCATTTATCAGCCAGCCAACAGTCAGACAAACTGGGTTTGTAGCATAGATACCAATAGTGACCAAATATTGCTTTGGAACTGTAAACTGTAAGTTTAGAGACCTTGTTTAACTGTATTTTCAGTGCCTTTAGTGTGACTTTGTGTGTGTGTGTGTATCTGCGTGTGTACGTGTATGTGAGAGCGTGTGAAAGAGACAGAGATATCACCTCTCTCCTTTACTCTTTGTTTGTGTGTCTTTCTGTCCATCTGTACAGCAGGAGCTTTTAAGTGTGATGATAGAGATGACTTTTGAACAAGAAAACATGTTGAAAGACTAATGGCCTTATGAGCAACTGAGCAGCAGCATGAGAGCAAACCTGACAGACAGACAGACAGACAGACAGACAGACAGACAGACAGACAGGCAGACAGACAGACAGACGGACAGGCAGGCAGAGAGACAGAAATGACAGCTATTTAGTAAGGGAGGGCAGAAGGATAGACACACAGAAAAAAAACATAGGGTTAGGTGGGCTGGGAAAGCAACAATTAATGACTGCAGAGATGGAAGACAGACAGAAAGGGAGGAGAGGGACTAAAACAGAGCGAGGATGACACACACACACACACGCGCGCACACACACACACAGTCAATCTGTCATCATATGGAATCTTTAGCACCTCAAATGAGGTTCACCGTTTCTAACGGTGGCTAATCTTTTCACTTATACCTATTAATACTTTACTATGTTGTAAAATTTATCAGCTTGTTCCCGAGAGAGGTGGGATCATAGCAGCTGTCAAATACAGTGAAACACCGAGGCCATTTTTTTAACAAACATTGACTGTGTGCAGCAGGCTTGCAGGAAGAGCAAGCAGACAGCCACAAAGACAGATTTAGACACAGGGAGAGAAGGGGGAATGAGGAGAAGAAAAGATAAGGAGGGATTGAAAGAAATCAGACAAGAAAGTAGGAAGACAGACAAGGGGCAGACAGAGGAAATCAGATGGGCTGGGACCAGACAGGATACTGCAGAAGGACTGCTGATGTTCCACCTGCTGAGGTCCTACGTGAAGGACGTGTGTGTGTGTGTGTGTTTTTGTGTGTGTGCATGCATCATGGTTGTGTGTGTATGTTAGTATCGATGTACTGTATCTTGTTTGGATGTGTCCCCCGCTGTGTTTGTGTTCTGATGTTTGTTATCTGTGCTCGTGGGTGTCTCACAATGTCTCTTTGAGTAGAGTGCATGCATTTGTGTGTGTGTGTGCGTGCGTGAGTGTGTGTGTGTGCTGATCCTGCTTATCTGTGCAGCATGAACTGAATATGTGTACGCCAGATGCATAACATATTGAGTTAAAAAAAAACAACTACACTGAGAGAATAAGCAATGAAAGGTACTCAGAGCTAAATCATTTACAATCATCCCCTGTAAGAACATTTCTGAGAGAAATGTAAATGTTTTATCTTCTTTTTTGTGAGTTGACATTTTCTCTTGTATACTGCTTTGCTTGTGTAAGTTTAAACCTTTACCTTAAAAATAGGAGTAGAACTGTTATGCAAGCTTGTGTTATGCCATAGTATGAAACCACTCGAGAGTAGACCGAGTCAACTGTAATTTACTGTTAGTATCTTGCTCATCTTGCACTAGGACTTACAGCTTGCATGGTCATTTTTATGGTGAATAAAGTTTATTTTAATCATTCTTTCATTGACGAGAGGATGTTCTCATGAAGGTGCCTTAGGCAACATTTAGCACCAGTGACAGTGCACCTTCTATACAGGGTTTAAATTAGTACTAAGCACTTGTGTACGGGGTTGAACTGTGCTGTGCAAGAACAAGAGGGTTTAGCAGAGGAATGAAGATTGACTGAAGGACATTAAACTGCTCCCAGTCAGACTTGTGCCACCTGAATGAAAAACAGAAAACCTAACAGATAAACCATATGAGAACAGTACATAATAAACCCATTTTATATCCTGACCAATCAATTAAGATCTGGTCTAATAATTTAAAGCAGATTTGACCACATTTTTCAGACACATTCCCACATAATTATGAGTCAAAGTGGAGAAATGTATGGTAATTGGTGCTAAGATGCTCCATATAACATATTTAAAATGCACTTGTGTCTAAATTTGCAAAGGTTTAGAGCAGAATTCCGAATTTTATATCAATCTCACTTTATTCCTTTCTGCTGAGCGTCAGTGTGACACCATATGTTTGAATCTCTAATTTCTATATCTCACTGTATGGATCTTATTTCAATCATACTTGAGGTATAAGACTTTAACAACAGTTTACAAATTAATTGTATTTGTAAAGGTGCATATATAAATGTTCATTTCAAAATTTTGCAGGGTTTGTAAAATTGTTTCGTTGCGATTATAAAACTTTTTAGATACAGGAAATGTACTAAATTTATCACAGCAGACAAATAGCCAATGTGTTTTGTAAGATCAGTACTGGCGATTAAACTCTCAGATCAATGCATAATGTATCATTCGTCATTGCATGTATTTGCACACTGTGTGTCCAGAAACTACTACTTTTACTTCACCACTGGCTGCAACTTGAAAACACACCATGCTTAAGATGTCTGTAGTTCTTCAAGTTGGTAAAAGAAAACACCCTACAAGGAAATGCACTTTTGAGATATAAAGTCAGTTCCGTGTTACATTGCAGTAAGTCTATTGAAAATCCACTACTGGGTTATTGTGAAACACCAATCTTGTCCCCAGACTCTGTTAGCTGTGGAGTAATATGTCAGGATGCCAGTGGCTCTGCTTAAGCAAACCTCCAAGGAGGGTCTTTATTGACTCACCAGTACCACCAGCAAATTTGGACTTTAAAGGCCTTTGCACGCCCACACACGTATGTGGAGTTATTCTTGCTGATTACCTCCGGTTGAAGCTGGGTGGATTTATCCCGGAAATTACCTAAAGCCACAAAAAATCCATGTAATAGAGAGAATGATAAAGGTAGAAGTTTTCTCGCCTTGACAGGTGCAGAGAGTCGGGAAGCTGTCAGTCAAGTAAAGAATGTTTGCGCTGACTTTGTCAATCACTAAGTGAAAACATATACGCGGCAGTCACTGCAGCAGGAGTATTTATATACTACCTTCTTTTCACAGATGTTTTTTTTTCCTGTCTGTGATTCAAGCTACATCAGTGGCATCATTATCATTTTACAGTTCCTGTCCTCCATCACCCTGGTGATTACTGTAGCTTAATTTGATCACAGCATGCTTCCCCAGACAGGTGTCTTCTTTATATATGGTTGGCTTTAACTTGATGTGTTATATCTCAGCCTCAAAGCAAGACGTTTCTTGAAATCACATTCTGTGCTGCTGTTGGCAGACGTGGTATGTCTGGTACATTACCTGCCAAGAAATCTATTCAAAGCAACACATTTGTACAAAAAATATGAGGTATATCACAATTATATTTGCAGTTTATGCTAAAATGTTCTTTGATGTAACAGGTACCAGGATTGACACTTAATGGTTTTAATAGTCTTACCGAACACTATCTTTCCTTAATAGGGTTCAGGAACTGGATTTGAGTCCCATAGGTTCAATTTATCCTGTCAAACTCATTTCTGAAGCCCACTTATATTATAATTGAATATTGGCTGTGTAAAAAAAACTTGAATTAAGTAAAAATCTCAGTTGACATTCAGTTAGTTGTTGAAATTCCCAGCTGGGTCTTCTTGGTGAACACAGTTTCAATACATAATGACAGCTTCCTCTCTAGAGAGGGTCTCCCCCGTCTGTCAAATGTGAGACATTACCTATGTGTTAAAAAAAATAAAAAACATCCCAATGCTTCATGGAAACAAAGCATTGTTAAAAGTATGTCATGAGTGGCACAAAAAATGAGGATACTAAAATACACATTCATCATAAAAAGCCATATTTGGATTCAGACTTTCAGAATTTCAGTGTTTTTGCTTCGGTTGCTGTAAAAGTCCTCAGCTCATGTGCTTATGCCACTAACCTGTTAGCTACCATTGCTTCCATTATGCTGCAATCACGCCTGAGAAAAAGACAGTATAATAAGTCCAACCACCATTAGATTGCTTTTTCCCCTGTTGTCTGTTCTGCCGGGGCTTTACTAAAGACTCACTGTTTTTTCTTGCCACTGGGAAATGCTGGGAAACATCCACATGAACAACACAAAAAGTCCAATGGCTCCTTTCACTGGCAGCCTGAAGCTGACCGGCCTGATTGCCTTCAGCCAATGTATGCTGGCTGTGTGGTGGCCCACTGCTGGGTATTATCTCCATCACTGCCATATGCCTCAGTGCTGGACCATCTCTGGGCTGTTTGTCTGCTTCTTCCTTTTACTCTTCAGGATTTCCTTCCTCCCACCACTCTCTCTTTGTCTTCTTCATGCTCTCCTTCGATCTCTGTCTCACACACACACACACACATACAAACAAGGCATTCTGACAACTCATTTAGCAGTCATCTGTTTCCATCCTGTCTCTCCTTCTCTGTCTTATACGCTCATTCACACTTGACAGAAGAAAAATTATAGAAGAGTTCAGAATCTAACTTATTTTAACTTTATGTCTTAAGTTTTTTTCTACTAAATGAAATGTGTTTTTTGCTTTGTTTTTTTTTCTTGTCACAGCTAAGGTAGAGGTTTATACTGATAGTTGGGGCCAAATGTCATTTCTTGACTTTGTAAGTATGTTTCAAGTTTTCAAACTCAAGTATTTCCGCATATTTATGGCATCATCACCCCAACACCAGCCCATGTTTGCCTTGCATTACTCGCGTGAAGTGTCCTGTTGGATTGAAGGTCAAAATACAGATTAATCCTCTTTTTTTAAATCCCAAAAGTAAAAAAAAAATAGACTATGAGCTCTCCACCTGCTGCTGGTGGTACACAGCTCCAGATCAAGGCAGGATGGGGTGATCTCAGGTGTTTACTCCCCCAGAAGCTCAACCATTAACTCGCTCATACGTGCAATTATCATCAGCAGTTTTCTGCCGGTGTCTGACCATCCGCTCCACCCATGCAACCCAGACAACACCCAAAGCTCTGCGATATGCACGATAGCCCTTGCAACCAAATGTTAATTGAGAATTTAAATGTCAGTTTGGAATGAAGCTTTGAATTATTTGGTACAACCCGAGTCAATAGCATCTGTGGTTTTGTCTGTCGAGGAGACAAATATGTACCGTGTCAACAAAACCATATGAAGTTTTAAATATTGACATTTTGATGTTTTTTTTTCCTCCGTACAGTCACTGGAGAGATTAAAATAAACCTTTAAATGTAAATTTTAAACATATTCACAAGAGGCAAGACATATTTATAATTTCCATCCTCGGTGAGTCGTGCATGACCCATGTTTACTACAGCTGATGGCTGAACTGGCAGTAACTCACTGTCTGAGCTGGTTGGCCATGATGCTGTCTGTCTGCTGCTCTGTGCTGCTCTTGGAAACCCGCAGGGAGGTGTTGGCGAATATGCTTGAAAAAATATTGCCTCAGCCTCTGTGTTAGTGTTAGTGCATGCACGCATGTATGTGTGTATATTTCTCTGTGTATCTGGTGTGTGAGTATGGATATTTCTCTGCACCGTGTCACAGACAGCTGTGATTGATATGCTACCTGGCTAGCCTGATTAATTACACTCCAGGTCGATGTCACGAGGCACACTCCAGCAGAATGCATACATGCACACAAACAGACACATAACGACTCACCCACAGGCCAGCACACATGATGTAGATGTAGCTGCTTACTCCACCGCTGTGAGCACATGCAGTACAAACAAACATTAGCATCCCATGTTCCCCTCAGCTTGTTTTTGACCATGTACGAAATGATTCAGTCCTGATCTGGGTCAGTTAAAAAAAAAAACAAAAACAAATATATTTTCATGTTTTGACCTGAAATAACTTTGTCTCTTTCGTACTCGTCCATAAAGCCTCATAGTGCTGAGGAGTATTATTCTACGTGTTTTTTCGTAATTTAATCAGTTATATTAGGCACATTTAAATAAAAATATGAGCCCTTCCTTCCCATCTCTTCAGAAGTTTGATATTTCACTGAAGTCTTCCACAGAATAATTTCAAAGTGAAAAAAATGTGATTGATATTGCAACATTGTCATTGATAAAAAAATTTTAAAAAATGTTTTTTAACCTTTTGCTTGCAGTAACAGCAGTAAACATTTGTCTTTATAACAGTCACTGCTGTGTCATTCATTGGTCTTTTGCCGTAGTTTGGTGGTTTGCTTCCCTCCAGCTCCACTTCTCATCCCCCACAATGACAACACAGCCAACCTAAGTGATAAATATGCTTCAATTAAGGCCCTGCTTTGTAGACTGCAATGTGTCATCTCTGCCTAGGTCGCCTCAACATTTATTCAATAAGGATTCGGCAGTGAGCAAGAGAGAAGGAGGAAAGACAAATGGATCCCAAAGATTCCAGGTCATGTTTGTCTGCTATCTGGGAAAGAGCTCCCTGATGGTTATTGCATTGGCGTCGCCACAGTGGCTTAGCTTCTGTGTTGTATTCATCAAAGCAGGCTTGAAGGCAACACAACGCGATTAGGTTATTTCTTGGATAACTAATGACTAATTATTCTTTATGACAGCAGATTTTCTGTGTGTCCATGTTTTATCAGTAAACATCCTCGGGCTCATTCCAATATGAGAGTTTGGTGCTTTTTCTCATTTTGACGATTATGAACGATATAAAGGAAAAAAGGGAAATGAGACTTCAGACATTTTACTTCACACAGATACATATCAGAGTGTACACCTTAATTAGGTACTTGTGGAAATTATTTGCAGAGACAGGCTTGTTTCCTTCTCCCTGTTGAGACAAAGACGAATGTTGTGTTGGTGATGGATACACAGCAGAGGGGAAGAACGAGGGTTTCCTGTCCCTGCTTTGGCTTTAAAATGCTCATTACTTTGACTTGGTGCAAAGCAACGTAGGTGACCTTGTGGAGAATTGCTTTTCTGTAACATTTGATTAAGAGCCCACTATGTCTTGTGCCATTTTGAATACCATGAAACTTCGTATCCACCAAGCCCAAACTGACATTTCAAGAGAAAAAGCGCTGTCATACATAGATGGCATTGTAAATCTTGAGTGTAAAGAGTGAAAAGACTGCAATTATTTCTTCTAAAGTTTTAGGGGAGACTTCATGAGGACAATATCAGCTATCACAATAAGCCTTTGTAACAATTAAATGGTGTTTTAATTAGAAGAGGCAGGGAGTACATTTCAAACTGATCTAGGAAACACTGTTATAATCAAGAAAAATATGGTTTTGATGAGCTAATTCCAGCTGATTTTCTGGCACCCAAGTGCATAAGAATGTGTGTCTAAGCATTTGGTGTGTGTGTGTGTGTGTGTGTGTGTCTGCGTGTTTGTGTGTATGTTTGGGTGTGTGAGTGAGTATCCCTCCGGTAGATTCATTAGATAAGGCCTTTGGTAGATTGTTTCCTGCCAAAGTAATGAATGGTCTGTTCTCTTAAGAGAGACTGGGAGGGAGAGGAGAGGAGGAGGGGGGGTGAGGTGGTACAAAGGAAATTTGAATAATAGATTTGTAAAGAAGTGAGATGTTGAATTAAAGAGAAGACAGCAGGGGGAAGGAGAAAGAAAGGAACAAACTAGATGAGGATTTTGGCCTTGATCTGTATAAGCTAACTGAAATGGATCTTTTAGTTGTTTTGGTCACTGGCACTTGTTCCCATAAGTTGGGAGAGACTTTCTTAGATCTGGAGCATTTGTATGGATGCATATGAGTGGTACTGGAGGCTTCGTGGCAGTGTATATATTTGTGCGTGTGAGCATAGTTGTACACTCAAAATATTATGCAGCCTGAGTTCCCCTGCCCATCTGTTCTCCACATGTTCCACTTGCATTTCAGTTTGGCTTGTTTTTGGTTTCATGTCCCCCCTGCAGGCAGTCATTTAAAGACATGCATCAGTGTTTCTCTGGCTCACCTCTGCTGGATGCGCTCAGGGTGGTTTAGCACTGTAAGTGAATTGACCTCAGAGCCCCCTCTGTGTGGGCGTATTTCCCAGAATGCTAGGTTTGGAGGCAGTGTTCACTAGGCACCTCATTATGTTGGAAGAGGGGACTTAAGGGAGAGAGACAGGTTTTTTGGGAGCAACATCCCCTCTGGCAGTGCTTCATAGAATTTTCTTGGCACATAAATTTGTGTTTTTCATAGTGTTTGTTTTTCTTTCTTCTTACTTTTTACTGCATTGTACCATTAAAATGAATAAAAATGTTGCTCAGACTACAAATGCACTTTTTTAATTGAGGCTTGTGCCTCAAAGGTGTGATTCACTCTATTTTAACTGGTTTGTTAGCTAATCTTGAGGGCTGTACTTAGTGTTAATTATCCAAAGTTCAGCAATTAAATACATGCAGCTCTGGCATTAGATGAGTAAAAGAGGGCAAGGTGACGACGAGGCTTGGAAAAAGTTTGCCGTCTTGGGAAAACTTTGTATCCAGGGCTCTTTATAGTAAAATGAGAGGACAAATTTTAATGGTAGTTGTGTAAAGCTGACCCAGTGCAAAAATATAATTGGGCAGATTTTGGGCCTGATTTGCTTCTCCTGACAATCATAGGGGTGTTCTTGGTTTATAAACTGATTTTCTGCCCAAGTGATATATTAGCATGAGGGGTTTACAGGCATAATCTTAATGTCAACAACTGGCTCAGGGTCTCTCAGATTTTTAATCACATCCTGTAGTGTGAGAGATTAGAGTGAGCTGCCTAGAACATGTCACCAACTGGAAACAGCATACTTGTCAACATTAGCCTATAGCTGTAGCTTGATCTAGTCATGTTAAAACTTAACATCCAGCTCACCTCCAGCTGGTGCTGCAAAATGCTACTAAAATCCATGCTAGTCCTGTCTTTTCAGCCATCACTTCATTCACATCTGTACTCTTTTCTTAGTGCAATTCATTCATAGCACACACAAGTGCAACCAGCAGATGAAGACAGTTTAGCTCCTTTTTTTATTTTTTGTTTTTTCTGAAGTCATGTTCACATGGATTCCTGCAAGCCCTGATATCACCACTCTGAAATCATTTACCATGAGCACAAAGTGTGTGGCACTGTGTCTTGACTGGTGGTCTGCTTTCTGCATTCTTGAGATTAAAATATTAAAAATCTGTTAAATTTTTCATTATGTCTTCGGTCTCCAGTGTCTTTGAAAATCAGTTAACATTTAAAATCCTCTGGTGTGCACCAGGCATAAGTGGATATTAGAAAGGGTCACTGGCAACAGGATACCAATTATCAGAAAATGTGAGTGATGGTTCAGTATCTGCAGTAGCTAATGGCTGTCAAATTTGGGTAAATTTTTGACATTGAAACTCAATATACTCGCAAGTCTTGATGGCTTAGGTGTCTCATTTTTCAGGCTGATTTATGCTTTCTTTAATTAGACACAGCAGCGCTCAAGCACAAACGCTCACAAACATATAGGTTTCTTGCTTAGGCTACTGCATAGATTCAACACGGAAATATAAATCAGGTATAATGGTACTTGATGTTATTTTCAATTAAATTTTATTTATCTTATTACAGTGCTGTGCAGTTACAGAAAACATCTTATTCTCACTTAACCAACTCTTCTTCTGATGAGATAAGAAAATCAGATGTGTTAAAACTTATTAGCAGTGTGGAGACCACATAGAAACAGTAGATAATACACATACACAGAAGGGTTTTTATTTATTTTATTTCATGGAAGCTACAGTTTGCAGCTTAATTAGAGTAAAACCGTTTCAATCTGTTCAGCTCCTTTTCCGGTGTTGCAGACTCTCCAGATTGACACTGTTTACGAGTTTGACTGAGCCTCTGAGTTGGCCGACCCCTCAGTTCTCATTCATCATACATCTGCTCTGAGAGTTTAAATTGACAGCACTACAAGGTGTACTGTGAGGTACTATGAATGAATCTTCCCTGTTGTCTTTCATGCCTTCCCTTTTGCCACCTGTTTTTTTTTTTTTTTACTGTGGTTTCTATTTTGCAAATTACTAGCGAAATAGGATCAGCCTGTTTCAAGCTCTAAGGATGTTATCTCACAGGCAGGCAAACCATCGTTTTTTTTTTTCTTGTTTTTGCTAGCTATAAGGTTTCATCTCAAAAATCTCAAGAGACTGAGCATCAAATACAAGATACACAAACACCAGCAGGTAAGAAGCTTCAGTAAAAAACACTTGATATAAATCTGTAGTGAGCTGCTTTTAGTTATGTATGTTTTCCTCATACATTCATTGCTGATCAGTGTGATGAACAGTGGAAGAAGAGGGCAGAGAGACCCCTTCTGATAGATTATGATTGCTCACAACCTTTACAGACACTCCCCTGTCTGGTACTGAGTAATTGGCAGGCCGATCACTTGGCCCGTGTCTGACTATGATGGGCACAAGCCTCACTGAGAGGCAAACCAAAGATAAAAGATGTCATGGTAAATAAAAAAAAGAGAAGTGAAGCAGGCTGTGCAATAGATCCAGGCTTCTGTTTTCTTTTCATAAGGCTGCTATTTTTTGTTTTGTTTTCATCCAGTCTAGACAATGTGGTTCTCTGTTAGACATGTTTTTACTCCAGAGAAACAGAGAAATGTCTGATAATAATTGCTGATCATCAACACAGCCCTTTGGTTTTGGCTTTATTGTATCATAGCTTGAGTATGATTTCATGAAAGTTATCCCAAATAAAAGTAAAACCCTGGAATTACTAGAAAATTCTACCTTGAATGACAGCTATGTGTGCTATAAATTGTTTATGTGTGTATGTGTGTCTTTGCACGCTTTATTGAATGTGGCAGTGTGCTGCTGTTACAGGCCTGCCGGTTTTGTTCTTCCCAGCTGTGTCTGTGACCTTTTTAAACTTACAAACATCCCTCCAGCAGTCTGTCATGACCTCAGGAACATGATAGACCTATCAGCACACCTACTGAGCTGTTGGGTAAACAAGACCTGACACTGCTTGTGTAAATGGCTATAGCCACATCAGCGATTACTCATGCGCTTGTATCAAAAGGTTGTGTCAGACATTTAATGCACAGACTTTTGAGGTGAAAATATATCTTTGTGTAACCTCAACAAAAGTGTGAGTCAGTGATACTTAAGGAGGTATGGTTGTAACCTTGGAAACCTGGAGATTTAGACACTTGTTACATTCAAAGTATCTGGCATAAAAAGTATATTTGTGTTATTTGTGTGGATTGCAATTAACACCGTTTCAAACAGGTTGTAACATCAGATTTCTCAAATAAATATAAATTGCTTAATGTTAAATTATTTGATACAAACTAAAGATAATGACTTGAAAACCTGTAGAACAGCTGTGAGACTTAATTTGATTGCTTGAGTAACAGGAACGGGGGTTCATTCATGTTTTGACTGAAATAAACTAATTCCAACCAGTTCCCACAGCAGAGCATAAAAACTGAAAACATCTTGGATTTGACTGATAATTAAGCTGAACTGATATTTGGTTTATGCAACATTATTCAGTCTGACATCATGTTAATGTTTTCTATTGAGGCTTGCTGACAGAAAATGTCTTCTCTGTTGACATCATTTTACCATGCATCAGTCAGCAATAGCAGTTGCTAGAAGCTGTTCACTGAACATTTGTCACATCAGTCAAAGAAACATGTTGATTTAAGAGTTGTCATATAATTCCTGATGTCGCAGTACAACAACCTGAAAAAAACATGATCACTTTAATGTGCAGACATGGTTGTCACTCTGACCTGTGAGTGAAAGTAACACTCACGCTAAAAGGATTTAGCTCCAGTGTGAACTTAACCACTGTCTCATCAGCTTTTAGCAGCTTGTAGCATTGATGCTATGGCAACAGTGAAACAGTGAGGAGGAGACTGATATACAAAAACAAACAGAGTATAGAAAAAATACTGCATGATAATAAAAAATCTATGACATTGCAGTTTAATATTGAGTTCAGATACTTGATAGTGAGATTCTGTTGTTTAGCTTACTAGCTAACTAACCAAATGACCCCATCTCTGGAAAAGTAAGACTTGTGGAAGACTGGGATTCGAGCTGACCTTTGTGGAAGATGGAGTCATGGACCTGGAAGATGGAAGACTGCACACCATAGTTGTTTGTGTCATGCTTCGCTTTTCGGTTTCACCTTAAATATAGTGTATGTGAAACTTTCCTTTGTGTTCAGAATCTTTAGTCATACTAGCACCTCGTCTCAAGGGATTGTAATGTCGTTCTGTCAGTTGTTTTTTCAATCTCTCTTGTCCAGACTGAAATATCTCAGCTACTACTAACTGTACCGTCATGACATTTTGAGCAGACATTCATGTTCCCCATAGGGAACCAGCTTTGATGATACCCAGACTTTTCTTCTAGGGCAACCATGATGTTAATGACTGCGAGCCAGAGTGAAATAAATTGAAAACCTTCAATGGATTGCTGTGCTATTTGCTACTGAGCCTCAAAGCCTCACAGAGCTGGTTGTACAGACTCTTGAAGGTACTTGAAGTACTTGAAATAATCTTCTAAATCTCACACAAGTCAAACCTTCTTGGCCAATGCTGTCTTCACTAAAAGGCAGCAAACTGATACTGGATGTTGGTAGTATCTTTGTGAACAAAAAGAGCACGTCTTCGTATGTTTGTCTGTAGTACAGCAGGTTTATCCATTGTAGGCTATGTGATGCAAATAGTTTGTTGACTGGAATGTTCATCAAGTTAAGCAACTAAAACAAGTTCAGAATATATGAGTGTCCTTGTCACTACTATTTCTATTGAGGAAGAAATCTTTCATCTATCAAGAAAAAGCAACACTCAAAGGAGGTGTTTTGCATTCTTCAAATAATTCAAGGTCGCATCCTGGTCTTTTGTGTTCGCTATTTTAGTCGGAGATACGTCTATTTCTATTTTTTTAGCATCTAGGGATGGATGTGAATATGGGTTATTGTCTCATTTAAAGCAAACAAGCAGTTTTACAAAGTAGAATCTTTTTTTATCTAAGAGAAGGAAAAACACTCTTTACTGTAAAAAACTCCTTGAAACCTCGTGTTGGAAAAGTTTGAACTCAGCAAAACTGTCAAGTGGCTGATCGCTCTGCTTGTTTCTGAAGCTTCTTGAGAAAAGAAAAAAAAAATACCATACCTTAAGGCACACGGTGTTACGTGTGTGCCAAATAAATACATAATAGAAATGGTAAAAGTGGTGTCCCATTGTATTTTTGTGATTCACCTGACAACACTCTAAACTCTCAGACTGCTACTTTCTGTAATGCTGAACATCACGTAAAGGCATCAAACTGTATTTATGACTATATTTATCGGTCTCTCCATTCATATTATACCACTCATTCCCTCATCCACCTTCACTCTTTGCACTTATTTTAATTGAAATGCCATTGTGAATAATGCCAAATGGCTTTGGTGGAGGGACATTTGGCTCACCTCACATATGAATGGCTTCAAATGAATGAGTGGCAGCTGTGTGGAATCGGGTCGTCATTCACAGAGGACGGCGGCATGTTTCTTCAAAACCATTTTTGTCATGAAAAAGCCTGTCCGTGCAACAGCTCTGGAAGAGGGAGCTGAGACGTGTTTGGGTTAGCAATGGCTGTGTAAGTGATATGCAAGCAGAGGATAGTGCTGCTGGAGAGCTCCCACTTCAGACTTCCTCCTTAAACACAATTTATTTCCAAGTTTGAGTCAGTCTGGTGAGATCTGGGCAGGCCATGCAGCTGGAGCCCAATATACATTACCTTACCCTTCAGTCTGCCCATTAATCTAGATTTCTTCAGAATTTATTTGTTGGTTTTCCAGTCTTTAGAGACTGCTTGTAAACAAGACATTTACCCCTTCTTTGCTTAATGGAAAACAGCAATGCTGGGAAAAAAGGATTTCTCGTGTAAGAAATAGGAAAAAACAAATGCACAGTTTTATCTTACAAATGCAGACACATACAGACCCTTTATCACAGAGAATCACTCTTTGGCTCTTTGGTCACAGATAAGCCGAGCTCGTCTTACTCTGATTTCATCTGTAAAGCGATGCAGCCTGGCACTCTTGTCTGCCATCACAGGGGGGGACATTTTGGTAAGCCAGTTACAATACGGCCATGCAGCCATGGAGTAAAACAGGTTACACAAACAGAGAGTCAACCAGTCATGGCCTCTGGAAGCCAGATTTGTTTTTCCGGTTTTTGTTTCTGCAGGCATTTATTTTTTTAAATGGCAGCAAAAAGCCTCACAACTATTCAGAATTTTTACATCCATGGTTTTAAATCCAGAGCACTTCCACTCAGTGCTTCACATACAGTTCAGTGCCATAATTGCCGGTATCACATAGCAGGCTCTCTTTTGCATTAACAAAGATACCAGCATTTACCTAGTTTCATAATAGAGCAACAGGGAGGGCTGTTAGTCAGAGTGACAATGTCAAACTTACACACTGAAGCTCAGGGCATTGCATGTTTTACATATTCACTGTAATTTTGAATTTAGTGGCTTTGTTTCAGCTCTAATACCTAATTTTCTCTTGAACGAAAATGGCAATTTGAGCTTCGAATCCAAAGTAACTGCCTTTATGATTATAAAAGCGGAGATGCACGATTGTCAGTGAATGGATAATTGGATGGCTCCGACTATAGTCGAGCAATATGATGATTTGTAATGCGAGCATATACATTTTTCTGTATTTTGCCTATCCATTAATAGTGAGCCACCCTTAATAGGTTGAATAAAACCATGCTGCACATCAAATAGAACTATTTTAATGGTGAAATTAGATCTTTACGTGATTTTGTATCACAGAAAACATAGTTTCCTTGTGTGCTCCCATGTGTCAGGTGTTCAACTGGCTTGCTAAGCAGTTTCTTAAATAAGATACAGAGAATTTATTTTCACATTGCCAACTCACTTACTCCTCTCTGTAAATGTTTCTGATAGCTGG
The DNA here is from genome assembly GCA_029814665.1 of Acanthurus lineatus. NCBI lineage: Eukaryota > Metazoa > Chordata > Actinopteri > Acanthuriformes > Acanthuridae > Acanthurus > Acanthurus lineatus. The sequence continues at coordinate 7,751,009 of JAPZDV010000012.1, read as the reverse complement.
TGAATGGGTGAAGGTGATGAAACTTCAGCAGCGGGAAATGAAACACCATGTTACGAACATACAGATGGTGAAGAAGAATGATTCTGATGCTTTCTCTGGACCCACCAAACCCCCCTGTGACACTCATGCAGATTTTGAAACACTCGAACATGTCATCATGCACACACATCCATGTATGTGGTGCATATATGCACATACACAAGCTTTCATTAGCTGTTCTCTTATCACTGTTCATCCTGTGAAGAGGCAGTGAAGGTCTGCTGCTTTTTACATCAGTGTGCCACAGCAGTAGCATCTCACTGCCTGCCTATTCTTCTAATACCCCCCCCCCTTTTTTATACACACACACACACACAGTCATACACACACACACATACTTTGTACACTGTCTCTCTGTGTTGCATCATCCCAAGTTCCCCTTTCTAATACCAGCTGGAGAGCACCAACACAGCATAAACAGAAACAAGTTAGTGAAGCAACACTCTGCATCCGTTTCATTACTCACAGCAGAGGTGGCCTCACACACCAACACATTGACACACATATAGATTCAAGCAAAATGCCCTAAGTCCTGCCAGACTGTTTGTAGCAGATGGTGGAGGACCCACAGCTCCTGGCACCACTCTGATCTTGCTGGGAGGGAAAGAACCAGATAAACGAACAGGTGAGCCTGTATGGAGAAGGAACCGTTTTATTGAAAATGGAATATTATATCACTGCCCACACCAAAGAGGCCTGAAATGTGGAAAGACAAAATTGTGATTAAAAATGTTAACAGTGAAACAAAAAACTCCTTCCGGTCATTTTGTGATGATCAATATCATAATTGTATATCAGCTTTAAATTACAGCCAAAGGAAAAACAGCTTTTAATGAAAATTTCATAAATGAGAAAAATAGAAAACAGCATGTTACGTGATAGGCTACAGTAGGTGTAAATGAAATTTTCCTTCAGTATGGCATTATGGATTTTTCTCTTTGTTCTCAATTTCCTCCTCTACACCCACCTACACTTTCACAGCCCTCTTGTCATCCAGAAGCACAGTCAATACAACAAATTTCAAAGTGGGGGCAACATAACAGAGGCATATGTTTTCAGATTTGTAAATTGTCCAATGCCTTGAAATATAGAAAGGAATAGAATGTGACAGTATATGTGAAAAGCATTTTCTAACCTGACCAACCCTTTTTTAAAAGATAAACATCTATCTGTACCTTCATATGAATCTATGAATCTATACATTTATTCTTGTAGGCATATGATGATATAGCCGATCATTTTTCAGTGCGTTAAAAATTGCTGCTATCTGTTTGGATTTTAAACTTTTGTTCAGATGACTTGTTTTGCTCTGCTTTCCTCCAGATGAAATGGGTAACAGGGGTTAGAAACATCACATTCTAAGTCTGTGTGATGATAGGATATGATATGATGCTGTTGAAGAGAATCATTTACATTCAAATTTCAAGTGTATTAATGTGAAGTGACACTTATTTCGAAGCTAAGCCATGGTTGACCTTATTAAATGTAGTTGTCGATAGACACCAATGATCTTTATTTGTTTGTGAAAAGGCCACCAAGAGAACAACAGTAATGGCTCTTTTGTTATTGCAATAACAACACATCTGTAAAAGTCAGCACATTGCTTTCTTTACTGCTTCTCCCTTTCTTCTCTTGAGTCCTGTTTCTTTTTTTGAGTCCTGTTTTCTTGTAAGCTTGTGAGTACCTGGTGTTTGACTTGTCTGGTATGCATGAGTCCTCTATCAGTGCTTCTTTTGTTTCTTTGTTTAATGTTGTAAATTAACATGGATGCTCTCTCTGTTATGCTGCAAAACAAATC